>CM034146.1:549652752-550282583 GCA_019776745.2 Taxus chinensis
TCCTGAAGGAGAAGGCATCCATGAGGTAGGCCTTGTGGGTCTAGTAAGATTTGGTTTGATGTTCAGAGGCTTATAAACCATTCATTTCTTAAAAGAGGGAATAGGTGAAGGAAAAAAGGTAATAGGCAAAAGAGCCTCATGAGCAACTCTTTAAATTGTAACAACTTGATTTCCATAAGTATATTTTACACATCGATGGAGAATGGAAGGAATACCCCTTGTCCAAAATATATTAGTAACTAATAAAGGTGTATGAATGCTAGTTACCCCCACTTAAAGGGGAAGAATCTCAACATATTGGTTGGGAGATTATGTGATGAACTGGATGTGTTCCTTAGTATAGCCCAAAAAGGTAAGAAGTGTAAGAGTGCATATCTTGTGGTTGCCACCACTATCAAAAAATTAACTATGAATAAGTTGTTTATTGACAAAGGATCAAATATAAAAATGCACAAGAACTACCATCATCATCAACTTTGTCATTAGTATCAAATGTAATCATGTTTCTAGGAGATGAAGAAGAAATAATTGTACCAATAAGAGAATGAAGATGATGAAGGAGATTCTATGTATTAGGAGATGGTTATGAATTATATAAATTATACACCTCCAAGTTGATTTTAGATTCTAAATTATGATGATGAGGAAGGAGATCATTGACTGTCCAGCATAGAATTTGAATTTTGGTTTGGATTGATCATGAGGATAATCAAATTCAATAACATTGGTATCAAATAGATATTGAATAACTTGTTATTGGAATGCTTAATACATACGTAGACATAGTCATGATAGGCATTGGAATTGAAAAAAAATACCCTAATATTTACTCATGTCTGCCTCAATAGGGGAGGGAGAGATAAATGTTACACTTGAGTAACTTTTGTAAAATCACATATGGAGGAGATGGAAATTGTGTGAATTACCTTTTAGGAAGAACTTGTAGTTGAAGTATTATATGTAGGTATATTTCATCAACAATTATTTTAGCATCATCTTTGTTGTCATTTGGTTTTCCTTTGTAATTATATGTGTCTTGAAATTTATACATGGATGCATTAGATATGGTAGACACATATTTAAGCTTATTCCATACTAGGATTTTGACCTCTTTTTCTTTCGAAGTATGTCATCGCTCATCAAAGGATTGACATTTTGTAAACATAACATATTATTACAAAGGAGATAAAATACTTTGAGTACACATATCTTAAAGCTAATTATCTACAAGTATTTTGTTCATTTTAATAAGCATTGTTTTATAATATAATACATAATTATTGATTAGTTCATTAGAGCCTTGTTGCATTTTAGCTATTTGAGCATGTGAAAATTTATCGCTAATATTAATGGAGATGTGGGTTAGAAATTGATTATTTAATGGATTGAAATCCCTTACGGATTGACTAGGTAGATCATTAAACCATGAAAAAGCATAATCCTTAATATATCTAGGAAAAAACTTTATAATAATTTTTCCATTATAAGCACAGTCTAACCAATCTACATGAAAAGAGGAAAGATGTTTCTCAATACCTCCTTTACCCTAATACTAGATATGAATATTAGGAGACACAAACCCTAGGGATAAAGGACAATAGATCACTTCATGTGTAATTGGATTATGAAATAATTAATTAAAATGTGTGACATTATAAGGTTTAAATACATCTTTCTCAAGTTGTAATATCTTGGCTTACAAATCATGTATAAGATGCTCAAGAGAATGTGTAGTAGAAGAAAAGTGAAAATACCTATGGGTGTGTACAAAATATATAAGAATAATATAAGATAGGAAAAAACATTGTAAAATTTTGAATGGGGGAGTGGATGCCCCCATTGATATAGGCATGATAGATGTAATGATAGGAGATGAATCAATAATAGATTTGAGAATATCAAATCTAGGTATTTTAGAGGCATCCAAGAGTTTTTTTTCATCCCTGGATATGTAAAGTATTGCATCAATGTGTTGAAAATTATCCTTCAAAAATTTTATAAATTATAGCTCGTTAATATTATCAAAGTGATTAGGAGGATTAGAATCATCATGGGAATGTTCTCTTTGGGAATCGAAAGGTTCCATAACAAAATGGGTGAAGAAAATGGTAAATACCCAGTGGAAGCAAGAGAAGAGAAAGGATTTTCAATAAGAATATGAAAGGTAGGAAAATGTGTGACATTTTGAAATAAATGCCTAATATCATATATACAATATAGATAAGAAGCATTGTGATTAGCATGTAATTCATTTATATCATCAATAGGAGAAGTACGTGCAGTATTTACAATATGAGTAAATGTAAAGTATACATGTGTAACATTTTCCATTTCAATAGCACAAAGAGACTTGTAAACAGTTTTCACATTATTATGTACAAGGGGGAGAGAAGTATCATTTGATTGAACATCATTTCCATTATCATTAGAATCATCACTAGATTAATCATAATCATTATGATTTTCATTAGAACATGCATCATGTGTATCCCTGAAATAGGTACAGTTGTTAGGTTACAATTAAGGGAAATCTCAAGGAAGGAAGAGGAACCAGTTACCTTTGTATAAAAAATGCTTAGGCACAAATTATAGATAAAATATGCCACATGTTTTGGTTACACATTAGTAGGGACCATTGTTTGTTACAACACCCCTAGAAAATATTTTTATATACAATTTTTGTTAAAGTGTTTCAAAGAAGGAGGCTAGAATTGGTAATAGAAACCATGAAAAAAAAAAAGAGTAAACCTAAAATGATAATAATAAGTATGCACTAAACAATAAATACAAACCCTAGGGTTTAATAGAATCCTTGGTTTGGAATATGGTGACCTAGGCCAAATAGATTAAGGATTCAATTAAAAGTTGGTTCACCAAATTATTTATCCCAAAATAAATAAGTAATGGGAGGCTCTTATTCAAATTATGGATTAGGGTTAGAAATGAGATGTATATTAAATTTATTAATTATACACATGGATCAAAATATGCATAGTAATTCATGAGATAGATCAATTAGAACATGTGTTAAATATGATAAAAACCTAAGAAATCTAAAATTTGATCTAGGTGTGACAAAATAACAAACATATTGGAAATATCCTAAAGATGCTTTGTCTCTATTTTTTGGAGTGTAAGATGTGTATACACCTAATTTTTCATGCTTTATCTTTTCATATCTATTACTAACAATTTCTTTTCCACATTAGAGGTTGTTAATGTATCTATTTTTGGGAACGTATGTCTTAAGGGTCTCCTTCTAGGATAGGGATGGGATTATTCACATAACTATTGGGTTAGGTACGTTACATGGAGATAGAATGGCTTTTGGTCATATTTATGCACCTTTTTTTCTCTTATCTTCTTACTTTTCTTTGCACCCTTCAGACACCTTAATTTCACATGACCATATTAATTTTTCTTTGTATTACTTGTGTTATTTATGACAAATTACACACAACACTTTTCATTTCCCCTCCCTAGCTGATACCATCACCCATTGGTGATTGCATCGACACATTTTCAAATTCCTAGCCGACGCAATCACCAGCAAATGATCGTGTCTGTATAAATACCAAAAACTATCACAAATGATAAAAATGGAAAATCAGATACAACACACAACACAAAGATATGTAAGAACTCTCCATTTTCTTTTCTCTTTTACAAAAAATTTCATCTACTCACTCAGCTCCTGGATTTCTTACACCTTAACTCTTAGATTGGATATTTTTCTTACTGGATTGGTTTGCTTGCAATCTTGGGTCACCTATAGTGAGTTAGGATGGGATTGTTTCCCCTTCTATGCTCAAAATAGATTATATCTTGGTGTATTTTCCTTTGGGAAATAGATGCACCAGCGACTGCCCCCTAACAGGTAAGTGTTCTAGCTTATTATGTTAAAACGTAAAATACGAGCCTAATATAATGTTATGGTAGCAGTAAATAAATGTAATAATGAAATAAAAAATATACCAAAGCATGCTAAGTAATAAATAATTAAACCCTAATGTGAAAATAAGGTTAGAATATTCTTAGCTAATTTTAAGTTTTTGCTAGACAGTGTTGCAACGGAGACTGGTTGAATAGAGATAGAGGATTGTCACATAGAAGCCTAGAAAAATAGAGATGTACCATATTTGACTATATTGGGGCACCTGGAGAAGGATGGGGGTTTCCGTGGGTACCCTGGTCTGGATTCTGGGTGCCCTGGTCTGTGTAGATGCTCAAAAAATTGCCTCTGAGTTTTTGCAAGAGGTTCTCAATTTTTCACCATTTGTCACATGTATGTCGTTGAATTATATCAAATTTATATGTAAATATGGAATGAATGAATCACCTAAAAATCCCTAAACAAAGCATCAAACCCTAAAAAATAAATATGCAAATGAAGGGGTTAGATTGTCCTCAGCTACCAAAATGGACTTATCACTGGGAACTAAACTACATCTCAGACCCAATGTAACATTGTGTGTGCAGGATTGTGCCCTAGGTTGCTCTTGTGTCAGTCAAACTTGAAGTAGTGAGTAAGTAGCTAGATGTAGAATGTAAATAATGTGTGCATGGAGACAATAAAATCCCCTCCTATGAAGTGTGATGCAAATGAACTAGCCTTTTATCCCTTGTGATGGAGCTAGATGGATGCAAATGGAATTATATATGTATTTTATAGATAAACCTAAGGTGGAGAGAGTAGATGCTTAGTGCTGGGTACCGTATTATGAATGCATAACTTTATATTTATATGATTCCTTTTCTTGAATTTTGTAATTAACCTCGAAAAGGTAGACTACCAAAAATATAAGATGCTCACACGACTAGAAAGGACCCAAAAATTGTGACCAAAGTACAAAGAATAAAAGAGCACCTAGTGTTGGCATCCTGACTGAGCACTAGTGTCTAGAATGACAAATGTCGAAAGGTGAAAAGATAGACTAAGCAAGTACAAGTGCAAGATTGAAAGCAAAAGCATAAAGCAAAGAAAGGTGGCAAAATATATTGGTTAATTAGTACTTTTCTTACTTAGGATTCATATGAATAGTAATATGCAATCGAGACTAGATAATGACTCAAAGCGCATGATGTTTTGTCTACATATGCCCCCACTTTATGTTGGTGAGCAGAAAGATTGGGAACATAAAGTAGATAGATATTTGTACCTGATATCCAATGTAGAAATCGTTATGAGGGACTAGAAAAAGTGTGGAGTGATAAAAATATGGAGTGTGGAGACTAAAGATGCAAAAGTGTAAAAAGGTGATGAAAATGAACCTAGGGCGGAAACATGTGTAAATGTCGACGTGTGATGTACCTATTGTTGATGTCAATGCATGTGATGTTGTTGACTATTTTCTTCCCATATAGATGGACCTGCAAAATATAATATGATCAAGTATTCAAATACGCATGTATATGTATACAAATATTTAAGGAAGTATGTAAAAGAAAATGTTGAAAATGTGAAAAAGGAACATGTGCACCTGATGCACAATGAGGAAGGAGTGTAGAAAGGATCATGTGGATAATTTTTATGTGAGCAAGTTTTTTGGGAAATCACACGTCATTGGCCAAAGAAGTGTAGAGAGGAAAGTTTGATTTATCCTTCAACCTTTAACCGCTTCCCGAAATTCTAGAGATCTTTGTACTATCTGGTTTTTTAGGTGATCTGATGCCACAACAAAAGTAATGTAGTGAGGAAGGTCTAGTTTTATCCTCTAACCTTTAACTAATTCTTGGAATAAAACACCACTAAAGATATACAACACCAACTTTATCAATAAACAAGAATTAGATTCATCACTTTAGCCAAAATCATCAAATCCCTAAAATTATGTGCTTTCTCAAGAAGAAAATACCTTGCTCAAAAGGCCAAAATACATCAAATGGCTGTAAAAAATGTTAGGAATTATTCTAACATGATCAAATACATTAGAAAAACTTGATTAGGCAATTAAAAAAAAATTATATCACCATCTAACATCGATCTCCAATTCTAGGCCTCATAATTGCTTGTAGCCCTACTTAAGGGAAAATTTTGACAAAAAATCACAAAATACATTGAGTAAATCTTGGTTGTTAAATTTTTCCAATACCCTTTATGCTCATTAAAATTCTCCCAAAGTTTCATGGTTCAAATCCAAGCTAATGAAATTTTATTCTCAAATTACTGATTTAACTTCGTCTCCTTACTACCCCTTCTTAGCTCTGTGACCTTCATGTCCCAAAAAAACTACAAAAATTCCAGAAAATTTTATTATATTTTTAGATACCCTTTATTTATTTATTACTTTATGAAAAATTTCATCCCTTGACTCATAATACAATTCACCCAACAACTATCTCTTCTTTTTAGGCTTGGTCTCCTCTAGGTCTCTCAAGAACTCAAAACTAGAACCTAATTATATATTTCTCCCAAATTTGTATTTAATTATAAAATTCTACACACATATTCTTATAGTAATATAAATACCCTACAATATAATTTTTATAAGAGCCCACTTGATAAAACCAAAATTGTTAAGTTTTTACAAATTTGTCCAAAACAAGGACAGTCAATGAGCAAAGAGGATTTAAAAATACTTACCAGTGATTTTAAGACATAAAAAAACTTGGAAAAAAACTTTATTGATCTCTTACACATTCATACAAAAAATTTTAATCTATCTCTTCATAAAATTTGAGTTATGATCATTTTACCAGGTTTGTTCATGACATTTTTTTTGTTCTCATAACAGGGTTTGGACTGAGTTTTTGTTTTTTCCCTATCCAATCAGCTCAAATATTCTTGAAAATTTTCACACATATAAAAAATACATTTTATTCCTTCCTCTAAAAAAATTATCAAATTTCCATGTATATTTTTTAAGTTATGTAATGTTTCCTTCATTCAAATCCCTGGGACATCATAAAGGCCTGAGAGCGCATATTTAGTTGTAATTTTTGTTTTTTTTCTTCTCAACCTCTATCAAAGCCCCAATGGATTCTACAGGACCTTAATCATATTTCAAACTTCATTCATCAACACAAACCTTCACTTAAATTTAAATGCGTAAACAAGACTCATGTTGGGCCCCTAAGAAAGTTATGCACCTAAGGCATGGAAGGTTTTGTCGTGCACTAGTAGGGCGCAAAGGTTGGCATGGAAGTAACTTTGGGGAAATCATGGAGATTCTTTCCCACATAGAACAAGGTTAGGAATTAACTACATTTTAGATCATGGTTAAATTCTTGATAAAGGAACACATGGAGATGCAACCAAAATTGGCTATGGATAAGGTTAGGACATGGAGACTTGCAGCTCAATGAAAAAATATTACAGGGAATCATTATGGTTATCATGACAATATTAGGAGATTTAAAGTGGAGTTATTTTCGGTTCCTTGGCACTTGTGTGCTGAGAATACTTTATTATGGTATAACATGATGACATTTGGCAGCCAAATCACTCCGAGTGATGAGTAGATGGTAAGGGAAGAGTCCTTGGAGTCCCTTGTTATGTATTGATTGGCACAGAAATTGAGAGAGAGTTAGTTGGTATGTGAGAAGAATAAGGTGGTATGGTTAATCTATGAAATGTGTGAGAAATACGGTAGAGAGTTCTGGGAAAGATGTGTGTGATCACTGTTATAACTTTTGTAATGAAGCCATTAGAGGATAATACTAAGAGTCCGTTGATGTATCTGGTCGAGTTATGGATCTCTTGATGTATTTTAGCTACTATAAACAATGGTGAATAAATATATGATGTTTTTTTTTCTGTATATCTATGTTTATGGATTAAAACCCTTGTGTTATTGATACTTCTTATGGTTCATATCTAGTTTTTTGTTTTTATATGATGTTACTTTGATGTTATGGTGCATATGTGTTTGGTTCTAGTTCTTTTTCTTGGTCCTAAAGGATGGATGCATGTACCTCCCGTCTCTACAAAAATTCCTCTGTTAATGGTGAACATTCTTGTAAATCTCACATAAAGGAGGGGTTGGGTGTCTGCACGTTTCTCGGGTGAGTGCCCAGTCTAGACTGGGTGATATGCCAACGTGCTTGGGTTTAAAGGGAGTAGGGAAATGTGAGTACAACTCACCATATACACAATTCAATGTTATTTCTTATAAGTGTCTTCTTGTCCTTAATCACCTCTCCATGCTTCTTCCTTGGCATACTACTGACCATAAAACCATCTACACCTATACACAATATTTTCCATCACTAAAGATCAAGAATGATTCAAATGTATACAAATAAACATGTCTTCCTTATACAAAGTGCTTGAATTCCATCCACAAAGTAATAACAAGGAAATAATACACAAAATTTCCTTCAAAAATCTTGGTTTTATTAATCGATGGATTTCTTCAAAGCTCCTTGAGAAATTTATCATACAAAAACCCTTTTCTTCCTCTCGCCAACATCTCATCGCGCTCATTCGTTCGAATACATTTTTATTTTATGAGGAAAATAAGGTAGTTAGGTTGAGAAACAACTAACTTTCCTAGGTTTATACTAACTAGGTGGGGTTTAGGGTCTAGTGAGTGATTTTACAAGTGAACAAATGATTTGATGACCCCTTTATTACATCTTAGTAACCTACACTAACTCCTAGTTGACTAAAATACTAACATGACAATTCAAATATTTAAACTTTGGTTTTGGAGAGAAACTCTCAAAACCATTTATTGCATGCTTAGAGACTCCAAATGGACTTGACACACCTCAAGGACAACCAAATGGACTCAACACACCCAAAATGACTATAAAACCAAACTCTTCAAATGTACAAGTGGCACTTCTACATTATACTCCCCATGTGGAGAGAATTGGACTTTTGGCAATCTCTATAAAGAATGGATTCAAACAAATACCTATGCAAGAACTAAGCTTCTAGTGAAAGCCTTAATGGGTTATGCCCTAGAATGGTATAATCATCTTCCTCCAAACTCAATAGTTAACCTATAAATCTTATTCAAGGCCCTAATTTTTGAATTCCAACAATAGGATCCACCCGAAAATACCTTGTAGAAATTCATAAATATTAAACAAGGAATGAATGAATCATCTCATGACTTTATTAAAACTAGAAATATTTGTCCATACAAATTGATTTAATATAAATTGAATTAAACCTTAATTTGAGAGTAACTACTATAACTAATGATATTATGATTATAAACTACAATAAGATGCAAGTAACAAGCATATACAATATGAAACCCTAAACAATAGAGAGATAAGGTGACTTAGTTGATTTTTCCCAACTTGGGAGTGATCTGAGTGGAGAAATTGTTGGAATAGATTGGGAAGAGTATCTTTAAGTCTCATTAATGCTTTTGGGACTCAAAACTACATAGGAAAAAATCAGACACCAAGAGCATTTAAGCGCTAGTGACTGATCTGGGCACCATTTTTTGCTCATATGCTCAGGTTCTTATCTCTTCTGGGCTATAGGATCTTCATTATTGGTCTTCTTTTTTCACTATATTTTCACTCCAATGTGGTCGGTCATACCTGTAACCTATAAAATAGATGAATAGTTTCACACACCCATAAACTTAATAAATAAGATGTAGAATGGGGAGTTTGAGTGACCCCGGTGGTCATCCAAAGAGTGATCTTATGACTGAGCATTTCACTACATATTAGAATCCATGTATTTCTTTGTGTATGTGTGTGTAATTATGCCCTAATTTTTCCTTGTGTAAGTTGCACTATGATTGCAGGCTATATCTAGATTTCTTCAAGTATGCAAATGTGTGAGATGGAATAAAATAAACTTCCCCTCTTATGATGTGTATATATGGTGATGCATCCCTTGTCTCTTGTGCGGATGTGCTAGATTTATGCCTTTGAAATTATCTTGTGCCTTGATGCAATCTTAGGAAATTATAGATAGTTCTTATAGTATTTGGCCCCCTATTTGAGAGAAATAACTATGTGTGTGTGTGTGTGTGTGTGTGTGTGTGTGTGTGTGTGTGTGTGTGTGTGTGTGTGTGTGTGTGTGTGTGTGTGTGTGTGATTCCTTTGTTTAAATTTTTTAATTGAAAAATTAAAGGCCAGCCCATATTTTAAAAGGTGACCAAGAGGTAAAAGAGACCCAAATGAGTAATAATAAGATAAAGAAAGGCATGTGCACCCAAGAGGGATAGAAGCACCTGGGCTCTTCTGTCCTAATTGGGCACTAGTTACTGAGGCCATAAAATATAAATCAATCAGGTGTTGACAGTGGTGTAAGACATCTAAGGAAAATAAAATTGCAAGAGATAAAGAAAATGTCCTAAAATTATTTTTCAACCACTAGTTTTCTTTCTTATGAATCATGTATACATTAGTATGCTTTAGGAACTAGAAATGTGCCCCAAGTGCATATATATTTTGTCTAAATTTTCCCACTTTATGTTATTGAGTGAATACTCGATAGCATAAAGTAGTTAGAAGATGCATACCTTGTAATCATGTAGAGAATATTGTATCCGATATCATGTTGAGTGGGTAAGTGAAGTGTTGAGTGATCATAATGTGAAGCGTGGAAACTTAGAATGGAAGGTAGACCCTAGGCATGATATGTATGCATAGTAATGTGTTGTTGGAGGTAGTGTTCACTGATGTGAGTTGCTTCTTGTTGCATACAAGGATGGACCTATAAAAGAAGAGAAAAAGAGTAGTCAAATTTCCGTATATTGAAAAATCAAAGTAATATGTGAATAAGTATGTAAAAAGTGTGTAAAGGAAAGTGTGCACCTGATGTATGAGAGATTAAAGGATAGAAAAATATCCTATTTCTTTGGAGATGTTGCTGGATTTGAATGTCTTGTTTCTGATGGTAAGGTTTTTGGGAGATCTCATGCTAAGAGTGAGTTTTTTGGGCGATCGCATGCCGATAGTGAGTTTTTTGGGTTTTCTCATGCCAAGAGTGAGTTTTTTGGGAAATCTCACGTTGAGAGCAAGTTTTTGGGAGATCTCACTGGTGTGAAGGTCAATATGGAGGAAAAATGTTCCCTAAATATCCCAAGATCAGCATAATGCAAAAGATTACTCCTAGACCTTTCCAACAACTATTCGAACATCGAAAACGGAATCCACATGTGCAAATGGTGGCCGGTCAAATTTTGGGTCAACCCTGGTAGACATGTCAGCACATGGACCAATGGAAAGATGACAACTGGCAGTTGGAAAAAAGGAAAAATAATGTTGTTGATTTGGTTTGCAACCTCTGTTCTTCATTAGGCATAAAATTTGGCTCAGCGGAACAAGAGGCACAACTTTTGTTATGGAAGGGAGCCCGGATGCTGTGAGGACTATTTTATTATTTCTGACATGGTGGGTCCTTAAGCCACCACGTGGCTTGCCACCACAAATCAAATTCTCTTGATATGCCTATCGAGGAGCGATAAGTGGACTAATCCTTTCAAGTTTCATTGTAGGATTAATTGAGCTCAACGAGCTATATTTCTAGCTCAATGGGGTGGTCAAATCCCCACCGAGGATTATATTATATTTAATGGTCAAATTGATCACAATACTATCCATTTACATATGGTTCTAGATTATATTATTCCCTATTACCCCAGCAATTCAATTTTGGACGGTCAAAACATAGTGGATTTGACCAATATAACCAACAATTGCCTATTGCTCAGTGGTAATGACTTGACCTTTATATAGGCATTCAAACCACAAGACTCGGATGAGACAAACACATTAGGAATTATTACCAAAAACTCCCCACATCGTAGTGCCAACACAGTCGAGCCCGAGATGGGCGTGGAAAATTTCAAAGCACCGAGCTTACGGCAAAGCTATTCGCAGAATAAAAGGAAGGAAAAATGGAAGATGTGGCCTTAGCCATGAAGATGTATGGGGATTGATCCCCATTTAAATTCCTATCCCTCAAGTCAAGGGATCCATTAGGGATATCCCACTTACTTTCCAAAACAAATGTCACCACAAAATGTGCACCGCCATGACTTGAACCCGCGACCTCAGCTTGGAATGTGGAGTGGCCTAACCAACTTGGCTAGTGAGTTGGTTGGGATAGGATTTGGCTTATAAGGCCTTTAAAATATATTTTCAGGCTGCTTAGGCCTATATAAAGGCCTCTCCCATTTCATTCAAATAACGAAGAAAAAAAAGAGCTATAAGCTCTTTAAAAGGGAGCTCGAGGAGAATATTGAGAAGCTGCCACGTTATTTCAAAAGGACTTATATTTTTTAAAGGCAATATTCTTGTAATAAATTCCTATTTAATATTTTAATAGGAAAAAATTGGGGAGCTAAGTCCTATTATTTTAATAGGAAAATTGGGAGTTATTGGAAACTCGTCAATTGGCCCATAGTGCCACACTTTTATTTGTGAAGCCTACAATTGTTGACCAGAGAGCCATAAGGCATCTTGCAAACATTTGGAAGCCCGAGCAAGTTCTGTAGGATTATTGGGAACTAGGAAGGTGGAGGACGTATTTATTGATCATTGGTTTTTGTCGAAAGGCTGGAGCACATTGTAGGCAAGTGAAGTTCCATTAGGTTTTATTGTAAGAAATAACATTGTACTTACAAATTTTGACTAATGGAACGGTTTGATAAGAACCCAGAGACGTAGGCTATTTCCGAACTCCATAATCAATCAGTGTGTACTATGATTTATATTCTTACATTATTTTGGATTTTTTTTCTTAAAACGGAGTAATTATTTATCGGTAATTTTTAATAAGCCTATAGGGGTCTGAAGGTCAAAAAACAAATTTAAATTTTGGACCTAGATTTTCAGATAAAGTTGGTATCAGAGAAGGTTATTGGCTTGCAAACTTACTAATCTTTGATAAAGTTTGGTATCATAGTCAGTTAACTTGACCGTGTGATTGTTTCAATTTGTGTAGTACTTCAGTGTTATTAAACAGGTACAGGTGCACCATGGGAAAGATGTATAAATAGGGAAATCTTGAGGAAATTGAACCTTATAATCACTAGATCCAGGAAGAGAAATCTCTCATGTGATCAATGTATTACTCTTTGGAAGATGAGAATGCTCACTTGAAATCAAAACTGCAAACCAAAGATGAGCTCTTGGCAAGGCTGCAATGTAGTTATCAGAATAAGGAAATACCTTGAACTTCAAATGCAGAGACCATGGCAGATGAGTGCACTATAAGTTGTTCACCACATGAATCTTTTTCCTCCCATTCAGTTTTTGATTCACGTAATGATGTATTTGGTTTGTTTGAAAAGCATACTAAAGGCGTTGGATCCAAATTATTAGAAACAATGGGAATTGATGGAAGAGGCCTTGGTAAAAATGGTCAAGGCATTGCTAATCCAATACAGGTCAAGAATCATCCTCATTTTTTAGGTTTGGGTTTTCCTAGTATAGGAATGGATATTGAATATTTCTCCAAGAACGTTGATGGGAGACAAGCTTCCAAAATCAAATTGAATACCCCACTAGTCCTGCAAGAAACTTGTGCTTCGTCGAGATAGGTAGGATGTGGTAATAAAAATCAGCGAAGAGGTAATGAAAATTTTCCTCTAGTTTCTTACCATAATCATAAGCATAGTAAAACTTCTAATCAACTTTTTTCAATTGAAGAAGTATGGTTGTGATTTTAATAAAATGAGGAATTCCTTTCCATGTACTTTTTGTGGATTGCATAATCATATTATGGTCAGATGCTGAAAGAGAAGGACATTGATGAAGAAGTTGAGTTCGTTCATTAGGAACACAGAAAATCAGAAAGACCAATCTCATCATGCAAAGTTGACAAATGATAGTAAGAGTTCCTCATCCTAAAATAAGGAGATTAAGAGGAATTTTTGTGCTCATTTATAGAGGAATGGGAATTAGGTGGAAAATTTCTAGAAACTGCATCCATCTCACCGTCATAGTTATGACAAGCCAAAGATGGAATGGAGGCCTATTGCAAAGGAAAATGAGGTTCCTAATCCACAACCAGTTGACAATTCAACCTAGGATCAGGTAATACCTAAAATTTAAAGTCCTTTAAAATGGGTAACTCAACAATTTTTCAATATATATTGTATAATTCATATTGATGAATAGTATGTAGTATTTGTTTGGAGATCAAATTTTGTGAGAAAATACTGAGAGAAAGGTTTACCATACTCAATGGATTTTTATACTAAGAAAAATTGATTAATACTCCAAACATATCACCTAATCAGCTTGTGAGTACCTGTTACATCTTGGATACATGATTTAACTTATATTAAGCTTGGAGATCTATCAACCATATGTGCAGATAGTTGAGCTCACTAGTGTCATCTCATAGCTTCATTCTATGTAGAGGCATTATGACCATGCAACAGAATGGTAGTAGAACACCATCGGCATATGAAAGCATGTCAGAACTTCATTCTATGTAGAGGCATTGTGACCGTGTAGTAGAGTGGTACCTGATAATCATCGTCAACATGAGACTTTGTACCATGTAGAGGCAAAATCCATGCAGCGGGGTTGAAGTCACCATTTTTGAGCTCGTGAGAAATCATATCGGATCGTCATTCTATGTAGAGGCGTTGTGACCATGCAACAGAATGGTAGATGATCATCAAGACTTGGCACCACACATTTGATGCGTTAATTTCTTAAAAGAGGACTTAACACCGTGCAATGGGAGAGTTGAGGTCTGGAAAGGGACGTGACAACTGGTCATATCTTCATTCTGAGTAGAATATTTTATGGCCCTATAGCAAGATGGTATCTGACAAGTCATTGTCCATCACCGACATCAGATCACTCTTATCTCTATGTAGCATAGAGTTCCTTCAGACCAAATTGTATTCTGTAAAATCAACTCAGAGCCAAGAGTTGTGTTATAGATTAAAAGGGGATCCTTATTGTCAGATATATGAAATCTTAGCACCGCACAGTGGGAGCGTTGAGGTTTCATTAGGAAACTTAGCACCATATAGCGGAGGTGTGGAGGTCTTCTTTAGATATCAGAGTGGTACAGAAGGAGGTAGCAAGCCCAAGTTTCACAAGTCCTAGGGTTTTAACCATCATTTGTTGATTGTAGAATTGGTGGAATACTTCATGGATCTCTTCTCAGCAACATGATTTAGCGTTTACAAGCTTTTTGGGACAAAAATCCTTTCCCATTGGAGAGGTATGATCCAGAGGTCAATATGGAGGACATATATTCCCTAAATCTCCTAATATTGGCACGGTGTGGAAGATGACTCTGAGAGATTTCTGTCGACTATTTGAACATCAAAAATGGAGTTTTCATGTGCAAATGGTGGGCGATCAAAGTTCAGGTCAACCCTAGTCAATAGGTCAACACATGGACTAATGGCAAGATGACATGTGGAAGTTGGTGACAAGGAAAAAAAAGGTTCTTGATTTGGTTTGTGACCTCCAGTCTTTGTCAAGTGTAAAAGTTGGCTCAGTGGAACAAGAGGCTCAAATTTTGTTATAGAAGGGAGCCCTCCTACCGTGAGGACAATTTTACTATCGCCAACGCGGTGGGTCCTTGAACCACCACATAGCTTGCCACCATGAATCAAATTAACTTGATATGCCTATCGAGGAACGATAAGTGGACTAATCCTTTCAAGTTGTATTGCAGAATTAACTTGAGCTCTACGAGCTATATTTTTAGCTCGGTGGGGTGGTCAAATCCCCACTGAGGCTTATATTATATTCAACAGTCAAATTGATCATAATTTTATCCATTTACATATGGTTTGGGATTATATTATTCCCTATTACCATAGAAATTCAATTTTGGATGGTTCGAACATAGTGGATTGGATCAATATAACCAATAATTTTCTACAACTCTGTGGTAACGACTCGAGATTTCTATAGGCAGTCAAAACATAAGACTTAGATGATCCCAACACATTGGGTGGTATTACCAACAACTCGCCATGTCATAGTACTAACACAGCCAAGCCTGAGATGGGCATGGAAACTTTCAAAGCACAGAGCTTATGGTAAAGCTATTTGCAGAATAAAAGGAGGGTAAAATGCTAGATGTGGCCTTAGCCATGAAGATATATGGGGGTCGATCCCCATTTAAATGCCTATCCCTTAGGTGGGATATCCCACTTACCTACCAAAAAAAATTCACCACAAAATGTGCACCGTCGTGACTTGAACTCGCAACCTCAACTTTGAATGTGGAAAAACATAACCAACTCGGCCAGCAAGTTGGTTGGGATAGGATTTAGCCGATAATGCCTTTAAAATATATTTTCAGGCCTCTTAGGCCTATATAAAGGCCTATCCCATTTCATTCAAACAACGAATAAAAAAAGAGCTATAAGCTATTTACAAGGGAGCTTGAGGAGGTGAAATATAGAGCTCGAGGAGAATATTAAGAAGCTTCCAAGTTATTTCAAAACACCTTATAATTTTTAAAGGCAATATTTTTGTAATAAAGTCCTATTTAATATTTTAATAGGAAAATATTGGGGAGATAAGTCCTATTATTTTAATATGAAAATTGTAAAATTGGGAGTTATTGTAAACTCACCAATTGGCCCATAGTGCCACACTTTTATTTGTGAAGTCTAGAATTGTTGACCGGAGAGCCATAAGGCATCTTGCGAACGTCTAGAAGGTCAATAAAGTTCTATAGGGTTATTGGGCACTAGGAAGGTGGAGGTCGAACCAATTGATCATCGGTGTTCTTCTAAAGGCTGGAACATATTATAGGCAAGTGAAGTTCCATTAGGTTTTATTGTAAGAATTAACATTGTACTTAAAAATTTTGACTAGTGGAATGGTTCGATAAGAACCTGGAGATGTAGGCTATTACCAAACTTTGTAATCAATATGTGTGTAGTTTTATTTATATTCTTAATTATTTTGGGTTTTTTTATTTAAAATGGAGTAATTTTTATAGATAATTTTTACTAAGCCTATAGGGGTCCGAAGGTCGGAAAAAAAAAATTAACTTGCATTTTTGGATCACTCACACCAAGAGAAAGTTTTTTGGGATATCTCAAACTAAGAGAAGTTTATTGAGGAGATAGGTCTATTTTTCTCTCCATCCATGACACTTCCCAAATAAGTGCCACTATAAATGGCACATCCCTAATTTATGACCTTTTATAACTAATTGTCTGAATTTTGTATCTAGAGGTAAGTGCTAGCTACTGGAGAAATGTATTCTAAATTGTTGGAAACTATATTGAACTAATAAATTGATTCAAATGGGCACAAGCTCCCACCGTTATTGTCTAGTACTGGGTGTTATTTTCTACTCTATATCTTTGATCCAAGTCTAATTTTTGACCACTTTGTAACTATGTTCCTCTGCCAATTCTATATTTTGGTGATTTGTTTTGGAGCTTTGAGTTGCTGTAAGGGTTATTTGTTCACCCAATAGATTCCCCCCTCATTTTTCATGCATTTGATGATTGTAGGATAGTTTGGTCCAAAGGAGAGTTCCGAAGGCAGATATGCATATCTGAGAGTGGGTACTTGCAGCGGTAGGGGATGTGTATGGTAGAAATATAGCCACATACAAACAAAATATACTAGAAATGTGTTAATGAAAAGGACATAGCATACAATAGAAGAAAATGTAACAAGAAAATAGGAAGACAAGATTGATCATGAAAATAAGGTTGTATACATGGGACATCGCTCACAATGTCACAAGACAATCAAGACTGAGGCAACCAATAACAAATAATGATCAAGCATGACATAGGGCATAGCCCGCAAATAATGGAAAACAATATCAATCAATAGAAAGAAAAAAATGATAGATAACTAAGGTTGTATAGAGTCCTACAAGGAAAATTCTACACATGAATCACCTATTAGCATGTTAGAAAGATAATTAGCATTTTAAGGCATGTATAGTTCAGTGAAAAAAGTAAGTGATAGTGACGAAAATTAGTGAATATTGAAATGATAAGACATGTGATGTGTAATATGATAGTATCAAATGTAGATGCCCCCAGGAGCCTCAACAGGACTCGTAAAGAGTAGTTTTGAGCATCATGCATCATGTAAGAAATTGTAAAGGTCTTGCATTCACCTCAAGATACCATGTGAACGTGCATGTGGGTATAGAAAAATATGATGACATACTAAGCATCTAACTAGCATGGAAAACAAAGTGTAACCTGTAAATAGTATAAGCTAGAAAGAGTAAATACAATCAAGATGTGCAAATGTTGTGTGATTGTGTGTTGCCAGATGTGATATGTGTAGATGAGAGGAGACATGTTTCCCCTAGATAAATGTGAGTGAGATGAGGCTCATTTAGAAATTCCCCCTCAACATTCAATTATGATCGGTAGAACTAGAGTGCTTCATCAGGTAATGAAGGTGTTGTATGTGATTAAGAGAAGATGCTAGAAGATATATATTTTGAATCACATAGTGTGAAGTGTATATGAGGTGAGTTTCATTTAAGAATTGGACCCTCAATAGTCAAGTATGAAGCGGTGAACTAGATTGTGTCATCAGGTAATGAAGGTGGTGTATGTGATTGCGAGTAGATAATAGAAAAGATGGATAATGTAGTATTGAGTGTAAAGTGTGGAAAAAGTAGATGATGTGAGATTTATGGAATAATTTTACACTCAATAGTCAAGTGTGAACCGTAGCACCAGGGTGCGTCATCGGGTAATGACGTTACAGTGTGTGTACCAGAGATGTGAGAATGTTTGGAAAGGTTTATCATGAAGAAAATATCGTGAAGTGTAGTAAAATTAAATAATTTGAGGTTCATTTAAGAGTTGGACCCTCAACAGTCAAGTATGAACTATAGAACTAGAGTGCATCATCGGGTAATAAACGTATTGTATTTTCTATGAGTGTAGATGCTAGTAAAATTGTATCATGAAGTACAAATCATGAAGTGAAGCGGATATGATAGAGACATCAAATGGTGATGGAGGGGGGAGAAAGTGTGATACCCCCAAGTGTGTATATCAAGAGATACTAACAAATAGATGTGATCATTGTGAACAAGAATAGCCAGAGTATGTATAGTGTATAGCATGTGTATCATAAATAGTGAGATCCGTAAATAAACATGAGAATAAAAATGTGTATTGAGTGGGATATGAGCATAGATAGATGTAGAAATTTTTAGAAACTATAACACTGAGAGGGGGTGAATCAGTGTCTCCAAAAATTTATCTTTTTAAATATGATGTGATAAAACCATAAACATACACAAAAGAAATTTGTAAGAGAGTACACAATAACACAAGGTTTAATGTGGGAAACCCAAACTGGGAAGAAAACCCACTAAAACTATGAACTATGATTAGGAAAATTTTGTCCCACTTATGTTATATTAGTTTCAAGGTTGATCTTTAAATAAACTAGGAGCTATCACTCCTCAATTTCACCAATGTGATACCTAGTCTGGAGGATTCAACACCCTACAATTAAATCAACTTCTAGTGATATTTAGTGAGCTTTAACTCACAAGTAAGATTCAACTCCCCAATTGCTAGGCTGCAACCTACACTTGTTATATCACTCAAGTCATACTTGAGTTACTGTCTCCAATAGTTGATGATGACCCTAAATTTGTAATCATTTGTACAAGATTTCACCTCTTCCATCTTGGAAAATGATGACTATTTCCTTTCACCTTGAAGTGAAAATATGATCTTTAGTTTCAAAAACTTCACCCTCTTAGACAAATCATTATTTTTCCCTAATATCACAACTCTATTTCAGGTCTTACAATGTCACTGTTTTAGGTATTGTTTACTAAATGTTTCTATCTTGTTCCCTAACTTCCTGTAATTCATACAATGATGATACACTAATTCTGATCATTGTTTTGTACCTATCTTTCTTTTGCACCCACATTTCATTACTTTCTTGTCTAAATATTAGTTCACACTTTCAAAATTATATCTTCATTTATCATTGCCAACTCTCAATATTTATATCAGATTGCTTGTACTTTCTATCAACTCAAATAATCCTTGTCAAGGTTTACAACTTTCTCTGGTTTTCAAAGAACAACATTCTTAGATTTCAATCTTTCCTTATCTCAGCTCTTTTAATCAAATAAACACTACTTTCTATTTTCTCTGTATTCTCACTCATTCAATTGTTTTCAACAACTAATTCCAAGAAACTCCTTTATTGATTTCATGAATATACTCCTTATTAACAAATACTCATCACACACTCATCATTTTTAGAGAGAATTCTAAGATACATCAAAATGCTTCTTTGATATTAATACTATTTTTTTATATTCACAAAACCTTCAAGCTACTTTGGCTTTATACATTCTTAATCTTTTTACTTCATCTTCTGGCAGTCTTCATGTGTACATCATACTTTCAATCATCCTTTATTTCACTCCTTTGTGTGCATCACCCTTTTCAATCATCAAGGACCATATTTCTTCTCTTAAACTCTACATACATTTATTCCACTACAAAAACATTCTTAACATTATTCTTAGCACATAGTATTCATGCTTCAATATATCTAACTCTTACAAACACTGCCCTTAGATATCTATTTCACTTTCCTTACATATATTTTATATATTTTCACCTCACTATTTATTACTCAACTAGAGTTCTTATTAAACTTCCAAAAAAAACTCTCACAATTCTAATTCGAACTTAGAACTCTTCTACTTTTTTTTAGAATCCAAAGAGTCTTTGACTATAGAAGATAAACAGTCATCTTAAATTTTCAACTACTATTAGAGCTTGAAGACTAAGGTGCACTGATATAACTAAAGGATTTTCAACTTCCACTTCATGTGGAATAAGGTGGTATAATAATTTTTAAGCTTTGAAATTTTTCCAAGATTCAAGACAAGGAGAGAAACACAAAATTTTATAGTTCACTATATCTTTCACAAATTTTGGTGTATTCAAGCATCCAACTTGATATTCTTAGAGCTCATACTAGATTAGGAGATCAATTTCAAACTCTATATGCTTCTTATGGACTCCCCTTCAATGCTTTTCAAACAAATTCTTCAAAATCCACTGAGAAAATAACCAGGCACAGTTTAAGAGAATGCTAAGCACGATTTTATCAGAAAAATGAGATGAAGATATCACACTAGAAATCATCTCTCGATTCACAATCATTTGTAGTAGTTTGATCATGGTTCTACATAGATATTGTGTAAGTTTTATTGGTTTTTATTGGTTGAAGCTCCCACAGTGATCAAAAACCTCCATTGAAACCCTAGGACATGGTATATAAATAGTAGCTTACTCAAAAGATCGACTAAGTTCATTTCTTCATCCAACTTGTGTAGAGATTGAAATGTGAAAGATTTAGGAGGTTCTGTATACATTTTTTCACCTGTTTAAAACATAGAAAAGTTACAAACCTAAAGGGAATTCCATAATTTGAACACTTTTTGCATGGAAGTACTGAAATACTTGATTATAAGTATGACATGGAGCAAGAATGTTTCAGGAATACTATAGTCTCATCTCCAACTAGTTGAATACACTGCATGAATTTTATGTAGACCTTTTCACTTTTAAAATTTGGTTGGTACATGTTTTACAGAGACTGATTAAGGTTCAGATTTAGCATAGCCTTCATTAAAGATAGTGAGAATCTTTAATTTTCATTCCTTAGTTTAGATGGACTGGAACTTCAAGCCTCAATAAATGATCTTACACTTAATACATATCCTTTACCTCCTCATTGACCTTTTATGCATGTTTTCAAGTTGATCAAGGCATTGCATTTGGAGATAAGACTATTGGAGTAGTGTTCTAATGTGCATTGAGACCAATGCCCTTCAAGGAAATATGTGTCAGTAAGGTTTGAATGATCTACTACACCAATAATACTTGAAAGAGATAATAAATATTTTCATGTACCTTTGAAATTTTCTGAAAATTTGTTGAGCAGCCTCTCCATTTGAAACTGCTAGTGCATTCATATGCTAGATGCAATCATACTAAGACATGGTGTCAAAATCAACTACCTTTACCTTAGAGAAGTAAAGCCTTAAAATAGTTTATGAGAGTGATAATAATAATTATTGGAATAAAAGGATACTCTAGAGGTGATGAAACAAGACTTGGAGTTCAAACTCACATTTTTGCTCTTATCGATTTGGTGCACACCCAAGAGAGAGAAAAACTGCTCCACCAAAATGCTCATAACTTTTCAACCACGCCTCCTTTTGATAAAAGTATTATTGCACGTGATTTTTATGAAAATTTAATCCAAAAATTCCTTCTATGATTTATTCTAAGGAGACCATATAATTTTTTTTAGGGCTAAGAAGCCAAGCAGCTCAAAATGAGTTTTTCAAAAAGCCTGTTTAACAAAAACTCACATAACTTGAAAAAAAAAAAAAAAAAAACTAAATTTGACCTGAATTTTTTCATGAAGCATCAAGAAACCTTACTTTATCATATCCATAATTTATACAAAATAATAGGTCTACATTTTTCTATCCCATCTCATTTACATGCTAGAACATTGTTTGTTATCAACACTATTTCTGACCAACATACAGAACTGACTCCTAGAGTTGAAATGAGTCTAAAATTTTCTCATAAATGTTGAATAAGCTCTCTTAACACATATCTCATTATTTTTATAACCCTTTCCATCCATTTTTCACGGGTTTATGTACCTAAAACCACCCTGAAAGGACACTGCTACTCACCATCCAAGACCATGTCTTCTTGAAACCTCATGAATTTACTTTGAAACTTTGAACCACATATGATAATCATGCTCTTTCACTCTCCCTTTTCCATAAATTCATTTGACATCAATGACAACAACTGTCCAATCAACAGGGTGCAACAATCCCCCCTTTGTCATTGATGGAAACATTATAAAACTTGATGGAAAACTAAAATATGAGAAAATTTCTAGCACTCTCTCTCCCCCTTTGACGTTTATGAAAAAGGTGCACAAACACAAAAAATTGATTAGCTCTGTAAATCAACACAAAAATGGAGTATGCTCATACCTTAGGGCACTCCTCCTAGAAATATGTTACTCTCCTCTAAGCTCTTGTACCTTCCTTGAGAACCCTTTGTTTGAAAAAATCAAACACCCCCTAAACTTATAATCTCCTTAATTTACCTTTATTCATGTGCTTGCACCATCATGGAAAGGTACAATCTTGACTTGGCTCAAACATCTCTTGTTCTACACACTATTCTTGGACTTATTTCCCTAAAATGACCTTTTAGAGCATCTTATATAACTTTCACAAGGATCTTGAATCACATCTGACTTATTACATAAATCCTAAATATCCCTCCCACTTTGGGACTGCTCTAAATCTCTTTTTCAGTCCTTGAGCCATATTTGAATGTGATGTTACAAGATTAGATCAAACAAGTTGTATTTCCTTCATGAGATTATAGTTGAGGATGTACATAACATATTTCCTTTGCTTTTCAGTCATCATGATATACCTGCCTTCATACATTGATCATTCATCAAACTTCTAGAAGAACTCTCCCTTTCTAAAACCCTGATTCAGGTCAACAGATCATTGTTGATGATCAAGAATGCATTGTTTTTCTCTTATGTATTTTTCATAGTCTCTTCACTCCTTCATGTTGACAAGATACTTGTTTCAGCACCATTTTCACAGTTAGATATTCAAGAGATATCAAGATCCTTATTCATTGTGATTCTTATAATAACTTCTTCCATCTAGTTTTATTCAACATGCTACACCATTCTTTTGTTTTTATCTTTCAAAATTGTTTAAGTTGTTAGTGACCCTGCTATTTGTCACAAATTATGACATATTTTGTTAGACATAAATTTTCAAAGGATGTAGATATAATCTGAAATCAATTAGTCATTCATTTTATTCAAGAGGACCTACATTCTTATTCTCAGTAGAATTTTCCCAAGTAGAAACTTCCTTAGATGAGATTACATGATAATTCCAGGACTTTCAGAGAAAACTTCAATTATACATTTCCACATCAACATGAAGTCTTGAATTATTATTTCCCACTAGGATATGATTAGATGTTTCCATTTTCACTTGATTTCATCTATACTAGTTATATTTGTAGGTTTGACTCAAACAACTACCTCTTTAGAACATAATAATGGACCTTGAATGACTGTTACAAGATTATGCTTGGTGATCCCATCTCCATACTAGAATGAAATATGTATTCATTCATTGTGTACTCTCTAACTTCCCGACTTAGTATATGATAGCTCAACCACACATATAGACTTTATGAACTCAAATACTCATAGAAGTACATTTTCCTTGACTCAGTACCTCATGGAATAGAATGATCTTGATAATACATTACACTTGTATCAAGAGACTCAAGATATTTTGTATGACTTCTAGTGAATCTTGACAAGATCTCTTTTAACATAAATTATAAACTTTCATTGATGGAACATTCTATAACATTTAAATAAGATTCTTTGAGACTCCACAAACTTTAGATATTCAACAATTGTACAAGACACCAAAGAAGGCACTTTTCACACCATATACAAATAGGAGTACATGACATGTACTGCTTAGGTTCATGAAAAATCATGACATGCCATGTGACTCCTTAAAACGTATTGATTTTGATTTCATTTTAATACCACTCAAATAACACTAAAGCATTTCAACATATACACAATTTTCAATATAGATAAATACATATAATTTTGAAACTGGCATACCTTATCAAATTGATAAATGCAACAATCAGCTTAAACTTGTGCTTCCTTAAGCTAGTGTACACCTTCTAAAAGCCTATAGAAGGCATACCATCTTGCTAAAACACTTCAGAACAGGAGAAATTCATTAAAGCAACATGATGACTTAGTTCTTTCCTTATTTGTTCTTAGTTTCTTATTAATATTCTAATATACAATATTTGGTGTGACCACCAAATCACCTGAACTCTCATCTTATTTTTGGGTTCCAAATAGACATAATTCATATACATGTTCTAATAATACTTGGGGAATACATTCTTAATGCTTTGTACTAGATTTTTTTCTTTCTTCTTACCTTTGTCATCATTTTCTGCTATCTTTCTTGTGTCTACTTCCCTTGTGACTGACTTAGATTGTTTTACTTCTTCAACATCTGCCCTTTTTTTCTTCTTGTCATCCTTTGATGTCTCAACTTCTGATTTTTTTTTCTTGACCTTGTGTACCCATATTTCCTTCTTCTTACCAACATATTTCATAACCATAGCTGACTTGGTCTCACTATTTGTATTTGCACTTTCTCTGTGTGTATTTTTGTCTTGTCTCTAAAAGACATCCATACTTATAGATGAATCTAGGTGACTCGTGAAAATGTCTTGAAAATTTTCCTAGCTCATGGCAGTTAAAGCACACAACCTGATTCTTGTCCCAAAACTGATTTACCGAGTATTCTAAATAATACTTTTTAAAGAGTGACCTTTTCCTTTGTAATTAAAACACACTATGTTCTTCTCATATTCAGACATGCAATCTCTCCATGGATGGTATTCATATACCTTTCTTCTATAGTCTCTTTCTCTATGTCCAAATATATTGCATGAAAAACAAACTCCATGAAACATACCTGATAATTTCCTTACACATGGTTGCATAAAGATCTTCTTGTTCTCTTTGTTGTCCTTCTTAGGCTGAGAACATCCTTCACAAGAAGTGTTACTTGATTCAGACTCTCAAAAAGTTATTTGTTTGTTCCATCTCTTCTTTCAGTGTCTCTACTTCCACATTTAATTTTTCACATTCTTCACTCATAGCTTGAATGGTTTCCTGACATGTCCCATGCTCTACTCCACTAGAATGTCCTTGTTTACTTTGCAAGTTTTTAATCTGATTAGTAACTTGTACTAACTCAATCTTCAGGGTCTTTACATTCTCTTCAAATTTGAGGAAAGCAATTTCTTTATCTTTTAAGGCCTTTGACACTTTTTCAACAAATGAATCCATCTCATTTAGTTCATGTTCATGGTTAACTTCTTTAAACTTGATTTATTCCTTTAATTCCTTTATAAGAGCTTGAGCAATTTTATACCTCTTCTTCATCCCTGATTCTGCTGAAGTACCCATGATTGTGTCTTTAGAATCATCTCCAAGTTGTTAGGATTAATTCAGGAGGACCAAGCTCGGATACCAATTGTTAGAAACTATGACACTTAAGAGGGGGGTTGAATCAGTGTCTCCACAAATTTACCTTCTTAAATCTGATGTGATAAAAACCATAAACATACACAAAATTAATCTGCAAGAGAGTAAATAGTGACACAAGGTTTAATGTGGGAAACCCAAAATGGGAATAAAACCCACTGAAACTATGAACTATGCTTAGGAAAAAATTTTTCCCATTTCTATTACATTAGTTTCAAGGTTGAGATTCAACTCAACCAGGAGATGCCACTCCTCAATTTGACCAAGCTACTACCTAGTCTAGAGGCTTCAATCCCCCTACAATTAATTCAACTTCTACTGATCTTTAGTGAGTTTCAATTTCACAGGGAATCTTCAACTCCCCAATTTTTAGGATGTCACTTATACAATGTTCTATCACTCAGGTCACACTTGAGTTACTATCTCCAACAGTTGATAATGACCCTAAATTTGCAATATTTTCTACAAGAATTCACCTCTTCTATCTTGGAAAATGCTGACTACTTCCTTTCACCTTTGTAGTGCAATATGATCTTGCAATTTCCAATAAATCAACCCTCTTATAAAAATTATTGTTTTTCCCTGATATCACAGCTCTATTTCAGGTCTTAAAATGTCATTGTTTTAGGTATTTCTCACTGCCTTTTTCTAGCTTGTTCCCTAACTACTTGTAATTCATACAATGATTACACACTAATTCTGATCACCATTTTGTACATGTCTTTACTTCTTTCACCCACTCTTTCATTACTTTCTTGTCTGAATATCAGTTCAAACTTTTAAAATTGTATCTTAATTCATCATTGCCAGCTCTCAATATCTTTATCAGATCACTTGTACTTTCTATCAACTCAAATAATCCTTTTCTAAGGTTATACAAATTTCTTTCCTTATTCAAAGAACAAAATTCTCATTTTTCATTCTTTCCTTATCTCAACTCTTTTCATCAAATCATCACTACCTTCTATTTTCTCTTGTATTCTCACTCATTCAATTGTTTTCAACAACTAATTCCAAGAAACTCCTTTATTGACTTTCATGAATATACTTCTTGTTAACAAACTACTCATCACATACTCATCAAAATGAGATCAGAAGCTTGAGATACATCAAAATTCTTCTGTGATATTACTACTATTTTTCTATATTCACAAAAGTTAACTTCAAGCTACTTTTGCTTCATACATTCTTAATCATTTTACTTCATCTTCTAGAAGAATTCATGTCTACATCATAAGAGACTTTCAACCATCCGTTCTTTCACTTCTTTGACATGAGTTTTCACCCTTTTCAATCATCAAGGACCATATTTCTTCTCTTTAACTCTACATACATTTATTCTAATGCAAAAACATTCTACGAACATTGTTCTTATCACATAGTATTCATGCTTCAATATCTCTAACTCTTACAAGCATTGTCCTTAGATATCTATTACATCCTTTATTTTGATATATTTTCACCTCACTATTGAAAATTACACTACTAGATTTCTTACATTAAACTTCCAATAAAATCTCTCACAATTCCAATTCAAACTTAGAACTTTTCTACTTGTGTTTTGAGAATCCAAAGAGTCTTTGACTAGGATAAGAAATATAGTCATCTTAACTTTTCAACTACCATTCGAGCTTAAAGAATAAGGTGCACTGATGTAACTAAAATATTCTCAACTTCCACTTCATATGGAATAAGGTGGTCTAATCATTTTTAAGATTTGAAATTTTTCCAAGATTGGATAACAAGGAGAGAAACAAGAAATTTCCTTTGAAACCATAGGACATGGGGTATGAATAAATAGTAGCTTACTCAAAAGACAGAAAATAACTTCATTTATTCATCCAACTTAATGTATAGATTGAAGTGAGAAATATTTAGGAGTTTTTCTATACATGTTTTCACCTGTTTTAAACATTGAAAAGTTACAAACCTGAAGGGCTTTCCATAATTTGAACATATGTGATATGATAACTGCACGGAAATACTAAAATCCTTAACTGTGACTATGACATGGAGCAAGAATGTTTGATGAAGACTCATAGTCTGATCTCAAATATTAACAAGGAAGAATTGACTCCATGAAGTTGATGTAGACCTTTAGCATTCTTAAAAAAAAATTGAATGACAAGTGTTTACAGAGACTAATTAAGGTTCATGGTTTTAGCATAGATCTTCACTAAGAGACAATGAGAATCCTTCAATTTTCAGTTCCCGAGTTTAGATGGACTGGAACTTCAAGCTTCAAATAAATGATATCCATAATTAAAACATATCCTTTACCTCCTCGTTTAACTTGTATACAATGTTTTCAAGTTGATCAAGGCATTGACATTTGGAAGATAAGACTATTGGAGTAGTGTTCTAATCATGCATTGAGACCAATGCCCTTCAGGAAATATGTGTTAGCGGGGTTTTAATAAAATCTACTATGCCAAGAAAACTTGAAAGAGCTCAAAAATATTTTCATGCACCTGTGAAATTTTTATGAATACTAGTTGAGAAACCTCTCCATTTGAAACTGCTAGTACATTCATATGCCAGATGCATTCATATTAAGACATGGTGTCAAGAGCAACTACATGTACCTTCAAGAATTAAATTCTTAAAATTCATTCTAAGAGTGATTAGAATCATTATTGAGAATAAATTATACTCTAGAGGTGATGAAACAATACTTGGAGTCCAAACTCACATTTTTTCTCTTATCGATTTGGTGCACACCCAAGAGAGAGAAAAAATGCTCCACCAAAATGCTCATAAATTTTCAACCACACCTCCTTTTGAGAAAATTATTTTTTCACATGATTTTTATGAAAATTTAATCCAAAAATTACTTGATGATTTATTCTAAGGAGACTGTATAATTTTGTTTAAGGCTAAGAATCCAAGCAGCTCAAAATGAAGTTTTTCAAAAAGGCCTATTTTACAAAAACTCACATAACTTGAACAAATGACCTAATTTTGACCTAAAATTTTCCATGAAGCATCAAGAAAACTTCCTCTATCATCTCCAATAATTTATAGAATATAATATGTCTACATGTTTCTATCCCATCTCATTTGCATGTTAGAACAATGTTTATTCTCAACATTATTTCTAACCAACATACAAAACTGACTCCTAAAGTTTAACTGAGTCTAACCTTTTCTCATAAATTTTTTAGATGCTCTCCTAACACCTCTACCATGATTTTTATAGCCTATACCATCTGGTTTCACTTCTTTAGGTACCTAAAACTACCCTGAAAGGATACTACCACACACCATCCAAGACCGTAACTTCTTGAAACCTCATCAATTCAAATTTAACCTATGAACCGCATTTGATAAGCAAGCTCTTTAACTTTGCCAGTACCATTAATTACTTTTACATCAATGAAAACAACTCACAAATCAACAGATTGCAACAGAAAGGTGTGCTCATAGTGTATATAATAGAAAGTGATTCTATAAATATTTACATGAAGTGCAAAGAAAAAGATGTGTATATGAGTAGTGTGAATAGGTAATTTTTAATTACAACATGCAACTATGGGGGGGAGATAGATGTCCCCAAGTGTGCCAGTGATGGAGATCTATGTGATGATGTTAGAAATATCATGCCATGGTGGTGGATTTTAACAATGTGTCATAAGAAAATATATGTTCATCAGAATGGCAGGTGCAAGCAACAGTATGACCAGCATCATATTTTGGGTCTAACAAAGGACGTGTAAGAATTTGATGGATCGCAACTTGTTTTGATTGAATTCATTGTGCTTACTTTAATGGTTTATCCTTATGTGGGGCTTGTGGTTATTTTTGCATGAATTGAGAAGGAACAAGGGTGACTATGACGTGACTCTCACTAGAGATAGAAGGATCAAATTTAGGAACCCATTAGGATGAGCATGGAGAAGAATGATGTGTAACAAATGAAATGAGACCCTTACGCTCCAAATTTTTTGTTTTTTATTTTGAAGCATAACAATTTTCATTATAATAACCATTAATCCCATGGTCATTTCAAAATGGTCTACTTTTGTATCGAATAACTCTATGAGGAGGGTGGTAGTGATTAGGTAAGAAAGTAATTAAGTTATTATCGAGTAACGCAAATAATATATCATGTTTTCTAGCATTTTTATCAAACTAGATAGGTGCTTACTATGGTAAGACATTTACCTCACTTGTATGACCACATGTAGTAGACATGGGATTAGGATGAGAATCATTTTTAAGATGTGTTTCAGTTTAGAGGGATATAATAATGGTTTCCACATCCTGAAATTTATCTTGAAAATCATTGTGTAAAGCTCGAATTGACTCTAATATAGTTTGATAGGATGTGCTATCGTGACTAAGAGGTGGGTTAGAGATATGCTCAAAAATGGAATTTACTTGGTGAAGGTGGCGTATTGCAAGGGAGGTATATAGTTTTTATAACCGAATCACAACACCCTCTGATTTACACAAGTGTGTGTGTTTGAGATCATAGTGTGACTAGGTAACATGAGTACTATCACCTAGTGTGGGACTTGCTACTTGAGATAGACCTCCAGAGAAAGTTGGTTCTTCATCCTAATCCAATTGCAAACTAACTCTACTAAAATAAAATGACTAACTACTCCTAATCTATCACTTCCAAGGGACTAGGGAAAGAGAAAGAGCATGAAAATAACTGAAATCTACACTACAAAGGTGATGTGCCAAAAGAAGGGTATGAGGACGACCCCCAATGTGTGGAAATGGAAGTGAAATGCATATTAGAGAGGCGGATAATAGCTCTCCATAGTCTAACAACAGTACTTACAACAACATTCCCATGCACACATAATAATAATTAAACTCTGCAAAAGCATAAGGTAGACACAATACACCTGAAATAATATTGAATAGGAAAGAAGAATGTAAATAAACACAACAAGGGAAGATACATCCACAAATGTGCTTATGTTGCTTCATGGGTATGCATAGTCCAAACTCTTACAAATAAAAGGATTGGATCACCATGCAAGGATTCCACTACAAAGGCATACAACACATTAGCTTCACAAAAAAAATGGGAAGAGTTTTTGCTACTCAAATCATCCTCCTCAAAATGAGGGAAAATTCCCAATTTATAGAAAATGGAAAGAGGAAAAAAGGGGGCAAGAAATATCATATCTGACTTTTTCCATCAATTACAAAGTACCCAGAGTGGGTAAAAAACATGATTTTAACTTGCAAAACCATCTCCATACTGCCCATAACTTTTAAACATTGGAGAAATTGCCATCCATGCCCATTAATTATAATTCCACCCACTATCTAGCTACCCTTTTGAAACATGTTCGTTTTCTACAAAAATACACCTTTAAATCTTCATCAATCTCTAGATTTTTTGACTTTTTTGCATCAGTATCAGAACCACAATTCCAATGAGACAAATTATGTACATTTTTGTTAAGAAATGCTCAAGTTATGGGCTTTTGAGTGACTACAAATTCTTAGGGTTTTGTTGAGCATCTCTTCTTCTTCACATAATTGTGCAATAAATCTATTTGTTGAAATGCATCATTGAAAATATTTTTCCCTCTTTTAATGTTTTGTATATCTTCTAGAATGCTTTGGGGCATTAAAAATAAGTGGGGGCAACCTTGATTTACCTCTTGTGTTTTAATATATAGGGGAATTGTTTTAACATTAGGAAATTAAACATGACAACTCAGTCTAGTTGGCTCTTGATTTAGACTATCGATTCTCCTAGATTGGCACCAAGATTCCACTTGTTACACCATTTCTTTATCACCCTTAGCTCAGTGACAACCATTTCTTCTAGATTTATTCCTTTGTGTCGGGCTTGCAATATGTTGGCCACCATTCTTTCACGTTGAAATGCTCAAGCCTCGGGTGACTCGGTGACACGTCATCTTCCATGTGTCAGCTCGGCGACCAATTCATCTTCCTCCTACCAACTTGCTTTGTATCAATATCAGTGCTTCCACACCTCTATGTATATAGTAACGGAAATTTCTCCTTTTAAAGGGTGCCCACCGACTCATGATACCCTTTGACCGACCATCTACTTACTTCAGGTGCCGAGCTCTCCATCATTTTCAAAGATATATTTTCCCATATGTTGACCATCCTTGGATTTAGCATTATGATGTGGAACCGGTGGTTGGATCCACATGGAGGCACCACACCCCCCCAAGGCCTACCAAACTTGTTTGATTCTTCTAATTTTTCCGAGGGTCCACATGGTGGCTCCTCGGCATGCTTCTCTTGTCCATGAGCTTGCAACAAGCTTGGTCACCTCGAGATAGGCCTTCATTAAATGGGAACGACTCGACCTGGTCTCCATTTGTGCTTCACAATGAAACCAACCCCACTTGCCCATGTTTGACCCTTGATGCACCAAATCACTAATTAATCCTCTACAACCATGCTTGGAGGATAAAAATGGCTTGGTGGATTTTCTTTATAACACCACTTGAATCGCCTCCTACGTGCTTGAAGACCCTTTGATCAGGTTGAGTTCACTGAATCCTCAGTCACTCCACTTCTCTTTAAACTGATTTGTATGCACAACATCTCCTTGGCAGGTGGCTCGATGTATGGATCACTTGGCCTGATTTCATTTTCGAGCTCGTGTGGGTTCCTCATCTTGTGGCCCTTTTTTCATGGCAAGCACTTCAGCGAGCTCAATTGGATCCTCCTCCATTGTGAATCACTATCAAGGCCCTATATTTAAGAGAAAATTTCTAATGCTTGGTTTAATGCATGACATCTTCTTGGCAGGTAGCTTGTTGCGCGATATCATAGCTCAGCCCATGTATAGAAGATGACTCAATGTATGATATTTTGGTCAGTTCCACCATTAGTTTGAATCCCATGTAACATAACTCAATATAAAACCTACTTAGTGTGAGATTTATTTTAAAGCATAACTAGATCCTTTTGATCTTTCAACCATAGTCTATGCAACTTGGTTCATTATGCAAAGGTTTGATCCACTATTACATGACCTAGCCCTGGATGATAGAGCTCTAACTCTTTAGGTTAACTCACCTCAGGCTTATCTAGCTTGTTATTTTTCATGGTTTACATTTCTTCTACGCATCTCAGCCTTTCTTATGGAGGTAGGTTTAGTCTCACAAAACTCAGCCTTTCTTAATAGTGTGAGATCAGTCCTTGATTCTTGAATTGGCCTGATCCCCGCAGCTTGATCCTAGAGCTTTCTTACACCTACATCTGTTTGGACCCTTCACAGAGTAGCTCGTCAAGCCTTAATCCTTATAGCTTGGTTATAAGCTTAGTGAGCTCATTAAAACCCAAGGGAATATTTGTTAACCCCTTCATCTCACTACAAGATTTCTTAGATTCCTCGGTGTCTTAAGACTATAAATCAATGGCAGAGAGTGTTTATGAGCAACAACCAAACTTTTCCATTTTTTTGCATGTAGGATTTTAGTTATGTTTTCACAATAAGCTTGCTTGTTGTCTAATTTCACCAGGGTAGTCAGATTGGATAACAATTTGGTGACTCACGGGGAAATTTTCCTTCTAAATGGGCTAGCCAGCTGCCTATAGCCATCCATTGGGCATGGAGTCTGCATGATCATTATGAACTAGTATGAACTCTAAAAAATTTGACCCCGAAATGTTGCTCCTTAGATCAATGTCCACCTCTTGCTGCTTGCACTCTCAACTTTCATAAGAAAATCTTGAATATTTTTTTGTGAGAGTATAAAATTGTTTTAAAAATTGAATTTCACTCATTCCCAAAACTATAATCCACGAGGCTAAATGATGAACATCTGTTAACTTTGACATCATGGAACTCTATTAATTTCTGATTTTCTTTCTTCTTCTGAATGTCCAATGCTATCGATGGGTTTCTTTATTGTTTGGACTACTATTGGATGTTGCAAGGATTGTTATCAAGCCTTAAGGGTATACATGGTGGCTTATTTTTCTACTCAAATACTAATTGAAGGATGAGTGAATACTGAGGACTACCATCTGTTTAAATATAAAACCTGCCCTCAATGTTGATTTCTTGATTTGGTGGAAGGTATGAGAACTCGTTTGTTGACATGAAGAAGCAAAAGAATGAAAATTTAAAATCTTCCTCTTTACCTGATTTTAGTTGCTTTGCATTTGAGTTCCTTTAATGATGGCAACTACTGTTTGCAATTATGAGTTACTTGGCTACAAAAACTATTTCCTAAAGCATGATGAGTTGTATATAATACATATACTAGAAGAAATAGAACATGTTCCCAAGGCACTTCGGGAAATGGAAAACTACTCTACAACAATACATTGTGCACAAGCACTTGGAGGAAATGACATCCTAATCTACTCCTACAATATCCAAAAAAATGGGAAATTAAACAAAACCTACCATGAGTGTTGAGAAATAGCTACTCTTCCTTAAAAATTTCAGCCATGCAGATGATTTGGTACTTGAGTCAATTGTGATTAGGCATGAGAAAATGGCTGCAAACTGACTTTCCACTCCACCATACACTAAGGTATCAACAAGAAACAAGGAATACACCTCATCTAGTTGATGCTCAATTGGTTCCAAGAGGTATTGTTTTTTATCCTTGGCACGTTGCTGTTTTTCCTCGTGCTTAGAAGCAATCATGACTAGTTGTGGCTTCTCCCTTGACTCCAATGAAGCTAAGTATCTGATCAGGAAAGGTCTAATCCGTTGGATTTTCCCATTGCTTCAAACTCAAAATTCAATAAGAAATATTTCATGTAGAATTTCCTGAAAAAGGTGACTTTCTATGATTAGATTTCCTTCTTGCATATCTATAGACAATTGATGTGTCACCTTAGTGGATGGTATGGAATAAATGGAAGCTCCTTTCTCTTTTCCTTTCATGGCATTGCGGAACTCCTCTTCAATCTGCATCTCACTGTGATTACTTACAACAACTAATGGAGTGATTCTTGGATTATTGTAATTAATTGCAAGTTGTTTTCTTGATAGTTCCTCCTCCACCAAATCAGAATTTTCAAACGAAACTAAACAACTTTCAATGATTTCCTTCTCATTCAGTGCCTCTAAATCTGACTTTCTTTCTCTCATGTGTTTTGTTCCAACAGTAGGTAATTGAAAGATATATGATGGAATAGCTAGAAAAGTGATTTCTATGGGCTCTTCTCCATCAAAGCATTCTTCTAGATCAAACAAGAAAGTAAAATATTTGTTGTCCCATTGTGCAGAAGACTCTTTCTCTTCTATAATGACCTTTGAATCTTCAATTTGTTCACTCGGGTCCTTATCCTCTTCGACCATGAAACTATCAAGCTCAAACTTATCCTCTGAATCTAAGATTTTAGGGGATGTGGAAGAAGAAATAACTAGAACCTCTCGCATTCTTTACTTCATAGGGTTCTCCTCGATGGCATAAGAATATTTAGTATCAACATTTGATGATGGTTTTGGTAGACTTTTGTAACTCTCCAAGCGTGTTGCAAGCTCTTAGCATGCTATGAAATGATGGTCATTACATTCACTTGATATAATTTGCACACTTGGGAACTTCTCTTTACTTGTTTTCTCGTGATTCTCTTCTAGTTTTATTGCTGATTTTTTCTCCTCTGTTGGTTTGACCATCAAAGGAATTTTTTCAATACCAAATTTAAGACCCAAACTTCTCAAATATTTTATTATTTCTTCTTTATTAGGCTTCTTTTCTTGTTGTCCTTGGATGGCTTCTTGATTCTTGTTCCGCTAACATGAACTTGTGAGAGGAGGGGTGGGTTAGGTTGTAATTAATCTTTTTGTAGTTTGTTGAGGTGGGAGAAGTGGAACTTCTTACTGTTGTGGAGGGGAATGTTGTTGTTGGTCATTCAAATGTGAACCCGTGTCTCGGATCTAGAAGAACCGAGTTCATTGAGACAATAATGGAATCATCTCCAAGTTGTGGGACCTTGCGTGCACTTGAGATGGATCTCTGGAGAAGTTCAGATACTCTATCTATTTCTACTACTACTATTACTCCTAATGCTGAAAGGTAAAACTAAGCTAACAATGCCAAGGGACCAGGGATAGAAGGATAACATGAAAGGAAACTACATCTAAAAGGTGATAGCACCAAAAAAAGAGGGATGAACACTATCTATTCTGAGAAAAAATGAAGGGAAAGACATGAAAGAAAGGCTAGGCATACGGGTAGAACAACTAAACATGTATTTACCAGATCAGTTTCATGGAACACAACTAAAAATGGAGTTGCAAGGGACGTAGAATGACACAATAAGCACACAATGTAAAAGAAAGGAAAGAAGAAAGAATACAAACACACTTAGGACAAAGAATAGTCACAAAATGATGCTTCCATTACTTCCTAGAAATACACAGAATTGTTACAATGGTGAAAGAGATTGATATCCACATACATGAGCTAGATCTAGAGGTTTACGACTCAAATATAAAAAATATGAAGTCCTTTAGAAAAATGCGTAAGGATCCAAAATGTCCAACATTAACAATGAGCCCAGCTCTTACATATATAGATGAATCCATGGAAGAAGAAGAGAAGAAGGAGGGAAAACCTATGAATTTGAAATACAACCACCAACAAGAAAGCATTCAATGCCTGTAAATCTTCCTGTAAATTTGTCAAATACATTTCCCCAAGTTTGTTTGGCATGTTGGAAAAGAAGGAAGATTAGATCAAATCAAATTGGGTGGTTAGAGTAATTAAATCTACTCATCAATTCCCAGAGAGACATTTTCCCATTTCTCACCTACCAGATCCGCCAAGAATTTGAATTTGAATATTTGGCATTATAGCCTATGTCAGCAGCTATTGATTGAGACTAGGTGCATGTCGATCAGAGCCCTGTAGAAAAACGATATGGTTGTCAGAAAATTGTCACGGGTCTCCTTTCAGCAAGACACATGGCATGTGTGGATTGATTGCTAAAAGGAGACAACTATGCAAATTTTCATTTCTACCACATGTCACTCATTGGTTTGTTGCAAGGATTTGGATACCCTGTTGTTGTGCTTTAATAGGTTGTAATGTGGCACACTAAAGCATGTCAGAGAATGACATGGCATGGAATGGCACAGAGGAGGGTGCAAAGGTATATACATGTGGAAGAATGAGGGTGGGAAGAAGGTAGAAGGAAGGTGCACGTAATCTCAACACGCGCAGAGGAAATGGGCAAACTAGTGAGAAGATAACATATGGTCAAGGCGTACAACTATTACAAGGTAATGTGTGGGGTGCGCGCAGAGGGCCAGGGACTTAGTTGATTGAAGCAAGTGCAAGGCAGTGTACACGTAGGATGAATAGCTGCTAGGAAGAAGGTGAATGTGTAAAAGATGAGCGCAAGGTCAGAGTGGAACAAAGAGGAAAAGGAAAATGGAAAGGGGAGAAGGGGAAGCGCACAAGGGTGCATGAGGAAATAGTGACCAAGTGAATGTGCCAAGGAGACAAACTGAGGTGCGTGCACCACTGCAATGAAGATATCTATGAGCTAGAATATGTATGTAAGTTGTCCAAATAAGTAAGGGATTTATTTGGATAATAGTTTTGGTTACTTTTGGGGCCATCATCTCTGCTAGATGAAGGATATCAGTAGCCTAGAGAATCCATTGGGCATGGAGTCTACTATGTAATCATGAAATTATGGATTTTAACTTTAAAGAACTACCCCTGAAGTCACTTAAAGGATCATTTCTTGACTCTATTCTGAATCCTGCAAACTACTAAAAATTATTGGAAGAAGATTGGCACCCTGGAAGCAAAAGAAGAGTGTGCGTAGGAAGCATGCGAGAAGAAAGAACTATGTACAAACAAACAATGTGCATGCATGCACTCTTGGAGGAATTTAAACTATTCTAATATATACAAAACGATGCAACAAAATTAATGGAAGGGTTTGAGATAGATCCCATTTACTGGGATTTGTAGCTATGCCTCCATTAAGATGAGTTAACTTGAAAGAGTTAGCCTCCTTACATGAACTAATGATGTATGGGACACTCCAAAGTGCATCAAACTTTGAATGGTGCACCTTAGTTTAGCTCTGTCAGCATCCCATTTCAAGACCAAGTCCCCAATTTTGAAAGTTTGAGGCCTAGATTTTTTTTCAAACCATTTTTTTGTTTGTTGATGTTGTTCTAGTTTGATCATGGTAGAGTTCCTTGATTCTTCAAGATTAATCAGCTCTGCCATTCTGATTTCTCTCTGGTCTACACCTTTGAGCTCCAGTTGTTGGGCAAGCACTAATGAGTTCAACTCTAGTGTCAAAGGAAGGGTAGCCTCCTTGCCATAGACAAGCTTGTAAGGTGAAGTTCCTATTACTTTTTTAACTGTGATTCTATCTTCTAAGAGCACACGCGAGACCTTTGTATGCCATTACTCTTTGGCTAATGTTCATTGTGCACTTCATGATCCTGATCAGGTTCTTGTTTGTTGACTCTTCTAGACCATTTCCTTGAGGGTAATAGTTGGAAGAATTCTTCAGATAGATGCCCAGATTTAGAGCCCAATCAGTGATTTTAGTGTCTAAGGAAGGATTTTGAATTATCAGAGATAATGGTTTGAGGAATGCCAAACCTTGTGACTATACCCTCGAGAAAGTCAAGGATGACTGACTCAGTTGATACCTTGAGTGTGAAATCTTCTGTCCATCTGGTAAAGTAGTCCATAGCTATCAACACCCATCTATGTCCAGTGCTTGAAGGTGGATTGATCATGCCTATGAAGTTGAGAACCCATTACGCAAAAGTCTGATCCGCTTGGATTGGTCGGAGGGGAAGTGCTTCCAATCTCTTCTTTCCTGCAAATAAAGTCACATTCCTTGCATTTTTTGACCCACTTGTGTGCATATGTAAATAGAGTAGGCCAAAAGATACCTTTCCATTATGATCTTCATTATTGTAGTCTTGGATAGAGAAGTGTCCACTAGAGAATCCATCGTGAAATTCTGCTAACACTTTTTCAGTCTGCATGTCATTGATACACCTTAATAACACACCATCAAGATTCTTCTTGAAGAGAATTCCATCAATCAAAACATAAGGGATAGATTTTAACCTCAGATGTCTTATTCTTTTCCTTGTTTAAGCCAGGAGGGTATGCACCCTCAGAAAGGAATGTGATCATGTCCTTCATCTAGTCATACATGCCAAGATCTGTATTCTGCTCAAATTTTCACGGGAGAGCTTCATCAAGAACAATGAAGTCTTAGATTCATTGTGTGCATCCTACAACAATTTCCTTGTAAAGAGCACTACCTCTTACCTAGTCTTTGTGGCTTTGATAGTCACATCATACTCTATGATTTTGGTCACCCATCATGCTCTCTTTTCACTTATTTCTACTCCCATGATGAAGTCTCTAACAGAAGAGTGGGAGACTAACACCTTGATATGATTTGTGGTGAGCATAATTTTGAATTTCTTGAGCACATGCATAATGGTGTAGACCTATTTCTCATATGAATATATATTAATTCATAATCCTTCAGCGATCTGGCTGAAGAAATCCACTGGTTGTTCCAACCCTTGTTAATTTTATTCTGTTAGGAAAGCAACAACACTTGCATCAGTGCCATAAGCATAAAGGATAAAATCCTTTGAGTAATTTGGGTTGATGAGTGTTGGCGCAAGAAATATCTTGCTTGATTTTTTTGAAGCTTTCCTTTCCTTCTGCTATGTCCATCTGAAAGTTATGTCCTTCTTGAAGCATCAAGGTGATAGGTCAGAACCAGTCCTGCAAAGTTAGGAATAAAACACCTAACAAAATTGATCTTACCGAGGAAGGACTACAAGGCCTTTTTTATGCATCAGTAGGGAAAGAGATAGGATGGTTGAAACATGCACTCAAGATCAATTGTGATGCCATCCTTTGAAACCACATGGCCCAAGAGCTTTCCCTGCACCACTACAAAATTACACTTCTTGGGGTTAAGGGATACCCCAAATTTTATGCATCTCTCAAATACTTTCTCAAGGTGTGTCATATGATCCACGCTCTGCTTTGAGAAGCCTAGTAATGTCATAAAGGTAAACCAAGATGAACTCATTGATGTATCCTTTGATTGCAATGTATCATGGTGCGAACTGAAACATTGTGCCTGCATTTGACAGACCAAAGGAAATATTCTGATATGCATATATTCCCCACTTGGTTATAAACATTGTGTTGAATTGATATTCTTCCTTGACCAGGATCTGATTGAAACTTGAGTACGCATCTAACATTGAGAATATTTACACATCGGCCATTGTCTGCAGAATCTGCTCCATTAAAGATAAAGGATAATGATCCTTTAGAGATGCCTTGTTCAGATCTCTGAAATCAACATAGATTCTAATTTCACCATTCTTCTTACGCACACTGGAAATGGATTCGCGATCTGGGTAGATTACTTGATGGGAAAAATTATCTTCACCTCAATGAATTTGGATAACTCCTTTCTCATAAGCGGCTCTATCTTTGGATTGACTGGTCACTTCTTTTATTCTGATGGGTTTGATACCAAGATCAAGGTCAATGGAGTGTTGAGAAACACTTAGATCAAAACCTTTGAGGTCTTCATACTCCCATGAGAAGATATCACTAGTATTTTTGACAGAGAGAGATGAAGGTCTTGTTTTCATCATGTCGCGCAAGCTTTACTGAGTCAGCAACTCCTTTTTATGCACAATAGTGACTAGAGAGTAGTCTTCTTACGTGGCATGCATATACTTTTCTTCACCCTTGAATTCATCATCAAGGATAAACATTTTCTCTAAGCTGACCACCCCTTTAGGAAACTTGTTTGTCTTCAACTATATTACTTTGTCACCATAGATGTCATGCAAATCAGCTTGCATACTTGATGAGAACTCAGCTTCATTTCTATATGAACTAGAACAATTATGTGTGCATCACTGTTAAGCACTTGCCAGCTAGTGTTGTTGTCTGAAATAGATGGTATAATCACCATATTAATGTGTTGAGTGTTTCCTTTGAAAAATTCCTTAGTAGGAGAGATCTATGAACCAAAGTGTGGCCATATGGTCAGCTTCCCTATTCATTTTGTGCATGACACCACCTACATATTTAGAGCATAAAATTTCTAAAGGAGGTCCCAAACTTTGTGTTTAGAAGCTTTGAAGCATCTTATTCTTTGTCATGCACTTGTTAGTGACTTGGTGGATAACCAATTATGTATCCCCAAATATCTGTAGCGCCTTAATCTTCTTCTTTTTCAGCAATAAGCAAGACCATGCACTAGTGCCTCATATTTTGCCACATTTTTAGAACATGTAAACTGTAACATGTGTGCGAAGAATAATTTCTTATTCTTATGGGGAAATAAGAATGAATCCTGCTCCACGTTGCCATTTCTACTTCTGGATCCATCAAAGTATAACTTCCATAAACCAGGGTTCTCTTCACTTTTCTTGTTCACACGTGGTAGCACAAATTCTTCTTCAAGAATGTAGTAAGTACTAATCCCAGTTTCATAAGCTTCCAACTCTTCAGCATATGGGTCAAATTTATGGTGCCTCTCTGTCCTACTCATCAAGTACTAGATCAAGAATAGAAGGTGGAAGAGGCTGCTCTTCATAAACTGAAGATCTTGTTCTTATTGGATTAAACACTATGGCTTGGAGAGGGGATGGGACATATGACTTTACATGATAGGAAAATATTGGCTCAACTTGTATGATAAACTAGGTACCATGCCTTGTCTTGAGTAACATATGAGACTAATCAGAAGACAAGTAACCACCCACTTTAGTAGTAAAATCTCTTGACAGAACATAAGGAAAAAAAAGGGGGCAGATCAATGATTGACACATCTTGAGTTATTATTAGACTTGGACATGCATGGAGGGTAAACTCAAGATCCTTGATGATTCCCATAGGGTAGTGATAGTTGAACCATTGATTTGTAGGAATCCTTTTATTAGGGGGCTATACTTAAGACCTAAGAAATTAGCAACCTTCCTAGGCATGACAGAAGTACTAGCACCTGATTCAATCATAAATTTATGTACAAGATGTTTTCCTATGATCAAATACATATAGAAGGGTGGGGTTTTAACAAATTTACTTACTTACTTCTCCTCTTCGTGGCAGATATTGACAGAAGCATGTGGTTTGTGAATAGTTGGATCAGTACGTGGAAGTTGAGCCATGGCCAACAAGTCACGTTGGGATGGAATGGCCAGGGCATCCCACATTGTAAAATTTAGGTTTGTATTCTTCATCTAGTCCACAATGCTGAATGGAAAACCCATTGAATTGCACATTTGAGGAACAATAACATCCTTTCTTGGTTTCTCGGGTACAGAGACAAGACCCTTAGTTGGTGCAATGGATTGACCTACCAAAGGAGGGGCACACGTCACTTATAGAGGAGCTTTATATAGAACCTTGGGTGTAGGTACTTGAGTGATTCTACTACTGGATGTCTTAGTTACTTCCTTTTACTTTTGACGGTCTTCTTGTGTTGCTAGAATTGTGACCTGCGCTCCAGGATTGAGCATTCTCTTATTATATCTTGTTTTGTCTACAACATGGGTGTGTGGTCTTCTTGTATCATCTGTAGCATGATATTGCACAGAATTCCACAGCACTAAAGAGCTTAAAATTTTCCTTTAGGGGAGCTTCTGGAATTTCTTAATTATCTACTTTTTGTGCACTTGTTGAAGGCTCACAGCTGGTAGCATTCTGAATCATGAAGGCTTGTGCACACACAGCATTAGCAAAATGATATTGAATATGAGGCATACTACAAGGAAAGCACCATTTAGACTCTTGCACTCTGTTTTTATGGACTGGGACAAGTGCTTGACTTGTACTAAGAACTGGAAGAGCAGGCATGGGAGGAATAATCTATAAAGGCAAGTGTGTATTAACATGCAACCAATCATTCTGTTGGTTTTGTTTGTATCTTTGATTCCCATATTGATTCCTCTAAGGTTTATTGCTCTGGACTTGTGCCTGATTAAATCTACCTCTATAGGCTTGTTCCTATTGCTTCTCCAATGATATGATCTTATTGGACAAGTTTCTAATCAGGGCCTTCAATTCATCATCTTATTTTTTTACATAGGAGATTAATATGTAGATGGAACTATTTGCACACTCTGTACTATAAATGGGGTAATAGAAGGATGGAGCACTGGAGACATTTCTAGGAAAATGGTGCAAAAGGCCTAGGTGCCAATTTACTAGCCTGAATGAGACTGTATTTTGTCCTTATTTCCATGTTGTATATAGCAGGTAAGGTTCTACCTACCATAGATTGAATCATGAATGAAATGTCACTATTCCAATCCCTTAGATAGTACAAGAAAGTATTTTGGGTTGTATGCATTACCACTTGAGGAATTTTGTCCCAAGTCTTCTAGAATCTAATGTTGAAATCATTCATTTGCTTGTTAGGTGCACACTTTGTTTTAGTTAGTTTCTCCACTGGTGATATATGATCTGATTTATCTTTAAATTAATTGTAAAGACTTATTCTAAGCTCATGCCAAGTAGCAATAGATGCAAGTCTCAAGCCATGGTACCATTGGAGTGTTTTACCCTTGAAATAGGTTGCAAGCAACCTAACAGCAACATCATCATGTGCAATAAGATAGACAGAGAAAACATTGGCCAAGTCTTGAATGTGATCAATAGGAGTGACTTGATTTTCTCTCGTGAAGTATGGATTAATTTTGAGTGCAGCTGCTGGCATATCATTCTGGGCATTGAGATTGAGTAGGATTCCACCAGTGAAGCTAGAAAATCTCCTTGGAGGAGGAGGAGGTTGAAGCACCATGGCAGGGTGTGCTTATCTATTTTGAGGAGGAGTATAGTGTGTGTGGTTTGGTAGAGATGGGGATGCATGCACTAAGGATCTACTACGTGTGCTTCAAGGTGAAAGATGGAGGTATTCAAAGGATCCTTTAGTTGAAGCACTCCATTTGGTGTGCACTCTTCTCATAACAGGTGCTCAGGACTACAAAAACGAAGATCTACAAATGTTAGGAGTCGCCAGATGTGTTGAAATAAGCCTCCAAAGGCTGAAAATACTAATTTCACACACCAAAACTTAGCAATATGAAATTTAAGCTTTCACTGCTAGTCCCACCGGGTGTGCCAGAAACTATTGGTTGTCTAACTTACACCCACATCTCATATCTAGGATAACTGATTTGTTTGAGACAACAATAGATTTGTCTCAAGAACGCAAGGTCCCACAACTAGGAGATGGTTCCATTATTTTCTCAAACAACTTGGTTCTCCTAGATCCGAGACATGGGTGCAAGTTTGACCACCAACAATTTCTTTACAGGAAAAGGGGTAGAAAATTCCAAATGGGATGGGAGATTAAAGGATGAAGAATGTGAATCCATAGTTGGGGAAGTAGTTGGATAGAATTCATTTGGAGATTGCATGAATGGAGGATCAGGGAAGCTATAGGATGGTGATTGCATGGCTTCCCACTAACAAGTTTGACCAATATTAGATTCATAAATCCCCATTTCTTTGAACCATTCCCCAACTTGGGTCAATATTTTTATTATAAATTGAAGTTACCATTGGGGATTTAACTTGGAAAAGAGTTAGTCCATGGATATGGAATTTTGAAACTAATTTTAGTTTCTCTTTTCATCTCCTTAGCCCTAATTAGTACCATGTTATGCTCTAACTCCTGACCTTTTCTTTGTAAATAAACATCTCTGGCTGTAGGATAACCTCTAGGATCCTCATATTAATGTTCTAGAATTGTTGCATACTATGGCATATACCCAAATTAATTTACATCTTGTTCTTATGAGTATGCATACTCATATTAGCCATAATCATAGAATTGATCTGGAGGTGGTTGGTAATAACCTGAGAATGATTCTTGCAAGCCCGGAGATGGATTGCATTGATATGGTTGCTGCTGCAAATATGAATTCCACATGGGGGATGAAGCCATGAATTCAAAAATTCATGAATGGAAAAGAGTGGAATGACGTGTAAAGAAAGATGAGTAAAAATTAATGAAAATGTATGGAAATGGATGGGAAAAAGCCTACAATTTCATAGAAATGGATTGTTTGGACCAAATGGAGTTGTCAAGTATGTTTTTGCAAATGCTTCCAAAAGCTGAGATTCCAAAAAGAACACACCAAATTGTTGAAATAAATTCTACTTCAAATTCTTGAATCTACACTCCAGGTAATGATTTTGACTTCCTTTTTCTCCCACTGGGCATGCCAAAATTGTTATAAAGTAATAGAGGTATGCACAGTGGCTAGAACATTGATTGATTTTGTTGGATGATGGAACAACTTCAAAAGATAAAACTTTGACCTATTTGATGTCCCACCAAGTGTGCCAGAACTATTATCACTGAATCATAACACCCTATGATTTGTATAAGTGTGTGTGCTTGAGCTCACAGTGTAATTGGATAACATGGGTACTATCTCCTAGTGTGGGACTTGCTACTTGAGATAGACCTCTAGAGAAAGTTGATTCTTCATCCTTCTCATAATGCAAAATAACTCTACTGAAAGAAAATGAAAAACTACTCCTAATCTATCACTTCCAAGGGACCACGGAAAGACAAAATGCATGAAAATAACTAGAATTTACACTACATATGTGATGCACCAAAATAATGGTATGAGAATGACCCCCAATGTGTGGAAATGGAAGCAAAATGCATATTAGAGAGGGTGATAATAGTTCTCCATAGTATAACAACATCACTTACAACAACATTCCCATACACACACAATAATAATGAAACCCTAAAAAATCATAAGGTAGACACAATACACTTGCAATAATATTGAAGAGGCAAGAAGAATGCAAATAAACACGGCAAGGGAATATACATCCACAAATTTTCATCTATTGCTTCATGGGTATGCATAGTTCAAAATCTTACAAATAAAATGCCGAGATCACTATGCAAGGATTCCATTACAAAGGCATGCAACACATTGGCTTCAAAAATAAAAATGGGTAGATTTTTTCTACTCAAATCATCCTCCTCAAAATGAGGGGAAATCCCCAATTTATATAAAATGGAAAGAGGAAAAAAGGGGGGCAAGAAATCTCAGATCTGGATTATGCATCAATTTCAAAGTACCTAGAGTGGATGAGAAGCATGATTGTAACTTGAAAAATCATCTCCATACTTCCCATAACTTTTCGTAGTGCAGAACTAGCCATCCATGCCCATTAATTGTACTTCCACCCACCATTCAGCTACCCTTTTGAAACAAATTTGGTTTCTACAAAATAAACCTTTAAATATTCATTAATATCTATATTTTTTTACTTTTATGCATCAATCTCGGAACCATGATTCCAACGATACCAATTTTGTGCAATTTTGTTAAGAAATGGTCAAGTTATGCGCTTTTGAGTGACTACATCTCCTTACAGTTATGTTGAGAATCTCTTCTTTTTCATGGGATTATGCAATAAAAAAATTTGTTGAAATTCATCATTGAAAATATTTTCCCCTATTTTAATTATTGCCATATCTTCTAGAATGATTTGGGGCATTAAAAATAGTTGGGGCCCACCTTAATTTACCACTTTTGTTTTAATGTGTAGGGGAATTGTTTTAACATCGGGCAATTAAACATGTCATCTCGGCTAGCTCAACCGAGCTGGCTCCTGTTTTAGACTATCGATTCTCCTAGTTTAGCACCAAGTTTCCACTTATTATGCCACTTCTTTATTTCCTTTATCTCGGTGATAAACATTTCTTCTGGATTCCTTCATTTGTTTCAGGCTCGTAATGTGTTGGTCACCATTTTTCCACGTTGAAACTCCCAAGCCTCTAGCAACTCAGCGAAACATCCTCTCCCCTGTGTCAGCTTAGAAACCAAATCATCTTCCTCCTACTGAATCACTTTGAATCATTCTTAGTGCTTGTACCCCTCTATGTATATTTCAATGATTATTTCTCCTTCTAAAATGTGTCCACCGACTTATGACACCCTTCGACTAGTCGTCTACTTGCTTTGGGTACCTAGCTCTCCATCATTGTCAGAGAGATCTTTTCCCATATGTTGACCATCCTTGGGTTTGTCATCGTGACGTGGAAGTGGCGTCTAGGTCCACATGGAGTAACCATGCCCCCCAAAATCCTACCAAACTTCCTTGATTCTTATAATTGCACCAAGGGGACACGTAGTGGCTCCTCAGCGTGCTTCTCTCATCCGTGAGCTCGCAACGAGATCTTTCACCTCAAGCTAGGCCTTTATGAAACGGGAATGACTCACCCTTGTCTTCATTTTTTTCTTCATGTCGAAACCAACCTTACTTTCCCATGTTTGATCCTCAACACACAAACTCGCTACTTAATCCTCTACGACCATACTTGAAGGCTAAAAATGGATCGGTGGATTTTTAATCACACCGCTCGACTCACCTCCTATGTGCACAAGGACCCTCTGATTAGGTCTGGTTCATGGAATTCTCATTCACTCCACTTTTCTTTGATCCGATTCATATGCATAACATCTCCTTGGTAGGTGTCTTATTGTAAGGCCCACTTATCCTAATTCCATTTATGAGCCCATGTGGGTTCCTCATCTCGTGGCCCATTTTTCATAGCGAGCACTTCACTAAGCTGACTTAGATCCTCCTCCATCATGAATCATTATCAACTCCCAATATTGATGAGAAAATTTATAATGCTTGGTTTAATGCATGACATCTCCTCAGTAGGTGGCTCGCTGCACAATATCATAGCTCAGCCCATGTATAGAATATGACTCAGTGTATGATCTTTTGGCAAGTTCCACCATTAGCTTGACTCCCCTGTAACATAACTCAATAGGTAACCTATTTATCTCCTTTTTATCTTGCAACCACAACCTGTGTAACTTGTTTCACTATGTAAAACACTCAATCCACTATGTCATGACCTCTCCCTTGATGATAGAGCTCAAAATTTTCATGTTAACTCATCTGGGGCTTATCTAGCTCGATATTTGGCACATTTTACATTTCTTCTACGTATTTTGGCCTTTCTTATGGAGGTAGGTTTTGTCTCGCATAACTTAGCCTTTCTTACCATTGTGGGCTCAGTCCTTAGTTTCTTGAATTGGCTCGATCCCCACAACTTGATCCTAGAGCTCGCTTACACCTACACCGGCTTGGGCCCTTCACAGAGTAGCTCGCCAGGCCTTGATCCTTATAGCTCGATTCTGAGCTAAGTGAGCTCATTAGATTCCTACAAGATTTCTTGGATTCCTTGATGTCTTAATACTATAAATCAATGCCAGAGAGTTTTTCTAAGTAATGCCCAGAATTTTCCATTTTTTTGCATGTGGGCTTTTAGTTTTGTTGTCACAAAAATTTTGCTCATTGTCTAATTTCACTAGGGTAGTGAGATTGGATAACAATTGTGTATAGGAATTTTTATATAATATCTTTACAAGGTGGATGCATTTGAATTAATTGATATAGGGATAAACGAGGAAAATTAGGAGTCATGATGTAACTAGGTTTTGGCTTTGGAGGATAACACAACTGATAGAGTATGCAAAATAAGGATCTGAGTGTTCAATCAAGAGTTGGGATTCACCAAATGATTTAATATAAAGTTAATTAAACCTTCATTTCATATTAAATACTGTAACTAGTGATATTATTATGGTAAACTATAGTATGACACAAGTAAGAAGTATATAGAATATGAAAACCTAAGCAATAGAGAGAAGGTGACTTAGCTGGTTTTGCACAACCTAAGAGTTATCGGAGTTTAGTAACTACTATAATAGATTGGGAATACTATCATCAAGGTTCACAGAGGGTTCTAGGACTCAGAACTGTATAGGACAGAAGTACCCACTAGAGGACAGGAGCACCTGAGTTCTAGTGACTAGTATGGGTGCTAGTGTTTGTTCAAATGCTAAGGTTCTGATATCTCCTAGGATATAGGATATTTTTGTTGATTTTTTTCTCACTTTGGTTTCTCTCCAATGTCATAGTTCATACAAGTAACCTATAAAATATATCACTAGTTGTACATGCCCAAAAAAACACATCAAACCTAATAAATGAGATGCACAATAGGGAGTTGAAGTGACCCCAGAGGTCACCCAAAGAGTGATCTTATGACTGAGTGTTGCACTACATCCTATAATCCATGTAGTTCTTTGTGTATTTATGTGTAATTTGTAAGTTACACTATGATAGTGGGAAAATAGATCTAGGTTGCTTGAAGTATGAAAATGTGTGAGATGGAATAAAATGAACTTCCCCTCCAATTTTTTGTATGAAGAGTGATGTAGCCCTTGTCCCTTATATGGATGTGTTAGATGTATTATTTTGGAATGCTCTTGTGGCTTTATAAAATCTTAGGTGATGATAGATAGTGCTTATAGTGCTAAGCCCCCTATTTGAGATCAATAACTAAGTATATATATGATTCCCTTGTTTAACTTTTGTAATTGATAACTAAAAGGCCAACCAAAAGTTTTAAAATGTGAGAAAGAAATAAAATAGACCCAAAGGAGTAATAATAAGATAAGGAAGGGAAGGATCTCCTAGGAGGGATATGAGCGCATTGGTGCTTCTGTTTAAACTAGGTGCTAGTTTTTGAGGCCACAAAAGATAAATGAATTAAGTACTAGCAGAGATGTAAGATATCTAAAGCCAATAAAAGTGCAAGAGATAAAGAAAAGGGCCTAAAATGAGTTGTCAACCATTATTTTTCTTTCTTAGGAATCATGTATACATTAGTATGCTTTATGACCTAGAAATGTACCCAAGTGCATAGACTTTGTGTCTACACAATCTAATCATAACCTTGATGGTAAAATTTTATCTCAAATCTTTCGTAAGTCCCTCTTACCAATGATCCAATACATGGTAAGGTATTTCTCTCCTAACATGTTAGAGAAATCCCTCAAGCAAGCTAAAATACAAGATCACCTTATGCGCAAGTTTGGATGCACTTCCAACTCAATTCCCAATATTAAAATCACAATACATGTAATAAGTTCTTTAAAGTTTGCAAGATAAATCGGCATGGGAGAAAATTGATAATCTTCTCACTCTTTCCCCCATGTCCCCTTATCTCGCATAAAAATTCTCCAAATTCTTCCCATAACATGAATCAACCCTCCCTTTGAAACAAGCTCTACCCCACTTTCAGTGGTAATTTTTTTTGCTAGTAGTATGCAACCATAGGATACTTGCATAATAATTACTAAGACCTTAGTAAGGAATCCCTTGAATTAGTCCTTGGTTCCTCTTTCAATTACTATGCCATCATATAAGAACATTAAAAAAATATCAATCTTTAGAGAGATCTTGATCTAGTAGTCAAAATCGGCACCATAAAAAATCCCATGAATAATTTTTTGGGTACCATAGAAAAACTCATAGGATAAAAACTTCTTGAGTTCCCAATATATCAATTCCTCCAAAACTAACTATAGGCATAATCCTTCCTATAAATATTATGTTATTAAACCAAAGAAACCTATCAATAACCCATCTTTGATTAATGCTTCCCAAGATCCACCAACGATGGAGTCCACTCCCACGGTTGAGCCTTAATGCATGGTATCAATGGTGCTACCAAGAAAGGATTACCTTCCCCATTCTTCCAAAAAGATATCTACATTGAACGTAAATCCGTCATCATGCTTGGGCACATCCTCTATCATGTCACCACCATGGTACCATTATGGGAGTTATCCCAAGCCGCACTGGAAATTTTTGGATGAGATAAACTCTCTTATATGCAAGATTCCCTTTATGGAACTCATTCATAATTTAGCTTCACATCGCAAATTCCTTCTTCAACATCTACAAATCTTTGAGAATCCTCTTATCAAGGCTCCCAAATCTCCCTCCACATCTACAACCCTAGAAATTCATCACATACAGACTATAGGATGAACTCACAAATTTCATGCTTGGATTATTTATCCTTGGAATTTTTAAAGGATGGCATGATTATTGATGAAGTATTATTTCATGTAGATGACCCACCCTTTCTCTTTACCATTTTTATCCATGTTACACAAGTGCATAGAGTCCTTGTGGATGAAGGGTTGAGAATTAACTTAGCTTCCTATTCTCTAATCAAAAACCTCAAATTTTACGTGGATAATCTCAAACCTACTCTCTTAACTTATCATGGATTTGAAAAAACAAATAAAAAATTCCATTAGGATGCATCTGGTTTCCCATCATAGTCAAACCCAAAATGGTTCACATAAATCTTATGGTTCTAGATTGTTGTCTCTTATAATATCCTACTAGGTCCACCCTTGGATGTTTCGCATGCACACAATCACATCATCTGAGTATCAATGTACTAAATTCATTAACAACCAATGCGTTAGGCATGATACCAATCCCAATCCTTTCCATATTTTGGTACCATTTCCTAATGATCATTTCTAAATTCCCACTTCTCTTGAGATCTAAGGTATTCCATATCAAGAATCTTAGGCATGAAATTCAAGTTACATTAGTAGATTCAGATGAATAAAAACCTAATGAACTTCAAAAAAAGATCAACAATAATAGATTACTTGATGACATTGTGCAGCAGTTACCTCTAGTCCTCTTACCTCATGATCGGTATCCACCACAACCCGAGACAGAGAAGCATGTTTATCACGCCTTGACTTCCAACCACCTAGAATGTAATGAATTAGGAATTGTGTAACTATTTTCCAATCACCCTCCCCTCTCACCCTGATATTTCAACAATATTAGTGTCATGACTAAAGAAGGGGTGACTAAACCCAAGAAAGAAGAGATTTTCTTTCTCCCTTTAATGATGAATACTACGTTGTTTCACAAGCTGAGTCTAGAAAATTTGAATTATTTAACTACCAATGTGCCTTGACCCAAATTCAATCCTTGTGAGTCTAATCTAACTCCATCGAAACATTGTATGGACCTCTTATTTATGATACTAGAAACCATGAGGAAAAATATTAAATAATTCCTTATGTTCCTCCCATTAATCCCATTCTTTTGAGAACTCCTTGAGTATTAGAGAAACTCCATGATTATGTGTCTCGTTAACCTCATAAAGAAACTTTAGCTTCTAAAATAACTCCACCACCCATTTCATCTCCTAAACCAACCTCTACAGTGAGTGACGGTCCCTATGCTACTATCATGGCCATTTTGAATTCTACACCCGAAGATTTTACCTTAGATGTTAGGGTGTTGGACGTAAGAAAAACTAGTTCTAAACAACACCGTGTAACAACCAATTTTTTCACTTTTTATCTAGTGAATTTTTTTAACTTTATGCATCATGATTTAAATAACCATATATTCAAATCCAACATAAAACCTAATGTAATCCATTCTTATAACTATCATAAACCATGTGCAGATGCATGAGAGTATACAAATCCTACTCTATCACTCTCTACTCTCTTTACAAGCCAATACAAAAATTGTATCCTTTGGTCTTTCCTTTATCAAAAAATGATAGATAAGTGATGATCTCTAAGTGTTTGCCTAGGTTCTACCATGGAATCCCATCAGGCATCCCTCAACTTAGGTCTTAGTGAAATCACGACAGTGTAATCAGTAGTTACACTACTTTGATCATAGTTTCATAGACATGTATTCCATGCTCAGTTCCATGATAGCACACTCGTCATTGGAAACTTGTCATCTCACCTAATCATTTATTCAATTATATGGATTAGCATTCAATAATGGTTTCATGAAAAGCTACAAGTCTCATACAAGGTACAAATCCGAAATTATCAAAAGGAAGATGTGCCACTATGATAGCTTTGAATGCATGTGGGAAGTTTGGTGCCCCTATAATGATTTTCATCATTACTAGACCACTTCCCTTCTCATAGCCATTCTAAGTTGGCATCGAGGTACGTTTCTATGAGATATAGTCCAAACTTGTAACTTTAACGAAGCTTGTACTTAATGACATTACTATGTCACATTTTAGGATCTTCATGAGGTAACTCAGTACAGCTGTTAAGTAGCAGTATCCAAATAATGTATACCATCATTTTATCGATATAACCACATAGCGGACGTAGTGACTTGACCTGCCAATGTTCCTAAATTAGAACATGGTATCTTAAATAATTTAATCAATACATGTTACCTGAGATTTCATGGCTCTTTCTCCACGAATGAATCGTACCTACGGTCTTACATCATTGTATTCCAATAGGTCAAATGTAGCTCCTATAATTACTTTACATTCTTTTCTACCTATAAATTTCAGATATAATTTTATCTCACTACCTTAGTAATGTACTTCCAATCTTTAATATTACACCAATAATGATTATTTTCTGAACTATGTAAATGATTATCTCTCTTTACCAAGTGAGTAAGTAGTTATTAATGTTGTACTTTACCCATATTTATAACATACAAGGTTAACATGATGTCGATTAGATATGATAGGTTATATCATTTTCATGTAATCATCATATATTCAATATTATTGAATTATGTTTTCATAATATACCTTTGCACCTTTTTTTTCAATCAGTATCTATCATACATGCATTTGTATATTCCTCTACAATACTTATCACCCAAATTAGTGATATACTAATCCTCTTGAGTGTCTTATGTATAAACCTCTATTCCAAGTAAAGGTTCATTTCTCGAGATACCTTCCACTCCCTTCATTTATAAGGTTACCACCAATAAGGAAGCCTTTTTTATCCAAATGGATCTTCCTGTATTTTTCTTTGACATCTATATTTACCCAATGGAGTGCAAGTCTAAGTTCACCATTTCTATATATCAGTTAGAACATGTCCATTCCAAGTTACTAGGTTTAAAGTTCCACTTACCTATTATATTCTTGTCCTCTTCCTTGAGTCAATATCAACTACAAGTTCAATTGATTACAATCTAAGTGTATCATATTCAACCATTATATTGAATTCCTACAAGTATTTCATCATAATTGTAACTTCAATTAAGCTCATCATATCCAAGTATTTTATTAAGGGATATATTTCTAAAAATATTTAGGACTAAGGTTTTAATCCTCATACATGTGGGTTATGGACCCACCATGCTTTCGCCGCTTAATATTTTATCTTAATATTGAGATTATAAAGCACTGATAAGGTTTGGTTTAATCTCTTAACATGTCCCACATTCTTTAATAATTCCTTTTTATGTTACAACCTTATTTAAATATATAAATAAGAACTCATACACATAGTTCCCTAATGTGTCAGGAGTCTCATAACTTCCTAGTTAAGAATCTTATTGTTAACAACAACATATCTCTACATAGATGGGTATACCTCCCAATAAGGTTCACTTTAGTTTTGATTTCATAGAATGAAAAAGGTAAGGACACATCCTCAACTTATTCAGTCATTACTATCTTAGTTAGTTATTACAACTGTATAACCTTATTGTAACCATTCAAAGTATGCTTGCACTGTCAACTATCTGTTAACCCTTCTATATTTCTATTTATATGATTAATAGCTGTCAAGAAGATACTTTAGCTAGTTATAGGCATGTTTTAGGCTCAAGACTTTGTAACATCCCAAGTATTCCATTTTACCATTGAAGAAAAATAAGAAAGCTTATAATTAGAGAGTACATGATCTCATCATGAACCTTGAAGACATTCCCTTTAACCAAAGTAAGGTAATAAATTATGAAGTATAAATTATTACTTAGTATGATTTAATTCACTAATCAAACAAACCTTTCTTCATACAACATAACTATAAGTATTGAAAAGTATGTCTTTTGTTTCATTCAATATATAATTTGGTATGGATTTACAAACACCATAGGATGTTTATACATTTACTATTTGTAGTTACTACAAATCATAATATTATGTATTCGATCACGATAATTATAACATTCTCTTTTTCTTTACAAGCTTCCAAGATAAATAAACCTTTTAATTCAAAACCCTTCTTTTACAGCTTTCCAAAGTAGATAATGTTTAACATGTAAATAACACAATTATTTCATTTTCTTGAGATAATAATCAGGTTGTTGTTGCCTTCTTTTAACTAAAAAGGTATAGCAGAAATTTCTCAATCACAAACTTTCACTTAAGAAATATAATTCAACATGAATCATTCAAATCAATAGATAATTTATATCATCTTCCTTCTCCATGCAAACTAGATTAGACCATTTGTAAAAATTGTTAACAAGGTCAGTTCGACTGATCTAAGCAAGAAAATATCATCTTTCCACTTGAAAAATCTTGCCATTTTGTATTTGAATTAAGGATTTAATGCAACAATTAAATGATATCATCAACATAATAATGTAGAGGTTAGTATACTGATTCGTAGAATAAAATAATTTGTATTCTAAAATTATGCCCACATTATTCTTCCTATACCTTAGAAGACAGAATAATAAATAAAGGTTCAGATCAGAAATCAAGACACCAATCAAGCATTCATGAAATCAAGTAATCAAATATGATCTAAATAAACATTAACTTATACAATCATTCTAGTACAACCTGATCACACATTACTTGTTCAAGCATTCAGTTATGAAGACAATAGTCTGATTAATAAACAGGTATAGTCCCTACTAACTTTATCTTGTTCATATATTCTAGAATAATTTAATCACTCTATAACTAGGTCAAATAGTCAAGTGTATGTTTATACAATGGTACATAATTAAATGTTCAATATAAGATAACACTCAATCACCTGGTCAACACTCAGGTTTAGGATATCTAATAATTTGACCTGACATTCCAATCATCCTTTTTTAAAATCAAACAGACAATAACTTGAGCTCCATTGTCCACTAAATAACTTTACACTTCAAGTGTAATCAGCACACTACCATTGTATCATGATATATCTTCTATTATATGTCCTCACGGTATTAAATCAATCATTTAAGTAAGGGTCTTTATAATCCGAAACTTGATCACTTAAAAATAAGTTATACTCCATTAGTCTTTAGTATAATCTAAGCAATAGTAACTTGATATAGCAATAAAATATACTTGAATATCAACAACTTGATCAACATATTTTAATAAAATATTCATAACTTATTAAAATTGATGTAACCAATATCATGCTCGTAATGACAACAGTATGAATAAACAACCTGATTATTCACAACACATTTCCTTAAGGATTCACTAATCCACGACACCATTATGCCTCTACTACTACCAGATAGCAACTCTCAACAATGAAAAGATAAATACTCGATACGCCTTACTTCACTAGGTACAGTGATATAAATTCATTTGATCGATGATCATTCAAAGGGTAAGGCTCTAAGTGAGCCCAAGTCTAGTTCACAATAGGTAAACAGAAGCTTCTAACCTTCAAAATTATGAACGATATATAAATTGAAATCAAGTAAGAAAAACATGAAACTAGTAAAGATATTCCTTTCCAATCTGCATGAGCCTAAGGCTCGATAGATCACTGTAACTAGACCAAAAGGTCAAATAATCCATTATTGTATCGTAGTTATGAGAGATAAGTATAAGTCTAGTTTGACCATATGCCATCTAGTTAGGCTAGGCATAATTTATGGGTTGATGGAAGGTTATCAACCAACATCCAACTCATTTAAACATTAACCAAATCAACAAGAATATGCAATAGTTGAATGCATTACCGTAATGCAACTCACAACCATCAACAAATGGCTTCAACCTAAAATAGAAAAGGTTAAATGTTAGGAAGGTTAATGTGTTATCACTTCGTGATAAAGATACTCACATAAACCCCCCCCCCCCCCCCCATACAAATATGTCTCTTATCAGTCAAATGATACTCATCTTGACCCTCTAATGGAGTAAACCTTTTAAGAGGATATCATGAATACCCATTAAGAGTATCTAACCAACCATAAATAATCAATAATTGCACGCAATAGTTAGAGCAGCATACAAGTTCATTAAAAATATACAAAGTGAACACCCTGTTAGGTTGTGGAGCTAAATAGCTTCACTAGAGCATGCATTACAAATTGATTAGGTTACACAATAACCAGCATCAGTTATGAAAGGACCATCATCAGTCACCTATGATTGAGATCGGTCAGGAAAGTAGGAACTGACATCGGTTAGGGATAACCGGCATTTGTTACCTGTGTGTGAGTGTTTTATTTAACTCAAAGGAATTAGATCTAAATTTAGTATTAAATCAAATCTATTGATTGTAATTACATGGATAAGTTCCCTAAGTTTGTATATGCCTATATAATCATGAAAGCTAGGGATAGAAAGAGAATTACGAGAAGGATTGAATTAGATCCTTGAATCTCCTAGATTGAGAGGATGAAGAAGAAGAGAAAGAAAGAACATGTTACATGAAGACAGAGCTTTAATGGAGAGAAACTGGACACAAGGAAATAACAGGTATATATGAATGGTGAGAAGAGGGTAACATCTTCTATTGTATTTCCTTTGTACATTTATTGTCTCATTGTAATGGATTGAATAGTATGCAAAGAACATAGAGTTTTTTCTTGTAGATCCACATGTTGGTGAGATCTTGTATTATAGATCCATGTAGATTGATACAACCTAGAATTCAACAATACAAGCCTAGGCACACTAGGACATCACTCATCCTAGACTAAGCACTCACTCGAAGTGTGTAAAGGTACTAAGCCCCTCTTTAGGGTTGTTGTTGTAGGATGTGTAGCATGATGAAGACTTTAATCATTCAGATCTATGGCTAATATATCCTTCTACAGTGCATATTCAGATCTAGATCTAGAACATAAAAAACTTAACAGATAACCATAATGGAATCAAGCATGCAATACTAAATTATAACCACGATAACACCTTGTTTTAGTCCATATTATCCATTATATTAATCGAAGTAAATACACTAAAGCTTCCTTACAATAACAGTAATATACGCTCATGCACATAATAGGTCTAGTAGCATAATCTCACTATAACCTAGTTCTCACACCTATATCTATGCTCTCTCTACTACACAGTTCGATACATATTTATAAGGGTGGTAATTTTCCCTTCACCACTTATCTAAACCCAAAATAGGTCACATGCTATTATTAGCCACACACTATTACAAAAATAGCCACACATGTAAGTGCACTAACAATAAACTACATTTAGTTAACTGATAGTAGTAGATCTATTCCCGGTCTATGTCCATGTAAAGCACTTCGTATACAATCATCCAAAAATAGCCAATTCATGTTGCGCAAGTCTCTAATCAGTTTGAGTGATCCACACGCTATCTCCAAAAATAGATCCTCAACATGAAAATGGCTAATTCCCGAATTTGTCTCTCTTATTCTCACGTGATCCTTTCTAATACTCTCACACCTTTGAATGCACCTCTAAGGTCTACCAGTCATAGAGCATGGCCTATGCCTTCTCTGGAATATCCACTACAATTGAATCTAATTCATCCCTTGTAATATCTCCCTTCTCATTCTGTAATACCAACACAATGCTTGACATGCCAATCATTCTCCCTTCCAACAAGTCCATCTTTTGAGCAATGAGTTTCCCAAGCTCATCTAGCCTTTCCTTGTGTGGTTCCTGAGTTGTTGCAAGGGCCTCACACTTCTTCTTAACAAGTGTTAATCATTTTGCGTGGCCTAATGTCTCATCCTTCATGGCCTTCAAGACCTCATTGTCTTCCAAAATGGTCCTGGTCCTTATAATGGCTTTTGGCGCTGTATAAATATTTAGCACTTGATCCACCTTATTTAGTTCCTCCTACAAGCTCTAAAGCAATTCTTCATATGATGTAATCTTCCACATCACTGAAGCATTTTCCCACTCTGCTTCCTGTGTTGGATCCTTTGGTTCTCGCATGCGCATAGGTTCATCTTCAAGCACTAAGTCCACCAATGTACTTACATAAATGTCTTGGGTACCTTTGGCTCTAAGTATGGCCTAGCCTTCATGACATTGTCCCCAATCTCCTCTGCCATGTTGATAAACATAGTGTTATTCTTTTGCACCAAGTATCTTTCATTCTTTAGGCATGTTATTTCCTCATCCTTAGTCTTGATCTCCTCCCTTAGTGCCCTAATTGTTCCAATTTTATCCATGTTCTGTTGTGTGACCTCTATCGAGACCTTCACCAAAGCATTGTTTATTTGTTCATCTAGCATAACAGTAGGCTTTACTATTATGTGTATGGCCTGAGGTGTCTTTTTCAACCTCCTTGACATGCAAGACTCCTCACACACATCAAATTTTGGTTCATCCATGTGCGTGTGCATCGACCATGAAAATTTCTTCCTTGTTCGCATTGTTTCCATATCTTCATCCATTAACTCCCATCCATACAACTCCTTTTGTGTCATTGTGCTCTAGAAACAGGCATAGACAATTTTACCTGTGTCCTCGGTGTAGCCCATAGCTGGTGGAATATACTCCCCACTTGTTCTTCTTGATCTAGGATACTTAGGAACTTTGGCTTCAAGATTTGGAACTTGTGTGGCTATGTCCAGAGCAGTCTCAGTTGTTGTCTCATCTGCTCCTTTTTCTCCCTCTTCTCCATCCTTCATTTCTTCATCTTTTTATTCATCTAACGTTCTCTAGAGGGGTAGGAGAATTGGGCACGATTTCTTAAGACTCTTCCACTTCCTCATTCAGCTTCAATTTCCTTCTTCTTTTCTCAATTGTCTCCTTCTGTGGAGATATTTGAGGTGATTTTCACAGTGTTTGTGAAGTAGCACCTTGGTTCCTTGTTCTCCTGAATACTCTCTTGAAATGGCGCTCTCCTTGGACTACATCCAAGTCCTCATCATCTTCCTCTTGTGCCTGAGATGGTGTAGTTGTGTGCTTATCTTCTTCCTTATTTGGAGGCTTTCATCTACCTGTGTGTTCCAAACAACCACTATCTTCATGCTCTTCCTCTTCATCCTCTACTTGAATTTTTTTGTGGGCTTAGATGTTGGAACATTTTCCATTGTATGCTTACCCTTTGGCAACCCTGGGAATGCAAACTCATTATCCACATACTTATTTTTCTCCATCTTGGGTTTGAGTTACAGGTACACAAGCATTTCTCTGGTGTCCCCAGCTACCAAGCTTACAGGTTTCATTCTTATAATATATGAAATAAGCCTTTCAATGAAGGCATTACACCCTAGATATACATATTTCTTCCTCAGAGTGTGGTAGTTGCAATCTACCTTGTATGCATTGAATTTTAAGTGGTAGGCATCTGTAAACTGGTAAATTGATTCCTATAAGTATCTTGTTGTGAAGGCTTATGGAAGTTTGTACCATGGGCTCCAAGCCCCATCCTTCATCGCAAATCATGCGATGCAAAATGTTGGTATACACCAAACTGAACTGCCTTACCCACCACTAAAGGAAAATCCTTGGGTATGCACCACTCTTCTTCAAACTCCGCTCAAATTCTATCATACCACATCTCTGCCCTCTTCTCGAATGGTCCACTCATTGATCCACCACACAAGTACTTGCTAAATCTTTTCGCAAGTGACTTGTGTTCTGTGGGGTATTCCCAAATCTTCTCCTTTGGCCCATCAGGTACCCTAATCTCTATAAATACTAAAGTCAATAATACAAAACCAAAAATTATTATGTAACCTATCTGTACTTCTTCAATGATTGTCTTTGCTATGTGATCTGCAATATTGTAGACCACTCCTTGAGACGTTTTCTTTGCGGCATACAACAACGTTGTGTTTACCTGCAACCACCTTCCTTGGTCATTCAGCTTTGTTACAAGATGTGTAATTGTCTACACTACTGGGTAATTTTTCAATTTTTCAATGTCCATGCCATGTGGACCTTTAGTATACCCTATCTCTTTCCTTGTCTCCAGGGTTGTGGCTTTATTAGTTAAATCACTATCTAGATTCAATCGTAAGGCCCTTAGTGCTGTCACTGTTGACATCAAAGTAGCTATGGTTATTACTCTTCATCTGGTGAAGTAAAAGAAGTCCTCGTGGACTTTGCTCATCAACCACTGATAAAATGGTTCATAATTTCCAAAATATGGTAGCTCATATAGCTGGTAGACTCTAATCTGCTTCAAAAAAATTTCACCCGTGTCATTGTATACTGGCATATCCTCTGTCATGCGCTTGTTTTTTTCGTGCTCAGAAATGTATCGAGATCCTTCTTATTATCTGATGTTCGATGGTTTTAATCATTTCTTTTACATTGGTGGATATGGGAATCCCATTCTTGTCCCACAATCATGCCCTCTGGATACTACATTTATGAGAAATTACACTCGGGAGTAATTTCTTCTTCCACTTCAACCTTCTTCTTCCCTTTATCTCCTATTGCGGGTGCTTTCTTTGGTGTCATTTGAAAAAAAATCTCTCTTTTCTTCCCTTTGTAATCGGGAAATTCTAAACCCTAGTTTAAATCTCCATTCCCTAGTGGAAATTGTGTGTCCTAGCTCATTTGTAACATTTCTGCTTCACTCAAACCCTTCTCCTATGGGAACGCAAGCTTCTCCTACGCATAACCCTTCTCTCCACATCTGGTTTGACATTCTTCACACCTCAACATGATTTCTTGGCTCATTTTCACTTAACACTTTTCAAATTCTCTCAATTGCAACAGTAAAAATGAACTCGTATTTTGTCCTTATATATAAATTCAAAAATTTAGTGCATTTATTACTCCTCCACCTACCAACAATCCTCTCATTAATTGACCATTTTCATTATTTTTGTGTGGTACATCTTCGTGCACAATCTATAACCTTTTAGTGCGCCCTTCTACCTTTTGGTTGCATACTTCTCTTCAGTGCACTTCTATACGCCTGAGTACCTCATCACTACGCCTTCCACTAGTAGTCTTCCCAACCTCTTCTTACCTCACGTTATACTTGTTTCTTAATTCCTCTCTATCTATGGTCCCTGTGTCTAGAAGAAATCTCTCTTGTTTTTCAATTCTCCACCCTTGAATAGCACCTATAGATAGTTCCTTTCATGTGTACTTATTTTCAACAGTCTTGTACCTAGATAACAATAAAATACCCCACACTAAGGGTATGTACAGTCCTCTATGCATAAAAATTCTTCAAATACTAATTAGCATCTGGCGCGGTAAACGTGCTTATTACATAAACACACCAACTGAATTGACAAAGCATAGCAACAAAGAAGGAAACACATTAAGGGAATGAAAAATTGAAAACCTAATCTAAATGGAAACATTGCCTTATTACAAACACCAAGAAGACTTATTTGTAGTAGGGATTCGGCCTACTCCCATTGAGGTAGCCGGGTAACCGTATTCCATCAAGTGCCTATAACTAACAAGCGCCTGATTTGAGTATGTGAGTGATAACATATGGCCCCAACCAATGTACCTTGTGTTTTCTTAGATGGCACAAAAATTTAGAATCATAAAGGAGCTCCATCTATCCTATCTCAAGCTTTTTATCCCTGATGTGCCTGTCATGCCATGTTTTCTACCTAGAATTATCTTGTTTTTGACTCCAACGTGTTATGGATCATCACTCATCTGATTTGATTAATTGTTCAATCCATTATTCTAATGATTTCTCATCAGCTAGACCTCCAACGTGCGTAATATGCAAAGAAGGTAAGAACTACTTCTGTGCCAAACACTAACTGAAATGGTGTGGCTTTGTTCAACCTTTTATATGTTGTCTGATATGCCCAAAGTACTACGGATACTTTATCATCCCAATCCTTTCTTCCAACATCACATATTTTTTTCATGGCTCAAAATTTTGTTGAAAGACTCAACAGTCCCATTTTCCTAACGACGATAGAGTTTAGCTTTATGGTGTGCAATCATGAATTCATCCAATAAAATTCTGATTGTCTCATTAAGAAAATGCATTCCCCTATCACTGGTAAAACTCAAAGGACATCCATACCTTGTAATAATATTTTCCCAAAGAAACTTGGCTATTATAGCCACTTTATAATCCTTTATTGGTGTTGCTTCTGCCCACCTTGTCAAATAATATGTGTAAGCTATGATGTAACGTGATCCAGTTCCGCACAAAGCTGGTGAAATAGGACCCACAAAATATATAGCCCATTTCTCAAATGAATCTACACTAGTGATGGGTCTTAGAGGAATTTCATTTCATTCACCTGGTTTCCCAAGGAGTTGGCAATGATCACATGCCTTACAAAATTCCTTACAATATTTATACAGGGTCTCCCACCATAATCTAGTGAGTAGAATCTTGTGCATAGTGGCATCACTGGCATAGTGGCCACCTACAATACCACCATGAGCTTCTTCCATAATATTTGTGTGCTCATGTTCCAATACACAACAGCGTAGTACTTCATCCTGACCTAATTTGTATAGTTCACTGCTAATTAACATATAGGGGGTTGCGTGTATAGCAATTTGTTTCTTCGCTAAGGATTTCATTCCTTCTAGTTCCATCCCTATTCATAGAAAGACAACAATGTCCTCTAGTTCTAATGGCACTCATTGTAACCTGTATAACTGTGCATCTGGCATGGTATCTTCAATTACCTATGCTTATTCTCTTTACTGTATTCTTGATAGATGGTTTGGTCCAGAATTACTTTTCCCTGGTTTTACCACAACTGTGAAATAAAATTATTGAAATAAGAGCACCCATCAACAAATGCACCCTTGTAGAATAGGCTTGTTTACTAAATACTTAAATGCCATGTGATCTATATAAAAGATTAATGGTGTAGCTAGTAGGTACTAGTAGAATTTACGTAGCGTATAGATCATTGACAAAGCTTTGCGCTCTGTAGTTGTGTAATTATGTTATGTAGGAGTCAACTTACTACTAATAAAACAGATAGAATAATCTAAAATACTTTCTCCAAGTTGAGCCAACATTGTGCCAATGGTTGTGTCAGAGGCGTCAACATGTACATGAAATGGTTGGTCCCACAAAGGAAAATGCAAAATAGGAGCGGTAGTATTTTTTTCCTTTAATGTCTCAAATGTGCGTTGATGCGGTTCTCCCTAGTAGAACAAACCTTTCCCTTTTAGTAACTCTTTCAATGGTGTAGCAACTTTGGCATATCCTTTGATAAACTTTCTGTAATATCCTGTATGACCCAAGAATCCATGCACCTCACTCTGACTGGTAGGCTCCCTTAGGCCTAAAATGATTGTAACCTTGGTTAGATTAACCAACAAACCTTCCTTGTAAATTATGTGTCCTGACAGTATCCCAAATGGTGTAGCAAATATGTACTTCTTGATGTTCAATGAGATACTCGACTATCTACATCTTTCAAACATTAAGCGCAGATTGTCACAATGATCCTTAACTAATCCATACACCGTTCAATCATCTAAATAGACTTGTAAGAAGTTGTGAATATATTCCTTGAATTCTTGAACAACTATGCGTGAAAATACAGCAGGCACATTTTTCATACCAAAAGGCATTACAGTATAGGCGAAGCTACCCCATTCAGTAGTAAACGTAGTATTTTCCTAATCCTCCTGGGTAATCCTAACTTGATGATACCCAGAAAACCCATATGTAAATGAATAGATCTCGTTCCCTACAACACCTTCTAGTATTTCCTCAGTGAATGGTGTGGGAAAGGGATCAGTCACACATGCAACATTCAGCTCCATGTATTCCACACAAATCCTAATTTTTCCATCCTTCTTGATACTACTCACCATTGGACTAACCTATTCTAACTATTCAAGGGGCTTGATTATTCTAGACTTCAACATTTTTTCAATCTCTTATTTGACCTTTTCATGTAAGTTGGGGTTCATCCTGTAGGGTCTCTTTCTAACTAGGTGTGAACCCTCTTTAATATTTATCTTCATCTCCCCTAACGATTCATGCATGCCTTTAAGTTCATGGTACCCCCTAGGGAATAAGTCTTGATAATCCCTTAGTAAATCTATAATTTTTTCCACTTCAGAGTCTGACCAATAGTCGCCAATTATGGATTCCTGAGGCTCAGCATGTAGCCCAATATTCACCCTCTTTATCTTCATAGGTTCATGATAGGTGCATGTGATCTTATCTGCACTATCCAACACCTCATGTCTACCTGTTGAATGGTTTACATCCATATTTTCTATTTCTTCATCATCCCTTTAAGTAGACAATTTTTCCCTTTTCTTTCTCAATGCAGATGTGTTGAATTAGTGTGACATTAGCCTCTGTTTCCTCAACAAGACACACTCATGAGTTTCCTTCATCCAATAACTCCTCGAGGAGTTCTTCAGCCTTGGCACTATCTCCCATAGTTAAGTGCTTTATGAATTTCAATGTTTCTGCCATCGGAAGCTTTGTAGAGAAGAAGTTAAACGTCTGGACCATTCCTACAATTAAATCCTGCTAATTTCTAGTCTCTCTATGGCGTTCTGCATATACATACCAAGCATGTGTGCATCCTTGTAAAGTGGAATAAAACTTGTGCACCCATAGCAAAGGTGGTAAATCTTCCTCCCTTCTGTCCAGAGTCTCTCACACTTCTGAACGTGGTGGTGAAAAAATTGATTACCATGATAAGTACATATTTGAGTAGGTGCATTTCTCCTAAAGAACCTAGTAGCAATAACAATCCTAATTTCATTCCATCCTACAAGATTATCCTTGTGGGCCACCCACCAACATGTTGGTGTCCCACGTAGTGTATATGCTAGCATATTTCTTCTTTCCAACGGGTCTATCCATTGTTCTTCCATGGTGCATAGGAATACCATAGAATCTCCTTCTCTGATGTAACAACGTACCGAGTTGTTACCTATCCTCTTGACATAATGTGGTTTTTTGCCTCTAAGAAATGTGCTCTTTACTTTGCGTCCTACCAACTCATAAGTGATATGAGCCTAATTATAAAAAGCAACACTTGTAGTATCGCTAATACACTGAAGGATTCCTTCTTTACATGGCTCGAGCACTTCTGGATCTTGGATGGCATGTACATAAATTCTATTCATATCTTCTTCATTTAAGGGCTCAACTTAGGGCGCATATTTTTCATTTGTTAAAGTGATAATAACTCTCTCCTCCTTATTTTCAAAACTAATATCACCGTTGTTGAACCGACGATCAGAATTATTTGCATAACACCAAGGATGCCCCAATAGAGATGGGAAGCTATTTGACTCTACCAGTACTAAAACCTCAAAGTCTCCAGTGAACTTGGATCCTTGTATGGTAATGGATGAATATTTCAAAACTTCGATGGGAGTGGCCTTAGTCTGATTATCCATGAACAATACATTAGAGGATGGCTGGAATGGGGGTCTTCTCATTTATACCCATGCATCTAAAGTAATAACATTGAATTCTACACCCATATCAATCAGTATATTACTCAATAGCCACTCATCCACAACAACATTTAGAGTGATTTCATTGTCATAATCTAGGCTACGAGGGGGAAGATTCGCATGCAAGATTTGCCACCTAGTCTCAATACTTGTGCATGAAGTGTTTCCCTTTAACCAATCCCCTAACAATGGAATGATATTTTCCTGGCGCAACATTTTATGCACTTCTATTAAGTCATCTATATCAGTTTGGGTTGTCTCTGATACTTTCTTTTGCTCCATCTTCTGTTATTACTCTTTTAAGTACAGTATCTCACCCTGAATATTCCTGAGAACTTTCATGGTTTCCTAATAAACCACCTTCTGATGGGCAGGATTTAGGTACCATGCGTATAGAACCTCCTCCTTAGTGATGGTAGGATTTTTGTTGTAATGCTTCTTTGGCGCATGCCGCCTCAGCGCAAGTCGTGATCGTTACTTGAAACGCCTCAGACTCTGCTTCCAACTTAGGCATCGACTGATTTTCAACAGTGTGTTGTATCGTAACCATCCCTACGCCTTTGCTTTCTTTTTTATGTTAGTTACTAAGATGCTCATACAATTCTGGGTACTCCTCATAGCTATGGTTCTTTCCACAAAAAGAACATGTAATATTCTGAGGACATTCACACCTGTAGTGGTCAGGAGATCCACATGTATAACATGTTCTGCAAGGGAACTCACTTCTTCCACTACCATGGCTTTTTCCTCTGAATCCACTATGGTATCCTCAATCTCTACCACAACCGCCTTCAAAACTCCCTTCATTCATATTATAGCACGCCTGATTGTGATCCTGGTCTTGATGCTCGTTCTTTCCCTTAGAGTTATCTGAAACTCCTGTCTATCATAAACCAATATCTATAGCATTATGGATATGAACAATCAACCGACAGTCTTTCGTGTCATGATTCATGGACCTGTAGATTTTATAGTAGCTTGAAACGTTCTTCCTTATCACATGTTGTAATATTGGGAAGTGGCTAGCATCATGGTTTAAATGGCATATCTCACAATCCAACAGCAACGAGTGTATTGATCTGTGAGGATAACTATCCTTTGTGTGACCTTCTACTTCACATTTTGTGCACCAAATCCCTGTGCGCGTCTCGTGTGCCAAATTTTCTAATAGTTTCTACAACTATTTTGCCATAGCTATTATCTATGCTTCTAAAAATGAGCTCACCCCAGTATCTATGCTTTCGAATGCCTTAGCACGTAAAGCTAATTCAAGTGCTTCACATGAATCAGTGTATGTCTTATGTGATAATTCCCTCCTAAAATGGGTAATCAAGCCCCCAATGAACCATTGTGTATGTTGTCTTGCATGTATATCATAAGAAATCTTAGATAGTAATGTTTTAAAACAAACATCATACTCTCTGACATTTTCAGTAGTGCCTTGCTTGATATCCTTAAGTTCACTTATACTATTCTGCTCAAACTCAGGGATGTGAAACTCTTTAAGGAATGCATCATTTAAAGTGTATAGTCTACGCAAGTCTGATCAGGGTAAAACTTTTTGTACCCGTTATGTGTGCACCCTTGTAATGTAGTAGAAAATTGGCTTTCCCTACACTCAGAAGTCATGATTCCTTTTTCACACCATAATATTTCACACATATGCACATGTTCAACAACATCTTCTATGCCCCTATACTCTGGAAGACGAAGAGACATCTCCATGTAAATATTTTTGGGTTGGTGCAGAATTTGCCCACCTGATCTAGAACCTCCTATGTTTCCTCTGCCTCCAGAACCACCAGACCCACCAGAACTATAGCTACCTAAGCCTCCTAATCCCAAACCTGTAGCTGGGGTCAAACCAAAAAATGTGATTCCCTGTGTCCCGACAGTAGAATTGAATTGTACCCAAATAGTCTGCAACGGATTACTACTCCCTGAATACAATCCAAAAATCTGTGCACTTGAATTTTGTATAGATGATACACCCGAAAAGGTACTCCCATATAACAATGAAGTCATTTTTGCTACCATCGTTACACCTTTTATAGAACTCACTCCTACTCTCCCACTACATGAATTATCTTGTTGACTGAGTGTTGTACTAGATGTTGGAAAACCAAGCGTAAGGGCAAGGTTGTCAAGTGGATTCAGATGCGCGCATGCGGCCCAAGACGTCTTTGCTGGTGTGCTTCTACATGAAGTTGATGAGGGTTCCCTATCATATTTTCCCAAATAGGGGAGTCCCTGAGGCTTGGGTTCCACGTCTTCGGCATGAACTTCCTCTCCTTCCTTAACTATCTTTCTCCACAACACCATTCGCTCTGCAACCTCCCGCTATTTCTCTACCTCCCCTCATTATACTTAAGCCACCTTTCCTCTCTCCTCCTTTCTACCACTAGGTCTTCTATCCTTCACCAAACCTTCTCCTTTCCCCACGCGTGGTGACGTTTAGTTAGCTATCGGTTTACTCTCTAAATTCAAAGTTACCATCAGGATCTTCATCGCCAATGGAATGCCTTGCAAGTAAGTTCCCCTTGGATATCGTAAAAACTAGAATTCAACAACCTTTGGGCCTAAATAATTGGAAATTGAGTACTCCAACATATAACTATCCAAAAAACCATGGAACCATGTATCTACAGCTTGATTCCAAATCATATCGGCATTATAAAGGGCCTGAAATTCTTAATATGTCCAGACAAGTGCGTGATACCTCCAATTTTGTTTAGATGCATAAGCAATCAGCCACTCGTACAATTCTACTTGAAAGATAGAAAAAAATATCTCATATAAATTGTCATATAGATTTTGTTCCACACATACGTGTGTGTTAAACTCAGATCTAGTGTTGAACCACTGTGTGTATTCTTCTTCTAGATTGTGTATCCACTCCTCAATACTTACTACGGTCAACCGATATGTCTTCATCATGAACCATCCTGAAAACAACTGAAAAAGAGGTCCCAGCAACGAAACTAATGATGCAGCCTAGAATTCAAAAATACAAGCCCATACGTGCTAGCACATCACTCAACCTAAACTGAGCGCTCACCCAAAGCATGCAAAGTTACCAGGACCCTCTTTAGGGTTGTTTTTGTAGGATTTTTAGCATGATGAAGACTTTAATCATTCAGATCTATGGCTAATATATCCTTCTACATTGCATATTCAGATCTAGATCTAGAACATAACATACTTAATAGATAACCATAATGGAATCAAGCATGAAATACTAAATTATAACCATGATAACACCTTGTTTCAGTCCATAATCTCCATTATATTAATTGCAGTAAATACATTGAAGCTTCCTTACAATAACAGTAGTAAACACTCATGTGCGTAACAGATCTAGCAGCATAATCTCACTATAACCTAGTTCTCACACCTATATCTATGCTCTCTCTACTACATAGTTCAATACATATTTATAAGGGTGGGAATTTTCCCTTCACTGCTTATCTAAACCCAAAATAGGTCAAATGATATTATTAGCCATGCACCATTACAAAAATAGCCACACATGCAAGTGCGCTAACAATAGACTACTTTTAGTTAACTAACAGTAGTATAACTATTCCAAGCATGTGTCCATGTAAAGCGCTTCATAGCCAATCATCCAAAAATAGCCAATGTGTGTCATGTAAGTATCCAATTAGTTTGAGTGCTCTACACGCTATCTCCAAAAATATATTCTCATCATGAAAACGGCTAATTCCCAAATTTGTCTCTCTTATTCACGCACGATCCTTTCTTATAATCTCGTGCCTTTGAATGCACTCTGCTTTCCCACATGAACCTTCTATATTTTCTTCTCTAAGTGCCAGAGACTGACTGATCAACATAGATCTAGTCCTATATCATTAGATCCACAAGTTGTTTTGAGATATTGTATTGTAGATCTATGAGATCATATTGTATTGTTGATCCATATAGATCTAGATATTGTAGAGGAGGTTGTATTCATGTTTGCATAGGTTATATAGTGATGGAGAGATAGACTTACTTCTTGGTGCACAGTCATGGTTGCACATTGGTAGATCCATTCGAGAGGTCTTGTCACAAATCCATAGTGAACTTGGTAGAAATTCATAAATGCAGCAGTTATGGGTTATGTGAGATCTATTGGTGGTGTTTGGAGGCATGAATTTAGTGCACTCATGTAGATCCATTTAGAGATCTGTAGGAGAGGAGATACTCTTGGAGAGATGCATTGTACTCTTGTATTGAAGAGTTAGTTTGTACTCTTGTTATATTATATATATGAGATCTCTATCTTTGGTGGATGTAACCCACATTAGGTGAACCACGATACATGATGTGTTATGTGTGTGTATTTTTTTTTTTATTTGGATTATTCTAGTTTATACTTCCACTATTGTAGATTTTGGGAAAAAATTTAGATCCTGTGTGCATGATTGGGTTTTTTATTGAATCATAGCACTATTCTGCAGTCCCAAATTCCCAACAACTAGTATCAGAGCTTTGTTATTTCAGAGAAAGTATTTTCTTCAGTATATTGTTAGTGGTTTACTAACAGTTGTATGAGAGGAGGGTTTTTTTTTCCTGATGTGAAGATCACAAGAAGAGATTCAATCTCAAGTGAGAGCTGGAAGAGTAAGGTTTCTTGAAATTATAGTGACCGATGTCAGTTAGGTGGCAACTATGGTTGGTTACAGAGTAACTATGGTTGGTTACAGGGTGACAGTGGTCAGTTACTGGGTAACGTGGTTTTTTAAAAAATCACAGATCTGAAGAATTAAGAAGATGTATGGAATGTGTCTTGTTTTCTTAGGTGCCCTAGTTCTTGGAGGCACAAGCATGCTAGTCATATTACAAATCCAAGTTATAGAGGTATGGTTTTATCTTATTATTGTAGTGCTTGTATGTTTTGGTTGCACATGCATGGTTTGGGATTACAGATATGAGTATGAGATGGAGGAGCAGTTATGCATCCTTTGGTGCAGTTAGATGCATGGGCTTCGTTAGAGAAGAAGATTATAGTAGCACGGAAAGAAGATGGGGTTTCCAACAGAGAATCATGTTCTTCAGTTGAAGATGTGTTTGAGTATCTTGGTGCTGGTAAGGTGATGTATTTCATCTTGGTGTAATTTATTTTCAAGATTTGGGTGCTTCTTGAAAATACTTTCTCAACACAACTATCGGCTTTGGTCAAAGTAGGCACCTGGTTTGGTGACTTATACCAATTTTTGGCATTGTATTTATTCCAGCAGCACTAATGTTAGTCAAGGAACTGACATCGGTCACAGAGGGTAACCCATATCGGTTACCAAACCATGGTTGGTCTCTGTGACAACTAGTTTGCACAGGGTTGCTTATAGTAGAAGACGACATGGATTGTTTACTTTACTATTTTAGAGGATCAGTTTTTTACAGATCACTTTAATGTTTAGATCAGAAAGAGGACAGAGTTGGCTCGATTATTCCAAGCAGACCTTGGGTAAGGTATCTTTAAATGGTTCATGATTTATTTCTTTCATTTGGAGCAACTGATATTCTGTTTGGATAGTGTGCAAAGAATTACACCATGGTTTATTGGTGTTGTTTGACTTTTATTTCCCAGTTGTCTAGAATCTTAAGGAAAAGGGTTTCTAGTCTAATGATGGGAACCTCAATGAAAAGCCATGATTATACGCAATTGCAGGTAATGAGATATGTTGAGTACACATGGATGGAAAGAAGGTGATTCACCTACTTCATAAGAAGTCCAAACTTATGTGATGTAGAAGTACTCTCACAGAAGAAAGGGGATGAATTTTATAGTTCTTTCATCTTATTTTATTTCTCACTAACATATTATCTTTTGAGCTTGGTGTTAGAGGCACTGTAGGGTATTTTGTGTTCAGTGGGAGAAAACCATGGTTTTTGGCATTGCAGGATTGGATACATGATGTACATGCAGAGTGAGAGGAGATTACTACTATTCAAAGTGGTAGGAGGAATTCATGGCTTTATAGGTATTTTGAGTTTATTGCTTTGTGATATCACTTCTAGTTTATTTTGTGGTGACTAGATATCCCTATGCGATGGAAATTGATGGTTGATTTAGCTATTTTAAGAAGATAAAGCAATTTTTAGAGTTTTAAGGGTGAAAAAGGAGAAAATGTGCTAGTTACAGAGACTGGTGTCAGTTAGGATTAACTGATGTTGGTCATTTAGTGACCTTGGTTGGTCAAGTAGTGACCAGGGTCAGTTAGGAAACTATGGTCAATTTGGTCATAGGTTTGACAGCAGTGTTTATTTACTATTTTTTGGATAGTGCCCTTGTTTTACTTTCATCTTGGTTGGTTTGTCTAGTATGTTGATGACATGTTTGTTGGTATTTGCACTTGGTATTAGTGGCATGGTGTAGCATGGATGTTTTTTACTGACATTGATGAGCACATGATTCATACTTGGCTTTGGAGTTAGTTTGTGGTAGACTTGGAGCTTCTAGACAGCTGGAGATATGGATGGATGTACATGGTGAGTTTGTACATGTGGATAGATTAAGTTTTGTGAGTCTATAATGATGTAAATGTTTGATTTGCGCATGGATTCCTTGATCGTGAGTAGGGGAAATTTGTATTTCCTCTTGATTACTATGTTACTCCATGGTAGATGTTATCTACAGATGATTTTCTTGGACATACTAGTTGTTTATGCAGGGTAGGATTTGCATATTGCAGTGTTTGGATTTCTTTGAGTTATGCAAGTGTTTATGGATTGATCACCCATTGTTACATGTAGAACTCATTTAGGTTTGTTTTTACCTAGGATCTTTTTTTCTTTTACGTATTATAGTATTGACTCATCTTTGGACAGTTACATTGGTTGTTGCATGGAGACATCGATAGATGGATGGAGAACATGGTTGGTTTTACAGGTATGGCTACAAATGTGATTGAGGATTAGTACTTTAGTTTTAGTGGGATATATTTCATGTGTGTTAGTCATGATGGCTTTTTGCATGAGGAGCTAGGTTGGCTTGTTTTCCTGATACCAACAATTGGTATGGTGTTATGATTCAGTGGGAGCTTGAGGTTTGGTGTCATGGATCATTTGTAGCTTTGTGTAGGTACGTCATGGTTTTATCTTCTTCGTTTGAGAAGATGGTTTTATCTTCCTAGTTTTTTTTTTATTTTTGAGAGAATTGTTCAAGGAAAGAATAGATGGTCTTCACATGTGTAGAGGATGATGATGTAAAAGTATAGGTACAGAGGTTCAGCAATTTATCTCCAAGCGGGAGATTGTTAGGTTGTGGAGATAAATAGATTCACTAGAGCATGCATTGCAAAGTGAATGGGTTACACAGTAATCGACATTGGTTATGAAGGGCCGACATCGGTCACCTATGACCGGAATCAGTAAGGAAAGTAGGAACCGGTATCGGTTAGGGCTAACCAGTGTCGGTTACATGTGTGTGTGTGTGTGTGTGTGTGTGTGTGTGTGTGTGTGTGTGTGTGGTGTGTGTGTGTGTGTGTGTGTGTGTTTTATTTAACTCACGAGAATTAGATCAAAATTTAGTATTAAAGAAAATCTATTGATTGAAATTACATGGATAAGTACCCTAAGTTTGTGTATTTCTATATAAGCATGAAAGCTAGGGTTAGAAAGATAATTAAGAAAATGATTGAATTATATTCTTGATTCTTCTATATTGAGAGTATGAAGAAGAAGAGAAAGAAATAACAAGTCACATGAAGACAGATCTTCAATGGAGAGAAGCTGGACAGAAAGAAATAGTAGGTACATCTAAATGGTGAGAAGATGGTAACATCTTCTACTATATTTCCTTTGTATAGTTATCGTCTCATTGTAATGGCTTGCATAGTATGCAAACCACATATATTTTCTTCTTGTAGATCCACATGTTGGTGAGATCTTGTATTATAGATCCATGTATATCTAGTCTCATATTGTTGATCCATGTAGATCTATATATTATAGAGGAGGTTGTCTTCATGTTTTCACAGGTTACGTAGTGATGGAAAGACAAAATTACTTCTTAGTGCACAATCATGGTTGCACATTGGTAGACCCATGCGAGAGGTCTTGTCGTAGATCCATAGATAACTTGGTAGAAATTCAGAGATGCAGTAGTTTCGGGTTATGTGAGATCTGTTGGAGGTTTTTGGAGGCACATATGTAGTGCACTCATGTAGATTTCTTTAGAGATCTGGAGGAGAGGAGATACTCTTGGAGAGATGCATTATACTCTTGTATTGAAGAGTTGGTTTGTACTCTTGATATATTATATATATGAAATCTCTATCTTTGGTGGACGTAGCCCACATCGGGTGAACTACGGTATATGATGTATTATGTGTGTGTACTTTGTTTTCATTTGGTTTATTCTAGTTATATACTTCCACTGTTGTAGATTTTGGGGAATTTTTTTAGATCCGATGTGCATGATTAGGTTTGTTATTGAATCATAGCACTATTTTGCAGTCCCAAATTCCCAACATACCCAAGATCTTCTTTGAATCAAAATTCCATCCTAAAGATCTGCTTAAAGATTATAACACAATTTTAGCACACTTTTCACCATATTTTAAATAATTTCAACTCGAGTTTACTAAGGAGATCTTATAGTAACATCCATACATTTACAGGGACCTGAAAATATACAATAAACCCACAATGGCAAGTCATAATCTAATTTAACACAAAAGCCCCATTATAGTATGGGTATCCAAAGAATTAGATAATAACTACAAAATCTTAAGTCATAACCCAATCAACATAAGGAAATATTACAATAAACCCATTATCACAAGGAGCTTGTAGAAACCAAATTTTGCATTATAGATGCCACATTTAATCATAAGAACAACCTAACTCAATTGGATGAATCGATTAGATATAGGGTATAATAAACACAAAAGCCCCATTTTAAAATAGATATTTGCAGTAATGGGAAAATGTAAATGATAATTGTTTATGCTTCAGACCTAACCCATACCAATAAATCGTGATACCACTTTAGGACTGAAATTACAAGAATCTGACAATACCCAGATCTAGCATGATAATATTGTTGTATTATTCTTAATAGATAACCTATCTTATTGGGTGGTTTCAACAAAAAAAATGCCACAAATTCATAGAAATTATTTATAGATGATCTACCCTCAATGGAAAACCATGCAAAGTTACTAGTTATAGAATTCATTAATGTAAATACAAAATGAAGAGATCTATTAAGGAGAAAGAAGAGCATTTCTTTCTTTATTCTCTTGCAAAACCCCTTTGAAATCTTCACACTTCCAGCAAGCACCACGGTGAGACATCAGACTATGGATTTAAAGCCCTCTAAGAACTTTTTCAGCCCAAAACAAATGCCACTTTCGAAACTGACAAGTTCGAATGGAACAACTTGCAGAAATAGGTCGTCGGTATTCCAAAATAGCCCACTAAAACAGCATGCATCGATCTTCCAGAGAACTCAACCGGGAATAACTCCTAGTTTACATGCAGAGCAAGAAAAATCCAGAAAGGAATGTGAACAAATGAAACTCAACTACAATTAATAGATGCTCAAGCATTCTTCCCCAAAAATCCACAATTTCTTACAATGTAATTAATGCAATAAATTGTTTGTCAATTATATTTATTCATATCACACTACCATTCTTATCTACCACTCTGCATGGAAAACCATCATGGTTAAAAACAATTAAGCCTCATACATTTACGTAAGGATGGGTCATTATGACCATCTAAAAATAGTCAACTCATAAGTAATGGGGTTACCGATGTTTCCAAAGATAAGTAGGGTAACTTCATACTAAGGAGGTCGATTATATAGATATATATAATCATTAATTCAAACACATAGTCATGGCATCAAACAAAACCCACATTACCTTTGTATTGATGGAGTAAAGTTATTATCTCCTTGTTATAGCCCATTATATTGTTATCTATTGCAATCTTGGTCTATTCTAGGTTCAGGTCTTAAAAATAACATAGTTGACAAGTGATGACTCCCTAATGTCGTCCCTGCAGGTTCCCAACAATAGGTAGTCATTTTGTTACCGAAGTTCTGAACCTGATAAGTTGCATGTTTACGAATGACAATAATCAATATTTACAATAATAGAGATCCTTCATTATTTTAATGGATTACAGTCCATAAACCTTGGAACGATGCTCATATTAATCATAAGTATTACCTTAGTCAACTATGTTAGGGCCCTTATGGCTTTGCATTAGCTATAACCTCGGAAATTCAAACATCAATATTAATTAATCATTACTAGATCATTTAAGGTCTATGTTAAAAATTTAGCACTTAGTAATGACTCCCCTTAAACAATTCATGGTCAATTCGACCGATATGCCATAATATTATTTCAGGGTAGCAATCCTCATCAACCTCCATGTCATAAAGTCACAAGATCAACCTTATCCTACCATGTTAAGCTCGCAGTCCTTATCTTGATTCATCTTTTCATTGCATTGTAGAATACTTTTTTGTTTTACAACCCCATTATAATTCTATGGAGTATAGATATGAATAGGTTAGATGACTACCATACCCTCAAATTAATTAAATCTAGGTAATAGTATTATCATAACAATATTGATTAGTATGTTATGAATATCAATTGCAACAAGGTAATTACTTTCCAAAGTCCTAATGCATTCATTTGAAATAACCCATCTCATCAGGGTTATGCTAAGGACCATGCACATGTAAGTCCTCACATTGGTTCAAAGTACTAATTTTAAAATTAACGAATGAATTTAATTGTTCATTAAGTACATAAATAACTTAGTTAATAACTTATCTTTTCCAAAATCATTCTTAATTTCTAGGGTATGACATACTTACCCCCTTAATGAATCATCATCTCGATGATTTCTATCTTGACAATTAGATCTGAAATAATCATATATATGTTATATCAATAATATTTTGAAGAAACATTCATCCTTTTCATAAAAAATTTAAATTTTCAGATCTACACTATAATTTATCAATTGTAATAGCTTTCTTTTCAATAAAATTGTCACTTAATCAAAGAAAAATGGAAAAAAATTGTCACTACTACCAATTATATACAGTAATATCATTGATATATAATACATCCAGTCAAAACAAGCCATATATTGTAGAACAGATAAGGAAAAATCAGATTTCAATCTTCCCACTAGTTTATTAAGTTGTTTTGTTTCGTCACTCGATCGTCTTTCTAGACCTTTGGCTTGTGTAATTACTAATTTTATTTGAAATGTACATAATGGTATACCTTTTCCTTGCCATCAAGGCTTGTTGCTTTCTCATATTTATTGGCATTTACTTGCCTTTTGCATCTATAATATCTAATTTATGTTGGAATTGAATATATATAAGACAATTTATCTTAAGTCCAGTTATATCAGATCATAATTTCAATTCCAAGAAGATGGTAAGCACCATCTATGTTATGTTAAGAGACATAGGTCTAAATTTTAAGCAATGTTTCTTCCATACTACAAAGAAAAGTCAGATTCCTGAATTAGTTGTCAACTATTCATTAGATACAACAAACTCCATCTTACTTAGGACTGTACTATACTAACCTCAGGGAATCCTTCACAACTTTCCCAACATCTTGTTAGGGATACTTGTTCCTTTCCTTTGTTGTCTATCTTTGCATCATGCATCATCAATCGATGCTTGTTTGTCTTATTTAAAGGACAATGGCTGGCATAATGCCCATTCCCACATGTGAAACATCCTCCAGCAGGTTCCTTTTGATTGTGTCTAATCTTGCTATTTGAAATAGTATTCTACTTTTTCTTGCATGTTATTACAGCAAGCTTTTGTGCATTTTTATTTCTGGCAAAACATATTTTCCTGTTATGTCTCTTCCACCATATTTTCTTAGCATTCCATGATGAAGAAGAGTTCACACTCTTATGATTCTTCTCCTTTTTATGAGTTGGAATTTCTCACAAATTTGGTTTTAGCCTACTGGATTTTCCAAATATGACCTTATTAGAAAAAGGTCCATGTTTATCCAATGTATCTCCCAATTTTGGGTTTAATTCATCTTTGGATTTGTAAGTCCAAAACTTGTCACCATTTTTCAGTTCAGCATTCAAACAACTCCCTTGTTATTTGTTACTAGAAAATTCAAGTTGTCTTTCATTCAACATGTCATTTTCACCCATCACCAGCTGCTCTAAGGCAATTATCTGATTTTGGGTATATCGAAGTATTCCTAGAATCTTGTCTAACTTTTACACCATTGAACCTATAGAAAAATTTGACCTAGTTCTTTCTTCATGATACATCCTTCTCATATCCATTGGTATTCTGAAAACAAAATAATAATTTCAATTACCGTAAGGACCCAATAAGTCCAAGAGTTGTGACCTTCAGCTCTGATACCAAAATGTAACAACCACTTTTGTCACTTCTTATCTAGGGATTTTTTGTAACTTTATGCTTCACGATTTAAATACCCATATATTTAAATCCAACATAAACCTTAATGCAATCCATTTTGATAACTATCATAAACCATGTGCAGTTGCATGAGAGTATACAGATCCTACTCGATCACTCTCAATGCTCTTTACGATCCAATACAAAAAGTGTATCCTTTTGTCTTTCCTTTATCAAGAAATGATAGATAATTGATGCTCTCTAAGTTTCTACCTAGGTTCTACCACAGAATGCCATCAGGAATCCCTCAATTTAGGTCTTAATGAAATCACAATAGTGTAATCAGCAGTTACACTACTTTGATCATAGTTTCAAAGACATGTATGCCATGCTGAGTTCCATGATGGCACACTTGCCATTGGAAAGTTGTCATCTCACCTAATCACTTATTCAATTATATGGATTAACATTCAATAATGGTGTCATAAACAACTACAAGTCTCATACAAGGTACAAATCCGTAATTACCAAAAGGAATTTGTTTCTATATGATAGCTTAGAAATCCTGTGAAAAGGTTGGTGCCCCTATAATGATTTGCAGCATTACTGGATCACTTCCCTTCTCATATTCATTCTAAATTGGCATCAAAGTATGTTTCTATGAGGTACAGTCCAAACTTGTAACTTTAATGAATCTTGTACTTAACTACATTGTTGTGTCACAATTCAGGCTCTTGATGAGGAAACTCATTATAGCTGCTAAGTAGAAGTATCCAAATAATGACTACCATCATTATATGGATACGACCACATAATGGCCCTAGTGAGTTGACCCACCAAGGTCCCTAAATTGGAACATGGTATCTTAAATAATTTAATCAATACATGTTACCTTAGATTCCACGAATCTTTCTCCACATACGAAACATACCTAGGGTCCTGCATCATTGTATTCCAATAGGTTGAATGTAGCTCCTATAAGTACTTTACATTATTTTCTACCTATAAATTTTAGATATAATTTTATCTAACTTCCTTAGTATTGTAGTTTCAATCTTTACTGTTACACCAATAATGATTATTTTCCAAACTATGTTAATGATTATCTCTCTTTACCAAGTGAGTAAACAATTATCAGTGTTGTACTTTACCCATATCTATAACATACAGGGTTAACATGTTGTTGATTAGATATTATAGGTTGTATCATTTCCATTTAATCAGCATATATTCAATCTTATCGAATCATGTTGTCCAGATATACCTTTGCACCTTTTTCCAATCAATAGCTATCATACATGCATTTGTATCTTCCTCTACAATAGATGACACCCAAGTTAGTGATATACTAATCCTCCTCCTAAGTGTCTTATGTATTAATCTCATATGCCACATCTAAGGTTCATTTATTGAGATACCTTCCAAGTCCCTTCATTTTATAATGTTACCACCAATAAGGTAGCCTCATTGATCCTAAAGGATCTCCATGTCATTTTTCTTTGACATCTATACTTATCCAATGGAGTGTAGGTCCTATGTTCACCATTACCATATAATAATTAGCATGTGTCCATTCCTAGTTACTAGGTAAATATAGGTCTTCATTACCTATTAGTATTCCTGTCTTCCTCATCGAGTCAATATCAAATACAAGGTCAATTGATCATACTTTGAAATAAGAATGTACATCAACACCACTCCAAGTCATAAGGCACATATATGTTAGATCCTTTTTGTTACACATGCAACACTTTTAGATCATGATTATTATGTTCTATACTGCCATGGTGATTGATCACCACTAGGTAAGTTGGTGTCCCAAAAGTCCCAGTATGTCCACATAATTTCTTTCTAAGAATTGATTATACTATAAGTGTATCATATTCAACCTTTATATTGAATTCCTACAAGTATTTCATCATACTTGTAACCCGGATTAAGATCATCATATCCAAGTCTCTTATTAAGGGATATATATATATATATATTTAAAAACCTTTAGGAGCAAGGTTTCAATCCCCAGACCTGTGGTTTATGGACCCACCATGCTTCTACCACTTAACCTCTTATCTTAATATTGAGATTATAAAGCACTAATAAGGTTTAGTTTAATCTCTTAACATTTCCCACCATTCTTTAATATTTTTTTTTATTATGTTACACCTTATTTCATGCTATAAAGAATAAGAAATCCTATAAATAGTTCCCTAATGTGTCAAGAGTCTCATAAGTTTCTAGTTAAGCATCTTAGTGTTAACCAACAACATTTCTCTACAGAGAGGGATATACCTTCTAGTAAGGTTCATACTAGTTGTGGTTACATAGGCAGAGAAAGGTAAGGACCACATCCCCAACTTATTCAGTCATTACTTCCTTAGCTAGTTATCACAATCTTGGAACATTATTATAACCATTCAAGGAATGTTTACACTATCAGCTGATTCGTTGACCCTTCTATCTTTCTATTTAAATGTATTGATAACAATCAAGAAGAGACTTTAGCTAGTTACAGGCACATATCAGACTCAAGACTTTATAAAAGCCTAACTATCTCACCCATTTGTGGCAACACCTTGAATGAGTAAATATGATCCTTAAGGCTCATGGCCCATGAATGACAGAGAATCACAAATTTATTTAATGTTTTTCCTTAAGTTTAGAATGACCAAAAAACATTCCATTTAATCAAACCCAAATCTTCATGGTAATGCCTTAATACAAGAAGTGACCAGATTCCATTAAAATGGTCCAGTACAGGTGTAGAGCACCCATTTTTACTTTTGAACAAAAGAAAGAGATCTTAATAATAAGAGAGTACATGATCTGACCATGCATCCCAAGTACATTTCATTTGACTAAGGTAAGGTATTCACTTATGAAGTATAGGTTAATACTTAGTAGGTTTTAATTTAATCATTAACAACATGCCTTACTACATATACTTAACTGGAAGTATCTACAAACACTACCTTTTGATTCATTCATTTTAAAAACTGTAGTGGTTTTATAATCACCAAAGAACACTTATACATTTACTATTTGCATTAATTAAAAACCAGAGTATAATGAATTCAATCTCATAATAACGACATATCTTTCTCTTTACAAACTTCCAAGTTAAGTAAAATTTTCAGTTCAAGAACCCTTCTTCTGTAACTTTCCAAAGTAAATGATTACTGAACATGCACAGAACACAAACCATTTTATTTTCTTTCAGAAATAGAGATAATAATCAGGCTGTAATGGCCTTCTTTCAACTTAAAAGGTACAACAGAAATTGCCCAATCACAAACTTTCACTTAAGAAATACATTTCAACTTGAATTAGTCAAATCAATAGATAACTTCTTTCATCTTCCTTCGCCATGCAAACTAGAATAGATCATCTACAAAAATTGTTAGCAAGTTTAGTTTGGCTGAATTGAGCAAGAAAAACCCTTCTTTCCACTTGATAACTCTTGCCATTTGGTATTTGAATTAAGTATTTAATGCAATAATTAAATAATATCATCAACATAATAATGCAGAGGTTAGTATACTGATTTGTAAAATAAAATAATTTGTATTCTAAAATTTTGCTCACATTATTCTTCATATACCTTAGAAGATAGAATAATAAATAAAGGTTCATATCAGAAATCAAGACACCAATCAAGCATTCATGAAATCAAGTAATCAAATATGATCTAAATAAACATTAACTTATATAATCATTCTGGCACAATATGATCACACATTACTTGTTCAAGCATTCAGTTCCAAGTATGAAGACAATAGTCTGATATAATAGACAGGTATAGTCCCTACTAACTTTATCTTCTTCGTATATTCTAGAATAAGTTAATGACTTTATAACTGGGTCAAAGAGTCAAGTTTGTGTTTATATAGTGGTACTTAATTAAATGTTCAATATAAGATAACACTCAATCACCTGGTCAACACTCAGGTTTAGGCTATCAAATAATTTGACCTGACATTCCATCCATATTTTTTTAAAATCAAACAGACAATAACTTCAGCTCCATTGACCACTAAATAAATTTACACTTCAAGTATAATCAGCATACTACCATTATATCATGATCTATCTGTTATTATACATCCTCACAGTATTAAATCAATCAGTTATGTAAGGGTCTTTATAATCTGAAACTTTACCACTTAAAAATAAGTTATACTCCATTAGTATTTAATATAATCCAAGCAATAGGAACTTGATATAGCAATAAAATATACTTGAATATCAACAACCTGATCAACATACTGTGATCGAATATTCATCACTTATTAAAAGAGATGTAACCAATATCATGTTCGTAATGACAGTAGTATAAATAACCGACTTGATTATTCACAACACATTGCCTTAAGGATTCACTAATCCAGGACACTATTATGCCTCTGTTTCTACCAAATAGTAACTCTCAGCAATGAAAAGAGTAAGACTCAATACACTTTACTTCACTAGGTACAGTGATATAAATTCATTTGATCAATGATCATTCAAAGCATAAGGCTCTAAGTGAGCCCATGTCTAGTTCGTTATAGATAAACAGAAGCTTCTAGCCTTCAAAATGAAAAATGATATTTAAACTGAAATCAAGTAAGCAAAACAAGAAACTTGTAAAGATATCCCTTATCGATCTGCATGAGTCTAAGGCTTGATACATCACTATGACCAAACCAGAAGGTCAGATAATCCATTATCATATCGTAGTTATGAGAGGTAAGTATAAGTCCACTTTGGCCATATACCATCTAGTTAGGCTACGTATAATTTATGGGTTGATGGAATAATATCAACATAGAGCCAACTCATTTAAACATTAACCAAAGCAACAAGATTATACAATAGTTGAAAGCATTACAAGAATGCAGCTCACAACCATCAACAAACGGCTTCAACCTAGAGTAGCAAGGGTTAAATGTTAGGAAGGTTAATTTTTTATCACTTCATGATAAAGATACTCACCTAAACCCTATATGAATGTGCCTCTTATCAGTCAAATGATACTCAGCCTGACCCTTTGAGGGTGTAAACCTCTTAAGTGAATATCATGAATACCCATTAAGAGTATCTAACCAACCATATATAATCAATAGTTGTATGCAATAGTAAGAGCACCATACAAGTTCATTAAAAAGTTACAAAGTGAATACCCAAGATATTCTTTGAGTCACAATTCCATCCTAAAGATCTGCCTGAAGATTATAACATGGTTTTAGCACACTTTTCACCATATTTTAAATAATTGCAACCCGAATTTACTAAGGAGATATTGTAGTAATAGCCATTTATTTGCAAGGACTGAAAAATATATAATAAACCCACAATGGAAATCCATAATCTAATTTAACGCAGAAGCCCCATTATAGTATGGGTATCCAAAGAATTAGATAATAACTATAAAATATTAAGGCATAACCCAATCAACATAAGGTAATATTACAATAAACCAATTATCACAAGGAACTGGCAGAAACTAGATTTTGCATAATAGATGTCACATTTAATCATAATAGCACCCCAACTCAATTAGATGAATCGATTAGATCTAGGGTATAATAAACACAGAAGCCCCATTTTAAAATGGGTATCTATAGTAATGGGGAAACCCAAATGATAATTGGTTATGCTTCAGACCTAACCCATACCAATAAATGGCTATATCACTTTAGGACCGAAATTAAAAGAATCTGACAGTACCCATATCTAGCATAATAATATTGTCGTATTATTCTTAATAGATAACCTAGCTTACTGGGTGGTTTGAACAAAAAAAAATCCACAAATTCACAGAAATTATTTATATATGATATACCCTCAATGGAAAACCATGCGAAGTTACTAGTTGAAGAAATTCATTAATGTAAATACAAAATGAAGAGATCTATTAAGGAGAAAGAAGATCATTTCTTTCTTTATTCTCTTGCAAAGCCCCTTCAAAATCTTCACACTTCCAGCAAGCACCACGGTGAGACGTCAGACTATGGATTTGAAGCCCTCCAAGAACTTTCTCAGACCAAAAAAATGCCACTTTCCAAACTGACAAGTTCGAATGGAATGACTTGCAGAAATAGGTCACCAGTATTCCAAAATAGCCCACTAAAACAACATGCATCAATCTGCCAGAGAACTCAACCGGGAATAACTCCTAGTTTACATGCAGAGCAAGAAAAATCCAAAAAGGAATGTGAACAAATGAAACTCAACTACAACTAATAGCTGCTCAAGCATTCTTTTCCAAAAATCCACAATTTCTTACAATGTAATTAATGCAATAAATTGTTTGTCAATTCTATTTATTCATTTCACACCGTCATTCTTATCTACCACTCTGCATGGAAAACCGTCATGGTTAAAAACAATTAGGCCTCATTCATTTACGTAAGGATGGGTCATTATGACCATCTAAAAATAGTCAACTCGCAAGTAATGGGGTTACCGAATTTTCCAAAGATAAGTAGGGTAACTTCATACTAAGGAGGTCGATTATATAGATATATATATAATCATTAAGTCAAACACATAGTCATGGCATCAAACAAAACCCACTTTACCTTTGTATTGATGGAGTAAAGTCATTATCTCCTTGTTATAGCCCATTATATTGTTATCTATTGCAGTCTTGGTCTATTCTAGGTTTGGGTCTTAAACATAGCATAGTTGACAAGTGATGAATCATTAATGTCGTCGCTACAGGTTCTCAACCATAGGTAGTCATTTTGTTACCGAAGTTTTGAACCTAATACGTTGCATTTTTACGAATAACAATAATCAATATTTACAATAATAGAGATCCTTCATTATTTTAATGGAGTACAGTCCATAAACCTTGGAATGATGCTCATATTAATCATAAGTATTACCTTAGTTAACTGTGTTAGGATCCTTATGGTATAAGCTCAACTTAGATTTGCATTAGCTAGAACCTCGGAAATTCGAACATCAAGATTATTTAATAGTTTCTAGGTCATTTAAGGTCAATGTCAAAAACTTATCTCTTAGTAATGTTTCCCCTTAAACAATGCATGGTTAATTTGACCGATATGTCATAATATTATTTCAGGCTAGCAATCCTCATCAACCTCCAAGTCATAAAGTCACACAATCAACATTAACCTATCATGTTAAGCTGGTAGTCCTTATCTTGATTCATCTTTTCATTGCATTTTACAACAGTCTTTGTTTGATAAGCCCATTGTAATTCTATGGAATATATATTTGAATAGGTTAGATGACTACGATACCCTCAAATTAAACAAAGCTAGGTAATAGTATTATCATAACGATATTACTTAGTATAATCTGAATATCAATTGCAACAAGGTAATTACTTTCCAAAGTCCTAATGTATTCATTTGAAATGACCCATCTCAGCAGGGTTATCCTAAGGACCATGCACCTATAAGTCCTCACATTGGTTCAAAGTACTAATTTTAAAATTAACTAAGGGATTTAATTGCTCATTAAGTACATAAATCACTTAGTCAATAACTTATCTTTTCCACAATCATTCTGAATTTTAGGGGTATGACACACCGAGACAGAAAACAATACACGGGCCTATAAATTGATGTGGAATATCATGGCCCTCTCCTTAATTTAGATAATGATGAGGCTATTATAGATCTCTTATACGCACGAGAGTATAGACTTCCTCGAAGCCATCATAAATTAGGTAATTTCTCCAAACCACCCATGCGCTTTGACAGCTATGTCGCTACTATTGATCCTTGTCAGGATGAGGTAGCTAAATTTCCAAAAGCTCAATACCATTTCTAGGATGGAAATGTTATGTTAGCTAAATCAACCATCAATGTACAACTTGATGATGATACCTCACATATAGTCATGTTTGGGGATTGTTTCCCCCATTTACACAAGCATCACATTGATAACTTAAGAAAACAAACAGAAGTATTCGCATGGGGATATACCGACATGTCAGGAATTGATCATGAGATTGTATCTCATAACATCATCACTTATCCTAATGGTGTGCTTGTTCGATAAAAGATACAACAATTCACTCCTAAATAAATTATCTTTGTCATATAGAAATCATTTACTTTTAGATGCCAAATTCATCCGCATCATGGAATATTTTGAATGGGTCTCCAATATCATCCCCATTAGGAACAAGGCTACTCTCTCATCTGTATTTACATCGATTTCAGAAATCTCAAACTCACTTGTCTTAAGGATAACTTTCCTTTAGCATCCATTGAAGCCATCGTCGACTCCACGGTTGGATATGAAATGTTCTCTCTCATGCACGGATTTTCAGGATATAACCAAATCCAAATCACTCTCAAAGATCAACATAAGACCATTTTTACAATAGAATGGGGTACTTATTGTAATGTCAAAATGCCCTTTGGGCTCAAAAATGCTAGCGCAACGTATCAACGTGCCATGACTCACATCTTTGATGACCTTATACACAAAATAGTAAAATTTTATGTAGATGATCTACTTGTCAAATCTCGATGCACAGACGATCATGATTATGACCTAACCATCATCTTATGGTCTCTTCATAAATACAAGGTTCATCTCAATCCCAGCAAATGTATATACACGGTGACTTGAGGAAACTTTTAGGTTTCTTAAGATCAAAAAGTGGCATTGATGTGGATCTAACAAAGATTAAGGCTATCCTCGACATGCCACGACCATCTTCCATAACCAAAATAAAGACTTTTCTTGGAAATCTTAGGGCAATCCGATGATTTTTCCATGAATTCACCTATTGTGTGCATGCCATAAACAGCCTACTCCGAAATTCTACCAAACTTGAGTGGACCAAGGATTTTCACCAAGCTTTTGATAACATGAAATAATCTTTATCTTCACTATAAATATTGCAACCTCCTCCCGATCGAACTTTGTTATTAAATACCTCGTCCATGCCAGTGTCCATAGGGGAAATGTTAGCACAGGAAGATGAAAAGGGAAAGGAGCACATCATCTACTATGTTAGTTGATCCCTACTAGATTATGAGATGTGATACACTTCCATCGAGAGGGATTTCCTAGCCATATATTATGCAACTATGAAACTATGACATTATATGCTTTACCAAACCACCTAGGTCATTGTTCACATGGATCCTTTACGAAAATTCTTCTCAAACAGTTTCCTTCCAACGGATCGAATTGTGAAATGGATGACTCTTCTTTTGGAATTTTACCTCTATATCATCACGCAACGAGCGGTAAAGGAAAATTTATTGCAAACCAATTGGACATCACTCCCATCCATATGTTATGTTGTAAAGTTTGTTTTCATGTGTGGAAGTGTTGAAGACTATACACTAAAAGTATTGTACACTTTCCACAAATTTCTCATCGGGATTCAGGAAATGTGTTGTTCTCATATGGGCGGGATTTTAGCATAGGTTCGGGGGGGAAGCCCCTGAGAAATTTTTTGGCCTCGAAAAACATGCTCAATATCTTGGGAAACATGTTCTTCTCATATGTGCTATATTTTAGACCCATAGGTTTATGATATGGTTTTGGTCCATGGTTTTGGTACCCTCGGTATTGTAAACCTACTTAAGAAGTTACGTATTTATGTACTTTTTATAGGTGAGATATTTCATTGTAGATGTGTGTGAATTTGGGTGTGAATTCAGGAGAGTTTGTTAAGCACAGCTCCAAAAAAATCTAGGTACTGTATTGAGAGAGAGGTGGCTTGTAATACAAATTTGAGCAAGTGATTCTTGGTGGACTTAGCCCAATTTGGGTGAATCGCATTAAATATTATCTTTGTGTTGTGTTCTTTTATTTTCTACACTTTATTTCATATCTATAATGTTTTCTACATATGTTTCTACTATTGTGATTCTATGAGGGATTGTTCCACATATTTTATCCCTTATTTCCTAACACCCTACTCCTCAACCTATTCACAATGCACTACTTGATGAGGACATCCTCCTCATTGAGGGTATCAACAACAGTATTTCTATCAAAGACTATTTCTTTAGCTTCATGTTTGTTCTTGAGGCACAGTCCTCCATTGCTAATAATGAAGCACCTCCCTCACCTAAGTATAATCCAAACACCAAGATAATTGAGGAATAAATTGTCGTTGATTTGCACGAGGAAACATGGTTGTTACACTTTGATGGGGGGAAATGCCTTCAAGGAGATGGGGTAGGTTGTGTGCCTTCATGAGTCCCTATTATAATACCTTTATTCAAACCGTTAGGATCCAATCAAGTGTCCTTTTGATGCATGGGGAGAGGATCGTTGAAGATTCTCAACGGCGTGTTTTGTGGAGACACCAGTCCCATATAGGCATTTTGACTAGGTGTAGTTGGGTTGGCCAGAAACATGTTGACAAATAACTATCTTTGGTCTTCTGGAAAATGCTGCAAAAACTTATTACAATCACGACAGGTTCTTGTGTCATGTCTATGGACCATATGGAAATTGCAATATAGGTCAGGATCATAATCCTGAGGCCTTTGGTTTGTTCCTTTTTGTGGTCTGAAACCACGGTTGTTGTTTGGTTGTTGACTATTATAGTTAACACTTTGGAACCCCTGCCCTTGGTTCTGGAATTGGTTGGGGTATTGACTAGGGCTTGGGGTCGACATTTGTCTTTGTGGCTGAGGCTGTTGTTGTTGTTGGGGACGATTAAAATCCACATCGTTTACCGAGGGTGAGAAATTATTGTTTCTCTAATTTTTGCCATTGTTATTTCCATTGTTGTTATTTTTTGCACCTGTACCGATGGGATTAACAACATTAGGATTTTTGGGTTGGTCAATTACACCATCGGTCATGACTCCATGATTCTTATTAAGGATCTTTGGTCCTTGATTTGTATTTGTATTGTTGGAGTAACCGGGAGTGCTTTGAGCAAGGGTAACTATCTTCCCATTTTCTCCATAGGTCTTACGACCACTGTCAATGTCCACTTGGTTGATCTGAAGAGCACCCTCTAGCACCTCTTCATACCTCATTAGCGGGAATTTTTGAACCTCTTCCTTCGTCTCTCAATTGAGGGAGTGAAGGAACAAATCAAAAAGTTCCATTTGATCCATGTTTGGAGCACTTGCGGAAGAGTAGAGAACATGCCGCCACCTCTGAATGAAGTGGGCTACATATTTGTTATGTTCTTGTTTAATATGAAGGGATTCCCTAATTCTTGTTTGCAAAAGATTGTTCATCTCGAAAGCTTTGATAAACTCTTATACGATTTGTTTGAACTAGTTTATTGAATCCTTTGGTATCCTATAATACCAGTCGAGAGCAATAGCTTCATAGGGAAAATATTTGCGACGACTACATCCCATGGGAGCAGCTCTCAAATAACCGTTGCATAAGCCTTGATGTGGTCATTTGGATTGCCCTTCCCTTTGAACTTCGAGAGATCATGCAAGGGTCTCGGGAGCATGAATGTCTGAATGGAGAAATCTAGGGGTTCTTTGAGATATTCAAAATAATTCCCCATTACATATGTTTCCACCATTGAAGACCCTTGTTGGGGAGGCGGGGGATACATTGGCTGCAGAAATGGGACAACATAGACATTTGGCAGGGCGAATGACATCCCCTGCGGTTGTCCATATGGACCTGGATAGGTGTGCATGTCCCCCTATGGAGATTTAGAATACATGTGTATATAAGGGGGTTGATTACCTTGATATGGAGCTGAAGGCACGAAGCCAAGGAACGTCGTATTTTTGGCTAGTATAGCGTTTGAGAACGCACTTCTAGTTGGTGCCTGTTGTAGATATCCATATGTGGCTTGAGGAGGAATACCCAAGGTACCCGTCCCAATTAACAAGTCCCCATAGCTTGGAGTATTCATGTAGACCGGTGGATTATGTGTGGTCGGTACTTTCCCATAATTTTGTGGGTAAGATGGAGCCCATGTGTACCCTGCATATGAATTTTGTGTATTCTGGGCAAGCTCTAACTCTTTGACTTTGTCAACCAAAGCTAAAATGGTGTCGCCTGTTCACGGGGCGGCACCTTGCTTAGATACCTTTGGTTGAAACCTTGGAGGTTGTTGAGGAGTATGATATCCCGCTATGAATTGTTCACGATGTTGCCACCCCTCATTGGTTATATTTTCAGTTGGTGGCGGGGTAGCGCTATTGTTTTGAAGCAGGACATCACCTTGTCCTTACAACCTATTGAAAGATTGGTTCATTTGTTGGAATTGATGCTCACTCCTAGCATATCATGCTAAATACTCCTCATCGAGATGGGGGAGGTGATCAGATTGCACGGTAATGGGTTTTCGAAACAATACCCGAGGAGATGAACTCGCTTCACCAGTGAATGTCAAGTTATCTAAACTTGATTGTTCAAGGGGATAAGTCTGAGTGACCTAATCCAATTATTCGATGCATACAGAAGAACCAACATTGGTTCCCTGAAGTAGAGGGTTTTGAGTGGATGAGTGGTTTTCTACCCATGTTGAAAGTGAAGGTGATTGTTGTGGGATATTTGATTGGTAATGGTACATGTCGAAACCCGAAAAGGGTCGACCGCACTCGTCATATCCCAACATATTCGGGGGGTATAAAAATACCCGCAGAATAAAGGATGGACGAAAGTGGAAACGCTTAGAGACTAGCTCTTCATGATGGGTTCACCAATTTGTACGACAGAAAATCAGCTCGTGACCTTCTTTGCACCCGACCTCCCGAGGTCGTGCTGAGACATCCGGTGTGGAATTGAAATGGGACTGAAAGTGATGGCACTGATCAAGCTAATTGGGCAACCTTATGTCTTCGACGCGCAATAATGGAATTTGTGAATCTAAGGAAAATAATGCTCTCCTAACCTGAAGAAGTGTAATGGTATGGTCCAATATGATAGCTACTCGGAGACTCCAATCGATGTCCAGTTCTGTCGAGATTCTATTGATTGGTTGCAGAAAACGTGGAAAGTAACCTACAGGCGCCTCGTATGGGTTCCCAGAAAAGGTCATGGAAATTGAGACAAGAGGTGTAGTGGAGCTGCAGGAACTAAGGGCAATTTTCTAGTCTCGTCCAGAAAGTCTTAGCCTGATCGGCTGCTATATTCATCAATGAAAGTTGTGTAATAATATCGGGTAGAAGCGGTGAAGATATGAATACCAATGTGCGTAAGCTAGTGTCGATATCTAACTGATTAGCAAGACCGTTGGGTTGCGGGACCTGTGGGTCACAACCAAAGACTCGTTGAGGTTGAGGCCCCTATATGGTCATGCATGCAATCAAATCCTATTTCCAGGAGCAGTCCAAAATTTGTAGGCTTGATTAGCAGCTATGTTCAATGTCTCTAACTGTCTTATTTTCTCAGTGTGTGTGGCAGGTGTACATAAGACTATTAAGCGCAAACTTGTGTCAATGTCAGTTATTAGCTTTGGCCCGTTGGGTTGTGGGACCAGGAAATCACAATTGTAAGTCTTTTCCTGTTGCGGACCGTTGATGGTCATGCAAGATGAATTGATTTGTTTTTGGTAAATAAACTATCTATCAAAGGAAATATAACCTATTTTTTTGGTGTTTTCTCAATATATCATAACAAAGCAGTAAAACAAGCTAATCTATGGAAAATAAATGTTTTTGTTCTTTTCTAACTTTTTAGACAATGCATCTAATCTAATAAACTAATTAAAAACAAACAATTAGCCGGATGTAGATAACTATCTATGCAGATGTATGAATCTAAACCTAAGATCTATTCTAATTCAAGCAAAATCTTCCCAACCCTACCTCATAAGTGAAGAACAAATCATGGCTCTAATAGAGCTATTGTTCCCCCATAGCTTCCCTAACAATGTTGAAGAGAAACTTCACATTGACTTGATCTACTTGCAATTATCTAGCTAATTAAAATGAAGTGTTTCTCTACTCTATTTGATATGCAATTGACAATTTTACAAAACCAAGCAAACAAATACATAACTCCAACCTAGAAGACTAAGAGCTTTGGAAAATCCAGTAGTATCAATATATGTCCCCTCAGTTCTTTCCTTTCTTTCTTTGAGTGTTCATGTGAGTCCAAAGGATTGGGAATGCAAAGAACAACAGCAAGAGGATGGTGCTTGAACGATGACAGCTTGGAAGCAATCTGGACACAATGCAAGTAGAAGAGAGATAGCACAAGAGATCTGAGCTTGGCTATGCAATTCCTAGCAAGATTATGGCAGCACAACAATGCAAGATACACAAAATTCTCAGGCCCTTTGCTTGAATACAAGCATGAAATATATAGGAATGGAGGATAGGAGGTTATTTCTTGCACAAGGCAATGAAGAGGCAGTTCTACTCATTATATCTATTTAAAAATAGGAGCAAGGAGAACCAAGCAAACAAAGCTATTTTTAGCAAATTCGGCTCACGGATGCGCTCAAAAAGCAAACTTAAGTGAATCGTCACATGCAATTCTACACATGAAGATTCAGGAAAAAGTAGGCAGGACCGCCGCCTTGTGCAGGGCGGCGGTTTGCGAACTGTCGCCCAAGTAGGGCGGCGGTCCTGGCACTAAAGGCCAAAACAAGCACAAAAGGAAATGGGGAGATGGAAAAATGCATGAAAAAGTTAAGTAAGGCTATCTAGGCTACAAATATATACTACAAATGGGTTTTTGGATCTTGAACACCTTCTTGAAAGGATTTTGAATCATCAATGGGGACTTTTATAACCGTTTTCTCGACAATGTAGCATGTGCAATTTTGGGTGTGTACAGGTCCCTACCTCATCAAAGATATCATCGGTCCTAATACATATCGCCTTCAAACCAATGAAGGCCACATCTTCAAAAATCCAACAAATGCTTGATTCCTCAAAACATTTCACGCTTGAAGGAGCTTGAGAGATTCAGTACATCAGTTACCATATATTGTGTCTCCTTTTCAAACTCATGACTTCATCAACCTTCTCCTTCTCTTTGATAATGACAACACAGTCGACATTTTGGCTTCAATTCACCCTGACCTTTCCTATGGGATCACCATGGTCTTGTGCATCCTCATTTAGGCTCATAGTCTTGCTTGGGCCTATTTACCTCTCTTATTTTTTTATAATGTTTACCTCATGGTTCTTTACACTTAATAGCATTGTTATTCGCCCTTTGGGCTAATCATCCATGCTCTTTTTATTTTCACCTTTGGGTTTTATGACAGCACCTCTTTGTAGCTTATACCATATGGTTTTTTGCGCTTTTCAACGTTGTTACCCATCGCTTAGCTTTGACACGATGACAACTTATCTCTATGATCCTAAGACACGACATCCATCACATGGGCCCCTAGTAAGGTGATTTATGTCTTATTTTTGCTAATAATACTCTAGTGTTTCCTTTTCAGTTTTGCTTCTCCAAGGTTCTAACAACATGGATAACGTGCATATGTCGCAGGATGGCCAACACTCTCAAGTACGCATTAGTGGGTTTATTTCATTTCAGCTAGTCATTTATTTACTTTCATCATCTACTTTTGATTTTGGTCTTATGTATCGTTATTTCCGCTAACTACCCCATGTTTCGCTATTGTGACATGCGGTAATCAATGGCTAGGGCATATGTATACACCTAATTTTTCATGCTTTATCTTTTCATATATGTTACTAGAAATTTCTCTTCCAGGTTAGAGGTCGTTAATGCATCTATTTCTAGGAACGTGTGCCTTAAGGGGCTCGTTCTGGGATAGGGGTATGGATATTCATGTAACCATTGGGTTACGAATGATGCATGGCGAGAGAATGGCTATTAGACCTATTTATGCACATGTTTTGCTCTTATCTCCATACTTTACTTTGCACCCTTCTGACACCTTACTTGCACATGGCCATTTTATTTTTGCCTTGCATTACTTTTTTCCTTCACGACACATTGCACACACTTGTCCTTTCCCCTCCCTAGCCGACACCATCGCTTGCGGGTGATTGCGTCAGCACATTTTTAAATTCCTATCCGTTGCAATCGCCTGCGGGCGATCGCATCTGTATAAATACCAAAAACTATCACAAAGGATAAAAGATGGACAATCACATACAACACACAACACAAAGATATACAGGAACTCACCATTTGCTCTGCTCTTTTGCATCAACTTGCATCTGCTCGCTCAGCTCTTGGATTTCTTGCACCTTGACTCTTGGATTGCTTCTTCTTCTTATTGGACTAGTTTTCTTGCAATCTTGGATCACCTATAGTGAGTTAGGACATGATAGTTTCCCCTTCTCCACCCAAAAGCTATTATCTCTTAGTGTATTATCCTTTGGGAAATAGATGCATCAACGACCACCCCCCAGTAGGTAAGTGTTCTAATTTGACTTGTCATTTTGCCTAGAGTAGTCTCTTATTACTTTATGTTAGTCTAGCATCTTATGCACATGTTGGTTAGCATATTGTTATTCAAATCATTATCTTATGTTGCATACTTTACTTTGGTTAGCATAGATCTTGCTTGTTTATTTTGTTCCTAATCACCCCTATAATACTGATACCCCAATAGGGTTCCTTCATCTTTCTCGATCTTCGGCCTCAGAAACCCTAGGTTGACCACGTGTAAGGGTTACTTCCCTTTGGGTATGTTATCTTAGTGGTCCCTGTACCCCCTTTAAATTTTATCCGTTGTGGGCCAGTCTTTGTGTGTCTCTTACTCGTTGCCTCGATACCCTAGTTGAACAGATGATAGGAGTACATGTTGTCTAGACACATTTTTGCCCACCATACAAGATGTACTGGGACAAAACCATTAAACTCGAACCAAACCGTCAAATTATTTTTGGCACTTTCAATCCTAACTAGGGGTTATGTCCATGAATATGGTGACACTTTGCAACTTTGTGCCCTTACGACTAACTACAATATGTTTCGTTGTAAGATTTTAGGTCTCGCAAATTAGTGAAACCCTCTTAAATCAACCAAAAACACCCAAATTCCTAACCATCGGTGAAACAAAAGTTAGTGTTGGGTTTGAAGTACAATATATACATCATTGGCTTTGGCACTGCTCTGAAGAGCTCTCAAATCACACATAGATTTCCATCTAGATATGTGATATATGTATGGATGCAACTATATTTGATAATTACATCACTTGATAATGCTTACAATGGTTTGTTTGTTTAGTGCTTGACTTGGCTTTAATGGCATTTGGCTCGAGAAGCTACACTCTAGAACCTAGTTTGGAATGCTTCAAACTTATGTAGGGGCACTTCCTAATGTGTGCTACTATTTTAGGGGAAATTAGGAGATATTAGAGTGTCTTTTGAACAATATTTGCTTAAGGAGTGCTTGAGAGGGCCAAGTAATGATTAGGTGAATAAATGAGTACATTTGACTTGCTTGTATAAGGTTCAATAGTTATAATTTCACATTAAGGTCGACCCATGAAGGAAGTATCGGCCCATCAAAGATATCAAATTGAAAAACTAACCATTAGAAGGCTCTAGATGAAACCGCCAATTTTGCACCTATTTTTACAATTGTCTAGGAGGGATGTGCACTACCAAAAATTTATATGTAGGATAATTATGACTGATAGATTGTTTTGCATTGATGCAAATTTTTCTCTAAGAAATGAGTTATGCAATGGAAAGGGCGAGTCTTGCAAGAAGTCTAAAGATATAGTAATTAAGCTAGGAATAAGTGCACAAGTCATGATTTACGAATTAAGCCAATATTGGTATTATCAAGTGATAAACTATCAAATTTACGTGTCTACAATACCTTAAGGGGGTAGGCACGATCATTTGGTTCAAAGTTGATGACAATCTCATAATAAATAGCCTTTTCTTGTCTTTAATTTGTTATATACTCTTATATAGATAATGTATATGCATGTCTATATATATTCTAAATGCGCCAAGGAATGTTATGGATATTGATTACCAACCCACGACCAAGTAATTATGCCTGTAAGCAAGTGTCACTATGACTTTTTTAATCTTGTGTTAGATGCCAACCTTCTCTTACTCCTCAACTAGGATCAAAATGACTATTAGGAAAAAGGATTTGATGATCCAAAATTTTAAAGCCAAATTGGAAAATAGAGAAAGACAATTAGGGAGAAGGAGACATTCCTTCTACCCATCTTTCACTCAACACAATTTGTCCTCCCATCCTCGCTTGTTATCAGCTCCCCTTTGGGAAAAGATACATTGTCCCTTCATTGTCACTCAAGACATTATTGTTTCTAGCAATTGGATTAAGACAATTTTGTGTTACACAAGTCAAAAACAATTCTAAGGCACTACATGTTTGATTAGGGTTTGTTACAAGTTGTATTGTTTAGAGAAATTTTGTGATCATTACAATGTGTTATAATGAATTTCCTTTTTAACCAAAACTTTGACTCTTACCATCCCTCTTCATTCACAAGTACCTAATTGATTTCAATATCTTAAAGTCGGTCGTGAAGAATGTTAAGATCTAGTAAGCACCCCCTCACCATTGGGCAATAATATTGTATTCACTTTTCAACAAAATGATTTTTAAGAAAAAAAATTGCGATCATTTCAATGTAGTACCATATATTAAGAATTTAACCAAAAAATGACTTTTACTATCCATCTTCATTCTAAGTATCTTATTGATTTCAATACCTGAAAGTAGGTCATGAAGAATCTTAAGATCTATCAAACACCCCCTCCCATTTGGCAATATCGTATTCACTTTTCAACAAGCTGAATCTTTATAAAATAAAAGTTCTATAGATCAACAACTAATTCTAAACCAAGAATCCAATACACTAGACTATACAACCTCAATTTTTTTGCTAGGTAATATACATGATAGAATAATATGCAGGATAAACATGACTAGGGAGCACAATGTTACTGTAAATGTGAGTTCAAAATGAAAATACAAATTTCTGATCAGAAAAGACATTGAAGTTTGGTTGATAAAGGGGGCCTACTATTACCATGATCTCAAACCTGGTTTGACACGTCCATCATCGCTCAATTTGTGACCAAATAAAAGTTTTGCCAGACAATATACATGAAGATTCAATAACATGCAAGATAAACACACAAGTAGCGAACACAATATTATCGTGAATGTGAGTTCAAAATGGAAATACAAATTTCTGACAAGAAAAGACATTGAAGCTTTTGGTTGATAAAGGGTCCTACTATTACCATGATCTCAAACCTGGTTAAACGTGTGCATCATTACTCAATTTGTGACCAGACCAAGCATTTTCATACCCTCAATAATATTTGCAGTATCTCACTTTCAAATGATCATTTGACTAAAATGCAATGTCCATCTTCTTGAGAATTTGAAGGAAATCAAAAAGCATCCATCACATTTCAAGAAAATATTCAATTGAATACTCAAAAGGCAAATGGAATATACGTGTACATATCAACAAGTTTCCTTTTGTTTGAATGCTTGCAAATATTGTTCGGCAAGCTTTTTCACTTTATTTCCCTCTAAGATAAGGAAATCTGCATTTTTTGCATTACAATGGTATTTCATAACTTTCTCTACTGTTTTACCAACAGCCCAACGATATTGCTCTACAGTAATTACTCCACTTTTACAGAGAGGCCTGATATGCTCCTTAATGTATGACTCCACCTAGATAATGCCATCAAGAGAACATATAAATTAGACAATATTCTGAAAACGGAAAATTGCAAACTACAAGATCAACTCTAGAAAAATAGATTAAATCCACAACCAACATACAAAATGGATGAGAATAATCAATGACCAAAAGAGAGGAAAACTAATGCCAATAATTTGCAAAACACTTTGTACATCTAAGATGGCCTTCAAAAGGAACAAATGCTAGCAGGATTTTTATTTTATCCAATTTCACTATTCAAAAAACCTCATTTGACAGGCTGTAACCATAAAAACACTGAAACTCTTCAATTGTTTTCCATATTCTAAACTTGCATATAATAATACCAGGTCAACTTCAATCGCTACCATGTTATAATTCGATTATGAAATTACTTGTTTATGATCTTCATTGGATCATCTTCCTTCCCTCCTTGTTTGTTGAGACACTTGTTTATTTGCACATAAGCCTCCAGACACTTTGTTTTTTACGAGTAAGCATAAAAAAAAACTTGATTCTACATGCACAAAATTTCAAGTTCATTCTTTACACATAAGCCTCCAAGCACTCTATATATCTATATATACATTCTGAGTAATACCCCAAATGCTTTATCATGTAGTCCGCGTTTATTTTAGGATGGTAGGTGGAGATGAGTTGGTTAGAGTCCAAATACAGGCTTTAATTTTCTACTGCTCTAATATTTATCTTTCATACTGCTATTCATAACCTCTGGTCAGAATAACATATAAGACCGAAAACATAGAAGTACTTATCTCTCCTCCTCCCCTTCTGCACTAAAGAGTGCCTTTGTAGATTGCTGTATTTAGAGTTTTCTCCCACATAGACCTTAGCAGCAGATACCATTAAGTAGAAATTAAGGAAAATAGATCGGTTTACTGACAGTAACTTTTAGAACAACAAATGGATGCTACATGTTAGCTAATGCTTTTCAGACTCGTTAAGGTTCCAACAACATGCTTTTTGACCTTACCTAGGAAAATTTTTAATCACCATAATTCCTAGATAGTATTGATTTTTAGCAAGAATGAATAGGACTACATGATGCAACTTGAAATAAAACTTAAACTTCTGCTGGGAAACATAAACTATATGCCGAACCATCCAAATGCAATTACTTTTAGGACACAATATCTAGAAAAGCCTTGGCAGTCGACAAGTTCAAAAAAGATCTATGGTGTTCATGATTAGAGGACGTTATTGTTTACATGAAATTGGAACACTAAAGTTAATTTAAATGAAATTACAAGCTTTTAAGTAATTGTAGGATTGTATGCCAGAAGATTTTATATTGTTTCTCAAGGATAGCTCCAAACATTTACGAATATTAAGATATACCAAGACTTGAATCGGACTAGAAAAAACATAAATCTTATATTTGATTTTGAGGGAAATTCACTACATGGGAGTATATTGATACTCAAATCATCATTCTGATGACTACTTTATGAGTAAGCATTTCTATGTAACCTTTTCTAATTCTTGTACATTGATTAGCATAACCACCAGGCAAGGGACCTACAAGGCACATACAAGCAATTTGATGCAAGAGCATCCTTGGAAATCAGAACTTAATCAACTGCATGTTGAAGAGTAATTTTGGAAGCTTCCATTGCAGCATTGACACTTCCGCCATGTGGAAGCCAAATTGTGTGGTCAAGTAGGCACTCTTTTACCTTGGAGAGATCATATCTCGCTCATACGAACTCTAGGTCCATATTATTTTTTTTTGGCATGTGTTCCTGTCATGAAGACATTTGTATGATCCAAAACCAGAAGGTGACAGTCAAGAAACTACTTGACCTTGTGGACGCAAAATGATGTGGATTTAGCAAATCAGTAAACCTTGAACAGGTCCTATCTTTCTCATACAGACTTCAAATTGAGTACGTTAAACTTCTTTTTATTTGGCATATTTTTCTCAAATGAAGACATCCATGTGATATTCAAAATTAAGTAGCATGGTCAAAAAGTCAACTTGATCGTGTGGAAGAGTTAATGATGTGGTCTAGTGGGATGCTCGACCTTTCTAGATCTGCCAATCTTGTCAAAGTCTGTAGTGACAACAAAGCCACCAAGAGCTAACTGGATGTTTTTAGTAATGTGACATATTATTTCTAAACATGTGTTACAATCAGTAAACATGGAATGTAGCGTAGATTATGAAACATGTTTTTTGCCCTTAAGGAAATGTGGGGGGGCATTCCCTCCCCTCCCCCCCGTCCTGTCGTCCCCAGGGTGTCCTAGAAACCTAATTTTCGGGTGGGGTGAGGGGGCGGGGGCGTAAAAACCATAAAAACGTAAAACAAATGTTGTCTCAAATACTGGGGCCTCAGCCTTCGGTCATTCTATAATGGAGATCAAAAGGACGTGCCTCCAAGTAGAAAACTACCTTGCAAATAATGAGGCCCGTTGGAAGCTTACTGAATAAGGGGACAAAATGCAAAGGGTCTGGGGGATTGCAGCCCCCAACAGGAGTGAGGGTCAGCATTCTCCAACACAAAATACAATTTGGCACTTGCATGGCCTTTGAAATGGCCCAACAACATTGCTCGCAATAAGTAAAATCCCCTCCCCTCTACAAACAAATTTTAACACCCCTTTTTTACAAACATTTCTCACTTTTAATAATGTATCCCAAAAAAATTGTTCATCCGTTTTAAATAAATTGCCTCACCTTATTACCAAAAAAGCAAATAGCCCCTCCTTTTGAAATTGACCCTAAAAATACGAAATCCCCCTTACAAAACCCTTCAAAAAACTATGTTCCACCAAGTTTCCGGGATGGGGACGGCAGGGGACGGGGGGACAGTGTTTCCAGGACAGATTTTTTTGGAGGCCTTTTTTTAGGGGACGGCAGGGGACGACTATTAATTTATTAAAAATAAAGGAAAATATAAAAAATATAGGAAATTTCAAATATTTATATGATAACATTGATAAATCATTCATCACACAACAATATTTCAAATATAGAACCTTAATACATAAAATTGGAGCTGAATTGAGATTTCACATAAGGTTGAAGTATTAATTACAATAATGATTACACTGAAATGCCCAAGGGCTGCAAGTCCCCGTCCCCGAGTTTCCGAAATGTACCCGGTATGGGGACGGCCCTAAAAGGGCAGGGGACGCGTCCCCGTGGAACATAGTTAAAAATAAGAAGATTAGATTTTTAAGAGAGAGGGAAGGTGTCTCAAACCAGTTTGGTACCTCAAGGATTCAAAGCTTTAGCAAAATGTTACCTCTCTAACACACCATGTAGTAGTTCTTATCATATAAATGAGAAAAATTCTTAGAATTCACAATAAATAAAGTAAGACCTTATAGATTTACAGGGGGGGTCCACATGGATGCAAGAATGGAGGAGGCCATTTAGCAAACTCAGCCAAAGGGGCAGATCAAGGATCATCCAGTAAAGAGAGAAAAGTTATAAAAAACAATAATTAGTGATGCCACAGTGGCTAATAATAGCATTCATAGTTGAAGCCAACTGGTGTGGAGAAAACTTTGAAGATTCAGCAGTGTTGGTTATACTTGGGGCAGCCTGCAAGGTTCGCAATATGGAATAATTGCAGGACGGAAACAAAAATGAATTGAGTCGTCTAGTCAAATGATATAATGTTGTTGGTTCTATTTTGGACAAACAAAGCACACTTCTTTTGTTTCAATTATATCTAAATGCTTGAATATGGCAAAAGATGTGAAACGCTTATAGTGTAGGACACAATGAAGGAGAGTTGGCTGGCAGGCAAATACACATGGTCGTGAAGGTTACACAAGCAGATCAACCTCCACAAAAAAGTGCCCCATTACAATTTGTTAAACAATGCCCATTTTTAACAATTTTAATTAATCACATAATGCCAAACGTCGATTATAGTTCTTCCAATGCTTATAATCTTACAACTCCAATGTTGAGCCATTGTCGTGCAAGGTGGAGCCAAACAAAGGCGCCGTGAGAATGGAAAGTCACGTTTGTAGTAGAGACGGGCATACAAGGCAAGTGAAGGTCCATTTGATGGTGGAAAAAAAACAAGTTTAACACAACAGCAAGTTGAACTATTTAGCATCGAGATGTAGGACAGCATCAAAAGAATATGAGAGTGCCAAGGGTGGAGGCACGGTTGGATGCCACGTGATGGTGATGTAGGTGTTGTTTAAAATACACCCCCCAAAGCTATTTTGACAACTCAAACACTCATTCTAGACTCAAGCAAAAATTTGTTTGAAAAGCCGCGAAATGTTATCTCAGTGTTCTATGGATTTAAGGATCGCAGTGTTCTGCGGATTCTCCTAACCGGCGAAAGGAAGAAGTTTGAGCTTAGGACTTAAACGGATTTCGATGGAGTTTCATCTTTCGCGGCATGGAAAAGAGTGCTACGCAGATTTGGAGAAATTTGGTGTTCCATGGAGTTGGTCACAACGCCGCGCAACGAAGGATGAAGTCCACCAAGAAAAGCCGCGACACACAAAGGAAAGTTTGAAGCACTGCGCAGTAAGGAAACGAAGAATTTAAGAAACGGCTAAGTGCAAAAAAACCGCAAAACACTATCTCAATGTTCTGCGGGTTTCCCAGATGTGGTATTGCATGGATTCCTAAATCCGCGGGATGGAGGGGTAAAGCCTTAGCAGCTTTTGGCGGAAGCGACGGGAGCAGAAAGTTAGAAATCCGCGGTAGTGCGACTAGATGATTTCGTGGATGTGCCGAAGTTATTGTCTCATAGGTTTATCAATCGCCAGAGACAAGAATATGCAGAAGGCCACAAGACAAGGTGGAAATGTTTTTTTATCGTGTGGGGAAAAGCAGCATGGAAATGGGGACCTTGTGGCTTCAATAAAGCTCAAAGAAGAAAGATACAATTAGGTTGTGGCTCGTATGTAAACAAGTGTAATTCACTTTAGTATGTTGCCTTATAACTCCTACAGTGTTCTCTACTTGCTGCTCTGAGATTCCTCTCTTCTCTGAACTGCTGCAACCAGTGTTACCTGGGACGGGGGGACGGCGGTACGGCGGGACGGGGTTTCCGGGACGGCAAAAAATTTCTAAATTTTGGGGACAGCGGGGGGAAGGCGGGGGGACGGCTGATTAAAAAATATATAAATATTTAAAATAAAAAGATATAGTGACTAAATTATATAAATAAGCTGAAATAAAACCATTTGAGATTTAAATAAGGTGAAACTTGAGCTCATAAACATCAAATACACTATAAAGTCTAATATCAATATGTTAATGTCACATATTGAAAATTCATAATACATATTTGAATTTTGATTCTTGAATATGAGACAAGCTGAAATTTCAAATTTCAAATATATTAATATTTAATATTACAAAATATAAAACTAAAACCATTCTAAAATACGATTGATCAAGTGACAATAGCTAATATTCATAGCATTAATCTCATAGCCAAATACACCAACAATTGTCTATTGTCAATATTACAAAAAAAAAGGACAACTATAAGTATCAGCCTAAAAATTAGAATCTCCATCTGAAGCAATATCCGTGAACTTCTCCTCGCTGCACAGTGTTGTCCTCTTCAACCTGCCTTGGCTCCTCGGGATCTAAATCCCACCGTAATGCTGGAGTCTGTTTGTACTCAGGTGTCTTGCGATCTATAAGACGCAAAGCACTGTGTACAGCTACAAGCTTCTCCGCTCTCGCAGAGGTAAGCCTATTCCTCTTAACAGAGTGTATCCAACCATACGTAGACCAGTTCCTCTCAGAGGCAAAGGAGCTAGAAACCTGGGAAAGGAGGTGAATGGCAAGTGGTTGCAGCAATCCTAGAAGCCCATACAGTCGCCACCAACTCACTGGCTTCTCCTGTGCTAATGTTACCTTGTCTGTCTTTGCTGATGTTTTGTACCCATCAAGTTCAGTGAAGTTGAGCCACTCCATTCTGATCTGTGAAGCCTCTTGTGGAGTGTACATTTTTTTAAAAGCCTTCATAAGGCCCTTCTTCACCTCATCATCATCCAATGGGACAACTCTACCTGGCCTCTCCACATACCATTTGGGATTCAGTGCATATGCGTAGCCATATGAAGAGGAGTGTTCAACTTCTCCCATCTCCGCTGAATAATGGGCTGTATATGTTCATTATAGAACTCCAAAGTGGGGTCCCTCACCGGAATAACTGCCTTCATTTGCCCAAGCATGCTTTAATGCACTCTTAGATCTCACAAAGATTGGGGCTGTTAGAATCCCCATATTTGATGACACTAAAAACTGGAGCTATAATTGATATGATGTATTTCATATCAACCCAAAATGTTTCCCGCAACACCACTTCCTTCACTCTTTTCCCTTGATCTGTCTTGGACTCACGCCACCTAGTCCAATCCTGTGTCATAATCATAATTTGCAGGGGCTCCTGCAACTTAGACATCCTCTCCAACAAAATAAAATAGGATACAAAGCGGGTGTCAACTGGTTTCAAAAATTCCTTCTTCAAAAAATTTCGAAAAAGTGCCAATGATGTGTGGTGATTGCATATGAACTTCTGCACATCTCTAGCATCAGTCACTATCTGATTAACCCACTGAATCTTCCCTATGTCTTTCAGTGCATTGTTCATGGCATGCACACAACATGGAGTCCAATAAATATGCCTATATTCCCGCTCCACTAGCTTGCCTGTTGCTCTACACACATAAGCTGCATCTGTGATAACCTGTACAACATTTGAAGGTCCAACCTCCTCAATGGCATCCTTCAAAATCTGAAACTGAAACTCAACATATTTTCGCTTCCAAAAACAATCAATTGCTCTCAAGAAGTACGGTCCATTTTTGCAAGAGACAATGATATTGATGAGAGGACGGTGTCTAATATCCGTCCACCCATCCATGATAATGCTGCATCCATGTGACACCCATGTCACCTTCATCTCCTCCATCAATAGATTAACCTTGGAATAGTTTCTATCCAAGATTGTTGTCCTGAGTTTTGTGTCTCCAGGAGGCACATAACTTGTACCTGTTTTTGCAACCTTAGCCATAGCCTCCTTGTAATAAGGAGAGTGAGCAGCATTAAATAGAATCCCAGCAGCATAGAAAAATTTCCCAATAGCATCATCTGCCTCATCCCTTGCCTTTGAATCAAACATGTCAATAACTGAATTTGGGGCTGCCCCCACGGCCTTTCTCTTCCCTCTGCTTTCCACTTCTGACACTTCAAAACTAGAACCAACCAGAGTATTAGTAAGTTTGTCAGTCCTATGAGCGCTCAATGGAGTATTAGCCGTAGAACCACGAACTTCTGGCACTTTGTCCGTGGTATTTCCATTGAAGATTCTCACCATCTCAGCTCTCTGCTCTAGTGAAAGACCCTTACAAGTGCCAACCCCCCTTCCTGTAAGATGCAACAAGTGTGCATTGGTCCTAGTGATACTACCATGCCAAGTCAGTGCACATATGTTGCACTTCCATACTTTGCTCCCCCCTCCAAACTTGGGGTTATCAATTATTTGGGCAAATTGTTGCAATGACTTCTTCTTATCAAATGGTCCAATGGCAAATTTGGACAACATTTGAGAGGGGCAATTGGTAGCACTACCAGCTGAACTACCAGTTGCCGTTGCCACTACATTTTGTGCCTTTTCTTCACTCTCCCCCATTGTGGCATCACCAACTCTTACACGGCCACCTATCTCAACTTCCCGTTCAACCCTCTCCTGCTCTAATTCATGCTCTGATTCATACTCATACTCAGTCTCAGTAGAAGAACTCATGGTGATGATTGCTGCAATGAATTAAAAACAACCATAACTATATGATTGATTGAAAATGTAATGAATTAATTTTAAAATAAACGTAACCATTTAAACCCTTTAAGTTTTACAACCAAACCCTAGGCCTATGCAAGATGCATTTTTTTAAGATCCCACAAACTATATGCATGATTGCATTATGAATGTAGATAAAAAAATGCTAAAAAACAACCCCTAAAAAATGCAAAAATAATATAAATTTTAAACTAGAAATAAAAATGTAATTAAAAAAAAAAACGTAACCATTTACATTGTAGTTTGTATGACCAAACCCTATGCAATATGCATTTTTAAAAATCCTACAAACTATATGCATGATTACATTGTGAATGTAGATGCAAATGCTAAAAAACAGCCCCTAACAAATGCAAATATAATCTAAATTTTAAAAAAAAAAAACTTTAACATGTATTGTAAGCAAATAAAATTATAAATACCTTTTGCTCCCTCTTGTTCTTGCTCTTGCTCTTGCTCTTGCCCTTGCTCACTCTTGCTCTTCCTCTTGCTCTTGCTCTCACTCTTGCTCTTGCTCTTGCTTGGTGTGAATATGAAATGAGCCCATATTGTAAATTTATAACATAAAATAGCACTTTTAGGGTTAGGGTTAGGTTAGGAATGTTACTTTTATGCTATTAGTCATATACAATAAAAAAAATGTGTTTTTGTCTATTAAAAGTCTGCTTTTTTTAATAAAAAAAGCGCAGCGGCTGTAGGGGACGGCGAAGACGTCCCCGCCGTCCCCAACGTCCCCGGGACGTTTCTGTCCCCCTCCAGCCGTCCCCAGGGCGTTTCGCCCAATTTCGCCAAAGAAGGAAACGTGGGGGAAATGTTTCCCCCACGTCCCCGTATTTCCCAGGACGTCCCGGATGTGTTGAAAAAGGGGGGGACGTGTCCCCGCATAACACTGGCTGCAACATAAAATAAGGCCTCTTATTTAGAGATTAAGCATCAATAGGGGGATGAAAGAGACACTAATGACTCTTCATTTGCTTTGCATTTTGTCTTTAAAATATCCACTCGAAGGTGGTATCATTGTATTACATGGAAGACTATGTACATGATATTTACATTTGATCTACATATTTAAAATTCCTTCCGGATCAAGAACCCATTTTCCCAAGCCTTACATGCATTCGTACGTCCAACCAAGATGCATGAGGGCAAGACAAGAAGCTAGACGGGAACTTATTGACCATGTTGATTTTTAACGGTTCCTCTTATTCCTACCTTGCCTTAATTGTCTTGGCTCATGCCATCAAAGCTTCAACTGAGAAAGAGTAGGATTGGTAGTGTCTATCTAGGATAAAGGGATCACCATAAAAAAAATCCTTTATAGGCTAATTAGTTCTTCTTAAACCAACATTGGGACATCCATTAATGAGAACAAGTACTCCAAGGTTGTTTGAACGGTCATTGAACATTATTTTAATTTTGGCTATGAGGTCTTTTTACTAAGCTGCTTTGTGTAGCTTGGAGATTACTGATGCAGTCACGGTCAAGGTTCCCAATGAAGGAATGCCTTACACCACGCGGCCACGTGTCCGAGTTTGACGTCACTGAAGCAAGGTCTCAAGCACAACAATCAACAAGAAAACAACAATGTTTCTCTATAAAATGTAAGTAAAGATTTACAAAATTTGGTACGATACCTCAACAGTACAATTACAGTCTTATGTCAAGACTCTCCAAGAATCCTTCTAAGGATTCCAGTCCTAGACCTACCCTAAGCTTGTAAACTTTGCAAATATTTTGCAGAATCACACTTGGTTCACACACTAAGAACGGTCACCTGATTCCTCAATTTGGAATTTGACCCTTCTCTTTGTCCTTCACTCTAGACTCCCGGATTTGTTTTTTTTACATGTCCATGGTCCCTTTTTATTTATAGAATTCACAAGGCTATGGATAAAGGACAAGACACCTTCAACAGGAAAGGTCCCCCTGCAAAATATTCCTCAAGTTGCTTCTTGTGGACATTGATCAATCTCAAAAGCTTTCCCTAATCAAATCAAGCTCAATCAAATCATTTTGTTGGTCCCTAGCCAAAATAGGAGGATCAAGAATCATGTGTATCCTTTGCTAACTGTATCGATGTTGATAGGTGATTCTATCATGCACAAATCCCATCATTGCAAAAAAGAAGTGGTCTTGTAGGAAAGTAGTGGCATGTGGCTTCCTTCGTGTGTTGCGGTATTGAGCAAGCTTGTGCAACTTTAGATAGACTTTCGTAGCTTCCATAGTATTGTGCAACTTTGTTCAAGCATCCGCAGTGTTGTACGACTTGGGTTAGCTTGTGCGGCATTCATAGTTTTGAGCGGCTTTGGATAGCCTTTCACAGTTTCTACAAAATGGTTAAGGTAATGGAGTTTTGCGCAACTTGCTTAGGAGTGGCACCACACTATGCAAATCTTTATTGCTACTCTAAATATTTTTGGGTGACATAGGATTACTTATGAACCCCGATGCTCCTGCATCATACACGTCAAGTAAGGAGAAACTTGAGCCCCACTCGAGCAGTAATTTGAAGGTCTAAAATGGAACAACAAAGTCTTGCAATCTCTACTTTTGTAAGCCAAGATGTATCCTTGACTCCTCTACCTCTCCATTTTACCAGTTATTATTTGTGCTCCTTTTTGTGCATTGTTTTGCGACTATAGACACAAAATTATGCACTTCTTACTATTACATTATGCCTCTAGTATGTCATTATATGCATGATTCCTAAGTAAGAAAACTAGACATTGGCAACACTTGTTTTGCTTTACATTGACATTGTTTTATCTTTCCATGCTTTCGTCCTCTGCTTTTATGGAATTATCCATGTACTTTTTGGGCATCACATAATGTGTTACTCAGTTGAGTATTTCATGATTTATCTTTGGCACTTTCTGGACACAAGCACCCAGTAAGGGACAGTAGCAACCGACGCTACTGTCCCCATATGGTCACTCTTGTCCCTTCACTTGGTTCTTATATTTAAAAAATGACCCATCATTTGTTTATCTCTTCTAAGTTTGTATTGATCACTTTGGGTATGTTTCTAGTGTTGTTAATGTCGAAATTCAAGCAAAGGAATCATATATATACACAACCTACTAATTATTCTAAGGGGCAACGAGGCTATTATTTTCTATCTACTACTTGGGAAAAAAAGAGCAACTTAAGGACTACATTTGGGCTGCATAGGAAGGGCAAATTCTAAAATCCATAACACACATTATCTTGAGGGAAAAGTAGTTGTAGCCCACTATCTTGGTGCAACTTGCACAAGGGCAACCTAACTTCAAGGGACACGATTTCTATCACACACACACCAGAACTACATTGAGTCTGAAATGTAGTGTAGTGCTCAATGACAATCATATTGGTGTGATCGTTGAGGTCAGTCCAACTCAAGCATTTGCATATTTTATTTAGACCAATGTGTGCTTAAGTCTTGTGCAAGTCGAGCGATCTTGTCCCCTTCTGGGCGTTTTTGTTCGAGATAACTTTTAGATCATTGTTTTCCAAACGAAGCATATACAGTCTAGACTAAACTTGTCCCACCATCTATCTAGCCCAGATCCAGTCCAAATAGTCAGATATCAGCTAAGTCATTCTTATCCTCACGTTGGTTGTATTTTTTTGCCATTGGATGTTGATATATTGCATATTTCTTATGTTTATGATCTAGTCCAGTCCTCTAATTAAGATTGAATTTAATTTCAGTTAAATCAGCAACACGCTCCTCCAAAATGCATTCAATTTTTGTGTGGCTCTGCTTTGATAGTTGGTGTCTCAAATCTACTTTTGCACGGCGTTCTTCTCCATTTTTCTGTCCTTCATAGGATCCACTATGTTAAAGATAGGTGAAATGTTTATCCTTTCTAATAGCACCAACTCAAATGCGTTCTCCACAAATTTCCTCAAGACTCTTCACAATTGAATCTTCTTCCACTTAAATTTATCATACGTTCTTCTATAAGAACCTCTCTTTACGCAAGTGCACAAGAACTAAATCTCCAACGTCAAACTCCAAGTGTTTCCTCCGCAAATTGTGTGTTATTTGTATTGCTCATTGCTCTTCTCCAACTATTTGTGCACTTGTTCATTCAATTCATGTGTTGCACGGAGTCCTCTCTTTCTGCACTTTTCCCTTCTTCTAGTGGGAACTCCATTAGTTCCACAATTCCTTCCTCATGGAATTGTTCCATATACAATCTCGAAAGGTCACTTCCCAGATGCTTCTGTTTACAAAGTTGTTATATGCAAACCCCACCTACGCAAGAGTTGAATTACATTTTCCTACCATCTCTCCTACTAAACATCGTTGATGTCACATCCCAAAGCTATGCATTTATTATTTTGAGACATTCTGAGAACTAAGCGGTGGTCCCATCCTTGATACAACATATTAATATTGATTATGATATGTTTTGGATTAAAACATCTATTTTAAATAATTGATTAGGCAATAGATGGATATTTGATATGAAATTACAGTTATTGATTACTGCTAATGAAAATATGTTGTTTATGGTTTATTTTCATAGTTACCTAAGTCTCAGGGATAGGGGAGCGGGGGTACGGAGGGATGGGGTTTCCCGGACGGCAAAAAAATTCCCAAATTTTGGGAACGGCTTTTAAAATAATACATAAAAATTAATATTTCAATATTTTAACTTTTTTCAATGACATTTAGGGATTTAAACTATATTTAATGTGTTTTGGATACTTTCCAGATTATAATTTGATATTCTTGGTAAAAATAACATCTTTTTAAAAGTAAACACATCAGAAAACTTTTGAAAGATTTAAAAAAATTGGGGACATCCCCCCCAAGTCCCCAAGTCCTTGAAACGTTTGGGACGTCACCAAAATCTAGGGGACTTGTCCCCACATAACATTGTTTATTTTAAAGTTGATTAATTATATTGGACATATAATGCACTAAGTATTGTTGTTTGTACGGGTGCAAGTGTTCTCTGAATGCGAGAAAGGGTACCATCGGGGAGAAGATAAGATGCGGTAATGGGTATTGAAAGAGAGAATTGATGTGTATGACAGTGCTCGAAAAATAGGTCAAACCGTCAATTTGGTCAATAGAACCTTTTTGTGCATTTCAGTCTTACTTTTAATGTATCACCTTGTGCGACAAGGTTGTTTGAATGCATTATAACAATTTGATAAGTATGTGTGCTCTCGTAAGGAGCAGCGCAACATCACTTGTACGGTTTAGGCAAGCAGTCTATTGTCGTTATGTGACAATAGTATGCTTGCAATTTCATTAGCTATATTAATGTTCGTAATTGCATTATAATTTTAACAACCCAATGCAACTCGCACCCTTATTATAGCCTGATCCTTGGTGTGAACTTGAGTTATTTTAAATGGTCACCCTCAAGCTATTACTAAACTCCGCTTATATCAACTCGGGCAAAGCGCTCTTGTGAGACAATTTAAGTTATATAGGGATATAAGATAAGTCCATTAATCTTATGTACCACTTCATAGAGATGGAATAAATCCTTTTTGAAAAAAATAATAACAATAATATTTTGTTAGGAGCTCGCCGAGCTCATTGGCGAGTCCAACTCGTTGAAACCATGCCCAGTTCAGGGCCGAAATACCCTACCTTTCTTTACCGAGTTATTCCCAACCCAACTCAATCAAGGTTGCAATGAGTCAGTCGAGTTGACAATGAGACTGAGCTGCCTCCAATTGCATAATGTTGCCAAGCTCATAACAGAGCTAAGAGCTTGATGAGTCGCTATGACTTGTATTTTGCAGAGTTGGGCGAGCAATTCTTTTGCTATTAAGATATGCAAAACGCCTTGTAAAGGCATTAACCATGCAAACCAAAGGCTATTTAAATAGCAATGTAGACCAATCCCTACGGCATGTGGGATTAATCTCCCACCATTCGCCAAGCAAACAGCAGCGGGGATGGCCGAGTTGGTTGCCACTAGAATCCCAGTCGACCTTGCGCAGCTGGAGACTTGCCATCTACATGGCAAACATTGCTAAGATAATATTTTTTTTAAAAATAGGTAGATAAATTATTATTTTAAAGGCTAATTTTAGCCATGAGGCATTTGTTCACGGCTAAGTTTGGGATGGTTTGTCTGCCAGCAATATAGAATGAATCCATTGTATGAAATAGGAATCAAGAAATTTCTTTAGCTGCCCTGCTCTGCCCATGTGGCATAAATTAAATAAAAAATTAGATAGCAATTGGTTAATTATACTCATTAGAACCAGAAGGACTTCGGGGTAATAATTGGCCATTATTTGGAAGAACTCATGCTCCCAAAATTAAAAATGCAGCCATTTAACTGGAGTTAATAATAAAAAAAAGAGAGACGCCGAGTTAAATTAGAGGGAGAGCTAATCTTAACTCAGCCGGAATTATAAAAACAAAGGAGCTGCAGTTTAAAAGGACATGCAGAAATTGTAGAATAAGAAATTCGGAGGATACACACAGAGATTGGGAAAGAAATGCAGGTTATAGACGACAGAGAAACATGCAAACCTTAGGAGATTTTATCAAGGAATCAGAAACAGAGCTACCTTAAAGATCAAAATCTAAGCGCACGAGTATCTTACTGGAACGGGAAGGTTAGGAAAAAAAGAAACGAGCAAAGAAAGCTCAGACACAGCAGAAGGATTTCAAAACTAAATTCTCGGGTTCTGCGACGTATTTCTCTTTCTTTGTCTTTAAAAGAAAAACATGCTTTGGTTTTCGTTATGTAAGTGAGCATGGCCTAGTTGTTAAGGCTTTGTACTCTGGTTAAATTGGTAAAAGACTGTAGGACCAGTAACAGTTTTATTAATTGCAGAATATACTTGAACACTTAAATAATAAATAGACCAAGCAGCCACGACTCCAAGTCTATAGGAGAGAGATCGGGAGTTCGACTCCCCCCTACTTATAATCTTTTTAAACCTCATATTACATAATTGATATGATGAATGGAGCTATTACTATTAAGGTAATATCTTTAAACAAGGAAACTAATGCCTTCATGTAACATAATGGTGATTATAAGTCTAACCACAGATCGAGGAAATAGTTAGAAGGTAAACCAAGAGGTTAAGCCGGTTAAATAAGAGAGACATCAAACCCTCATCTATAAGGTATTTATAAATAAGGAAAACATGTTTAACCTATATGAAAAGAGAACTACGGATTAATATACTTAATTACTAAGACAAACTTAATAAATTGAAGGGATATCATTATAACCCTATGAGTATTATCATTGAACCATAGAACCGAGCAGTATATTAACAAGAGTTATGAAATCCTGGGGCACAAAACAAATACCTAGGTTAAGCAATTTATAAACTAATAGCTATTGAACATGGAGACCATTACGGAAAGAGAGTTTTATAAGGATATGAAAATTATATGGCTACAACCACTAAATAACGTGATACATGAATTACATATTCCAAACATAGGAGATTGGAATAAGACCTTTATTTCAAACTGTTTACCTCAAACAATGGGTCTTGATATTAGGTGATACAACTGAGGTGGAATCAAAACTAGTTCGAATATGATTGGATGTATCTATGAGTATTATGATGAAAAATTGTTTTCATGCACCTTTCAACGAAAGGACAACCCTAGTTATAGGTATATTGATAATAAATCGCTTGTAAAATTATATAAAATATGGTGGGAACTAGAAACTTGTAAAACTAAGGAACAATGTAAAAGAGACTATTACGGACACTATAGTCCCTTGTATGTGACGGCAAGCCACACGTAGGACTCTTGAAAAAAAATGATCGCCTTAGGTGGTATGGGATACCTAAGAAGCTTGTGTTTGCTTGTGTCCTACTTGTGGTTCGTCTTGTATTGTCTTTGGGGATAAACAAACTAGGACTAGAACCCTTATAGCATTTTTTGAATGGGTGGTATAGGCCATTCGGGATCATTGTGTTGTTTTTGTTCTAATCTTGATTTTATTTTGTTCGCTTGGAGAGAGAGATGTTTTGTTGTAAACTTGTCAGTTGGGAAAAAGAGTATGTTTGAGAGATGTTTTAAGAATAGGGGGTGACATGTATAGATAGGGATAGACAGCCTAGTACATTGGATCTCACATGACAAATGCTATGAGGGGACACAGGGTAGACGGCGAATTGACTCATAGGCTACCCTCTTGATTATTCATTTTTAAATTATTTCATGCTTTAGTATAGTTTCGAATTCCAGGCACTAGGTAGGTACCTATTGTTATCCTAAGAGTTTTGGCCAAAAGCAAAATCATTATGTTATGATTTTAGAATGTATTTTATTCCTACCCCGTCTTATGTCTACCAATTGATTGGGTGACTGTTTTACACATGGGACTCTCTCTTTCCTCGTTGATACCACATCTTCCTTCTCGTGAAGGGAAGGGTCGCTCTCAAGTTCTAAGAGGTGTGCAGCGATCCGTAAGGCGCATGGTTGAAAGTAAAGTGCTCTGACGAGACACTTTCTCTCACAGCAATTTGATGGCAGAATGGACCTCTTACAACTAGTGACATTGTGTCACTTGACAAATTGTATCATTGTATTGTTATTGAGAATTATGTAAATATTATGTGATTGAAATTTTATATACCTTGTCAAATTGAAAGTGGGTATCTATGATTTATGAAATTATTGTATACCTGTAAACTAAGTTAAGTTGATGTACATATCATGATGTAATCAATTATACGTAATATCAACAAAAAGTTGTATATTAAGACAAGGAAATGTAACATTGTATATTGGATATATGTAAAAAACGAAGTATCAAAATTCATGAAAAAGAAAGTATTTTACAAGGAATAAATGGTGAAACTTATATTAATGTTGATTATTTATGGACTTGTAATCATTATGCAATGTTTCCCTTGACTAAGAAGTTAAATGAACCTAACTAAATGAAATGTGGTCTATGTTATCAATTGATTTAAGTGAAATGGAATTAGGGATACTCATGTTTTTAGAGTTAACTGCAATGCCTTACATTCTAATGGATGAGCTACTAATATGAGAACTCATTAGGTTAGCACTTAATGATTTACACAGTTGATTCCCTTGTTGAATTTAGAAGGAAACTATACAAGTTAATTATGCTACATTTTATTTTTATTGAGGTAAAATGAATCAAGTATATTTGTAATTTATTATTATGTTTATGCTTCTTGTATGTGATTGACTGAATAAGTGGGAATAGGAAATCGAGAGGCATCAATTTCTATCCCTGGTTTGGAAGGGTCATTGGAAATCCGATTACAAGAAAAAAATCCGGCGTGTTTTTTTGTGGTTACTTGTCGGGGGTCGCTACAGCAGCAATTTGAGAAGGCTCCTATTGACAACTTATGTTAGGCCATCTATTTGGGGGTGGAACCCAGAACTAAACTGCAACCTCGTGTTGAGTTTCTTCCATAAATTTAAGTGGCCCACAAATTTTTGTATCCCTGTCAAATTGAAGTATGCGCGACAATCCATACAGTCTCAAAACTTTCCTACAAAACAAAGTTAGCAATATGCAAAGTATTGCTTGTCTTTATACAAGCAATAAAATGAGCCATTTTTTAGAATCTATCCACTCCAACAAAGATTGAATCGTGACCCTTATTCGTTCTGGGAAATTCCAGAAACAAAATCCATACTCAGATGCTCCCAAGGTTTCTCAGGTACTAGCATGGTAACCATATGTTCTGACTCTTTCCCTTCACCAACACGTATATATTACATCTTTGCACATATTTCCGTACTATGTTTCCAGGGTTCACCCCAGACCCCCCCTAAACCCTACCTGATACGTATCCGGTACGGATACGTGAGGGTACAGGTTCAAGTTAGCCTTGGATACGTGGGGATACGTCCAGGGTACGCCACGGGTACGTCTGGACGTACCCGGGAGGTATCCCCACATACCCTGCGTCAAAAACGTCATTTAAAGCATTAAAACCTTTTTTTAATTTTTTGACTTAGTCAATGCATATAACCGAACCTTAATATTAAAATGAATAAAATATTACACCCTAATCACCTCAAAAATTTGACTTGGTATTCCTATATCATATGTATGGCAACCACATGATTAATGAAATGTAAAATCTTAAGTATATTGTATGTTTTGAAAAGTTGAACATTGATCCTAGTATATTTTTCAAATTTCAAGTTTTGTTTGTTTTCATGTTGACATGATATTCGTACAACTATATCATATGTATGGCAGCCACATGATAAATGAAAATGCAAATTCTTAAGTGTATTACTATTGAATGTTTTGACCATTGATTCAAGTTTTGTATTACTATTTCAGTTTTTTATGGACTTAAAAATGAGTAAAATGAGTATATTTACATATATATATATATATATATTTTAATATATATGTACAGACATATCCAAGACGTATCGCACCCAAGGGTTTTTTAAATTTGACATATCCGCATATCGAACCCGTACCCGTATCCTGGCAACATAGTTTCCGCACATATGCAGCCATTCACGGCCAAAAAATCTCTCCTAACTGTGCCAAGGTCTTATCTATTCCAAAGTTCCCTAACATTCCTCCACAATGATTCTCCCAAATCAAGTTTTTCTCTCATTAATCCTTGCAGTAAACACAATTGTGTGCCTTTAAACAACAAGCCTTTGTGTAGGAAGTACTCTAACCATAACACGCAATCAACACTAACTAGTTCTATGCATGCTCTCCATGCTTCTACAAAAGCTCCATCTTCTATGTAGACCTTCATTACTTCAAACTCTAGTACTTCCACTTGCATCTCAGTTAATAAGACGCATCTCCTACTCAGTGCATTTACAACTCGATTAGATTTCCCACTTCTGTGCTTCATGACAAATGAGTAACTTTGCAAGAATTCAACCCATTTCATGTGTCCATGATTTAGCTTCCCCTGATTGTTGATGAATTGCAGTACTTGGTGGTTCATATAAAACACGAACTCTTTGGGAAACAAATAATGCCTTCACTTCTTCAGAGCTTGCACAATGGCATAAATCTTGGCCCTTAACTAGATATCTTCTCCTTGTGTCATTCAGCTTCTCCGTAAAAAAAATGATGGGTCTCCTTTCTTGACTCATCATAGCTTCAATTGCAACTCCACTAGCATCACAATCAACCCAAAATACCTTATTGAAATCAGGTAAGGACGATATTGGTTGTTATATGACCTTCTCCTTTAGCTTTTAGAATGCATACTCTACATCCGCGGTCCACAGAAGCTCTTTCTTATCCTTTTGCATAACCTTTGTGATCGGTCCATAAATCTTACTCAATCCTCTAATGAACTTCTTGTAGAAGCTCGCAAGTCCATGGAAGCTTTAGGCCTATGTGACTCTCTGGGTGATGGCCAATCCACCATAGCTCGCACCTTCTTAGGATCCATCTTCAACCCCACTTGAGATATCACAAATTCCAAGTATACTACCATCCTTTTGCATGAAACTACATTTATTCATATTCACTAGTAGCTTCTCCTCTCGTAAATGCTCTAACACTCTCCACAAATGGACTAAGTGTTCTTCCTACGTTTTGTTGAAAATCAAAATGTCATCAAGATAAACAATGACAAAGTTACCTTGAAAAAGCTTCAACACTTCGTTCATCAACTACATGAACATGCTTGGTGCATTGGTTAACTCAAACAACATGACTTACCACTCATACAATCCATCTTGCGTTTTAAAAGTTGTCTTTTGCTCATATCCTTCCTTAATTCTAATCTAGTGGTATCTACTCTTCATATCAATCTTTGTGAAGTACTCCGCTGCACTTAGAGAGTCCATCAAAACATCCATGCACGGCAATGGAAATCTATACTTAATAGTAATTTTGTTGATGGCTCTGGAATCTATGCACATTCTCCACTCTCCTTTCTTTGGTGTTAATACTACAAGTGCTGCGTGCGCGCTTTGAGACTCTGATCAACCCCTTATCAAGCAACACTTGTACTTGTTTCCTCAGCACTTCATTCTCTATAGGTGTCAAACAATATACTACTTTGTTTGGTAAACTAGCCCCTGGTATCAAGTCCATCTGATGATTGATACCACGCATAGGTTGTAAACCATCTAAAATATCCTCCATCATGATATTTATGTACTATCTAGCATTTCCCTTACCTTCTGTGGGATCTCCTCTATTTGCTCGGCTCTGCCTTCCTTTGTTCTCTACACAAACCTTGGAATGAACATAAAACATTCCCCCTTCACACTATTCAACAATGTCGGCAGACTCCTCTCAACCTCTACACTTGAACCCTTCAAGAGCTCAATAGTGTACTTTTGTCCGCCCTTCACCAACATGTAGGTATTTGTGCAGCCATCATGAACCACTTGCTTGTTATACTAGTAAGGTCTCCCTAATGGCACATGGCATACACCCATGCGCATTATATCATAAAGAACATCTTCATATGCGTCAATCTTCACATACTCTACATTGCCCATTCACAAGCAATAGATGCCCCTTCAACGACGACAACACCTTATATGGGTTTGGGTGCAAAATTCTCTTCAAACCAGTGTTACCTGGGACGGGGGGACGGCGGGACGGGCTTTCCGGGACGACAAAAAATTCTAAATTTTGGGGACGGCGGGGGGGCGGCTGATTAAAAAATATATAAATATTTAAAATAAAAAGATATAGTCACTAAATTATATAAATAAGCTGAAATAAAACCATTTGAGATTTAAATAAGGTGAAACTTGAACTCATAAACATCAAATACACTATAAAGTCTAATATCAATTTGTTAATGTCATAAATTGAAAATTCATAATACATATTTGAATTTTGATTCTTGAATATGAGACAAGCTGAAATTTCAAATTTCAAATATATTAATATTTAATATCACAAAATATAAAAGTAAAACCATTCTAAAATACGATTGATCAAGTGACAATAGCTAATATTCATATCATTAATCTCATAGCCAAATACACCAACAATTGTCTATTGTCAATATTACAAAAAAAGAGGACAACTACAAGTATCAGCCTAAAAATCAGAATCTCCATCTGAAGCAATATCCATGAACTCCTCCTCGCCGGTACTAGCATCCTCGTCCTCAAAGGTAAGCCCAATCAATCCTCGCTGCACAGTGTTGTCCTCTTCAACCTACCTCGGCTCCTCGGGATCTACATCCCACCGTAATGCTGGAGTCTGTTTGTACTCAGGTGTCTTGCGATCTATAAGACGCAAAGCACTGTGTACAGCTACAAGCTTCTCCGCTCTCGCAGAGGTAAGCCTATTCCTCTTAACAGAGTGTATCCAACCATACGTAGACCAGTTCCTCTCAGAGGCAGAGGAGCTAGAAACCTGGGAAAGGAGGCGAATGGCAAGTGGTCGCAGCAATCCTGGAAGCCCATACAGTCGCCACCAACTCACTGGTTTCTCCTGTGCTAATGTTACCCTGTCTGTCTTTGCTGATGTTTTGTACCCATCGAGTTCAGTGAAGTCAAGCCACTCCATTCTGATCTGTGAAGCCTCTTGTGGAGTGTACATTTTTTTAAAAGCCTTCATAAGGCCCTTCTTCACCTCATCATCATCCAATGGGACAACTCTGCCTGGCCTCTCCACATACCATTTGGGATTTAGTGCATACGCAGCCATATGAAGAGGAGTGTTCAACTTCTCCCATCTCCGCTGAATAATGGGTTGTATATGTTCATTATAGAACTCCAAAGTGGGGTCCCTCACCCGAATAGCTGCCTTCATTTGCCCAAGCATGCTATCAATGCACTCGTAGATCTCACCAAGATTGGGGCTGTTAGAATCCCCATATTTGATGACACTAAAAACTGGAGCTATAATTGATATGATGTATTTCATATCAACCCAAAATGTTTCCCGCAACACCACTTCCTTCACTCTTTTCCCTTGATCTGTCTTGGACTCACGCCACCTAGTCCAATCCTGTGTCATAATCATAATTTGTAGGGGCTCCTGCAACTCAGACATCCTCTCCAACAAAATAAAATAGGATGCAAAGCGGGTGTCGAACTGGTTTCAAAAATTCCTTCTTCGAAAAATTTCGAAAAAGTGCCATTGATGTGTGGTGATTGCATATGAACTTCTGCACATCTCTGGCATCAGTCACTATCTGATTAACCCACTGAATCTTCCCTATGTCTTTCAGTGCATTGTTCATGGCATGCACACAACATGGAGTCCAATAAATATGCCTATATTCCCACTCCACTAGCTTGCCTGCTGCTCTGCACACATAAGTTGCATCTGTGATAACCTGTACAACATTTGAAGGTCCAACCTCCTCAATGGCATCCTTCAAAATCTGAAACTGAAACTCAGCATCTTTTCGCTTCCCAGAACAATCAATTGCTCTCAAGAAGTACGGTCCATTTTTGCAAGAGACAATGATATTGATGAGAGGACGGTGTCTAATATCCGTCCACCCATCCATGATAATGCTGCATCCATGTGACACCCATGTCACCTTCATCTCCTCCATCAATACATTAACCTTGGAATAGTTTCTATCCAAGATTGTTGTCCTGAGTTTTGTGTCTCCAGGAGGCACATAACTTGTACCTGCTTTTGCAACCTTAGCCATAGCCTCCTTGTAATAAGGAGAGCGAGCAGCATTAAATGGAATCCCAGCAGCATAGAAAAATTTCCCAATAGCATCATCTGCCTCTTCCCTTGCCTTTGAATCAAACATGTCAATAACTGAATTTGGGGCTGCCCCCACGGCCTTTCTCTTCCCTCTGCTTTCCACTTCTGACACTTCAAAACTAGAACCAGCCAGAGTATTAGTAAGTTTGTCAGTCCTATGAGCGCTCAATGGAGTATTAGCCGTAGAACCACGAACTTCTGGCACTTTGTCCGTGGTATTTCCATTGAAGATTCTCACCATCTCAGCTCTCTGCTCTAGTGAAAGACCCTTACAAGTGCCAACCCCCCTTCCTGTAAGATGCAACAAGTGTGCATTGGTCCTAGTGATACTACCATGCCAAGTCAGTGCACATATGTTGCACTTCCATACTTTGCTCCCCCCTCCAGACTTGGGGTTATCAATTATTTGGGCAAATTGTTGCAATGGCTTCTTCTTATCAAATGGTCCAATGGCAAATTTGGACAACATTTGAGAGGGGCAATTGGTAGCACTACCAGCTGAACTACCAGTTGCCGTTGCCACTACATTTTGTGCCCCTTCTTCACTCTCCCCCATTGTGGCATCACCAACTCTTCCACGGCCACCTATCTCAACTTCCCGTTCAACCCTCTCCTGCTCTAATTCATGCTCTGATTCATACTCATACTCAGTCTCAGTAGAAGAACTCATGGTGATGATTGCTGCAATGAATTAAAAACAACCATAACTATATGATTGATTGATTATGTAATGAATTAATTTTAAAAAAAACGTAGCCATTTAAATTTTAAATTTTACAACCAAACCCTAGGGCCTATGCAAGATGCATTTTTTTAAATCCCACAAACTATATGCATGATTGCATTATGAATGTAGATGCAAATGCTAAAAAAAACCCCTAAAAAATGCAAAAATAATATAAATTTTAAACTAGAAATAAAAATGTAATTAAAAAAAAAAACGTAACCATTTACATTGTAGTTTGTATAACCAAACCCTATGCAATATGCATTTTTAAAAATCCTACAAACTATATGGCATATGCATGATTACATTGTGAATGTAGATGCAAATGCTAAAAAACAGCCCCTAACAAATGCAAATATAATCTAAATTTTAAAAAAAAAAAAAACTTTAACATGTATTGTAAGCAAATAAAATTATAAATACCTCTTGCTCCCTCTTGTTCTTGCTCTTGCTCTTGCTCTTGCTCTTGCTCTTCCTCTTGCCCTTGCTCTCACTCTTGCTCTTCCTCTTGCTCTTGCTCTTGCTCTCACTCTTGCTCTTGCTCTTGCTTGGTGTGAATATGAAATGAGCCCATATTGTAAATTTATAACATAAAATAGCACTTTTAGGGTTAGGGTTAGGTTAGGAATGTTACTTTTATGCTATTAGTCATATACAATAAAAAAAAATGTGTTTTTGTCTATTAAAAGTCTGTTTTTTTTTTTAAAAAAGCACAGCGGCCGCGGGGGACGATGTCTGGACGTCCCTGGGAAGTTCCCGTCGTCCAGACGTTCCCAGGGCCGTCCCCCCGTCGTCCCCAACGTCCCCGGGATGTTTCTGTCCCCCTCCAGCCGTCCCCAGGGCGTTTCGCCCACTTTCGCCAAAGAAGGAAACGTGGGGGAAACGTTTCCCCCACGTCCCCGCGTCCCAAGGACATCCAGGACGTCCCAGACGTGTTGAAAAAGGGGGGGACGCGTCCCCACGTAACACTGCTTCAAACCAATCATCTTAACCATATCATCAAAAACAAGATTATCAATGCTACCACTATCAACAATGACTTTACAGCACTTATCTCTAGACTTGCAAATGGTTCTGAACAAATTCTATCTATGCGGAGACAATATATTCCTTTATGGGTTTCAATAACACCCTCTTCATCATGAACGCTTCTCCACATTTTGGTTTTTCTATGCTACTTGTAGATGCATGGCTTTCTACATCCGCATGTTAAGCAACATGACTGCTAGCATCGCTCCCCCTACTACCACTATTTTGTGCAGCTTGTGGACAGTTGAATGTACGATGTCCAGCCTCTCCACAACGGAAACAAGTTCCACTAAATCCTCTTCCTCTTATGTGTCCCCTTCTTCTAGACGGGATCTAACTCCGCCACTCTGCACATGACTCTCAGCCTAATCATATTGAGTTCATCTTAAATGGGAATGCGAAATCCATTAACATACCTTGATATTTGTTCACCATCATCCTGCACATGGCCAGCTCTAATGTTGAGCCAACAGAACTCAATGCACTTCTTTACACTCAGTTATTTCTGACACAAATTATGCAACTGCTAAAGAAGTGGGGTTGGCAATCTACAAGCATGAACTTAACCTTTAACTTTGTCATCATTCGATCCCACTTCTTAATCTTTTCTTCACCTTTTTGGACTCTCTTGGTCTACACATGATATGACGACAAGGATGCATGTCTTTTCACCTTGGTACTCGCAAATCTCACCTTCTCGTTATCTTTTATACCTTCATACTCAAAGTATTCTCCATTTTTGTGATCTAATCTATCAGATATTCTAGATACAGGTTCCCAAAGTAGCACGAAACTTCTATTAGCAGTTTTCTTCCAATCCCCATGATTACGCGCAAGAATCGATCCTCTTGCTCATCTACATGCTCTAATGCAGCTTCTTGATCTCTAGGTACTGTCACCTCATGTTCATCCTCACTTTCATCATCGTCCACAACACCTCTACGTTGCGTGGTTTTCATGGCCTCTAAATGGGTTTGCATTCCTCTAATCACGTTGGCCAAGTGTGCAAGTCTCGGAGCTTTGTAGTTTGTTTACTTTGTGTGCCATCTTTTCCTCACAATCTCTCAACAACAATATTTTACAACCTCACACCCCCTACTCGACATCGCAATGTTAGAGATGTCTGCAACTACTTTCTACCCACACGCCTAGTATGAAAAGCAGAGAATCCTAAGGTGACTCACACATCCTAGACTGATGTCTATACCAATCTCTTCAACAGGACTCCCAAATCCTCACTCTTACATACCAAATCAATGCAATTGCGGTCAAGGTTCCCAATGAAGGAATGCCTTACACCAAGTAGCCACTTGTCAGAGTTCGACTTCGTCGAAACAAGATCTCAAGCACAACAATCAACAACAAACCAACAATGCTTATTAAATGTAAGGAAAGATTTAAAGAATTTGGCACAATAGCTCAACATTCCAATTACAGTCTTATGTCAAGACTCTGTAAGAATTTCTAAGGATTCCAGTCCTAGACCTATCCTAAGCTTGTAGACGCTATGAAGCTTTCTACAAAACGACACTTGGTTCACACTCTAAGAACAGTCACCCGATTCCTCAATTTGGAATTCAACCCTTCTTTTGGTCCTTCACTCTAGACTCCCAAATACATTTTTTTAGCATGTCCGCAATCCCTCTTATTTATAGAATTTGTAAGGCTCTGGATAAAGGATAAGACACCTTCGGCAAGTAAAGTTTCCCCTATGGAATATTCCCCGAGTTGCTTCTCATGGCCATTGATTAATCCCATAAGCTTTCCTCGGTTAAATTGAGCTCAATTGGATCATTTTGTTGGTCCTTGGCCAAAATGGGCAGATCAAGAAGGACGTATCCTCTACTAATTGTATCGATGTTGACAAGTGATTATGTAAAGACACAGATCCCATCATTAAAGCTCAAGGAAGTGGTCCCGCAAGAATGTAGTGTCTTGTGGATTCTATAGTATTGTGTGGCATCCGCAACGTTGTGCGGCTTGGGTAAGTTTGTGCAACATTCATAGTTTTGTGTGGCTTTCGACAAGCTTTCCCGACTTCCGTAAAACGGCTAAGGCAATGAATTTTTGTGTGGCTTGCTTAGGAGTGGCATGGCATTGCACAAATCTTTATTTGTTACTCTTAAGTATTTTTGGGTGACGTAGGATTGTTGGTTAGGAGTGGCTTGGCATTGCACAAATCTTGATTTGCTACTCTTAAGTATTTTTGTGTGACACAAGATCGCTTATGAGCCCGAACACTCCTACATCACTTAGTGAGAAGACTAAATCATTGTGGGCAATTGAGCTTCCTTACAAACTAAAATATGTGTGATCTCCTTTATTTGTGTTGATTTTTTTCCAGATGCTTTGTGAAGGTGGTGATAGTAAACTGTTTCTTAGTTCGGGAGTTCCCTCAAGGTTATTGTTGTCCAAAATAACCCCCCCGGGCTATTTTGGTTATTTTGACAACTTACAAATTGAGTTTTGGACTTAGGCAGTGCAAGTTGGTCAAAATAGGTCGAAACATGACAAAATTTGGCAAAATTGATCAATATCGGAAAAAATCATGTTTTGGACAGCTTCAAATGTTTCAAGGGCATTCCTTTCCTCCTTGCAAAGCCATTCAAGCCAATACTTAGTCAAAAAGGGGGTCAATTGGGGTTGTATCAGCCAAATCGGCCTTTCATGGAATAGAGTCCATTGTTCCCTCCATTCCCCGGTTCTCCGCCTTCTCGCTATGCTGATCCGGCCAACAAGGTCAAAGGGGGCACTTCAATGTGGCAATGGCAGAGTTGGAGGGCGCAAGTGGAACGTTCTTTTGTTTCACTCCTTTGACGATGAGCCGATCAAGCCGATTACATAGTGCAATAAGTTCTTCCCTATAATTCCAAATTTGGCAAAATCGATCTCATTGGAAATGTCTCATCATGAACTTCAGATATGCATTCAAAAACAAAGAAATTGATGCAGTTAGGATGGTGAAAATACAAAAAGCAGGTACAGAAAATAAAAGTCCAGTTCTATGTAGCTCAACTACCAGAATTAATGAAAAATGGTGCCCATACCTTCTCCTACAAGCAATATGACGTGGGGGAATTGTCTTGTAAGGGTGCACATGCCTGTTTTCAGAGATTTAATGCATCGTTTTGGTGGTTGAGGCCAAAAATCGAGGTTTCCCTCTCTTTTCCCTCCTCTCTCTCTCCCATTTTTCTATATTGGAAAGTTGTCCACATTTGTAATGATGGACCCTCTCAATTTGTAAAGGCACCATGCCAAAATGGTTGCAGGAACAGATTTGAGTTACAAACCTTCATTTGGGAATCTACAATGCGTTTTGTGCCTTCTTCCACTTCATTGTAATGGACTGTGCATATTTCAAGCAATAAAATATGGCTTTGTGGTTGTTTTCCTACCCTAACTCATTTTATTTGCATTCTTACATCTCTTTTACTGTTGTTAAGTGTTGTGCATGTCTCTCCCACTTGCAAGTTCCATTTTTTGTTGTGTTTTGTGTGAAAAGGAAAGTTAAAATGCAGTTCTAGGTCTGTGGCACGTGTTTTCCCTCTCATCCATTTCCTTCCTACTTTTCCCGCATGGAGAGTGTTTCCTCCCCTATTCTTGGTGCTATCACCTCTTTTAGCTTAGGATTTCAATTTTCATAAATCTCCTCTCTCCCTAGTCCCTATGAATGCTTAGATTAGGATTAGATAGTTGTATTTCCAACTGTAGGAGTAGTTTTAGCATTAGAATTAGGTGAGGAACCAGCCTTCTCTGGAGGTTTGTCTCATTTGCAAGGTCCCACACTTGGAGACAATACCATGTTGCCCAAAAATTTTGTTGATCTTTCATGACCATTTAGAGGGTGCAATTTTTGGTGATAACAGTTACTATTAAAAGCAGAAGTGTGATTTGCAAATTGGAGGTTAGTGTATTTTCCCCCTTGCGGTACTATTGGTAGATCGTGAATTTGATATTTTTTCCTTGGATTCATAAAGTGGTTGTTGAGTCCATTTGCAATGATGACAATCTGGCTGCAGCCATCTTGTGGATAAGAATAATGGTTGGGAGAAAGAATATTTAGTATGGGAACTATATTTCATTCCTCAAATAGATCAACAAATAGAGGTAGTTAACGAATTCCTATAGGGGTTATCACAATTTACTGTAGTGATCAATAAAGCAACTCAGTGAAGTGGATTTACCCAGCAAAATTCTGGTACATACCACAACACATACCATCCATCCATCAAAGTATGGCAATGAATCCCTTTCTTCACAAGATTGGACTACTCAAAATGCTAGAACTCTTGTAGCACCCAAATCACTCCACACCATGCAAGATATCTTTCATCTGACTACAAGTGATATGACATTTGCAACAAACTATATAAAGCAATAAGTCAACTATCACCACTCAAAGAACCAATTTTACACAAGTATGGTCTTTGTATTCTGCGGCATTATAAGCAAGCCTCATTGAAGAAACAGAGCAGCCACAAGCTCCAACCCAAGTCCTATGGGTGTTAAGACATTCAAACAAAGGCACGTGAGGTTGCAAATGCACTTGATATTCCCAACAAAAGGAAACTTTATGATGTGTTCCAGATTTAATGTCTAATGAAACAATTGGGAAGCCAAACACAAGTGCAAGTTGAGCTTCCCCAAACAAATGAGGAAGGGAGCCTCATCCTAACACCTGAAGACTTGCAGTGAAGTATAGTGTTTGCGATCCGAAGATCCAAACCCACTCGATCAAAATGTATTGTAAAAAAACATCATAGTTATAGAGCAAGCTTATAAAAACACAAATAAAATGGCACAAATTGTACCAAGAAAAATTGCACTGACTCCAAAAGCCTTGCAATCCGTGTCTCTTGCATATCAAAAACCAAACAAAAGGTGCCCTTACAAAGAAAGTCCATGAGCCTAAGTTTAGGAATAACACGAGAAAATGATAAAGCAAGCTTTAACTTCTTAAAGTTAAGCATACACTAAATTTTGGACAAAGATACGGCATACCTATAATTTTACAGTTTAAAATCATAAATTGTATAAGCATTAATTAGTTAAACAATGTTCCATGGGGATGCGCCCCTCCCCGAAATCGACGTTTCCAAGGACAGGGATGTCCCCAGAACTTGGGGACATCTAGGAGACGTCCCGCCACCACCAACAACAACTAACAAGGGACATCCCCTAATTTACAAAATGCCCCCGACCATCGAGGGCAATTTGGGGACTTGGCGAAGTCTACGAGATGTTTTGGGGACTTTGCAAAGTCCCTCAACCATTCCTAAAATCTCCGAGCGTCCCCCTGCAGCAAGAAGCGCAACTGAATTTTTTAATTAGAAACACATTTTTTAGATGTTTATGCCCCCAACCCTAACCCTAATATTTTATGGGTCGCAGCCACCCCACCAACACTTTAAGCACTCCAAAAAACTATAAATGAACCTCACACCCTCACTTCAAATCACAAAAACATTTTTCAAGGCAAGATGTGCAAGAGTGAGAGGTATCAGAGCACTACCCATTCACCTGTTGTCCCAGATTTCTAGTTTTTTTGTTGCTAAGAGGAATTGGTCTACTTATAGCTTCATCCATTCTATCAAGAGTAATAGGCTTAACTCTAGGAGGGCGGAGAAGTTTGTAGTTGTACATAGTGTCGTGTGTCTTATTGACCGCAATACACTTACATACAAAGAGAGTCCAACAGTCTGATAAGATTTAGAGCCAATGGAGCCAACACAAATTGATGATGATGCGGTAGAAACAAGGTTGGTTGATAGTGGTTTGGAGGAGCTTTACCTCGAGGAGTCTAGTAGTTCGAGGGATGAGGAGTTTAGCACACTTTGGGGATGATTAGAGGCATTAGGCCATTGGCCAATTGTATTTGAAATTAAATGTAATCATCATTTTGAATATAAATGATGATATAAATATCAATATACTGAAATTTAGCATTTTCATTGTTTAATGCAATGTGTTTAGTATTTCAAAGATTCATTTGTTATTCCTTATACATTTTTTTATAACCAATTTTTCAAGTAGTATATATATTTGCACCGTCGTCCCCAAACCTAGGCCCTTGGTCCCCCGTCCACGAGACCCGTACGCCTATTCCAAGACTAACTAATTTTTCAATTATTATATATATATTTGCACTGTCGTCCGCAAACCTAGTCCCTTGGTCCCTTGTCCACAAGACCCATATGCCTGTTCCAAGACTCCATGGAACTATGTTAAATATTAAGAAGTACAAAATTAATTACACTAACAAACTGAACGGTCTTTCCATAGAAGCTGCACCATGGTAAGGAGACTATTTTATTCATACAACTTCTTGAACTCAAATGTAATCGGTGACTGTCAAAACATTTCCTCGTGACTGTCATAATTTTTCGACTCACAAGTGTCTGCATGTTTACATGTTAATCTCTTTCACTCTTCAACTTCATTTAGCCCAAAGTGGTCTAGGTTCAAATCTTGACACCATTAATTGTCATGATTTTGGACCAAAGTGAGTATTTCAAAGTTTCATTTGTTATTCCTTGTACATTTTTTTTAACAGATTTTCAAGCACTATATATATTTGCACTGTCGTCCCCAAACCTAGGCCCTTGTTCCCCCATCCCTGAGACCCGTACCCCTGTTCCTAGACTCCATGGAACTATGTTAAATATTAAAAAGTACAGAATTAATTACAACAACAAACTGAAAGGTCTTTCCATAGAAGCTGCACCATGGTTAGGAGACCATTTTCTTCATACAACTTCTTGAACTAGACTGTAATCGATGACTGTCAAAACATTTCTTCATGACAGTCATAATTTTTTCACTCACAAGTGTCTGCATGTTTATATGTTCATCCCTTTTCACTCTTCAGCTTCATTTAGCTCAAAGTGGTCTAGGTTCAAATATTGACCCCATAAATTGTCATGCTTTTGGACCAAAGTGAGTTTTGATAGTTTAAATTTCGTATTGAACTTGTCACCATACCAGCAACACTCTACCTCTTATAATGTATCCTTTATCTGCTATTTTTATGTTGTACTAGCAGATTTTCATATTCTCAAAGTCTTGCACTGCTCCACAATACTATTGGTACTGTCTCAATATTCCCTACAAGAAATGTATATGAACTGTACACATACACAATATCATGGGCTCAGTGCCAATATTCCCTCTTAAGAGTGTTTAAATTGATCGTTCACAAGTGTGGCCAGTGTCGACTTCTCTAATCAATAGAGAGGATATTCCGAGCAAAGACTAACACATCATTCCCGTGTATATCTGGCTTTATGAATGCATATATTAATCATAAAATATGGTAGTAACAATAACATGACATTATTATTGTATAAGGATCTGCAAGGTTTGAGTTAATATAATATAAAACATGTAGGCTGCCAATAATAGAGAAGATACAGAAAAAGTTGTAATTATGTGACAATGAAAGTGAATGTGCAGCTGATGTATACGAAGTACGAAGTTGCTAATCTCTGCTATTTTTGCAGGGCATGAGAATGCAAACATCAACAATTGAACGTGTAAATGAGGCCCCATCATGGGGTATCTATACATGACATTCATAAAACACCATCCTCTTATGTCCACCTAAGAGGTTTCATCTCAAGCGCTGAAGACAGAACCAAGTCTTTTTCAGGTAGGTTGGTATTCTGGTTGACCAGTCTGCATTCACCATGACGGTGGGAACCTCAATGGTTAAGTTTTTGATCCCAGGGGCTATAATCATTTTCTTCATGTTTCTTCTACATAACTCGGTATTCTTTCTTAATCATAAGTTGATCCTCTCTTATGTGTGTGAAGATGCAAGTGACCATGTCAGCGGTCACCCCTATATCTGTCTTCTCAGGCCATAGCAGTTCATGTAAAAGGCTTGACATTCCATGCACTCTATGACTCCTCTGAATTTCAATACATGATGATATGTCTGTAAGGTGGACACATTTTAGTTCATCTGCTCGGAATTATGAAATGAAGAGATCATACCACCTAAGACTATTTTCTAGTATTTTGCGTTTGGTGGGTAAAGTATCTGCTTATTGATAAGTATGGGAATCAAAGCAACCTGTAATAAAAAGCAACCAGTACTTGTAATCTTTCTTTTTGGAAATTTTGATATCAATGTAGAATATCAAAGTATGAAAAAAACAAAGCTTTACTACAGATGAATCACACCAGCAGATGCAGAACATATGAACTTTACAGTGAATGGAATCAAACCTTCTTCCAGATTGAATGACTGATGTCAGCCTGTGGCTTATTGCGACCCATTTCACGATTCTTCTTTGAACCGTTACCTCCAGGCTGGACAAGAACAGAGCCCTTTTGGTTCATTTCAGTATTAAATTTCTTTATCTTCAGAACTGCAGCGTCATTCTCACAATCTGGACTCCCCCTCTTTGTATTGCCCCTGATGGCTCTAGGGGATAACTTTACTAAACCTAAACCATCACCACCATTGCTAACCCGATCACTTACTAACTGAGATTCGCTGACACTGTCTTTAATCGGGCATAAAACAGAGCTAGTTTGCGCCTTCACTTGATTTAAATCATTTTTTACAAAAGATGATTCATCTTGACTGTCAATTGGATTGGCAGAAAGATCTTCAAGATTTAAAATTTGCTCAGAATGACAATTTTCACCCAGATCAACTTTCAGCACATGGGATTTGATGTCAAGGCCAGCATCTGGATAAGATACATCATAATGATTTTCGTCCATTTGTGTAACCAAAATTTCTGAACCTTCCGTGGCATTTCTGACATGCATGTCATGATCATCCAGAGCGAAACATGCATTTTTGTTTTCCTCAGATTTGCATTCTTCCCTGCTCACCAATGGTTTAGGTTCTCCAGTATCTGACTGCTCAACACACATTTGTTTCTCATGACCTCTGTCAGACTCTTCATTCACAGACTGCTTACTCCATTGTCCAGTTGAGAGTACCACCTTCACTTTTGAGGTTGCTTCTTTTGACGGGACTGCAGGGATTCTTAAACTATTTGATATGTTTGATGTTGCAGGATCTTCCACGTCTTCTAAGTCATACTCGAAGTCTCCATATATATCCAAGGCTGGGTGACAGTCCAGTTCCAGAACACTTTCAATGCAACCAGTTGCGTCTTGGTTTTCAACAATGATGTCATTTTCAGCCCCACTATCTTCAGTTATTCGATAAAGGCTTCCAGGAGGAGAGTCGGATATAAGGCCCGCAGCCTTAAGAGCTGCAGTAACATCATCATTTGACTCAGTTCCCAACTCCTGGCAATGGTCATAATTTTCTGCAACTTTATAGCTAGATGTTTGCTGGGACAAAGCTTGGGCACAGAGGTTCATATAAACACTTCTGCTATTAGATTTTTCATAAATTTCCTTCTCCATATTGACTGCATCTGCAACAGCAAACTCAGATTCTGCAGTTCTCCGAATTGTTTCCATCTCTGCATTCTTCAGATAAAGTTCCAGAAGACGATTTAGTTGCACCTGCATGAGTCAGTATTTATCTAAGCATTCAGATACCATAAATTGGATCCCATTTATTTACACAGGAAGTACCTCAATAGCTAATAAAAAAAAATCATTTATGTCATGTCCAGTCAACAATACAGAGTAATTCATTATAATTTATATCCACCTGTTGAATTTCCTAGACAGATAAAGCACCAGATGCCTGAGATAAGCCATAATATGCAGTTCCCGTACTGACATATCTAAGGAAAAATGGTTGTGGATGTCAGCATAACCGTGGTGAACAGTTAAAAGATGGGTGGCCAAGAATCCTCTGAAACTAAAGAAAAGAAAAAAAGACTTGAAATCACCCTACCAAATCACAGAAACCCGAATACGAAGATTGAATGCTAAGGAAAGGATAGAGAAAAAAATTAAAGTTTAAACAGAAACAAGACAAAAATGGTAAAAATTTGAATATGCACTAAACTGTAGTCCACAAACACATTGTAGAACTTGGTTTGATTCTTCAAACAACAGAAGAACCAGCTTTCACTGAAGGATTTCTCATTAATATAAATTTCATAAGGGTAAAATCATTTAAAATGGATATTGTATTTCTCGTTTAACGGGAAACCATCTTTAGAAATGGAAGTCGGGACTATTTTAGTCATTTTTACAGCTGGATGAATTAAAATTTCTACCCAAAAGATGATTTTTAAATTTTTTTCCAAATTTGTCTCTGTTTAACTTTTTAGATGATACAAGTAACTTATTACACCAGCAAATTTGGAGAAATGGCACTGTTACAAATCAATGCATGCTTTCTCCTTTGTTTTGGTGATGTACCTGCCTGACTGAAGTTGGAACTTTACTGCGACGATCATGAGGTAAGATTGGCCTCATATCTATAGGTAGCTGAATCTGCTTCAATCCATAAACAATGTAGAATAAGCATTAGCTTTCACATATGATATATAAACATAAAGCCATGTCAACAAAGTGCATACCATTAATAATTCAGTAAAAATTTGATGCCTACAAGGCACAACTGAGGAAATCTTACCAATAATGGAAAGCTACTTTTTTCCCCTACACTTGATTCATTTCTCTTTTGATCGCCACCTGTCTTCCTTGCAAGCACCTGAAGAGCCCATTTCCTTTTGTCAAGTTTCACATCATTGGACTTGCCAGATTTTGATTCTACCCCTTTATCAAGTTGTATATCTTCAGAACCACCAGATTTCTCTTCTAACAATGTATTTTGTTGGGATCCACTGTTAAGACTGGAACTCAAGTTCTCAACATCCAAGCACCTCTTAGCAGAATGGATACTCCCATCAACATTATCTACATTAGACCTCAAAATATTGAGCTTGTTACTTGTTTCCTCTACCTTGACACCTGTATTAAATAGGTCTGCTTGTATATCTCCTGAATTTGAAAGAGCAGAAAGTGGCTTGATATCATCTTTCCTTGGGAATAAAGAGTTATCTGCTACATATAACCTTGAAAATATCGGATCGACTTCACTTATATTCATCCTGTTTTCAGTTTGAGGAGATCTAGAGCATGCATCAAGGCCCTTTTTCAATATATTCCTAATTGAATCAGGGGTCTCTACCTGTTTGAGTTTCTTTTCTTTGTTGCACCTAACTTTCCAAAATTCTATCTCACAATCCCTATCCCATTCACGGCGACGTTTTCCATTTCCCATACTATATATTTTCTTGGTCAGGTTTTCCCTTATTTTCCCTCTCTTAAGGGGTTGTTTATTCACTTTTACATAAGACAGATTACTTTTGTCGTCACTTTTGAATGTTTTCTTCATTGCAGTTTTAAATGCCTCTAAGAGTCTTTCATCAAAAGCATCAATCTTACCAAGGTCTTCCACAGCACCATTACCAACTGCAGCTCTTAGTTCCTTTGTCATCTCCTGGACTAAACGGGATGTCTCATTTTCATCCATCCGTCTGGGCATGATCTTTTTCAATCTCACACTGCTTACTCGATTGTTTTCACTGTCAGTCTTTCTTTTAAAGCAATGCTCCAGTGTCTTTGCAGAAGCATTAAATTCTTGCCCCTTCACAATATCCCTAAGCTCAGATGGGATCACTTCACTTTTGGTGCGACTTTCCAACTTTTCAACCTTCAATTTCTTTTGAAGTCCAAAAGCATCATTGGCAGCAGTCATTTTGTTAGCATCACATTGACTTTTTGGAGATGGGAAATGAATCTGCTCATTCTGACCAGCTGGCCTTGCTCTTTTAATAGAAATTTCCTTTTGCTTTGCAATATTTCCACGCGCTTGGTCAAAACACACGGAATCCCTTGTAGCAAGTGCATCTCTGAACAGAAGCAGCATTAGAATTAGAGAAATCCAAACCTTGATATGCCAGAAGTCCCATATCATAAATGTGTTATGAAATCATCAAATTGAATATCAAGCACCTTCACTTTCCATGATGAAATGAGCTCTAGATAACTGCCCTATAACCAGGAAACACGTAAGAAACCATCGCTTTACAAAAGATTAAACCCATAAGCATCTCGTATAATGATTCCAATCATTAGAAAATGTGAATTGATGCATGCCACATCATTTATTTTTAATTAAGTCAAAGGATGATAACAAAAATTTCAAATTATGACAAATTATATTCAGAACAAAATATTTCGACAGGAAAGTTGCGGGATAATTGAATTTGGGCAACTAATGTATCTAGAAATAGCACAATGAGACCATCACCTGATCAGGTGATGACAAAATGGGATCATCACCCAATCAGGTGATGACAAAATGGGATCATCACCCAATCAGGCAATTACAGAATGATACCATCCCTGACCTACAGAAGGATCACAAGACAGCAATACAAATGGTGAACCCCATATTACATGTTCTCGAAAATTTTCAATCTCCCTGGACATATTAATCCCATCAAGCCTCTAAAATTATGGTAGACAGTGACTCTATGGATATCTAAGGATGACACCAAGCTCAAAATTCTCAGGTACAAGCCAAAGACTGAGATACTTTCCTTACAGAGGTCCAAGGGTCATCCATAGATTAGAAAGTGGCATATTAGCATGATGTCATTGTCATTGAAGAGGTAATCTTCAGATTCTAATCTTCCAATAGAGTGTATAATTAACAAGTATGAGCAACTATTATAGGTTTCATTATGTGGAAATATCAAGGAAAAAAAAACTCATCAACAAGAGAAGCTGTAAAAGGTTACTATCAACCTGCACCTTTAAGACTCTGAAGTGGTGAACTAACCGGAATTTTGGATCCCGATTCTTCTTTGCACTGCTTTCAGGTGGTTCTATATCTAAAATACTTCCTTCGGCATCAATCCTCTTTACCATGTCCTTATCAGCTAAGAGAGGATCCAAAAGTCAGATCTTCTATAACAGAAAAAAAGATCTTGACTGACTTTCTTACTGCCAGGCACATCTTGTTTGATGGAAATGAAAAATGATAGCTATTGTATATTAAATCAGAGCACGTACCTGATAATGTTGAACAATTAGTTTGATCCTGACAGACAGACATATCAACAAAATAATTGCCAGAATGCTTCCCCCGTATTTGAGCATTTGACTTCCCCGAGATTTTAGCAATTTGAGGAATAAATTCTGCAACCACATTCCATTCCTCATTCTTACTTTTTCCTGTAGAAGATTTTACCATACTCCGACTATCAGATATTAGTACACAAGGTCGAGAGTTCTTGACCAAGGAAGTAAGCATGGCTCCATCCCTTAATTCTATAGCGGAATCAGACATTTCACTTCTCGATAATGTATTTGCATGGTTGATTTCTTTAATAGAAGGTATTTGACTACACTCTTCAACAATATCTGGTGTCAAATCATTTGGGGATTTACAGGCACCAGAACTGACTATATTTTCTGAAAATTGTATAACTTGATCTCTTCCAAATTCTATTGAGTTGGTGTTTACATCAGTGCATAATGGCACGCATACTTCCTTCAAATTCCATTTTTCATCCACAGATGCAACACCTTCAGGATTGTTTTGGGCAGTGGAACCACACTTTTCACCTTCAAGCATTGAAATATTAAGGGAAGTATGTTTGATTTCTTTATTAGGCACTGCAACAGAAGGTGTTTGACTACAATCTTCAACTGAAGCTAATGGTGAATCAGTAGTAGATGGAAATGTGCAACCTTTAGAGAAAACATTTTCCGATAAATCCAAAAGAGGCTCATCTCCTACAAGTTTCTTCGGGTTTATGGTCTCTACGTCAGTGCATAATGAGAAAGAAATTTTATTAGTATTCTGTTCATCTTCAAAGGGTGGAACCTCTCCGAGATTCTCTTCAGAAGCTGGAACACAGTATTCACTTTCAAACATTGAAACAACAACAGCTGTTTCCCCCGCATCTGCAACATGGACTGACATTTTGCTGTTCGATAGCATGTCATCATGGAACTTACAACTCTGATCTTGCTCCAGTGAAGATTGAGAAAAATTGGAGTTCAAATCTTCGAGCAACCCACTCATTTTGCACCTGAACAGAGAGTGAGAAAATATAATGTTAAAATGTCTTCTGTGATGATTTTAAAACTTCTCTCACAGATATTGTGCCAAAAATACTCGAGCAGGAAAAACCATCATAAAGAAATAAAGACATAATTTTGTAAAGAGAATCCTCATAGAAGTAAAATTAAAACTTTTATATTCTATTAGAGTTTCCTTCACTGGCCACAAAAACAAAATCACAGAACTGATATCTAATGATTTTCTAATAAAAGCTAATGAAAATTCTAAGAAATACTAATGAAAACGTCGTAATCTACCAATGTTTATCTTCATTAGACATAAAAGCCATTTTAAAAAACCGATGTCAAATTATCTCTTCCCAATAACGTCTATGTTAGAACATTTGCGAGCACAGAATTGTGCATAATAACAAATTTCAAAATCGAACTAAAGTTGCAGCTAGCTAATAAACATTTCCTCTAATTTTGACCCACAGTTGAACTTAATTAACAAGTGTACAGTTATCAAACTCCTAATGTCCTAAACATATTGAAGAGTCATGCATCAGGAGGTGACTGCTGTGTATCACTGGACCTTCATATGATAATTGGATATAGCTGAATATGTTATGTTGGGCAAGAATCCTAGATACACCAATGGGCCTTCCACCCTTGCCAAGAAAACATGTTATATAGCTCTAATGCTTACAATGCCAACATGCATTTTGAGAAGCAAACAACAATTGAGAGACTTGATTGGATCTGGATTTCAAGAAAAGCAGGCAAAACACTAAACAAAAACTCCTGGGACTAGGCAACCCAAAAATGAGATGCTCACCGGAACCATCACCAATCAAGTTGGCCAAGAGGAATCTAAGGCCATATAGCATACGCTCAACTAGACAAGGGGAATCCTAAGGACATATGATATAACCTCAGCTTGCAACTGATGAATATTTACCTCAGCTGGCAGAGGGGAATCCTTCTGTCATATGACATAAGATTATGGAGATAGCCCGGACAAATGATGGTACCAAGATCATCAACAATCTAAAAGAAACAATTAGAAGAGAAAGCCATATTGGCTGTAGGGAAGAGGTCCAAGTGACCTAAATTAATTTTCAACATATATTCAGAAGTTCTATTGCTCTCGCACTTCATAGGGAGAAGGTGAGCAGGGGTGTCCAAGAAGTAACTGAATAAAGGAGGCTACCTCTGGAGATGCCAATAGACTAAAGAGGCAAATAAGTCTTAAAATACTACAATCATCATCGTCAAGGGAGACCCATGGAGGAAACCCTCTCCAATGAACAAATGGCTGGCTATATACGAATATCCCTCCTGACCTATGGCCAAATCACCCAAGGCCCTAAGTGTGTGAAGACAATAAATTAGCTTGAAGAGCTTGAGCAGGGAATTCTACTTGGATTATGCAATAAGTAACCGTTTGTTTGCGATGGATTATACACTGAAGGATGATTGATTTTACTGATCCAGACAACGACCCAGGTGGTACTTCTAGTGGAGCAGCTTTCGGGAACCATAACTTCTGCACCATAGCTCTAAATGACTCTGTTCAAAATGTAACGGAAAGCATGGAACGCGTAGAACATGATGAAAGGGTGCAAAACTTCGTTTGGCAAATTTTGACCCCCAAAATCTGCATCTAAAGGCCAAAAAATGAAATTTTTGGACTTCCATCTAAAAATAGTAAATTCTAACTATAGTATATTTGCGAAATCCTTGCCTATGTAATTCACGGAAGATGAACCACCTCGTCTCCCTCAAGATTGGTGACCTTCCACATACTTCAAGGTGCCTCTTCATATTTCTAAAATTAATATATAAATATATGTAACCCGAAAGGGAAAGGGAGACATCTCACAGAGGTAGCTATTGTAATTACAGTCTTTGAGCAATATTTACATCTCTTTTCAGAGATAACTTTAAGCATTATACATCTCTTCTCAGAGATAGTTTTTCTATTTTCATCAGGCACAATTGTTATTTTGTTCCTTAACTCTGAAACCCCTAGGTTTTGGATCAGTGGTATCAGAGCGAAGTTGTCTTGAGAGTGTATGATTCCCAAGACGAGGTCGGGATATAAGAAGCTGGGGTGGTCCACACAAGATCCCTCAGAATACTTGATTGTTCGTTGCAGGAGACCTCAAATGGCGGACAACACTGGGACAAATGATCCTCTCAAGAAGATCGTGGGTAAAGCTCTCATTGAGCAAAAGGAACAGATGTTACAACGATTCACCCAGATTCTTCAACAACTACAAATGGGAAATTTGGCATCCTCCTCTACAATCCAGCCCTTCAGTGCCCCGACATGCTTCAGGTTCAAGTAAATTTTGATATTCCTGTTTTTGAGGGTAAAATAAATGCTGATGCAATAGAAAATTGGTTGGACCAATTGTCCTATTTTTCTGTCAATAAATTCACTAATTAAGAAAAGATAACATTTGCCCTCTTGAAATCATCACTTCCTGTCAAAAATTGGTGGGGGTGTACAAGAACAGACTAAATGGGGACGAACTTGGGTATTATAGAGGGAACCCACATGGGACGAATTTGTGGATACCATAAAAGAGGAATACTACCTTGTTGGAGCCTATGACGATCTGTATATACGGTGGCAGCAACTCCGCCAAGGTAAGGACCAGTCGGTTCAAGATTATACTGATACTTCCCATTCTCTTTCTACAAGATTGGGCATTCAAGACAAAGAACAACACAAGATTCTCAAATACGGCAGTGCCCTGCAATGGTACATACAGGAGGACATGGACCTATTTCAATTCCATATCCTCTTGGCGAGGCATACAAATTTGCAGTCAAGATTGAACAAAAGCATCGAAAGAGAAGATACAAAGAACCAACTTCTGAAGGGGAAAAGTGATGAAAAAGGCCAGACACGAGGTCAAGGACGGAGATAGAAGGAGAAGAAAGGGAAGTGGTGCGACCTCCACAAGACTAATCAGCATTCCAAGGAAGAATGTCGAGCCATCAAGTCTTTGCTCGCTGAGTCATCATCTCCAACACCCACTACTCCACCATGACACACCTCAAGGTCAAAAATGAAGAAGATGAAATTATAGATGTTGAACCAGATGCGATCGTTGACACCACGCAAGTCAAGAAGATGGATGAGAAGGAAATGCTATTTCACTCTAAGCTTTGGGTAAAGGGTAAGCCTCTACATTTTATCTTTGATAGTGGAAGTCAAAAGAATTTAATTTATGTTGATGTTGTGAAAAGTTTGAACCTTCCAATAAAGCCACATCCCCATCCATATAGTGTCAGGTGGTTGAACCCAGGAAGAGATCTCCCTATCACAAAACAGTGCCTCCTCTCATATGCAATCAAACCCTTCCAGGATGAAGTCTTATGTGATGTTGTTCCATTAGATGTTTGTGATGTGCTCTTGGGCCAACCATTCATGTGGGATAGACACGGAATCTATGAGTCACGACCTCGAAGGGTCACCATTACCATTGGGAATCGGTACTATCAGATACCCGAGGTCATTCCCTCGAACTCTATTTCCCTCCTTGGTGTCAAACAATGTAAGAAGTTGGTAGAGAAAACAAAGCAGTCCCTGCATTCTGATGATCAGGCCAAAAACTACCCAAGAAGTTACCGCGGCCACCTCGGACACACAATTAGTGCAACAAAAGAATGAGACGGACCAAATCATAACTGAGTATGATTATTTATCTCAGTACACTCAACAACGGGTCCATGATATCCTCCAAGAAGTGAATGAAGAGCATAAACAACGTCATGATCAACACAGGTTGTAGATACATAAACAATTTCCACACTTTATGGGCACCACTTGGTGCAATGGGGACCATTGCTTCTGAAGCAGGGAGGAATGATCCAGACAACGACGCAAGTGGTACTTATAGTGGAGCAACTTCCGGGAACCATAACTTCTGCACCGTAGCTCCAATTGACTCCGTTCAAAATGCAACGGAAATCTTGGAACACGTAGAACATGATGAAAGGGTGCAAAACTTTGTTTGGAAAAGTTTGACCACTGAAATCTGCATCTAAAGGCCTAAAAAATGCAATTTTTGGAGTGTTGTCTGAAAAGAGTATATTCGCGAAATTCTCACCTATGTAATTCACGGAAGATGAACCACCTCGTCTCCCTCGAGATTGGTGACCTTCCACATTCTTCTAGGTGCCTCTTCATATTTCTAAAATTAAATATATATATATATATATATTATATATATATTATATATATATATATATATATATATATATATATATTTATATGTAACCCGAAAGGGAATGGAAGACATCTCCTCACAGAGGTAGCTATTGTAATTACAGTCTTTGAGCAATATTTCCATCTCTTTTCAAAGATAATTTTAAGCATTATACATCTCTTCTCAGATATAGCTTTTCTGTTTTCATCTAGCACAATTATTATTTTGTTCTTTAAGTCCGAAACCCCTAGGTTTTGGATCATTTACCCTCTCAATACGCAGACAGTCAACAACCCCTAAACTGGGGCCCCAAACCTCTAACCCATAAAGGACAGTGGGTCTGATGACTTTGTTGAAGAGACAGGTATTTGAAGGGGTATACTGGAAATTTTCCTGAAAGTAATGACGCTCCAAAACATACAGAGAGGCATATCCCTCACAAAGCCAGAAGTAGACTTTAGGTGGAGAGTTAGACTTATAACCTCAACCTCCAAGAAGGCAATTTGTTGTCGTGAACCTTGGGAAAACCAAAGTTATGGTTTTCAATTGTCTGAAGACTTCAGACCTCCACTTCTTTTTTAAGGGTGTAGAGATTAAGATCACTTGCTCTTATATCTACCTGGGGGTTCTTTTCTCTGGACCTTGTTTTAGCCTCAGTCCTGCTCTCCAACCCCAGGTTAATAAGGGGTGTGGTTCTTTAGCGATTCTTGAGAGACAGTGTTTCCGCCACCATTTTCAGGACATTCCTTCCAAGATGTCCCTCTCCGATTCACTTGTTAGGCCCACAGTTCTGTATGGTTTGGAAGTTTGGTGTCCCTCTCTTTTGGACTCAGATTGGGCCACTATTGAGCGTGTTCAGATCCTCATGCTCAGACATATTAACAGGTGCAAAGAATCTGTTCCTCACAACATTATTCTTGTTGAGTTTGGGGCTCACCCTTTTCGTTTGGAGACCATCTTCAACCTTGTATTGTTGTTGCACTGGATCCGGGGATTTTCTAGCTCTTTTGTTGACAGGGACAGGTACATTTATCTTGCCTACTGCTCCTCTGAAGCTATTGCAACCTCTTATCACAATAGACGATCTCGCTGCTAATATGCCTGTGTTTCATGCCTTTTTGAGTCCATTTGCATCCAGATGGACCGTTTCCCACCCTTCAGCTATTCTCTGGATGCCCTTGCCCACCTCCTACCCAACCAACAGGACCTTCATAGGATAATCAAAGATGATATCTACAGACAAATCATCTAGCACACCTGGACCAACCCCCCAGGGGGGGTAGAGTCCGAAGATGTCACTCTGTGGCACACTTTCTTGAGATCCGTGATGTGGTCATTTTTAGACCCATGTACATTTCCCGGCATTGGTTACAGGTCCTTCGTATCTCTCTGGGTCAGTTTAGAGTGGGCTCACATCGACTTCGTGTTGAGACTGATCATCACTTAGACCGCTCGGAGCAGACTTGCCTGCTCTGCTCTCTCCAAGAGGTTGAAACCGAAGAACACTTCATTTTCAAGTGTCCTGTTTACTATGAGATTCGTGGGCGATTCCATTGCCTGTTCCGCACAGCCTTCTTCAGATACTATGATCAGAGATGTCTTACTCTCTACCTTCAAGAGGCCCTCAGGCTTCGGGACAAGCTGCTCCATCCTCCCCCCAGACGGATGGATACTAGATTGATCACTTCTTTCTTCCCGGTGCTCTCCCCGGTGAGGGGTGACAGGCGGCACTTGGACAAGTGTCTGGACCCCCACTCCAAATCCGTCAGGTCTCAAGACTCCGTTTCTTCCACCCGAGGCTCCCTATCTCAGGCACGTCCTAGGGCCCCTCCGCATAGACAGCAACCCACCAGGCTAAGAGGCACCGCCTTCCTCCCGGACACCCCGGACATCGGCTCCCCAAGCATTCTACAGTCTCAGCTTCTGGTCATCAGCGCACTGTGAGTTACTCGCATCCGGCCTTGAGTGTTAGGTGATGTTGTTGGGGGTGTTGCTCCTTCTTCCGCTCCTCCCCCCCCCCCACACCATCATCTTTTTCTTCTTCGTTTCTGGTTTCTCGGCCTCTGTTGTTTCCTTCTCTTCCTCTCCTTCTCTCATTGTATTTCGAGCGACCCGTTTGGGTCCTCTTGCTGGGTTTGTTTGCTTTGTACTTTGCAGTCCCATTGACCTACTTTTGTGGTCGTGTTGGACATTAATAATATTATCTTATCTTATCTCCGATTTCTTGCAAGGAATACTGGAATCTTGTTAAAAATTGTGATCTTAGTTGCAATTGAAATGAATTCGGTACCACTAAAAGTTGATGGTGACCATACGAGAAAGGAAATTTAAATTTAAGATTTATATTTCTCCACCGGTGGACACTTATTTCATCTTTTAAATGAACACTTTACACTTTTATTTTGACATCATACATACTGATGTTTACAATTGAACCATAATATCTTCTTCTCGCATTTTTTCCTTTTGATTTTGACACTTAATACATATTCAAGACACAGGAAATGCTTTTATTTTCATTTACATTTCACCCAGTTGTACCTTCAATTTATTACTGGAAATACCAATGGTTTTGTTGTATTGTGGTGATGCTCTAGTATACAGGTTTTGGACAAATGAGCTCACCTAGTGGGTCAATCAGGTCCTTGTATGAAAGTTGTAGCAGCAGCAATGAAAGATATATCGCAAGCAAGGTATTGTTCAATTTTGAGGCACTTCATTGATCTCTAATTGGTTATTCTATGATCTCTTAACATTTTAAAAGAAATAACACCATTATAATGATTCCAGAAGCCTAAACTTTCTGTCTGTGGGAATACAGCTTCAGAATATATTGAACAGAAATTCAGATTTCTTAACTTTCTATATAGGAAATCAACTATATACAATATATTGAATGGAAATTTTTGAAAAAAAATGCACCCACAGAACAAATATTTGAAACAGAAAAACACATTTGCAGTAGAAAAAAACTATGCGGAAAGATAAAGAACTGTCTTTTATTCCTTTTGAAACACATTATGACAGAGTTACTGAGTTATATGTTCATTCTGGAACAATTGCAATCTGATTCCTCCATTACGAAAACAACTACAATGGTCTCCTCTACTTTGACTGATCTATTCATGCCCTCCAAATGACCTTGAACGCTAATTCTACATTGATTTTTCACTACTTACTTTCTCCAGGAATGGAAGGAGAAACATCTTTGTCAGTTAGAAAATCTCATTGTCTTCCCCAATTAATGGTGCTACTAATTGGACATCCCAACTGGTAAATTTACTAACTTCTGGTTTCTTGGAGAAAGAATTGCCAAAGCTGATTGATGAACTCAGTCAGTTTTTTACCTTTGGGTTTTTTTTGCTGGAATTTCCATGAGTTGTATCCTCATAAACTTAACCATTTTTCCATTGAAAAGCTTCAGATTTGAGATCCATTCTTCATCATTGGGACCTATGTGCACCCAAGCAACATTTCAAAAAAATCCGATGATGATGCAAAGGCCTCCGAAATTACAAAATACTCAGACTCATTTCTTATATGCATTCCACTCTCCAGACCTTGCCCAAACAGTCAAGTCTGCAGAATTCTATCCCTTGCCCCCCAAGAACACCAATTTCTTCATGGCGTGACTAAACCTCCGCGGCACCTACACAATCGCCCTGATGGTCTCACTGACCACCACAGCATTCTGACAAACTGCCATGGTGGTCTTTGTTATCCCAAATTTTGAGTTTAGGATAAATTTGGGTAACCCACCAAATTTTTCATCTTTAGGGCCTTAGGAATTTTCCCACCTTTCTAAGAATCTGAAGTTTCTAGCCTCACGGGTCCATTTGCAAAGTTTTTTGGGTTTTCGTGTTAACCATACATCTTTGCATGTTACATGTTAAGTGCATCCCAATCCCTAAAACCCGATAGTCTCTTTGTGTCGGGTTTCAGGTTTTCCTTGCATCGGTACATCTTGCATCTTAGAATGTTCTATGTTGCATGTTGCCCGATCCCCGAAACCCAACAAGCTCTTTGTGGGTTTTCGGGTGTAAGTTGCATTGGAACATGTGAGGGCAAATGCATGTCATATGTTCCATGTCTTCCGAACCCGAAACCCGATACACTACGTGTGTTGGGTTTTCGGGGGTGAGAGACATCGGAACATCTAAGCTCAAAAACACATGTTTTATGTCAATCAAACCCCGATTCCTGAAAAGCATGTGCTCCTTTGTATATCGGGTTTCTGGGGTTGTCAAACAAGTGCATTTCCTCGACTTGCTTGTGTTGGACTTTTTAGGATGCTCAACGGGTGCATTTCCTCGACTTGCTTGTGTCGGATCTTTCAGCATGTTCAACAAGTTCACTTCTGTGACAGTGTGTCAGGTTTCTCAAGGTGCAAAACATCAAGCAAGTTTTGCCCAGTGTGTCGGATTTCTAAAGGTGCCAAGCAGGGAGGAAAACCCGACAAAGACTTTTCAGGCTTTCTATTGTGCAAATCAAGGTGGACGTTGCGACTATTGTTTGTAAAATAGTAATAAACAGGGTGCCTCCCCTTAATAGAGTATACTCCTGCCCGCGCAAAGTGGCCGTTTCGCCACCTTTGCATGTCTTTTACAATTCACTCCCGAGAAAGTAAATTCTCACTCGTTTCACATGACGACAACTTCATTTTTCATGTAATTTGCCCTACCTCAAGCCCAAAACACTTTAGTTCCATTCCCCTCAACTCAATGCATGAAATTTCCACCATTGATCCATTCCCAAACTCCTAATTGATTTTTGTTAACTCTTGCATGAAGAATTGTCGTTCGTTTACAAATAAGATTGTGTGCGATCAAATACAAGGTTGGGAGCTGTCTGCATATTGCTACTTTCCAGAGCTTAAAAGATGGAGAATTTGGTGAGAAATCAGGGAATCATAGTCCACCTTTGGTGTTTTCCATTGAGACTTAACCAAGGTTCAGCCGCAATTTTCTTCATCTCAAATTGGACCAGGAAGAACCATAGGAGAACAGCCAACACTCCGATTCTTTTGTCAGAGCCCAAAACTGTACTGTTGCATTTCATCATCCAATTTTTCGTTTCCAGTCTTTGTCTATCACATTCCCTCTTGCTGTAAAGAATCTTTTATTGGGTCAAATTGAGCACAAATTTGCTACCTACCATTGACAGGGTGGGGGTTTTCAATTATTGCTTTTGTTTTCTTGTGATTCGATAGTTCTGGATTCATTTTATCAAATCTGAAAAGTTAAAAAAAGGGAGCTTGCATTCAATTTCCAGCAGAAGTTAATTACTTTTTCTTCAATTTCCTTCATGTATATGCAGACAAATCCCATAATCTGAGATAAAAGACACTGGCAACATATAGTTTAGATCGCAACTTGCATATCAAATCAAAACATTGAAAAAGAATTTTTTAAAATCAAATAGCCACAGCTGCATATTATTCTAGTGCTAGCAATCATTATAGCTTGCATTCATACATTGGTCGTGAGTTTGAAATACTTTCAGCTGAGCATAAATTTAGATCTAAGGGTTTAACTGTGCATGTATTTAAATCTAGAAGTTAGTCTTCATTTTCAGCCATCAGAATATCCTTATTGCAATCTTTTAAATTAGAGAAAAAGAAAAAGATTGGCACTTAGTTTAGTTTGATTTTCAGCCATTTATTTCCAGTGATAGATTAAGTAGCATTTAAATTTATAAAGCTTTGAAAAACACCATAAACAAACATTTGCTCACTACGTTTCAACATTGTAAGTTTTCCTCTAAACCATTGGCAAATAATAACCGCACTTTGTCATCTCAAAAACCACTTGTCAATCTCTTTCAAATAAACAAATCAAACAAGTCATCCTACTGAATACTTCTACAGTTTGCAAAGCAAATCAGAAGGTCATTTACATCTTAAACACAATAGAACAAAACCATTTCAGCTCCTGCTGAAGCTTTAAATAATTTCTGGTTGTCCCAACACTCTTGGATGACACTCCCAGGACAAGTGTTTCCACATAGAGTAAAACGATTCCTGCATGTGCTTGCTCCCCTTGCAGTGGACAGCATCTAGACTGGCATAGATGATAAACTTCGGCGAGAGGTTTTCCACTTTGCCAAACTTGATCATTGAACAGTTCCAAGCCCAAGACGAGCTAACTAAGCAAACCGAAGCACAGTTAACCAGACAAATCTGTAAACTAGCTCACCATTAGGCCAACCGCCAGATTTGATTGATTTTATATCCTCGGGTCTAGAATTATCCAATTTAATTTGCTTTTGCATATGACACTTCCCAAGCGAGATCAACTTGAGAGACATGGACAATTCCCGCAAGTGATTCAACCCAAATTTTACCTATTTAGAGAGAGCAACATTGATGAGGAGCTACACTACATAGTTATCTTGGATTTGGATTGTCCCAGGGTGGAAATCCTTAGACAATTCGCAGCCTTGAATGAGCATTTTGAGTTAGCCGAGAACACTGGCATAGGGTTGCACAACTCATTCATCAGGATCATTAGCCAAGATACTTTTCAACCATCTCAGCCCAACCTTTAGAAGTAGAGTACGTCGGGAGAGTTCAACACTTTCCAGTGCATACAAATCTATTGAAACCCAACATGAAAGATTTGTTCTTTCATGTCACATGCATTATGAAATTCTAGGGTTGTGGTATATCATTGGCAAGTTTGTGTGATATACAACACAATGGCATGTAGCACATTATATGTTGTCAAGATTCGTAGATTTAAATATGACATACATGTAGATTGGTCATAGATAGATGCTCCAGAGGCACTGCTAAAGCAAACATCAACCCCATCCAAGAATCATAAAACCTAGGAAGGATCAAGGTTACCCAAGACTATGCTCACATATGTAAGAATTGCAAGATGAATGTTACCCAAATATGAAGATGAAGTTGCAAAAGAGATGTAGGAGCATTCGGTTTCATAAGCAATCCCACATCACCCAAAAATACTTAAGAGTAGCAAATGAAGATTTGTGCAAAACCACACCACACTCCTTAGCAAGCCGTACAAAAACTTCGATGCCTTAGCCGTTTTGCATAAGTTGCAAAATCCTCTCCAAAGCCGTCCAAAACTATGAATGTCGTGTCAGCTTACCCAAGCCACGCAACACTGTGGATGTTGCAGAAGCCTGAACAAAGCCATGCAATACTATGAAAGCCGCGGAAGTCTATCCAGAGCTGCACAAGCTTGCCCAATGCCGCGATACACAAAGGAAGCCACCGAACACTAGATTCCTATGTGAGCGCTGCCCTGAGCTTCAATGATGAGATCCATATCAGACAAGATCACCTCTCAACATCGATATACTTAGCAAAGGATACACGTGGTTCTTGATCTACCTATTTTGGCGAGGGACCAACAAAATGATCCGATTCAGCTCAATCCAATGGAGGAAAGGAAAGCTTTCGGGATTGATCAATGGCCCTAAGAGGCAATTTGAGGAATATTCCATAACGGAACATTTGCTTGCTAAAGGCATCTTGCCCTTTATTCAGATCCTCATGAATTAATAGAGAGGGGCTACGAACATGTAAGAAAAACAATCTAAGATTCTAGAGTAAAAGGACCAAGAGAAGGGTCGAATTTCAAATTGAGGAATCTGGAGACTGTCCTTAGAGTGTGAACCAAGTGTGGTTCTGCAGAAGTTTAGGATAGGTCTAAGATTGGAAGCCCTTGAAGGAATCATGCAAAGTCTTGACATAAGACTGTAATTGAAGAGTTGAGTTATTGTGCTACATTTTGTAAATCTTTCCTTGCAATTAATAAAGAGACACGTTGTTTTCTTGTTAATTGTTGTGCCTGAAATCTTGCTTAAGAGAAGTCAAACTTTGACAAGTGGTTGTGTGGTGTAAGGCATCCGTTCACTGGGAACCCTAGTTACGACTACATCAGTTTGGTATCAGAGCTAGGATTTAGAAGTCCTATTGAAGAGATTGGTATAGACATTTGTTTGGGTTGTGTGAGTGACCTTAGGATTTGTTGCTTTCCATACTAGGGATGTGTGTAGAAAGTAGTTACAGACATCTCCAACATTGTGTTGTTGGATAGAGAGTGTGAGGTCGTAAAATCTTGTTGTTTGGAGATTGTAAGGAAAGGATGGCATGCAGAGTGAACAAAGTATTGAGACTTGTAGACTTGGCCACCATGATCATAGGAATGTAAGCCCATTTAGAGGCCATGAAAACTAAGCAATGTAGGGGAGTTGTTGTCGATGAAGATGAATGTGAGGACGAATATGTGGTGATAGCACCTGTAAAACAAAATCTGCAGCAAAGTATGCAGACAAGCAAGAGGATCAATTATTGCACGCAATCACAAGGATTGGAAGCAAACCACGAATAGAAGTTTTGTGCTACTCTAAGAACTTAGTTCCAGAAAAATTTATAGACTAGATCATAGAAATGGAGAAATACTTCAAGTATGAAGGTATAGAAGATAACAAGAAGGTGATATTTGAGAGTACCTAGTTGAAAGGACATGCATCCTTGTGGTTGGATCATGTGCAGGCCAGGTAAAGACAAGCTTAAGAAGTGGAATTGAACGGTGACAAAGTCGAATGCTAAGTTTATGCCAGTGGATTACCAGTCTCATTTGTCCAAGTAGATGAACAATTTGCATCAAAAGGAACTGAGAGTAAAGAAGTACACCAATGGATTCTATTGGCTCAACATCAAAGTTTGCCATGTGGAGGATGACGTTGAACAAATCTCAATGTATGTTTATGGATTTCACATTTCCATTCAAGATGAATTCAGTGTGATTAGGCTGAGATTTATGTAGGAAGCCTATAAGTTTTCTCTAAAGGCGGAAGAGAAGTTATCCTGAAGACAAAAAACAACCCGTGGGGCCTCAGGAAAATTCCTGCGCACATGTGGAAACTTACGCAGTAATGCACAAAGTCTTTGTTGGCTAGATTTTCTGCATAGCATCAAACCTAGGCAGTCATGAGATAAATCTCCCTCATTTAACCGGTGAGGCTCCCGTGTCAGATTTGTCAATATAAATGTGTTTTTATCTATCAGGGGTTTTACTTTAACAACTTAGTTCATGAACCATAACTAAGAAGTTCTGCAGCAAGTAAGCAGCTGTTTAAGAAAGGAAAATTATAGAAGAAGGAAGTAGAGGAATTACAGAGAAGAAATAAGGAAGATGTGCATCCCAATCAGTAGATAGCAGAGCTGATTGCATGCACATAGAAGAAACTTAATAGATTTGAACACATAGAATTCTAAAGCAAAGGTAGTTCTAGATCTAGATCTAAAATAACACAAAGTTTACTTTAAAGATCTAAGATTTAAAAGCAAGAAACACAGTACGCCGTGACACAAAGTTCTCCGGAAACCTGCTTCTTTGTATTCCTCTACAACAAGTGGCTCTCAGGGGTTCAGCACAAAGTCTAGAACACAAGATTGCTTCTTACAAATTCTGATCGATCATTAACCCGTAGGTTCTTCTCCTACTTATAGAATGTAGGAGGGAAAGTACAAATAGAAGACTCAAACTGAACTAAAGTATGAACAACAAGTAAAGATGACATTTGGCAATCATCCTCAACTAACTTCTTCTTAAGTGACACATGTATCACTTAACTAATAGAAAGGTTCCACATGACTTCAAGTAATGGTTGCAAAACCAATAACTTAGAAGTTTACAATTTCATCCGGGAACATAGAAAGTAAAAGAAGAAAGAAATAGAATAAGTCATGCCAGCTGTAACATCTACATCTTCTTCTTGTTCTGATATCTGATATACTTGTCGAACATATAGTTCAGCATCTTTCCGTCTGTTTTAGCTACTGCTTCCTTTTCTGTCCTGAATTGCAGCAATCCTTCATTCAACACTTTGCTGCATGCTTCCACTTCTTCCAAACTTGGCCCAAATCTCGCAATGTCTGCCTACAGTGTCACCAGCCTACTGATAGAGTTCATCGTGAAAGGCTTGGTGGCTTTATCAATCCTCTTTTGCACCATCAGAAGAGAACCCTCCAGGGAATCATGCACCTCGTTAGAAACAATCCGCACGTATCAAGTAATACCTCCATCCACTCTTTCCTCAGTGAAAGAAATAATACTGTCCGACAAATCTGATGTTCTACTCTCAAGCGCCTGCATCCTCTTCAGCAAAACTCTGCAGATCTCCAAACGGAAAGATACTGCAAACTCTAGCTGCTTCCCCTTCTCGACTGATCCATCCGGCACAATTTGTTCTGCAACCAATACATCTCCCGGCAGCTTGTTGATCTCGGCCAAAATACTCAGGTTACTCTCTGCAACTGTATTTATTCCTTCTATGCTTTCTATCAGTTGCTTTAGTTGATTTGCTGCATCGTTCATAACCTTTAGGCGGGCTGGCACTTCCCCAAGTTGCACAGAAGCTTGACGAATAATTAGATCCTTCCATTCGTCAATAGCCTTTACTTGATTGCTTGCATCTTCCATTTCTTGCATAAGATGATCACTCACCTGCGCTGAAATGGGCTGAACGGAAGGTTTAGCAACCTTGGCTATGATCTCACATAATTGAGATATTTGCTTCTGCAGCTCTTCTTTCTCCGCCTTTTCACTGTCAAGCCTAAGGAACAAAGCATCCAGCAACGTCTGCGTGTCCTGCTTCAATCCTTCAGTGGTAGCTTGACCGAGTGGTATTTTGGTCACCGTCACATCTTCTGCCGTGATTTCCTCTTCTACCTTTCCTTCCGCCGGGATTAATATCTCAGCAAACTTCTCTCCCGAATCCTCGATGATCAACCTAGAAGTTGCTTTAGCAACTTTAGGCCTTCTGTCTCTTCTGCTCAGATCCTGAAGTAGCTGCAAGTCATGTTCCTCTAAATTCATCTCTACTCTTGCTTCCGAAACCAACTGCAAAGCTAACCATTCCGAGAAATTACTTCTCGGAGAGTGAGAAGTTGCTGAGTGCACTACCATTTCCCGCTCTGCATCCTCTCCATCAGAAAGTGCCAGAGTATCATGGCTGCCATCCTCTGAAACATCAAAGGACAAAGCTCTTTCGAACTCCGTCATCTGCAGCTTCAACATCTCCTCTGGAACGGGTGCTGAACGAAGTGGCTGCGGAGAGAAGATGAACGTTGCTGGTTTTAATGAAGGCATGGAAACATCCTGCTGCTGTGGTGCGATAGTTGGTGATCCACTAGGTACTGGAGAAGTCGGAGTCAAAGCTATGGTCGTAGAAGTGGTCTTCTCTTTCTCTTGAGATCCTCTGCGTACTTTCAACTTCTCGGACCTTCTGCTGCTCTCTCCTTCATGCTTTCACTTGAGGGAATCTCCTGTGCCGAAGTTGCCTGTGATTTGGTTCATCATTACTTCATCAAGGCAGTATCCCTTCGTTAGCAACCAGCTCAAAGTACTCACCAACACAGCTCCGGATCTTTCTTCTATTGTGCTGCAGCCGCCATCGCTATCCTGTAGTAGAGCTTTATCTCCTCCCATTTGATGGTAAGTGTCAAGTACCACGTTCCCATCATCTTTAAGATCCGCAGATATCCGCGCTAGTCCAAAGTCAAATACTTGCTTTGCCGACAGCCTGCTGAAATCTTTCTTTCTGACCTCGTACTTACTTCTGCACTTCATCCAGAAATCTTCTAACGAAGGCACATGTGCGTACTCCTGGGAGATTGTCTTCCTGGCTATTCCAAATGGATCGAAATTAAGCCGTGCAGGGAAGAACTCTTGCTCATACTCGGACAACATTTGTGCTTCCATCCCTCGAGCTCTGTGAATGCTGACGCAACTGTAATATCCCACAGTGAGTGGGAAGAAGCCCGTAGACTTGTGCCGCTTCGACTGAAGGTCGTGTAACTCCACAAGTTGCCTGCTCAGCTCCATGGCAATCAATCTGTCACTCGGGTACCTTGGCATCTTTGTTGGTTCACCTGAAAAGCTCGCAACCCTGATGTATGTGAAATCTGCAAACTGGATGAATACACTGCCAATCTTGGACACTGCTTCCCATGCTTCCTTGCTTACCCTGTGAGTCTTCAAGTCTTTGTCTAACCTACAGATGAAATCGTAGAAGAAAACATCGTTGATCACTTTGAAGTCCTCGCACGCAGGTGCAGTAAGCTGCGGGTAGCACTCGAAAATGGGATCCTTGGAAAGAATACCACATCTATCCAGCTTGGAAAAGACACCCTGTGAAGCTGCAGCATATACCAAGTATGAAGTCATCTTGAAGCTGAAGGTACGCTTTACGTTCCGCAGTTGCTCACCGATGTTGCTACTAATAATTTCTGACCAACTGATTATAGAATCAACCTTGTTGATTTCAATGGTCCTGATGAAAGCATACATCCATGTCCGGAAAGTGTAGGCATTCGCTTCACCATTCAACCTGCATAGCAATTTGACAATATCATCCGCCTCCTGCACCAAATTGGATCGTGGAAGAGTTCTCGGGAACTTGGAAGGGGATCTAGGCTTCTTCATGAACCGGCTATTCATGATGCTCACACAGTCAGCTCTATGCTTTTCCCACCTACTGTCAGCATCCTGAATGCTAATAGAAGTCACCACCTTTCGCACTGGAATCTTCAAACAATAATCGAAGAATTCTGCATCCAAACGAATTATTGTCTTTCCTGCAACATCACGCACTGATCTGGATGAAGGATGATAAGATCTAGCACACTCCATCACAAACTCTGGCAATTGGGTTGTACATGGGAAAGCTGCAGCTCGAATAATTCCACTACTTTTGACCGCACGCATGAGTGAAGTCTTTCCAGCTCTGGATCTGTCAATCAAATCAGAAAGAGGTTCTGGGCCTAGATCCGTGTCTCCTATGTCTGAAAGTTTAGAAGCAATGCATGAATCCATCGTGCTCTCTTTTTCATCTCCTTTTGCCATGGCTTTATCAATCTTCGTCTGTATAATTATTTTTCTTCTAATTTGGCCGGATTTCTTCAATACTGGTGCAGATCTGGACAATTCTTCAGATTCGGAGGATATTTGCAATGTATTGGACATTGATAAATACTCCTTTTCTTTTATAAAGCACCTATAATGAGTTCCTGCAATTTATTCAGACAAAAATGGCCACCGGCGCATGAATAGTGAATTTAAATTATAAAAATCTGCACTTTTCAAGCCTGCTGCCCCAAAAATTGGTGTTTAATTTGCACATAAAGAGAGCATGAATCCTTTCAATCAACACCTGAGCTCCTGTTACACCTGTGAAAACAACTATGCCGACGAAGATCAACCTTCTCCAAAGCATGCGCCAAATCTGGAGGCTTTTAGCCTTTGTTAGCACTTTGTCTGTGCAAAATCCTTCCTCTAATGGGGGCGCACTTTTTCTCCTTGCTGCAATTCCTAACCTGTGTGTTGAATAATTCATCCATATGGCTGCCCATGCTTATATAACCTTCACAATTCTATAATTAATAATTGCCCTAACAATTAAAGGCAATTAATTAATTAAAAATCATGCTTTTCTCTTTTAAAAATTGCATGTTTAAGGACAGCCATCCAATAAATTAAATTAATCCAATTTAATCCTTCACACAGCACTTAACTTTAGCCTCACAGTGTGCTTTTATCATAGCCACTAAAAATAGAAATTAATTTAATGATTTAATGCATTTAAAATCATTAAATAACTCCTAAATGGGGCGCACTTTTTCCAAGGAGAGGGGCAGCCACTAAATAAATTAAATTTAATTAATTTAATTCCTTTCTTTTATTCTTCCTTTGACTTTTTGACCTCCTTAAGCTTGGGCGCACTTTTTGAAGGAAGAAAGATTATTTAAAATAATCAATTTAATCACTTTAATCCATCACCAAAGGGGGCGCACTTTTTTGCACATGTAATTCTATTTTTAAGAATTTTTTCATAATGGGATTCTTTACCCTACCAGGCAGGCACCAAAATCCCATGATCTACTTAAGTGATTTGACTTTTGCAATGGGATTCTTTACCCTACAAGGCAGGCACTAAAATCCCATGATTTCACTTAAGTCACTTTCCTTTTATTATATCATGGGAATTTTTACCCTGCAAGGCAGGCAATAAATTCCCACCTGCCTGCAGCCTCTATTTTTCCCACTGCAGCTTAAGTGACTTTTATAACACGGGAAAAAGTACCCTGCCAAGCAGGCATATAATTCCCATCCTGCCTGCGGCTTATATTTTTCCCATCGCAGCTTAAATCCTTTGTTTTCCAAAAAGGCGCCCATCCCCGCAGGGGCTTTTCTTTGCACGACTTCGCTTTTTCCCAGTGATCCAGACCTCCGATGATGACTTCCTCCAGGCAAAATGTGCGTGTATGTTTTCCAGCTGCTCCAGGCCAAAAATCGGGCTTACCCGGCGAAGGAGTTGTTCCAGAGAAATTTTACAGAAAACAGAACGGGACACCACAAAAACACGAAAAATTGCCAAAAGTTACAAATAAAGCCCAAAACTTAAAATAAGTTAAAATCCTTCTGGTATATAGGAATAATAACATATTCGCTTATAACAGAGTTGAAACGGAGCGCAAATAGCCTCATACGGGGCTCAAAATAATTAAATACAAATTTCCCGCAGACAAATCCCGACGACAGAATAAAACAATTTTGGGCATCTGGGTATTTGGCCAAAAGGGCTAATATGGCTCTTTGGGATTATCTTGACGCAATACAGGAAGTTTCAGGCAATAAAAACAACAAATGACCCACTATTTTAAAAGTACGAAAAATTTTCGAATTGGGTAGTCACAGATTTCGGGGTGAAATCTGAGTGACATAATCCCAAAGAGCCATATTAGCCCTTTTTCGCCAAATACCCAGATGCCCAAAATTGTTTTATTCTGTCGTCGGGATTTGTCTGCGGGAAATTTGTATTTAATTATTTTGAGCCCCGTATGAGGCTATTTGCGCTCCGTTTCAACTCTGTTATAAGCGAATATGTTATTATTCCTATATACCAGAAGGATTTTAACTTATTTTAAGTTTTGGGCTTTATTTGTAACTTTTGGCAATAAAAACAACAAATGACCCACTATTTTAAAAGTACGAAAAATTTTCGAATTGGGTAGTCACAGATTTCGGGGTGAAATCTGAGTGACACCAATCTTGCATATGAAGGGGAGACAAACACCTCACATGATCAGGGTCATACGCAGAGAGGTGTAGGTAGACCCCCGTCCAGAGGTAGAGGGCACAAAAGAGGAAGAGAATTTAAAGGAACTTCTTTCTGTCGTAGAGAGATTGGACTTCATACATTCGAGTGTGCACATGTTGTGCAAAATAGTGACAATAGGAGAAGTGATGCTAGCAATCATATTGCTCGGCACATAGATACAAGAAGCCATGCGTCAACAAGTAGCACAAAAGAAATAGAACATGTAGAAGCATTCATGATGAATAGGGTGTTACTAAAACCCGCAAAGGAAGAGAATGGGCCTCCGTAAAGAAAGAATTTGTTCATAACCATTTGCAAGTCTAGAGGTAAGTGTTGTGAGTCGGTGTTAATAGTGGTAGCACTAATAATCTTATTACTTGTGAAATGGTTAAGAAGCTTAGTCTAATGAGAGTTGTGCACCCAAACCCATATAAGGTGTTGTGGTTGTTTAAGAGGCGTCCATTGCTTATGAATGAGCATGCAAAGTGCATATGAAGATGAAGTCTTGTGGGAGAATGCTCATGGGCGTCTACCATGTGTTGTTCAGGAGACCTTGACAATACCACAAACAAGTGGTTCATGATGTTCGCACAAATACTTACACTTTGGTGAAGGACATACGTAAGTGTACTTTAAAGCCCTTGAAGGATTCAAGTGTTGAAGTTGAGAGGATTTTGCAAGTATTGTTGGTTTCGGGGAAGGAATTCTTGAACACTATGACGGGGGAATGTTTTGTGTTCATTCCAACGCTCGCATAGAGAACAAAAGAAGGTGAAGCCACACATATAGAGGAGATCCCGCAAAGGTAAGGTCGATGCTAGTGTACACAAATATCATGACGAAGGATATTCCGGATGTTTTACCACTGACACGCAGTATCAGTCATCAAATGAACTTGATACCAATGGTTAGTTTACCAAACAAAGTCGCATATAGGTTGAAACCTATGGAGAATGAGGACGTGAGGAAGTATAGGATTTGCTTGAAAAGGGGTTGATCAAAGTGTCTCTAAGGCCGTGCATAGTACCCTCAGTATTGGCACCAAAGAAAGGAAGAGAGTGGAGAATATGCACTAATTCCAGAGCCATCAACAAAATTACTTAAGTATAGATTTCCATTGCCACATATGGATGATTTGATGGACTGTCTGAGTGGCGCAAAGTACTTCACAAAGATTGTTATGTAGAGTGCATACCGCCATATCAAAATCAGGGAAGGACATAAGCATAAGACTGCTTTCAAAATGCAAGATAGATTGTATGAGGGGTTGGTCGTGTCGTTTGGGTTAACCAACGGACCGAGTATGTTCATACAGTTGATGATCAAAGTCTTGAAGGCTTTTCAAGGTAAGTTTTTCTTTGTTTATCTAGATGACATTTTTCTTTTCCGTAAAATGTAAGAAGAACACTCAGTGCATTTGCGCAGAGTATGAGAGAGTTTGTGAGAGAAGTTGTTGGTGTATCTGATGAAGTGAAGTTTCACGCAAATGGAGTTAGTATACTTGTGATTGGTGATATCTCAAGGAGGGTTGAAGATGGATCCTTAGAAGGTGTGAGCTATAATGGATTGGCTGCTGCCCAAAAGTGTCAAAGAGACCCAAAGCTTCTACAAACTTGCGAGCTTATACAAGAATTATATTAGACAATTTAGTGAGATTTGTAGACCGATCACAAAGGTGATGCAGAAGGATAAGGAGTTTTTGTGGACCACGGATGTAGAGTATGCATTCCATAAGCTAAAGGAGGTCACAGAGCAGCCTGTATTGGCCTTACCTAATTTCAATAAGGTATTTCATGTTGTTTGCAATGCTAGTGGAGTCACAATTGGAGATGTGATGAGTCAAGAGGGTAGATCCATTGTTTATTTTAACAAGATGCTAAATGAGGCAAGGAGAAGATATTCAGTTTATGACCAAAATTTTTATGCCATGTGCAAGCTCAAAGAAGTGGAGGCATTATTTGTTTCCCAAAGAGTTCGTGTTGTATACATACCACCAAGCACTGCAATTCATCAACAGCCACGGGAAGTTAAATCACAGACACATGAAATGGGTTGAATTCTTGAAGAGTTACTCATTTGTCTTGATGCACAGAAGTGGGAAATCAAACCGTTGCAGATGCATTGAGCAGGGGATGCATCTTATCTAGATGCAAGTGGAAGTCCTAGTGTTCGAAGCAATAAAGCAACTTTATGCAAAAGATGGATATTTGGCAAAAGCATGAAGAGCATGCCCAGAACCAGTGAGCCTCGACCGCACGCCATAGTTAGAATACTTCCTACATGGAGGCTTATTGTTTAGAGGCACACAATTGTGTGTACCACAAGGATCAATGAGAGAAAACTTGAACTGAAAGAAGCATTGTGAAGGAATGTTTAAGCACTTTGGAATAGATAAGACCTTGGCATAATTGGGAGAGACATTTTTGGCCATGGGTGGCTGCAGATGTGCACAAATATGTGCAAATATGCAAACTATGCAAGCTGGCAAAAAGAAAGAGTCAGAACGAAGGGTTATATAGACCACTGCCAGTACTCGAGAAGCTTTGAGAGCATTTAAGTATGGATTTTGTTTTGGGATTTTCCAAATGCATAAGTTTCGCTATTCTATTTTTGTTGGGGTGGATAACTTCTTGAAAATGGCTCATTTTATTGCTTGTAAGAAGCCAAGTGATGTTGGGCATATTGCTAACTTGTTTTTCAAGGAAGTTTAGAGACTACATGGGTTGTTGTGCATGATTCTATCTGACAGGGATACCAAATTTGTGGCCCACTTTTGGCGCACATTGTGGAATCCCAATATAGTATCAATGTCACGAGACCATAATATTGTCAACATGGTGCACACTCTAGTATCACAAGTCTGAAACCACATGCCATGGTGATTTTGATGCACAATTGAATTCCTCTTGAAAAAATATGCAATTTCAAAAAAATGGCACTCAATTCAAGTCTGTATGAAAAAGTTATGACCTGTGCAAGCCTTGGGGCTTTGATATGGTGTCACCGACAAGACTAGAAAATGATCTCCAACATGATCATCTTAAGATGATTTTCAATGTATTTTCTCAAATTTTAACTAAATAGTCAACATGATGTCATGTCCACGAGACAGGATTAAGTTGTTTTTCTAGGGACACTTCTGCATCACATGAGGCCAACAATGGATGTTGTCCCCTCAATTCATATGCCTTAAGATTTATGACATCACTTGTAGCCATATTCTACAAGTAACGGGTTTAAAGATATATTTAAACCAAGTTCTGCGAGTAACAAGTTGGGTTGCTGTAAAGTGTAAAACATATACATAAATCCGATGTACTTGATTTAGGTTGAGGACACACGCAAGTATCATGGTAACATAATAAGCAAATTGTACTCACTTGCCAGCAAAACAGGTGGAGCTCACACCTACTTGACAAAGATCGGTCAGACACAGTTTGACCAGTCAAAACTTGGTAATAATCATGGGAAACCAGTTTATAATTATAGTTGGAATTGCAATACTTATGAGTTCAACTGGAAAGTGTTCAGCTGGCATCTTTCAAATGCTAATAAATTTTTAATATTTTCTCAATATTTTTCTGTCAAATAACAACCAATTTTTTCCACAGTATTTGTCATGTATGAGCCATGTTTGTACCCTTCATCTTTACCAAGTCATTACGCAGTATGAATCATGTGACTTTTATATATACAGTTGATATTTAACTTCATATTCATAAAATTAAATTACTAACATAATTAAAAATGATAAGGTGATAAAACTGTATTGCAGGCAAAAATATTTAAAATGTCAACAGCTGACAATCATTCTTTATGGATATTCCATTCAACAGATATTAGTTAAATTTTATAAAATATATCTCAGACGCCAAAAAGGAGAAAAAATAGACACGTTACTAGTTTCTTATACTTATTTCACCTTGGGCAAAGCCAGGTACTTTCAATTGTACATTCTGGATCAAATCCTACACACAGAGCATGATACCTGCACATAATAAACATAGAATTTAAGAATTATTTCAGTTACTTTCATTCCTAATTAAATGAGAAACTACAAGACAAAAAATTGTCCGATTTACTTAAACATGGTGTCCAGATATCAATATGAATTGGACAAGGAAGAAATAATTTAGATCACTAGATAGAACTCACGCCATAACACAGTATTTACAATCTACTCTTGAGAGGTGACTTTCAAACATTTTAAATTTAAGAGCAAGAATTAGGCGAAAACCAGATATCACAGGAGTCACATGCAACAGAAGTATCAAGAGATGAAAACTCCTCTTCCGTTGCAACTCCAGACCGTATTCTGCAGCCATCCCCATCCAAACAGACAATTGCCTACAGGCAAAACACAAAATAAGAAACCACTGAGTTATATGCTTTATTTATATAATGCTTAAATGAAAACAAAATAACATAATTATTTTGGCACCATACATCATTGAAAGATAAAGGAAAATATAGAAGCGGCAAGACTTTTGAGAAAATTCAAAGGTTATGTACATCTTCATCAATATAATATGATGGAAAAGAGAGTGCCCCGTTATTCCCGTAGATACACCAACTTTCATCCCTGGCCCAAAAGAAAAAAGGAAGCGAGTAAGAACAACAGAATTGAGCAGCTGCTGTCCATTAGGCCTGTGTTGAACAATTCAATGATGAAATTATTTAAGAAAATGATAGCATAATCCACAAATAAAGCTTCTTCTCTTTAAAATATTGTGTTCCTTGAAATGTGATTTTTGTCCATTAACATCAACCAAGTATGTGAATGAAATACAAAGAGAATCTCCTCATCAGTGCAATCTTTAAAGATGTAATCAACATTCATAGTAAATAGAAGATAAGGTATTACTTTTAATCCGTGATTATTTTGAGAACTTTATTTTGGAAAGTTAAAAAGATATCAAAATATTATATCCAGAGACCGGCTTCTCATCAGAGTCGACAAAAATGCAGTTCTATGCATCTAACATGAAATAAAAAAGCTGCACAAAATGAAACAAGTCCATAGAGCGCATTCTTCCCGATTTGACTATCTCTTCTAGGATCTGCCTTGCACATGCAGTTTCAGATCATATGAAATTTCATGAGTAAGACAAAATCCAATGTATCTGAAACCCCACCACTACTCTAATTTCTTAAGTCTATTAGCTCATCAATCCCAAGGGTTTCATTCCTAAACCATATGATGCAGATGGGTATGAGGTGGCTAAGTATATGGATGTCAAACTCCATAGCTTAGGACTCGCAACCCACACTCAAAGGACAGACATGGACAAAAGGCATAGTTTTGGAACCAACACACACTTCTTTATTGATATTCAGCTGTGTTACAGAGATGCAAAATGCAACACACACACTCCCTACCCCTACAGACTATGAAGAAGTCGCACTCAGTCCAAGAACTAAGTATAGCTCATGAACATCGCACTTGCACGCCCTTGGTTCTGCTTTCATTTCTCTCTGACTTAATCTCTCTGGATTCTCTTTGTTTTGCTCCCTTGCTTGGAGTTCTCTGAAAACTGAAGCTTGTTATACTTAGCTTCCCCCTTTCCACAATTGTTTCCAACTCTTCATCTCCCTCTGACTTCGAATCTCTAGTCTGTCAAAATTTGGGTGTCACTCTTGTTTTTCATATGCCACAGAAAAAACCGCAATATGGGCAACCCAATAGTTTTGTAAGCACTGTCACTGCCACTCTATGCAAAGCAGTAATTTTACCAGTCCCAAAAAGAGGTCACTTAACCTCTAGGAAATGGCTAAGACCGACTTATTCTCCATTTTCCTTGGCTTTAACATCATTCTAAGCTTATCGTGATGTTTCCTAGCTGTGAATGAACTTCCTCCAAGCATGCAAACTTGTGGTTAAGACTGACAAGCCACAGAAACACAGAAACATGTGCACAAGCATGCAAAAAACCTGAACCCATGTTTTTGGTCGATGCTAGATTGTTCACAATCCGGAATGCTTCTACATCAGACACCCAAGGAAACAAAATTGTTCATGAGCTCCTGCTCAATAACCGTCCACGAGCTCCTCAATCATTTTTCCATACTTAGCAACTTCGGATGGACTCATACAAGTTACATCTTCAGCTGCTCTGTTTTTCCACTTTTAACAAGTACACTCTGTACTCTTTCTCTTGTCTTCTTACTGATCCACTTAACCAATATTTTCTTAAGTTCTTATTTATCCTTCTCAGATTATTGCTGCTTCCAATCAGCAGTTGTAGAATTTGAACGTCCACCTTCACCACTCATTTGTCTCTCAAAGTAAGGGTACTAATCTGCTATGTTGAAGATTAGTGATGTGTACAATCCATCTAGTAGCCCAATTTCATATGCATTAGCCGAAAATCTTCTCAAAACTCAGCAAGGCCCAAACTTTTTCCACTTGAGCTTGTTATCTGTTCCTTTGGGAAACCTATCCTTATGGAAATGTGCCAAAACCAAATCACCAACTCAAAAATACGACTCTCTTCTTCACTGATCAGCTCATTGTTTGAAATTTATACTACTTTCTTCAAGCTTCTTCTTCACTTCTCTATGCACATCATGCATACAAGCTAAAAAATCCTCCGCTTCAACACTTCTAGTTATCTCAGTTGTACTTCTCATCTCACTCATGCCCTTACAGTTGCAAGTGTACACTGTTTGAAACAGACTCATCATTGTAGTTCTATTTACTGAGTAGTATGCAAGCTCAACTTGTGCCAATGTGATATCCCATTGTTTAGGGTTGTCCCCACCAGGCATCTTAGCAAATTACCAAGACTCTAAATCACTATTGTTTTTCCATCTATTTGAGGATGATATGCTGAACTGAAGTCCAATCTTGTTCCCAACTTCCTCCACAATGTTTTCCAAAAGTGCCGAGACTTTGTATCTCTATCTGAAACTATGTTGTTTGGCAAGCCATGCAATTTTACCACTTCCTTGAAGAACAAATTTGCAATATGTATGGTATCACTTGTCTTCTTATAAGCTATGAAGAGTACCATCTTAGAAAATCTATCGACAACTACAAAAATAAAGTCATTTCCTCTTTAATTCTTAGCAGCCAAAGAACAAAATCCATGCCTGTTTCCTCCCATGGCCTTTATGGAATTGGTAAAGGCTGATACAAACCTGTATTCTGACTTTTGCCTTTTGCATGTTGGAAAACTGTACATACGGGCATGAATTTCTTGACATCCACATCCGTTCTTGGCTAATAATAACTCTTATTCAGCTATGCTGGTGTTTTTGTCAACACCAAAGTGACCAGCAAGGCCTCCCCTATGTTTCTCTCTTATCAGTTTTGCCTCATGGAACCTTCTGGTATGCAGAACCGTTGTCCTCTGCACAACCATCCTGCAACAAATAATCCATCCATGGAGCTCTTGCTAAAAATCAAAAATATCATCAAGGTAGACAATAAGAAACTAACCAAAGTAAGGTTTCAGCACTTCAATCATGAGTCTCATAAATTTACTTGGAGCATTTTGACAACCTGAATGGCATAATAAGCCACTCATACAATAAATGATTCGTTTTGAACGTGGTCTTCCACTCCTCCACTTCTCTATTCCGAATTTGATGGTACCCACTCTTCAAATCCAGTTTGGTGAAGTACCTCGCTCCACTCAAATAGTCCATCAAATCATCCATCCTTGGAAATGGAAATCTATATTTGATAGTTATCTTATTTATAGCTAATGAAAATCTGTACAAATCTACCATTCTCCACCCTTCTTAGGTGCCAATATTGCTGGAAGTGCACATGGGCTCAAACTTTCTTTGATCAAACCCTTCTCCAACAGCTTGTCCACTTGTCTTCTCACCTCTTCATTCTCCATAGGTGTTAACCTATGTGCTATCTTGTTAGGAAAACTTGATCCGAGCACTAGGTCCATATGGTGGCTAATGTTTCTCATGCGTGGCAATCCATCCAGCGAATCTCTAGAAACAATATCAGCATACTCATGAGGCAAATTACTCACCTCATGTGGAATTTCATCCATCTTCTTTGCTGTCCCTCCCAACCTTCATGGGCTTGGGAATGAAAGCTAAACACGTCTTCTCCTTCTTTACTTTCTTCAAATAGTGGTTTACCGGAAATCAAGCAAATCCACATCTTCTCTATTCTTCAATGGGCTCAATTTGAACTTTGTAACATCCTTCTCGATTCTGTAACTGTTCACTCTCTCTTCATGCACGGCCTTTCTATCATACTGCCACATTCTACCGAACGACACATGACAAACCATCCATAGGCATTATGCCACACATCACTTCGTCGTCCTTGTGAGTGAAAATTCACTTTATATTGCTCCTTTACTACTACCTCGTATCCCTTAAGCAACCAAGACACCTAGTATGGATTGGGATACACTAATCTTTTCGGCCCAAGCTTTCCTAGCATCTCGTCAGCAATTGGGTTATATATGCTACTAATATCAATAACAACTGTAAAACACTTACCTCTAGCTTTGCATATAGTCCAGAAAGATTCTTTATTTGCACCAATTCATTCACTTCATTGGCTAGTTATATCAGCATTCTTTCCATCAATAGAGTTTCACCACACTTTGGTTCTTCTCTATGTGTTGGAGATCCAACGCTCTCCACATTCACAAGAGCAACATGATTGCTTGCTTCAACCCTCTTACTGCTGTCCCAAAATGCTTTAAGGACATTCATATACTCTATGTCCAATATATTCTCCACACTCAAAACACTTGCCTAAGATAAAGAAGCACTTAAAAACCCGACTATTTTTTTTCACAAAAACCTCTCTTTTACTAGAGGACAATGTCACAGATAGGGATTAAAGCCCTACATCAATCTATATTCTATTGTTACCTATTACTAGCTCAAACCAAGAGACAATCATTAACCCTTACTGGTCAATTTAACTCTAAGAGTGTTTGATAGCTTCGTGTTCATGATCTACTCAAATTTATTTTAGAACCCCGAGAGGAAGGTCCAACACTGAAAGCATGGGATGAATTAGGAGTGTGTTTAATAGTCTTGTCTCAAGTCTATAACCATTTGGTTCAAGGCATGTGTTCAAAGAGAAAGATAGGTGACAACATTTTAGATCGATTCGCAAAAGATTCCAAACCTAACCAAGGTTAACTTGCTTCTAGCTTTTCTACTGAAACCACCATGACATCATTAAAACCATAACTCCAAAGGACCTCAACTGCCTTTTAACAACTATAGAACAGTTAGGTTTCAAGCTAGAACCACACAAGCTCATTTGATTTTCACATACTTTTGCAGCTCATAGGGTATAGCCATACTAAACTGGTTGTTCTTCAAAAATAATCCCAGAAGCATTAGTAAGGTTTTAGCCAAAACATTCGGCAGGTACTTGAGTTAGGGTTAGAACTTCAAAACAGGTCATCACCTACAGAAGAAAGGTAGCAAACTCATGTGATTCATCTTAATCATTCAAGTTTACAGGTCAGAGTAATTTCCAGTCTACAGCAGAGTCCTTTGCGTGTGTGGGCGCACACACACACATACACTATATAACCAGTACGATCCTTTAGCAGACACAACCAAGTGATGGAGTAGGGTATTATTAACTTTTATATAGAAGTCTGATCTCAGCATGGTATATGAGTTTTACTAAATACTAGCACTTAGAGATCCATAACCTATCAAGTTATCAAAAGAGGGCACTAACAGTTTGAATAGAATAACTCACGACCTTGAATGAAGGAATATACACAACAGTAGCATCTATTAATGAACAGGTGTTATTCAAGGACTTCTATCATCTAGGGAAGAATATTAATATCAAAAATGCAAAGCAAGAAAGGAAGCAGATCAACAGGAGATCGAATCAAGGTAGCAATGGCTAAGCAATTCTCATAAGAGCTAACAAGCCCCAGCACTACAATTACAAGGCAAGGTCAAGTGTCATGTCTGATGCCCTGCTCCCACTAACCAACATAAGGCTGACTGTGAGACTTCAACCTAGCTCAATACATACCACTAAAGAGTACACTAACAAAGATAAACTTGCCTTCCATGACCAAGTAATACCTCATTCTACACACCTTTCATATAGAATCTATTTATTTCTTCTTGGCTTATGTGTATTTGCCTAAGATACTGGTACGACACCCCCAGGGTGCTCAAAACATTTCTGGAGCGGTGCGGGAGCCGGAGCGGCGACGGAGAGGCCAGGGTACAGGAAAGACCTTGTGGAAACGTCTGGGTACAGCCAGTGCCGTACCTGGGCGTTTCCACAAGGTCTTTCCCATACCCTAGCCGCTCCCAAGGCCAAAAAAACATCCAAAATCGTGAATCCAAAATCGTGAATCAAAAAGAATATAATCGTGAATCAAAAAATTGGCAGATAAAATCGTGAATGTAAAACGTAGATTAAATTCGTTTAAAATGGCAAATATAATTGTCCTATCGCTTCTGCGTTGTTTTTTTTGGCTCTTCGTATTTATTCATTAAGATTTTATTTTGTTTGTATAGCTTTTGATTTTTAATAATTTAGATATATAGTTTTTTAATAACTTTTGTTTTTTAATAATTTATATAATTTAGATATATATTCAGTTCATATTTAGATATTATAGTTTTTTAATAGCTTATAGTCTATAGAATATAACTCATTTCTTATAATTTTATCATTATGTTATGGTTTTTTAATTTTTATTATATAAATTTAACTTAACATTGTTATTTTAATGTGGTTTTTATATTTTATGTTATAGTTTTTTTAGTTTTGATTATATAAATGTAATTTAACATTTTTATTTTAATGTGGTTCGTATAATTTCACAAATTATTTATATGAAATGTATATAATGTAGTTAGAAGGCTGAAATTTATATATTTTTTAATTTTTATATATTTTTTGTACTGCTGTATCCAACGCCGTATCCGGGGCCAATTTTTTTTTTGCCATATCTGCGTAGCAGATACTCCGTACCCGCTCCCGTATCCAAAATGTCTCGGCTACTTAGGTTTGAGGGTTTTCCAGGAGGGTCGAATGACTGTTGTTGATTTCGGGTACAACTAGGGTTTCATCTACACATTTCTAGATTTCTGAGCCTGTTTTGGGTGCCTTCCACCCATTGGAAAATTATGATTTTGGTATCATTGGAAAGTTGGTAATTTTAGCTTCAATTTGAGCTATCATTTGTCGAAAATTATTGGGTATTTTCCGAGTTATGAATTTATGAAATTTTGGCTGTTTTTTTGCAATTAAAAATCAGATTTTCAGTATTTTGCAAAAATATAAGTATTTTCAGATTTGATAGTTAAAGGGAAAGCCACAGATTTAATTTCATAAATTTTGAAGGTGTTTGGAGACTACTTTCATCTCCTATGCAAGTCGCCATGCATGTATAAAATTTAGATCTGCATTATAATATTTTATGAATTATTTAGAAATTGTTCTTTGGATTGGGGTTTTGCCTAAAATCCATTTGGGGGTCAAAAGTGTCCATTTGGGGACATTACAGAAAGAGAGAAACATAGAAAGAAGGATGAGAGAAGTTGGGAACAAGAAGTCAAAGTCCTAGAGAGGGCTGTACTATCTCAAATTTTCATTTTAACATATTTGTTTCAATGGCTTATATGCAGATGCAGAGTTTAAGAGCCAAGAAGACCTTTATAAGGAGGTGATGAGAACAAGAATGGAGGTATCTAAGCTCAAGCTAGAAGGAAAATGGAACACAAAAGATTTTCAAGGTCTCATGAGGGATGATAACAAAGCTAAAACAATGATGGAAGAGGAACAAGATCTTCATTCTATGGCAATCATGTTGAGGTGGAGACCACAAGAAAACAGAGGAAGATGGATTCATGAAGATGATTATCACAGTCCTAAAAAGCTCAATAACATGGTTGAAGAAAGAGAAGAAAAATACAGCGATTCTCATTACATGTATGAAAGGACTTCACAAGCATTTGAAACAAATGAGCAAGAAGAAGGTAAGAAACCGTTTCATATCTTTTCATTCAGTCTTTGTGAAGATCAAATCAGTTATGACAGTGAAGAAAGTCTAGAACAATATATGACCAATCCAATCGACAAATTTCATAAGGATGCTTTTGAAATAGAAGTATTTGATGCTTTAATAGGTTTTGACAAGGATAAAGGATCTTATATGATAGTTATAAAAGATGAAATACTTTGGAAAGGTGTTTAAGAAGCAAAACTATCCTAAGAAGGTAATGCAGTTGCAAGACAGCAAAAGTGAGACTAAAGAAGTGAGAGAATATAGTGAGGAAGAGGAGATGCTTTGGAGACGGATCATGGAAAGTGAAGATAGATTGAAGCTCATAGGTGATGAAGAAGCCATTAAGAAGGCAAAAATAGAGTTGGAATGATCCTTTCAGAAGAAGAAGATGAAAACAACTCCATAGACAAGGCTGATTTGAAGAAGGAGCCACCAGGAGAAGTTGAAGAGACTCATAAGTCTCAACCTATTTTATCTAATGTTGCATTGAGTAATGTTGATGCAGATATATTGATAACAACAATTGATGAAGCCATCCAATCAGAGATGCTGATAAAAGTGGAATACAAGAGTCCACTAGAAATAAGAAAGAAGACTGTGAAAGCTCTAGAAGACAATGATATTTTGCAAAAGACAGTAACATGCAAATATGAATCAGAAAAAGAGGTAAGAATAAAGGATATAGAGCAGGTGTGGACATTAGAACAAGTCTTTGAGCAGCTGCAATAAAAACAGAGAAAGAAACTACAAAAAGAGGGGCAGATTGGATCCCTTGAAGAGCATCCAATGATATTATTGGATGAAGTTCTTTTGGAGGAAATTGTAGAGGTAACTGAGATTTTTTGCAATGAAGGAATGATTTGTAATTTTGTGATGATGATAGCAGAGAAGATGTTCATAACAAGACAAACATATCTAAAAGACTTTGAAAACTATGGCAACATAGAACAATGGTAAAAGCTTCATATGAAGTACAGCAGTAGTCAAGAAGGTTAATCAGGGGATGAAGAAGTTCTAATCTTCTCAGATGAGATTGCTACAGGTGTAGGAAAACAAGACACCGCAGCAAGCACCCAAAACAAAGAGGTGGATTTCTCATTGGAAGAGAATACTAGGACAAGACAATTCACATGTTTACCAAGAATTGTATGGGATCCAGGATGGTGTAGAAAACAAATGGAATATAGAATAAATGAGAGCAATGAAGAACAACTGAACAGCAGTAATCAGATCGGGAAACAACAAGAAATGAAGAAAAGTCATGAACAGGAGTCCATGAAAACTTTCAAGTGTGGTAGTCTGATGAAGTAGCATAGGCTCAAAACTCATCAAGTGGCTTCAGGAGATGGTAGAGATGATGTTTTCATGCTTACAAATGTGTTTGTAGGTCAACAGTTAAAACACCAATTAGACCTTGGAACAGGGTTTTTCCATTTTCCCTCCAAAATGGACTATTTGAAGATTTGAATTGTAAACAGGCTTTTCAAGGCCTTAAGCACGAAAAAGGGAAGTGTCAAGAGTTTGAAATGGCCTTGATGGTCTCATGGAACCCAGTCATGTTCTACCATGATGTAAAACCACCCTTGACATGTTGTAAAAGGTGAATAAGTGAGATGAGGGGTCATTAAGGTAAGTTTGACTAGGTCTAGGTAGATGGATAAGAGTGAAATAAAGCTATAACTTTGGAAAGTTGTAGGGGTGGACATGAGCGAAAATTGTATGGATAAAGCATGTTTCTATTCATAGGAGCAGTTGAAAGATTCATGGAGAGGTTGAGTTTGTTTAGGAGTATCTTTAGGAGTTGTCAAAAGAGGTTGATTTAGTGTTATTTGTATGAATTCGAGAAAAAGAAGCTCATGGAGTGATGAAGCCAATGTAAATAGCTAGTATTAGATGAATGAAATAATGATTGAGGGAATGGTGTGAAATTCTGCTATTTTCCATGCATTATTGCTATTTTTCTACAACCATACACTAAGTTTATTGACAGGGCAGCAAGCTCAAAACTACACAGTGAGTTTAAACCATCAAAAAGATGACTGTGATGGCTCAGGAAGTCGAGGAAGGCATGGAAAAGTCTACTCATATTGTTCTTAAATCTTGAAACTTCTTTTGAGATGTGGAGCCATTTATCTTTTCTTGGGCCCAAACTAGGGCAAGACCTTAACATTTTTCTACCTGATGAAAATTGCCCAAATTTGGAACACATTTCTGCCCCTATTTGTGGAACAAGCCTGTAAAATTTCAGCCCTTGGTTGCACGTGTGGAAGGAGTTATTAATCACAAAAATTTTCAGATCTGGGAGTGAAAAACAATGAAAATTGAAGGAGGAATTGAATGCAAGCTAGGTGGATTTGGAAGTTGGTGACCTGAAATCAGTGCTAGAGAATCTTGAAGACATGCATGAGGTGATCCAATAGGATTTATGGCGAGTTACGTGCTATAGATCCCAGCTGCGACAAAGTAGCATGCTAAAATAGGCCTAATCGTGGCTAGGAATAAGTACAATTTCTCTTATTCCGTACAAAATAACTATATCTCATTTTTTTACATGTTTTGAGAGGCCCAAATGGGTATCTAGATCAGCTCTCAGGTTTTTAATATCAGGTGTTTAATGAAAGTTATGGTCCAAAATGCATCTGTGAAGGGCTACAAGGCGTTATGCCTAGTCAAGAGCTAAATATGAGTTGTGAGCATGCTAAGACCTTAGTGACATTTTTATAAGCTTGATTTAGGTATGAATAATGTGTTGAAGTGGCAAGACAAGTTATACCATAGTTACATGGGGATGCGTCCCCCTCCATTTTTGACACATTCGGGACGTCCTGGGGACGTGGGGACGTGGGGGAAACGTTTCCCCCATATTTCCCACAGTGTTTACTTGGTGGGAAACAACCTGGGGATGTCTGCAGAGGAAGGGAAACGTCCTGGGGACGTGGGAAACGTTTGGGGGACGCAGGGGACGTCTGGACGTCCTTGGGAACTCCCCGGGGACGTCCAGATGTCCCCCACGTCCTCCACGTGTTCTACTGCATTTTTAAATAAAAAACATTGTTTTTACACTCAAAATTAATTTTTAAAAAATTGTAAATCACTTATAACATAAAAACAACATTACTAACCTAACCCTAACCCTAAAAGTGCAATTTTATGTTATAAATTTACATTATGAGCTCATTTCATATTCACACCAAGCAAGAACAAGAGCAAGAGCAAGCAAGAGGTATTTATAATTTTATTTGCTTACAATATTTAAAGTTTTTTTTTTAATGCATTTTTTAGGGGTTGTTTTTTAGCATTTGCATCTATATTCACAATGTAATCATGCATATAGTTTGTAGGATTTAAAAAAAATGCATATTGCATAGGGTTTGGTTGTAAATGGTTATGTTTTTTTGTAATTATATTTTTATTTATAGTTTAAAATTTAGATTATATTTGCATTTTTTAAGGGATGTTTTTTAGCATTTGCATCTACATTCACAATGTAATCATGCATATAGTTTGTAGGATTTTAAAAAATGCATATTGCATAGGGTTTGGTTGTAAATGGTTTCAATTTTTTTTTAATTACATTTTTATTTCTAGTTTAAAATTTATATTATATTTGCATTTTTTAGGGGTTGTTTTTTAGCATTTGCATCTACATTCATAATGCAATCATGCATATAGTTTGTGGGATTTAAAAAAATGCATCTTGCATAGGGTTTGGTTGTAAATGGTTACGTTTTTTTTAAATTACATTGTATTTCTAGTTTAAAATTTATATTATATTTGCATTTTTTAGGCGCTGTTTTTTAGCATTTGCATCTACATTCACAATATAATCACGCATATAGTTTGTAGGATTTTAAAAAATGCAGATTGGTTATGTTTTTAAATTTTTTTTAATTCATTACATAATCAATCAATCATATAGTTATGGTTGTTTTTAATTCATTGCAACAATCATCACCATGAGTTCTTCTTTTGAGTATGAGTATGAATTAGAGCATGAATCAAAGCAGGAGAGGGTTGAATGGGAAGTTGAGATAGGTGGCCGTGGAAGAGTTGGTGGTGCCACAATGAGGGAGAGTGAAGAAGGGACACAAAATGTAGTGGCAGCGGCAACTGGTAGTTCAGTTGGTAGTGCTACCAATTGCCCCTCTCAAATGTTGTCCAAATTTGCCATTGGACCATTTGATAAGAAGAAGCCATTGCAACAATTTGCCCAAATAATTGATAATCCCATCTCCAAGTCTCGAGGGGGGAGCAAAATATGGAAGTGCAACATATGTGCATTGACTTGGCATGGCAGTATCACTAGGACCAATGCACACTTGTTGCACCTTACAGGAAGGGGGGTTGGCACTTGTAAGGGCCTTTCACTAGAGCAGAGAGCTGAGATGGTGAGAATCTTCAATGGAAATACCACGGAAATAATGTGCCAGAAGTTCGTGGTTCTGGCTAATACTCCTAGCGCTCATAGACTGACAAACAGAGTAATACTCTGGTTGGTTCTAGTTTTGAAGTGTCAGAAGTGGAAAGCAGAGGGAAGAGAAAGGCTGTGGGGGCAGCCCCAAATTCAGTTGTTGACATGTTTGATTCAAAGGCAAGGGAAGAGGCAGATGATGCTATTGGGAAATTTTTCTATGCTGCTGGGATTCCATTTAATGCTGCTCGCTCTCCTTATTACAAGGAGGCTATGGCTAAGGTTGCAAAAGCAGGTACAAGTTATGTGCCTCCTAGAGACACAAAACTCAGGACAACAATCTTGGATAGAAACTATTCCAAGGTTAATGTATTGATGGAGGAGATGAAGGTGACATGGGTGTCACATGGATGCAGCATTATCATGGATGGGTGGACAAATATTAGACACCGTCCTCTCATCAATATCATTGTCTCTTGCAAAGATGGACCATACTTTTTGAGAGCAATTGATTGTTTTGGGAAGCGAAAAGATGCTGAGTTCCAGTATTCAAATTTTGAAGAATGCCATTGAGGAGGTTGGACCTTCAAATGTTGTACAGGTTATCACAGATGCAACTTATGTGTGCAGAGCAGCAGGCAAGCTAGTGGAGCGGGAATATAGGCATATTTATTGGACTCCATGTTGTGTGCATGCCATGAACAATGCACTGAAAGACATAGGGAAGATTTAGTGGGTCAACCAGATAGTGACTGATGCCAGAGATGTGCAGAAGTTCATATGCAATCACCACACATCATTGGCACTTTTCGAGAAAATTTCGAAGAAAGAATTTTTGAAACCAGTTGACACCCGCTTTGCATCCTATTTTATTTTGTTGGAGAGGATGTCTGAGTTGCAGGAGCCCCTGCAAATTATGATTATGACACAGGATTGGACTAGGTGGCGTGAGTCCAAGACAGATCAAGGGAAAAGAGTGAAGGAAGTGGTGTTGCGGGAAATATTTTGGGTTGATATGAAATACATCATATCAATCATAGCTCCAGTTTTTAGTGTCATCAAATATGGGGATTCTAACAGCCCCAATCTTGGTGAGATCTACAAGTGCATTGATAGCATGCTTGGGCAAATGAAGGCAGCTATTCGGGTGAGGGACCCCACTTTGGAGTTCTATAATGAACATATGCAGCCCATTATTCAGCGGAGATGGGAGAAGTTGAACACTCCTCTTCATATGGCTACGTATGCACTGAATCCCAAATGGTATGTGGAGAGGCCAGGCAGAGTTATCCCATTGGATGATGATGAGGTGAAGAAGGGCCTTATGAAAGCCTTTAAAAAAATGTACACTCCACAGGACGCTTCATAGATCCGAATGGAGTGGCTTGACTTCACTGAACTCGATGGGTACAAAAACATCAGCAAAGACAGACATGGTAACAATAGCACAGGAGAAGCCTGTGAGTTGGTGGCGATTGTATGGGCTTCCAGGACTGCTGTGACCACTTGCCATTTGTGTCCTTTCCCAGGTTTCTAGCTTCTCTGCCTCTAAGAGGAATTGGTCTACATATGGTTGGATACACTCTGTTAAGAGCAATAGGCTTACATTTGCGAGAGCGGAGAAGCTTGTAGCTGTACACAGTGCTTTGCGTCTTATGGATCGCAAGACACTTGAGTACAAACAGACCCCAACATTACGGTCGGATGTAGATCCCGAGGAGCCGAGGCAGGTTGAGGAGGACAATACTGTGCAGCGGGGATTGATTGGGCTTACCTTTGAGGACAAGGATGCTAGTACCAGCGAGGAGAAGTTCATGGATATTGCTTCAGATGTTGATTCCGATTTTTAGGCTGATACTTATAGTTGTCCTCTTTTTTTGTAATATTGGCAATAGACAATTGTTGGTGTATTTGGCTATGAGATTAATGATATGAATATCAACTATTGTCACTTGATCAATCGTAATTTAGAATGGTTTTACTTTTATATTTTGTAATATTAAATATTAATATATTTTGAAATTTGAAATTTCAGCTTGTCTCATATTCAAGATTCAAAATTCAAATATGTATTATGAATTTTCAATTTATGACATTAACATATTGATATTATAGTATCATAGGAATGTATTTGATGTTTATGAGTTCAAGTTTCATCTTATTTAAATCTCAAATGGTTTTATTTCAGCTTATTTATTTAATTTAGTCACTATATCTTTTTATTTTAAATATTTATATATTTTTTAATCAGCCGTCCCCCCTCCGTCCCCAAAATTTAAGAAATTTTTTGCCATCCCAGAAACCCCGTCCCGCAATCCCCCCATCCCAGGTAACACTGGTTTGTATCATTAGTGGTGACTAGTAACCCTATCAAACATGTGTTTGGGTTCCGAAACACCACTGAAACTCATGTTCGTAACTGTAAATCCTGTTTTGCGCCGAACTAAAAAAATGTGTCCCCCAAAAAGAGACACAACTTGTGCTCTCACGATTTTTTTTAAAATCGCAGCTATTTTTCGCAAATCTGCCTCTTTAAAATATGTGCAATAGGCTCTCTTCTTCTCCTCGTCATCCATACCCTATTCCAAGGGCTTCCCCAAATTCTTAACTTTTGTCCTTCTTTCCCACAATCCTACTTTCTTCTAGGCTTCCTCAAACTCCAAACTCCTAGAGCACTAACGGCTCTAATACCAATGTTAGAAAATGGGAACACAAAAAGAATGAAGACAAATGAGAAAGGCACAGGACGCACTGCAAGATGTGTGTGCTGCTCATATTTAATATGTTGAAAGAAGTTACAATATGGTTGGGGAAGTTCATAACCGAACATAAGTTAGTTGATAACTAATAGTTCATTAAACATTAACTAATATAATTTAATGTTTTGTCGAGTCCCCTGACTACGTTGTTTTGTAGGGTACAACTACCTTTAAAAAAAATACTCCTACTTTCCTAATGGTCACTAAAGGTTATATTATAAAGGCCACTTTCTCAAAGAATGAAAACAATCAACATACAAAATCAAAATTCTCCTTTCCAAATATAAACAAAATATATATGTAGACTTATAGTCATTAAGTACAATGCTAAAGCCTAGTTCTCCTTTTAATATATTGCAATCATTACTCCAGATTTAACTCATGCATTTATTGTTAGTTGTGGAACCTGAGGAGCATTAAGGATCGGTTTCTACGCTAGACAAAAATCATCCATGGAGCATGAATGTCCTTTCATGCATCGGCATTTTCAATCAAGCTTACGCTTGAAGGTCTCATCCGAGGCGCAAAGAGAAACACCAAGCACCCCATTATAGAGAGAGTTGCAATGATTAGATGCGAGCCTATTCAACTAATGTGCATCGAGAGATAAATGGACAAGAAATAACCCTCAACACACAAGATTTCACACGTATTCTACAAGAAAACCTTAGTATATTCATTGATCATTAGAATTAACGTCTCATACAAAATTAAGCAACTTATACAAGAGCTAGGCTCAATCTCTATACATTACCAACATGAAACCCTAAACTTTCAAGGATTCATTAAGTGTGATCATACAACCAACTATTACCGAACTAACTATATTAACTTAACAAACTTACCAACCTATACATAATGAGGAATTACAAAATTTGATATGCTCCAAGGCTCAACTGACTTAGGCATAGAATATTCCTTGACTATACTCTTCTAAAACATTCCAAAATCTAATAGTATACCTTTAAGTATTGTTTTAATGCCTAAATAGCCTTTTCAAATTCCTCAACTCCCAAGGCTTCATTCACCAATATGGTCTCTATATTTTTTACACACAGCCTCCATTGTCGGTACTGCTCTCTTTATCTATTCATCCTTAGCAAAGCCTTGACCGAATACTTCGCTATCTCATCTAAAGCATTTCCTTGCTTATCACGAAACTACTTATCCAATTCTGGATATTGTTACATAAGTTTGATGTACTCTTCCTTGACAGTGACCATTTCGGCCTTATCTCTAACCTCTTACTTTTTGTAGGGCTTCCTCTGTAAAACGATCATGTAGAATTTCATTCCTCCCAAAATGCTGGCATGCACCTTCAACATCTACAACTGCCTTTTGTAATGTCTCTACTTCCAACTTCGAACTTTCAAGGAGCTCCTACAACTCCTTTACAGGCTCTAGTCTTTCTGCACAGGGATCAGGCTACCCAACTCTTGAGCCAATTTGGTGACAACTACATGTAATTGATCCTTTTGTAAAAACTTGAATTCCAATAATGAGGTGCTTCATCATAATCTCTTACACCATTGCCTCTATTTTCTTGTGTAGTAACTTTTCTTTGCCTTAAGCTTGGCCTCCCTTGCCTTTGCTTGTTTAAGTCTAGTGCAAGTCTCACTTTTGATGCCTTTGTATCTAAATTACATTGAATTCGATCAGCCATCATTTTCAACACCGCACATCCTTCTTGTTCATTTTTGAAGGCGTTTGGGTGGTGCATTACTATGTTGCCAAGGACTTGGCCACCTTCATGAATCATCACATTTCCAACACCTATCGTCAAAACCTCAAATTGTAAACTTGGCCTTAACCTTTCAAGAATGCTTCATAAGTTTGTTTCCACATAGGACTCTCCTGGAAGTCACTCTTCAGATGCAAGGGAGTTCACTAGATTATGTTGTTCGTGTGCACATTAGCTATCATTGGACTTCTCCACAAATTCAGAAGTCTTATCCTTTACTTGTTCTTCTTGTAAATTCATTATCTTGGGCTCCTCCCCATGGCCCCTTCCATCTCTTCTTCTCAAACAACTTCTCTTCATCAAATTTACACAATTCATCATCCCCGCATTCATAAGATGACTCATTTGTGGGATACCACTTAAAAATGCACAAAATATTGAAAACTTGCAGCCAAATAAAATATTGATTTATGCAAATTTTTACAGTAAGGACAAGCAACTAAATAAAATCAATATCTCCCAAGATATCCACTCGAATTACTTGAAAATTTAAAGAGAGCTTGATATTATTATAGAGGACATAATAAAACTGTTTTTGGAATTTTACACAAATTAAACTGCTGCCAGAAAAAGCACAACGTGCCCTAGACGGCTGGAAAACTTCTGAGGTTCGTTACTCTCTAAATACAAGAGCAAAAATAAGGGTCTTTGGAAATAACAATGACAGATATAGGAAATAGTATTTCCACCTTCAGATCTGAAAACGTCCGACTGGAAAACCCCCAAATAAAGGCTGCAAGTCGCCTCGCTTGGAATGGGGTCGGAAAATGATGGAGGCGCCTTCAACGTGCTGCCACGCCCAGCCCAAATGGTTGCCGTGAAGTCTGATCTGGAGCCCCTCTGATTATCTTCCCCAAATGCCCCCAAAAATCCTCAAAATCCTTCCTCTGAACCCTCTGGTAATATCTCTGTAGCACAGCCCAGAAAGCGGCTCCAAAATGACAGACTAGGGTAGATCTCTCACTACCGAAGAATGCCCTGCTAGCTAGGGACGGGTCTCTCACCACCGAAGCTAGGGTCCCTGTGGGATTTGACTCCACAAGTTGTAGATGCGCAACAACAGCAGCTGCACGTGAAGGAGGCTAAAAATGTATATGACAAAAAGTGCCTTTTCTTCCTCCCCCAGCTCCTTATATACTTTCCTGGCAAACGAGCCCCCATAACCCTAGGCGCATTTCATTCCATGGAGGGGCCAATAAAATAAGAGTAACTATAGTTACTTTTTTCCTTTTTGAGTCGCCATGTCCAAAAGTGACCCCCAAACGCAAAACTGGGATATTAAAACCACGGGGCCCCTTCCCAAAAGCTTCCAGCGTCCACAGCCCCCTGGGTCTGACCACGGTTTGGACTCGACTTGGCCCTTGGGCCATTTGGTAGGTAGGAAAAGGGGACATTACAGTCCTCCCTTCCCAAATTTTGCTTGTCCTCAAGCAAATGCAAATTAGGATGCTGCAAAATCTGCTCTCCCTCCCAAGTAGCATCCTCAAGTGGCAGTCCCTTCCATCGCACCAAATACTCGGTGATTACTCTGCTCCTGAGCCCCCTCTGTCTCGTTTCAATAATGGATTCTGGTTCCAGCACCAACTTCCCTTCCTCATCTAGTGGCGGTAACTCTGTAGATGGTACAATATGCAGTCCGAGTGCCTTCTTAAGGCATGAAACATGGAAGACATTATGTATCTTACTGTGCTCCGGTAGCTCTAGCTCATATGCCACTGCCCCAACTCGACGAACTACTCGGTACGGACCATAAAATCGTGGTTTCAATTTCTCTGCACCCTTCTGCTTCAGTGAGGACTGCCTATATGGTTGTAAACGTAGGAACACTAGATCCCCAACCTCAAAAGACCTCTTTGTCCTGTGCCGATCTGCATATACCTTCTGTTGATTTTGTGCCTTCTGAAGATTCTCTCTGAGAGCCTTCAGAATATCCTGGTTCTCCTGTAACCAATCTCGAGCTTTGGGAGCTCGGCTATCTGGTAATACCAAATCTACAAATGTCTTGGCGTCGTACCCATACAAGGCTCGGAAAGGGGTCATACCTATGCTCATCTGGTAGGTGGTATTGTAGCAATACTCACCCATGTGTAACCATTTAATCCATGCCCGTTGGTGTCCTGTTACATAACTCCGCAAGTAGCCTTCTATCCACTTATTGACTATCTCCGTCTGCCCATCTGTCTGTGGGTGGTAGCTAGTGCTAGGAGTCAACTCTGTACCTGCTAGTCTGAAGATCTCCTGCCAAAAGGTGCTCATGAAGATCTTGTCCCTGTCACTGACAATGTTTTTAGGCAACCCATGTAGCCTAAAAATACCGGTATAGAAGATCCAGGCCACATCCACTGCCTCGTGCCCCTTGGGTAGGGAAAAGAAATGAGCATACTTAGTTAACCGATCAACTACAACATAAATGCAGCTATGCCCATGCACCAAGGGAAGCCCAGTGATAAAGTCCATAGATATGCTTTCCCATTTCTGTTCGGGAATGGGGAGAGGCTGAAGTAATCCTACTGGGAAAGAACGCTCGGATTTGGTTTGCTGGCAAACCATACACTCTCTGACATGATTAAGGACATCGTCCTTCATTCCCTTCCATGCAAATATTTCCCTGATGAACCTGTATGTTTTGAAATACCCAGGATGTCCAGCTAGTGGTGTATCATGTACTGCACGAAGGATCTTCTCCTTCATTTTGGATCCTGGTACAAGGAAAATCCTATCCTTGTAGAAAATGAGATCATCCACTACTCTGTATCGGTCGTCCTGTATAATACCATCCATGATCTCACAGGCAAACTGGTTTTTGGAGTACTCAACAAGTATATGAGCCTTCCAATCCGCTGAAATCTCAGACATAGAACTAAGCATAGCAGTGAGGTAAGGCCTCCTAGATAAAGCGTCAGCAACAATATTATTCTTACCTCTAGTGTACTCTATGTCAAAGTCATAGGTTTGCACCTTGTTCACCCATCTTTGCTGGCGATCGTTGAGCTCTTTCTGTCCCAGGAAGAACCTCAAACTGTTGTGATCCGTACGAACCACAAATTTGCTGCCCACAAGGTACTGTCTGAACTTGGCCAAGGCATGCATGATGGCCAACATCTCCTTGTCGTAAATTGAATACCCTCTCTCCACGGGTTTCAATTTCTGACTCTCATAGGTGATGGGATGCCTATCCTGCATGAGAACTGCCCCAACACCCTCTCCTGATGCATCACACTCTAGAATGAATGGGCGGGAGAAGTCTGGTAATGCGAGGACAGGACACGAACTCATCACCTCCTTGAGGTGATCAAAAACCTGTTGTGTTGCGTCTGACCAAGCAAAAGCCCCCTTCTTGGTCAAATCGGTCAATGGAGCAGTCAACCGAGAGAAATTCTTCACGAACCTCCGGTAGTATGTGCACAACCCCACGAATCCTCTCAATTGTGTCAATGTCCTAGGTGGCGGCCAATCCAGGATTGCCCGTATCTTCCCTCTATCCACCTTCACTGTACCCCCACCAATTACATATCCCAAGTATAGAAGTTCGGTCATGCCGAACTCGCACTTAGAGGCTTTCGCATATAACGAATTAGCTTCTAATATCCCCAATATCTCACCCAGGTGCCTGATATGGTCCTCCCAAGTCCTGTTGTAGACTAAAATATCATCAAAGAAAACCAATACAAACTTCCGCAAGTGGCGGTTGAACACATGATTCATGCAAGACTGGAATGTAGCTGGAGCATTAGACAATCCGAAAGGCATCACCAAGAATTCAAAGTGACCGTAATGGCATCTGAACGTTGTCTTATGCACATCCTGCTCCCTGACTTTGATCTGATGATATCCAGAACGCAAATCTATTTTCGAAAAATAGATTGCACCATGTAGCTCGTCCAACAACTCATCAATGCGTGGTACGGGATACTTGTTCTTTATTGTCTTCTTATTCAAGGCCCAGTAGTCCATACACATCCGCAGGGTCCCATCCTTCTTCTTCACCAAAACCACCGAAGAAGCAAAAGGGCTGGAACTCGGTCTAATATGCCCCATATCCATGAGCTCCTGTATAGTCTTCTCGATCTCATCCTTAAACCGTTTGGGGTGATGGTAAGGAGAAGTGACCACCGGTCTAGCATCCTCGAGCTCAATCACATGCTCAAATCCCCTATCTGGAGGTATGCCTGGAGGTATGTCACCAAACACGACACTGTGTCTGTCCAATAGGCCCTGTATATCCACATGGTACTGTTGTTGTCCATCCTCTGATTTCTTGGTCGAAACCAAACAGTGTACTGCCCAATCCACCCCGTCGTGCCTATAGATCCTCTCGATCCTCTTGGCCGTAACAACTCGGGGTGCCCCTGAAGATAAGCCCCTCAAGATCACATTCCTCCCTTCGGACTTAAACTTCAGCTCCATCGTCTGGAAGTTAGTCCGAAACTCACCAAGGGAATGGAGCCACTGTACCCCAAGCACTATGTTGGTCTCTCCAATACCAACAATATAGAAATCATTGGTAACTGTATAGTTACCCATCGTGATGCTCAATTGGGGAACCCGTCGTGTGCATCTCATAGAATCTCCATTGGCTACAACCACGTTGAAGCCCTCAAATTCCTCTGTCTGTAACCCCCGCCTCTCAACCAATGAGGCATCAATAAAGTTGTGGGTTGCCCCACTATCAATGAGTACCACCACTCGTTGTCCCTGCAAAACTCCCCTAACTCTGAATGCCTTGTACCTCGGGGTACTAGACAAGGTGGCGATAGTCTCCTGGGGGAAAGTCTCGCTATCCTGCTCCACACCCGCACTATCTAATGCCTCATCATCATCATCCTCTAATGGTTGTGTGTCCAACTCCTCGTCACCATCACTCTCCTCGAAGACCTCTATGTATTGGGCCCTCCCTCTACCCTTGCAATCGTGTCCTGGAACCCAAGGTGCGCGGCAATCGAAACATAGTTTCTTTCGCCTCAATTCCTCCTTGTCCTCTCTAGATCTGAATGGTCTCCAAGGTTGTATCTTTCCTAGGTGGAGGTACCTTCGGCTGCGAACCCTCGGTTCTAGAAGGGAAACCCTTAGGCTGCACTCGAGGTGGAAACCTCGACTTAGGAGTGGATAACTCCAGGTCACGAGCTCTCCTAATAGCCTCATGCAATGAAGAAGGCTCAAATGCCCTCACAAATCCAACGAGAGTGTCTGTCAAACCTGTTGTGAATAGGGAAATCAACCTCATCTCTGTAACATCAGGTACCATGACCGATAGTCTCTGAAAATCGGTGATATACTGATCCACGGAACCGGTCTGCCTCAAATGAGTCAACTCTCTAAAATACCTGTCGGGGTCCCTCTTATCAAATCTGCTCACTAGCCTCTTTGTGAACTCTGCATAAGTCGTGATGTATATGTGTCCCTGTGTAATCAACCCATGATGCCACCAATCATGAGCATCTCCCTCTAGATGTAAGATTGCAAACTTAATTGCATCTTCCTCACGCATAGGATTCAAGTCGAAGTATGTCTTCAACTTCTGCACCCAAGACTGTGCAGTACACTTCTTAGAACCATCGAAATGTGGAACAGAAATCTGTCCCAACCTCCTTTGCATCTCTGGTACCTGTGCCTGGTAATCTCTCCTAGGCCTACTGCCAATCTTCATTTTGCAATATTCCTGGAATGGCATGTTGTCACGAAAGCCATCACTTAAGGTCTGGTACCTTTCCCAACAAGACTCCTCATCTACAATATCCCCTGGCTACCGTACCTGTGAAACTTCTGGATCCTTCAAGAAAGAAGGTTCGTGAGACCCCAGAGGCCTGGTAGAAGAATGGGGGGACCGCTGTCCTGAATGTCCACCCTCACCTCTTTGACCATATTGTCCCCTGTTGCTATTTTCTCCTCTTTCCACATGAGTATCAAACCTGTCCTGTGCTAATCTCTCAGTGAGTTGGCTCAAATAGAGATTGGTAGTCTCCTGTTGCTTTACCATGTTGGTGAACAATTGTTTCATCAGCTCTACCCCTATATCCTCACTGTCTCTGTCCCCCATCTTTCAATCCCAACAGGCTGGAGAAACAACTGCTCTGATACCACTGAAATATCCCTTGTGGGATACCACTTAAAAATGCACAAAATATTGAAAACTTGCAGCCAAATAAAATATTGATTTATGCAGATTTTTACAGTAAGGACAACAACTAAATAAAATCAATATCTCCCAAGATATCCACTCAAATTACTTGAAAATTTAAAGAGAGCTTGATATTATTATAGAGGACATAATAAAACTGTTTTTGGAATTTTACACAAATTAAACTGCTGCCAGAAAAAGCACAGTGTGCCCTAGACAGCTGGAAAACTTCAGAGGTTCGTTACTCTCTAAATACAAGAGCAAAAATAAGGGTCTTTGGAAATAACATTGACAGATATAGGAAATAGTATTTCCACCTTCAGATCTGAAAACGGCCGACTGGAAAACCCCCAAATAAAGGCTGCAAGTCGCCTCGCTTGGAATGGGGTCGGAAAATGATGGAGGCGCCTTCAACGTGCTGCCACGCCCAACCCAAATGGCTGCCGTGAAGTTTATGATCTGGAGCCCCTCTGATTATCTTCCCCAAATGCCCCCCAAAAAACCCTCAAAATCCTTCCTCTGAACCCTCTGGTAATATCTCTGTAGCACAGCCCAGAAAGCGGCTCCAAAATGACAGACTAGGGTAGATCTCTCACTACCGAAGAATGCCCTGCTAGCTAGGGACGGGTCTCTCACCACCGAAGCTAGGGTCCCTGTGGGATTTGACTCCACAAGTTGTAGATGTGCAACAACAACAGCTACACGTGAAGGAGGCTAAAAATGTATATGACAAAAAAGCCCCTTTTCTTCCTCCCCCGGCTCCTTATATACTTTTCCTCGGCAAACGAGCCCCCATAACCCTAGGCGCATTTCATTCCATGGAGGGGCCAATAAAATAAGAGTAACTATAGTTACTTTTTCCTTTTTGAGTCGCCATGTCCAAAAGTGACCCCCAAATGCAAAACTGGGATATTAAAACCACGGGGCCCCTTCCCAAAAGCTTCTAGCGTCCACAGCCCCCTGGGTCTGACCACGGTTTGGACTCGACTCGGCCCTTGGGCCATTTGGTGTAGGAAAAGGGCCTTATGTCTCATTCATGGACCCTTTGCATTAGTGGTCCATGTATCTCCTTGAACAATAGAGATTTTGGCAACCCACAATTTCTATAATCAACAAAATCATGTGTACAACATATCTACAATATTTCCCTTTGTCTGTTGCTTGCACACTCAAAATAAATTCCTCTTCCATGTACTTTCCAAAGCAACTATTCCTCGCTAATCCGCCTAGTACGCTAGATTATCTCCATAGAAACAAAATTTATGCAATTGGTTGCAATACCTTCACGGTGATTAGTCACACAGCTAATCTAGTGGGCTTATGGGAAATTTTGTCTATACTTTTGGCAAAGATTCCCTTCTTTAATTTACACTCGGCAACTATGGTCTTCCGCTCATCTAGAGTTCCAAATGCCTTGCCCTCATCTACACCATAATTTGGCAGTCCACTTCCTTAGCTAATTCTTGAGTCATTTATCATTATACTCCTCACAAAATGCATCCTACTCCTATGGATTCTCAACAAGGCCCATGTCATCAATTCCTCTAGCTTTCCCGAATAGGCTAGGTCGAAAAATGCTAGTACCCAAATGTCCTTCAAATATTGTGCAGCTATAATCGGTTTCTTGTTTCCCTGTGTTGCATCCATCTCCCTCGTTAACACAACCTTATACCCATTCTTTACATGAATAAAGTCATCGATTGGGTTGATTCAATCAAAGACTGTGTATACTGCAATTGGTATGGTTTTTGAGAACTCCATTTGTCTATGTTCATAACCTTCCTATTTTTCTCACTTTTTCCTACTTTTGTTCCGTTTGGGATTGACTTGTTGGTTTCCTCTTCCCCGTGGCTACTAGTCTCACTTGGTTGCAAATATACGAATTCCTCCTTGATTCTATGACCCTACAATTTCTTTTTGTAGTTCTTCTTCGATCCCTAGCTCACAAACACTACAAATGCCCCTCGAGTTACACAAGACACAAGATATCATTAGCTTCAATTCACAAATCAATGCACAAGTGGTCCGTTACACCACTCCTCTCCTTAAATAGCCATTAGAGCATTAAATTCTCCATCGACATCTTTTTTCAATAGCATAATGCTAATTACCTTTTGTTTTTCTTAAATTTTTCATGATTTTGTCTTTGCTTTTATTGTGGCTTTTAATTTTATGTTTTTTTCTTTCTTTCTTTTCACAAATTTGTTCTATATTATTTATATATTCATATTGTATCTGAATATGATTTGCAACTTTAAATGCATTCAATTCAATTGCGAATGATTTTAATAGTTATTAATTTATTCATGTTTGTTTATTGTCAGTAATGAATGAAATTGTCGTATTTTTAATTTTTGTTTTAGAATGTCTTCTTGTTCGTAGGATCTACAGTTTGAAATTATGGTTAAATAGGGTTAAAAAGCCAAAAAATATATTTTTTATTTTTTAATTAAGTTTATGGTTTTTTAATTTTTTAAACGTACATTGTCTTGTAGATTAGAGCTTAGCAATGGCATCAAGTTCAGCATCTAGGTCAGCATCACTAACAAGAAATGTTCCCACTAATGCAGGTACCATTGCTTGGAAGTATGGTGTATGTGGAGCAGTTCAGAGAACCTTGGTTTGCAATTTTGGTTGGAAAACGTTTTATGGAGGCATCAATCACCTTAAGTATCATCTTACATGTCTTATTTGTCGGGATGCTATGGTATGTCCTAATGTTATAAAAGACACAAAACAAGAAATGAAGGCAGAGTAAGCAAAGTTGGAGGAGGAGAAGAAACTAGAGAAGGAAAGGGTGCATACAGCCATAGTAGAAGCCATTAGACTTGGAATGAGAGAGGATTAAAAGGATGATGCAGCAACGATTGTGGACTCTACTCACAGTCCACGCATACGAAGCGGAAGAGGCACATTTGCTTCATTGAGTTCGAGCAAAGAGATACATTGCTTTTTTGTACCAAGAAACATACCTAGAGCACAATCTTCATTGCAAGGTACAAACTGGAACAAGGATGCGCACGAGGAAGCAGATAAAGCATGTGCGGATTTCTAGTACTACACCAACCTTCCCTTCAATGTGGCGAAGAGTCCGTACTAGGAGTACTTAGTGACAGCATTGACAGTTGCAGGCAAAGGGTACAAAGCACCCTCTCTAAATGACTTGAGTGGCAAATTCCTCAAGGGTGCAGTTGCAAATGCAACGACAATCCAAAAAGATCAAAAGAAGCAATGGTAGAAATACGGATGCACCATTCTTTCAAATGGGTGAACGGGTGGAAGGAGTCACACCCTCGTCAATTTTTTAACAGCTTCAAATGGTGAGATGGTATTTTTAAAGTCAATTGATGCCTCTAACATAGTTAAAAATGCAGACAATTTGAGTCTTACGTTGGAGAAAGTCGTATTAGAGGTGGGTATCCAGAATGTTGTGCAAGTTGTCACAGACAATGCAACAACATATGTGATAGCTAGAAGACTACTATAGGAAAGGCATCCATCATTCTTTTAGACTCCTTGTACGGCTCATTGCCTGACCTACTTTTGGAGGACAGGCAAAATTGATTAGGTGGGGCCAGTTATAGAAGATGCAAGAAATATAACCAAGCACATAAATAATCACCATTGGATTCTCAGCGTGATGAGAAATCACACAAAGGGGAAAGAGCTTATGCGAGCTGGTATCACAAGGTTTGCAACTAACTTCTTGACGTTGCAAATTATTTCTAGTTTGTTGTCATCATTGAAGCAAATGTTTATGAGTCAAGCATGGCTAGACTCACAATATTCAAAGAACTCTTATGGAGAGAGGACTGCAAAGATAGTTTTTGATGATGTCTTTGTAAAGAGAGCTATAGAGATCATCAAGGTAATTTGAAACTTCAATTTATATTTCAAGTCAATTCCTTTATTTTAATTTGTTAAATTATAAATATATTGTTATTTACTTATTTACTTTATTTATAATTTTGTAACTTTAAATTTTAATTTGTGTGTAGGTGTCAGAGCCGTTGCTGAGGATTTTGCGCTTGGTTGATGGGGAGCAAAACCCAATGGGGTACATTTATGAGGCCATGGATAGGGCCAAAGAGGCCATCCAAAACTATTATAGGGGGTATCCCCAGATTTGGTCCCTTTTGGGAGATAATTGATCAAAGGTGGAACAATCAACTCCACCAACCTATTCATGCAGCGAGGTACTCCTCAACCCCAAGTTTTTCTTCTATGATGGTTTCACAGATGTGAACGGGGAATTCATTAGTCTAAAGATGCATAATTACAAGCATGTTAGGGTGTAATGTCCCCTTTTTGGGACATTAATTAATTAAAAATATGGGAGACCTCTAATCCATTCTTCACATGGATTAAAGGATAAAAATGGGGAAAATGTCATTACTCCTATTTTTAAATAAAATAATTAATTCTCCTCTTATGTTTTATTTTTAAATATTAAAAGGATAATTAATATTCTATTTGGAGTTTGACTTTTCAGGAGAGAAGACTATTTTTTAAAAGAGACCCTTCTACATGAGGAAATGCGCCATAAAAAATAGGGAAACTCGGAGATTTGAAATGTCAAAAGTTATATAAGGAGATGTGGCGACCCCTTGGGGGAATGTTGAGGTTTTATTAAAATATTTTCATGCTTGAAGAGGGATGCATGCCCTTGTGATCATATTATAAAGGTGTTCTTTAACACCACCATTATTGTGGAGAGTGTGAGACCTTCTAAACTTTCATTGAGTGAATGTTGCATGATATATTCATTCTATGTTTGGCGCATTTATTTGAGAAGGAAATCTGCATGTTATTGATTGTTATTGAAGGGTATGATAGTGATTTATAATCTGTTGTTACTGCTACATTTATTAGAGCTAAAGCGACTTGCATGGGAGGTTGTTTTGGCATGTTTGGGTGTCTTTTGAGCTAGATCTGCAATCTGATTTGTATTGGCATATTTTTCCAAGTGTGGGGCTGCTATTTTGGGGGTTTTGGGAAGCATCAAAAGAGTTAATTTATACAATTTATTCTAATCCTAGCAACTTGATATCAGTTTTCTGGGGCTATTTTGAGGTGGTTTCAGTGATCAAAAAATTCAGATTCTTAGTTCATTGGAAAGGTCTTGATTTCTAGTTTATTGTGCATTTTATTTGGTGGCAAAATATGGAATATTGAGTGAGATATTAATTTTTGAAGTTTCAGTTGTTTTGGGTGCATTATTAATTAATTAACTGCTATTAAAAAACCAAATCTGAAAAAGATTAATCATCTAATTGGTTCTCTCATCTAACCCACCACTTTGGCTTACTCCAACCCCATTTGGGTTGTTTTAAAGCCGACATTGGGTTATTTGAGGTCGAACTAAGAAGAGTTGATCCTTCTAAGTCGATTTGAGTTAATTAATTTGCAGATTTAAATAATATCCCAAAAGGGGATATTACATAGGGGAGGCTCTTGTCTTCAACGTTAGTTGTCCAAGGGAGAACCACGCAATCACCAGGGAATTAAAATTAGAATGTTTACTAAATTACTTATATGTTACAAGTTACGAATTTAATTTTATTAATTACTTATAAAATTTTGATTGTCTTGTTTGTAGGTTCTTGGTGGGAGGATTGGGCAGGAAATACCCCGCATCTTCAAAAGCTAACCCTCAGAATTTTATCTCAACCTTATAGAGCTTTTGGATGTGAACGTGATTGGAGTTTGTTTGAGGCCATTCACACGAAGAAGCACAACAAGTTGATTCAAAAACGCCTCAATGAATTGATTTTTGTGCAATAAAATCTCCGTCTTCACACAAGAAAGGCGGAGGTGATACAGGGGCATCACATGAAGGATATTAAAAATGAGAAATTTCATTCTTGTCATCTTAGGAGACCATGAAATAAGGTTTGAGATCATGCTACAGTGGTAGGAAGGCTCAAGACATTTAAAATTTCAAAATATATGCTTTCCCTCCAAAATGTAATTTAAATTCTCAAAGTTGTAAAAGTGGATTTCTAAGTTGCTTAGGTGTGTCAAAATGGAATGTAAAGGTGGTTTGGACATGTTGAAAGGAGTCATACGTTATATTAAGTCCAAAATATTGACAACATTGTAAAAGATGCTATTTTCCTATGTGTGGCAAATGAAGAAGCTGGATGAGTCATCAATACAGTTATTTTTCAAGATGTAATACAATAAAAGGAGATGGAACTCGAGTGGGAAGGAGTTAGTTCCTCCAAGGGGAGGTGAGAATGCAGAGGAAGGGAGTATTCCTCGTGGAGAGGAATAGAATAATAGTGGAATGAAGAAAAAGACGAGTTTTGTATGAAAGTTTTAGTAAATGTTATGCATATCTCTGTTTTGATGGACATTCTACTCTTTTAGATGTATTTTCTGAGTTTGGTGTGTCTGAGTGATTAGAAATGAACCTTTTAGATTAGATAAACAAAATTTATTGATCCTTTTAATGATCTTGCTTTAAATGATTGCCATATGCTTTGTGATCACAACTTTGAATTGAGTATTAGGGAAGAGAAGATTGTGATTCTGTGAGGGATTTGATATGTTTGTAAAGATTTATGATCTTCATAATGAATACCTTAGTAATAAATCATATGGTTAGGTTGGTTGATGTGTTTATGAAGGATTTGTTGGCATAGATTCAGTCATTCCTCATTTTTTTTAAATCTCTGACAAGAGAAAACTGTAACTGTGCATTTCAGGATGGTTCTTGAGAAGATTTTATTGACCAAGCCTGACGTTGCAAGCATCGTGTTATAACAATATTGATACATCATTACTAGGTTTGTTATTGGGGAATCAAGAAGCATTTGCATGCAAGTATAGTTGTGACTGAGATAGATCCAGAATAAAGAAAATGCTAGAGCTTGCAAAGGAAGAATAATAGGATTCTACAAGAAGTAGGGTGAGTATTGTGTTTTCGAGGCATTTAAACTCTATCCAGTAGATACATGCATTATTGGATAAAAGTTGCCATAAAGATAGATTGCAAGAATCCACCCTGCAACCTACAGTTCGAATTGGGAAAAAGAAAGTTAGTTTTGAAGAAAACGTGATTATTGTGCTTCTCTGGTAAAATAGCATTGTTTGGAGCATTAAGGCATGCATGTGGGTCAAATTTAGAGAGTTGGAGTTGCATACAATGAAAGATATCAAGTTTTAAAGCCTCTCGGACTTGTATACAGACCTAGTTAGGGTTTGGTAAGTAATTAAGTGGCAAAAACCCTTAACCATGGAGTTTAACTCTGAAATTGCAAAGAAAACATGATTATGGAGTCCTTGAACCATTGCAAGAAGAATATTTGAATTTCATTGGTGAAATTTTGTTATTTTCTTACCAGTTCCTTCAGGGATATTGTGTACAGTTAGAAAGGGCTAATATGGAGGGTCATTTAACAAAGCAAGTACACTCTAAACAAGGAGTTGATCCTTGAAACTTTAAGGGTATTACAAATGGAGTATTGGGTGCTCAAAACACTCTGCATTGTATTTTAAAACCTCCACAGAGAAAAGAAATGGATGACAGTTACTAGAAAGAGACCTAGTAAGGGTTTAGAAGACAAATGCAAAATGTGAGCTACAAGGAATGGTACAAAGAACTGACTCCTGAAACTTTACAAGCATGTTAGGGGTATGTAAGCCCAACTATTTGAGGTGATAGTTCACTGAGAGGAGCTATGTAAAGGCAAAACCTGGTTAAGAGCAAGAAAGGAGTTCTTGACAACATTGTAGGGGCAGTCTTGTGGAATGAAGAGTAGGGTGAAATTTGAAGTCCCGAATGTTTTTCCTTATTGATTCTAACAATCATATGAAAGTGTGGACAGGGAGGAAAGGTTTGGAAGAGTTAAGAAGCAAAAGGACCAAAGATTGCATGCTTAGACTACGGGATTAAGAACAAGAAAGGTAAGTACAATGGAAGCCACTGAGTGTTATGACATTGAATGAACGATGAGGTTGCGAATGAAGTTTTGCCAGATGAATAGATATTGGTTGCAAAGTATGAAACTTGGTGAAAACAAATTTGAGAGTTATTTGCAAGGTTATACAAGATTGGAGCAAAATGAACAAATTTGTAGCCATGATAGGCTCATTATTGATTCTCCAAGCACCAAGTAAGATGGAATTGGTTGTTGTAAACCTGTGATAGTAGATTTGATAGTTATTATTGATCCTTGACTACATCAGGAGGCCACATCCCAAGAGCTTATTGATTTGGATGAGATAGATCCATACAACGATTGGACTAGGCAAGAAGAGGAAATCCATACATTCAAAAAGGATGAGATTTCTTCTTTCGAGAGGGAAGCTAGGGAGGGAGAACCACTAGCAGGAGATATTGGATTGGATGACATCTTTGGAGGTGATGTCAATATGCAGCAGAGGAGCCACACCCATCTACTACTATGGTGGAGCCGCAGTCAAAGCCTTCTAGGAGGAGAGAACAGCCACAATTGAGTGTGGGGACTAGTAGAGGCAATAGACCCTCTCCCCAATATTTCTCTAGAACGGGGAAGAGGAAAATGTAAATTATTGTAAATTGTGACTTGCATAGATATGAAATTTATGATGATAATTTTTAATGACAATCGTCATAACTTCATACAACTTATCAGCCGGATGTTTTATTCGCATGATGATGCAATTTTGAATTGTATTTGTATTCAAATCTAATAGAAAACGCTTCTCCAAAATTTTACAAACTCATTTGATACATTTTGTAGCCATATTTTGCATAAAGTTTATGTTTTTTAAAGAATTTGTTTATTGTTTACGCTGCCAAAAATTCCCGAATATTCGCCGAATCTTGCCAAGTTATTGCCGAGTCAAAAAAATTAGCGTTTACCGAATACGAGTATGCAAACTATGGTTGTAATGATATATCTTGAACCTATGTTGTAATGAAACTATTGTATTTGCATTCAAATTTAATAGAAAACACTTCTCCAACATTTTACAGACTCATTTGATACATTTTGTAGCTATATTTTGCATAAATTTTATGTTTTTTAAGAAATTTGTGTATTTTTTAAGTTTCTGAATATTCGTCGAGTCTTGCCAAATTTTTGCCGAGTCAAACTTTTTTGGGTTTGCCAAATATTTGTCGAATACAAATATGCGAACTATGGTTGTAATGATATATCTTGAACCTATTTTGTGATTTGGTGGTCTAATAAGTCCAACAAAATCAACATCCCACTTTTCAAATGGTTCTTGCCACTGTTACCTAAATCTCTAGGACGGTGGGACAATAGGACAAAATTTTGGGGAGGGCAAAAAATTCCCAAAATTTCAGGACGGCGGGGGGACAGTAGGGGGGCGGCTATTAAAATAATATATAAAATTATAAATATTATAAATATACATATTAATTTTTAAAAAATTATGAATAGTAGTTCATATTTATATATCAGTTAAGCAAGAGCATATAGTCCATGTCCAGACATCCATATTAAAAAACTCAACAGCATACATATAGTTATACTAATGTTATGTCCATATAACTTTTAATATTAATATGTATGTTATTGGTTTTCATAGCATGTTGTGACAGTCCACCATGTGTATTTGTGCTCGAAAATTTTTGTATTCCTATATCACTCTTGTTTCTTAATATGTCTTTGTAATACAATACAGATCGGGTTATGCTCAATGGGTAAACATTTATAAAGAGAAAACAATAAACAAATTAATTTTAAAATAAAAACATAAGTCCTTGAAATGTCCCAGGGAAGTCACAGACGTCCCCAAAAAAGCTGTCCTACACGTCCCCGAGACGTCCTCCTGATTTCTAAACATCCCAGGGACGTTTCCCCTTTTCCCCCTGCCACTTTCGGAAATGGGGGGGGGGGGCGGGCGGGGGGGGAAAGTTTGCCCCACAGTCCCGGCGTTCCCAAAACGTCCGGGACTGTCCTAGACTTGTTTTTTTAGGGGGGGGGGGGCGCGTCCCTACGTAACACTAGATCTTGCACAATGAATTTAGACTAATGTCGTACGAATATCTCCTATGTCAGTTTACTCACTCTTTGACCAAAAACTTACACAATGTTGTACATCTTCTTGTGCAGGATTAAAGATGGGAGAGGGAGAGAGAGTCCTTTCAGAGAGGGAGAGAGGGAGAGAGAGAGAGGGAGAGCTCCTAGAGAGATGTCCTCTAGAGAGGGAGGGAGGGAGCGATTGTTGCGAGACTATTCATTGTAATGCTATGCTCCATTGTGATCACATCCACCCAAGTACAACTGTCTTCATGCAACCTGATCTTTTAAAGATCCCGTTCAATCAATGCTAAGACGGAGCGGTCTTAACCATGAATTGCTTTTTCAAGGCAATGGTCAATTTCCTTGCGGCCACGATCCTCAGCAGTCAGAGCGTGCTAGGGTTTACGAAGGATCTAATGCACTCCGAGCACTACTGTGCAAAACTCAAGAACAGTTAGGCACCAAAAAATTCATCCGCAGCAAATTTTCAGTGGGGGTTGAGTCATCGACAAGCGATCAAGTGACTACTTCCATTCAATCTTCTGGAGAAAAACACCGCAAACGGGTTGAAAACTGTAGTTGGTTACGGAATAGTACCATTCATAATAGCATACCGTCATTTGGACGAAAGCAAAATCACCTTGTTGACGAAATACTTTAGAGATTCATGATACTCAGTAAAAATGACAAAAGGGTTTCAGCCAATTGATGTATGCTTGAATTTGGGTGATACCATTTCGACAGGACCATTTGTAAAGCTGAAAACATTGCACTCAGGCTCTAAAACTTTTCTGACAACGGACTGTCTTAGACTAGCTCACAAATAAATGGGCTGAACAATTTTGTCTTCTCTTGGTTGCAAAATTGAACTGCCCCAATCATTGTCCCCAAAGCATCTACATATAAATGGAATCACTTATTCCAATCTGGAAACTGCAAAATAGGCACACTAGCCAAATCCCCTTTCAAGGTATCAAAAGCTTCTTGTTGTATGTCAATCAAAATGGCCCTTCTTCAACAACTCCTTGAGCAGTCCACCAATGAGCGCATAATTTCTAATAAACTTCCTATAATATCTCAAATGAACAAGAAAGGGACAGACATCTTTTTGTGTTTGAGGCACCTCTAACTACTAGATCACAACGAATTTTGCAAGGTCCACCAACATGCCTTCTTTACAAATGACATGTCCCAATAAAGTACCATATGGTACCTCAAAAGTACGCTTCAAGTAGAAATAAATTTGTATTGTCTACAACTATCAACTATCAGGAGAAAAAAAATTATGGTACTTCAATAAACCATACTTTGTTCAACAATTACACTAGCAACAACTTACGGATGAACTCCTTGAATGCTTCAACCACAATGCACAAAAACACAATACATGCATTCTTAAACTCGAATGGCATTACATTATAGGAAAAAGAACCCCATGTCATCGCAAAAAGGGTCTTGGATTTGTCCTCTTCTATGATGTGTGCCTAATGATATCCTAAGGTTCCATCGATGAAGGAATAGATCTCACATCTGGCGATTCCCTCCAAGACTTCCTCCGGGAATGGAGTTGGAAAAGGAACTTGGACCCAAGCATCATTGAGCACCCTATAGTGCATGCACACGCGAATCCTTCCATCTTTCTTGATACTTATAACCATAGAGCTCACCTAATCAAACTCTTCAATCAAGAAGATTAATCATGCATCAAGCATCTTGTCAATCTCTTCCTTAACCTTGAAGTGCAAATTCAGGTGCATTCTATAGAGTCTCTTCTTTATAGACCTTGTGCCTTCGCATAGCTTTATGCTCATCTTCCACTAGCTTGGGTACAATCCTTTCATCTCCTGAATAACTCTTTGGGAACAAGTCTTGGTACTCCTTCACTAACTCTGCAAGCCAAGTGAACTCCACATCATCCCTATAATATCCTAGGTTGGCCATGTGTTGTTCCTCCTTTGTGCCAATGTTCACCTCTTTCATGCACAAAGGTTGATTGTAGTTTTTGGTGGGATCTTTGGTTTTGAATCCACAATTTGTTTTTCCTCAGTAGTTTCTATCTACTCAAGCTCATCATCTACCACAACCTCCTCAAACACATCAACTTCGTGAACATCCTTGGTTTGAAACTCGGGTTGGGAGCTTAAACCTCCCCACACTATATCGTTATTATGTCTCTAGTGCAAATAGATTATCCACCGAGTACTCGTCATCATGGATCTTCCATAGTTGATCCTCCCATTGCACATATTTATAGAAGACTGCATTCTTAATTATGCACAACGGCTCCAGGAACTCTTGCCAATTCGACATCAAAAGAAAGTCTTGATGAAATCTTCCTTGATTGTTTTCCCGATCAATCGTCTCCCTTCTAATCTCACCCTACAAATATCAAGCTTTAAAATATTAATTGCAAGCTATCAACATTACAAATATATAAGCCAATTAAATAGGAAAAACATCCAAAACAAAGTCTCAAAAATAAAGCCACACATGGCTTGAGGCTAAACCTACGACCAACCAACCCAAGCATAGGCTAGTATATAGCATAACCAAATAACAAGCCTAACAAAGCCCACTAACTACATAGCAATATTTGTAACTCATTTGGTTACAATATTACAAACACAATATGAGCTAAACATTAGAATACCCTCCCGTAATCACTAAACCGGAAACAACTCCAAGCTTATCTCTGAATTTTATAAATTTATTTTTACTCGAGGGTTTAGGTTGTTCTGAGGTGGTGAACTTTCAACGTATTTTGTTCTAGCATGAAAAACTAGATTCTTCGCCACCTTTAAACCATTTTAGTTTTTCCAAAAGATAGGTAATGTAGATGAAGCAAGTTGAAGATCCTTCATTACTGTTTGAATGTTACAAATACATTGTGTAACATTATTAATATATTGTAATATTATTAATAATGAGTTTATATAACTCATATTAATAATATAGTTAGTGTGAGTGTGTTGTGATAAACAACTCACGTAGCTATTCTAGAGTGTGAGTGATCCTAGGGATAAGTATGAGAGATTCATGGAGAGAGATATGAGAAAGACTTAAGTGATAAGACTTGATTCCTAGATTATAGGATCAAGAATTTGTATAAGAAGTTGTCTCTAGATGAATACAATATCCCGGATGAATTTAATTTGCATATTATATTATTCGGTGTTTATTTCTCATATTATATTGCAGCTTTTAACATTGAGTCCACATCAACTCACTAGTTACACTCACAACTGCTTTGTAACTCAGCTTCAGTGCAAGACAAGGCAATTGTGCTCTGAAGCTTACTTCACCATGAAAATACCCCTAAACCAAAAGTGAAAACGTGACCTATTGTAGACTTTTTGGAAGCAATTAATCATACCCAATCTGAACACAGTACTCTGTGAGCTTAAAACCGACAGATTTCTTATATATAATGTCAAAGTCAAGAGTTCCTTTGACATATCTAATAACTTGTTTTGCAACTTGCCAATGTTCTTCATGCGGTTGGGACATGAAGCGATAAAGATAACTTACTACAAAATAAAAATCAGGTCTAGTAGTAATAAGATAAATCAAACTACCTACTAATTGTTGATACACTATTTCATTGACCGGTGGTGAATCAGTATTAGTTGAGATTTTTGTCCCAACTTCCATCAATGTAATTGCTATATTGCAATCATACATTTTGAATTTATCTAACAAGGATTTGGCATATTTTGTTTGAGAAATAAAAATAGTATAACCAAAATTGTAACACTACCAAAATTCTACACCTAGACAATATTGGAGTAGTCCTAGATCAGTCATTTCAAATACAGAACACATGTCAGCTTTTATCTGTTTAATCAAGTCATTACTACTTCTGGTGATAACAAGATCATCAACATAGACAACTAGAACCACTATGTCATCACCTACCAACAGAATATAGAGAGTAGATTCTAAATTACTTCTTTCAAAACCAGACTTAAAGATATTTATCAATTTTAACATACCAGGATCAAGGAGCCTACTTAATTTCATACAAGAACTTCACTAACATGCAAACCAAATGCTCTTCTCCAGGATTCTAAAATCCCTGTGGTTGAACCATGTACACTTCTTCCAAGTCTCTGTTAAGGGAGGCAATTTTGACATCCATCTGATAAACCTGCCAGCCAAACGAAGCGGCAATAGCAATAACCAACCTGAAAGGTCAAAAGATGGCGGCAAGTTTTGTAGCACCATAGCAATCAAATCTTGCTCATCTACAGATTTCTCAACTGGTTTCAAATGATCACAAATTTCCTTCAGAAGCAACAAAAAGTCAAAAACCGACCCTTCTTCCTGCATTTTAGTGAAATATAACATATTCATCAAATAGAATACCTTACTGACTTTTGAGCCTAGTGGTTTGAAGTCAAACTTTTACACAATCCTAAAGCTATTGTTGCATTTCTAACTTCTGGAACTAAATGCTCAGCAACAGAAAGTTTAAGCAACATTAAAGCTTCCCTATGACGTTCATGATAGTCGTCAGTTCCTCTTCATCATCAGGTCGAGACTCTTTACCAAGTATAATTTGATCAATATTTCTGAACTCGCATATTGTAAGAATCTTATGACTCTAGAGACTGAAATTTTTACCAGTCAACTTCTGGTTGTCAGGCAATAACAGATGTTGAATGCTAGCCATTTTACCTAGTTTTTCACTAAAAAGTAAATTTAAAAAACTAGAAAGGCTATCTCAAAAATTCCTTTTGCATGCGCATCCAACACCTAAATTGGACACTATTACCAGTTTTCAGCTTCAAAGTCTTTAAGTTTTATGAGAAATTAAATTAATCATTTTCCGCAAAAGTGCCTAAAAATGATGAAAAAAATAAAATCTCAGGATTTACGAGGAGTTTTTACAAAAAAAAAAATTTGCATTTGTTTTTTATCACCTAACCAGACAACTGGGCAAATTTTTAGGATTGAACTCATTTCCCTTCACCAGATACTGAATTAAACATCTTCCAAGCAATTTCTAAGGCAAAAACTTTAATTTTTTTTTCTAATGTTTATTAAAAATATAAACTTTAAAATTCCTATTTCAACCCTAAATATTTCTAAAACTGAAAACTTAGCTTAAAACTTCTTTATCTCCTTCACCAATCAGATTTCACCTGTGTACAGCAGCAGCAAGGCATCGTCCTTCACCTAAGTAGCGCCATTCAATCATTGGGCAGCTGCGTGCTTCTACCAACAATGGGGTTCTACTTCTCCACAGGGTGCTCTTCCTCTGTTCTAGACGCCTTTAATCTTGTTTCTACTCTATCAGATCTTCCTTCTTGCTTCCCATGTGCTCAGAAATAATTTTTAAAAATGTCTTCTAGCATAGCATTCTCACTGAAATCTTTCTTGCCTCACAGGCTTCTCTCCCAAGCTTCTTAAACCGAACTCTGATGCCATAAAAGATTAATTGCAAGCTGTCAACATTACAAATATGCAGGCCTATTAAATAAGCAACACAAGAAACAAAGTCTCAACAATAAAGCCAAACATGGCTTGAGGCTAAACCTACAACTAACCAACCCAAGCATAGGCTAGTAAATAGCATTACTAAATAACAAGCCTAACAAAGCTCACTAACTACATAACAATATATGTAACTCATTTGGTTACAATATTACAAACACAATATGAGCTAACTAATCTAATAGGTAGGGCTCAAGTCTCCAGAGTCCCACAGAACACATGAACCCATAACCATAATGGTAGTAAGAACTCGCTTAGAGTCAAGACCGTCTCACATTGCTTCAAATGATCACCAGGGTCAATATCATCCACATAGACTGGTAGACCTTTCTTGACACTACTCTCAAAAATAGTACACATTGCTTCCTTAATCTGACTCCATCCTAGCAAGTATGGCTTGTGCATTGTCCATCATTGGGCACTTGTATCCCGCATGGTATGTGTCAACACAAAAACTTTATCTTCTTTGGGAAGGCATGCCATTAGGTCTACCAAATACTCCTTAACACAAGTAGACCCATCATACTTAGGCCACTTCTCCAACCAGCCTCAAAAAATCCTCATCACCCTTCGGATCTATGGCACTGTTTTGGGAACCCACTTCATAGTTCCTTTTTGCATGCTCCAATTCTTGCGCACCACCCCACTCCTCATTGGCTGATCTTGTTTTTTGTGCAATCTCATTACTCCAACACACTTCTTGCCGAATACCTTGTATTCTTCCATAACCCATCTTTCGCAAGTAACACTTGCAGTATCAGACACTGACTAACTACTCTACCAATCAATCTTGCCATCTTATGGGCCCAAATACTCCTTATCTTACGCAGTTACCATGTAGATATCACTATCTCTTCCTCCATATCCACACTCTCCACATACGAAGGTCCCATCAAGTCATCCAGAGGAATGACGACCCTATTTCCATCACTCTTAAAACTTATTACTCTCTTCTTGAACCTCATGTCCACATGATTGTCATAACATCAAGGTCGGCCCAACAATGCAAGATAATTATTCTTTTCTGCAATCTCTGACTTCAAAATCTACAATGAACTTCACTCCCTTGATATCCAACTGGGTCTCACAAAAGCCCAATTGGTCTACCCTTTGACTTATTATCCATAATCAATAAACTTGAAGTAAGCTTGAGCATAGGAGTTCGCAATCTCCCCCAAGCATCTTTTGCAAAAATGTTCACTTCTACGCCAGTGTCTATCAACATGTTCTTCATATCTTGTCCATTGATTTGTGCTTCTAACCTAAGTCATAGAATTTGCCGGATTTCAATCAAAAAGTTTGAAATTCAGCAAATTCCAAAAAAAATTTAAAAACATTCAGATTCGGTGAAAAATTCAAAGATTTAAATTTTAATCAATTTTTACATGAACCCTACAAAAATCACAGCTTTGGTGAATAAAAACAATCAAAAAACATTGAAAAGTTCTATTACTTTTTAGGGTTTGCATTAAATGTCGGCTAGGGATTCGTTTGCTATATATGCGAGCTTCGTGGATGCTATTACAACTACAAACTGCATAGTGAATCATGATTCAAATATAGTGAAGCCATGTTAAGTTTATTTTATTCTCTCCAAGAAACGCCATGGAGTGACTAGAGAGGAATCATTTTCAGCACCGTTCGTTATCGAGTGGAGTCGTTTTGTGCAGTGGAGTGCCGGAGTCCTGTTGTGAAGTGGAGTATTGTCTAGACTTTGGCGTGACGTGACGTCTAGAGAAGGAGCAACAACATAGGTGCCGCCCACAGCCCATTGTCACCACCCGCATCCAAGTATTTCTTGGTTTTCATTTGGCATACCGATTAGATTTTAGGTATTAATAATAGAAAAAGTTTAATGTTATATGTTAATTTATTAGTTTAATGACTTTAACATTTGAAATCTAAACATAGTAAAACAAATAAATAGAACCTAAACAATTGTTTAGATTCTATATATTTGCTTATTTACAATGTTTAAACTTTAAAGTCATTAATTTTAGTATGTTTAAACTTAGACATTTTTATTATTTATTATTAATAGTTAGATAAGTTTTAAAATTAAATTCATATTTGTTATTAAAAATTTAATCTTAAACTCATTTATTATTAGAATTTCTATATTTAATTTTTAAATTTAGGTTTATTGATATTATTTTATTATTTAAAATTTAAATTTAGGTTTATTAATTAATTTTTAAATTTAGGTTCATTAATTAGATAATCTGAAATCAGAAATTTAGATGTTTCATTATTTAATATTTATCAATTAATTTAACTTTTTAATATATTTTTATTATTTATTAATAGTTAGAAATTAATTAATAATTAAATTATCTAATAGATGTATAGTTCATTATTTAATATTTATCAATTAATTTAATTTTATAATATATTTTTTATTATTTATTACAGTTAGAAATCAATTAATAATAAAATTATCTAATATTAGAAATTCAGATGCATAATTTATAATTTAATATTTATCAATTAATTTTAGGTTTTTAATATATTTTTGAGCTTAAGAAATAAATTATGGAATTATTTAAAATTTATGATATGTATTTATAAATATTTTCTTATGAATAGTATTTATGTAAATTAAGTTATATTTGAATACTAAGTTCACGTCTTTCATTATCTTTTTAGAAGGCTTTTAACAATTTAATTAGATTATTAATTTTTTTGGACGTTTACTTGGTGTTAAAGTTAAAATATGATATTTACTTGGTATTAAAGTTATATAAGTATTATAATCTCATCGTCTTTAAACATTTAGTTTCCCAACATAATTCAATGGCGCCCCTGAAATCAAATGTTGAGGCATGGAAATACGTAACACACGATGGTAATCATATCAAATGTGATTTGTGTAGTTATTCATTTGTCGAGAGTGTCACAAGGGTATGGACAACCTACTTCGCTGGTGCGGGAGGGAGTGTTATTGCATGCCCAAATGTAACTCCAAAGATTAAAGTTGTGTTAGAGAAAGACTAAGCCTCTTCGTCCACAAAAAAGTAAAAATCAGTACAAAAAAGCAAGGAATTCAAGCAAACATATCTAGGTTCACTACAAATTTTATGTCTTTTGCTTCAAACATTCCCACATCTAATGATACAACAAGGGGATCAAAGAGTGGAACTTTGAACAGCCTTTGGAAAACAATGGAGAAACAACATGTGGATGATGTATTGGCGGATTTGTTTTATTCAAGTGCAATTCCATTCAATGTTTCCAAGAATCCGCATTTTAAGAATGCAATTCAAAAAATTGCAAATATTGACAAAGGGTACACACCTCCTACTTCAAAGGCTCTTAAAACAATTCTTCTGAAGAAATCGAAAGAAAGGGTGACCAAAAAACTGACATCAATCAAAACCTATTAGAGTGTAATAGGGTGCACCATATTGAATGATGGATGGTCAAACATGTGTCAGAGGCCGTTGATTAATGTTTTGGTGGCTTGCCCTCTAGGCATAGTGTTTTTGAAGGTAGTTGATGCCATGAATCACAAGAACACCTCTGAGTGTCTTTTCAAAATGTTAGAGGGAGTCATTCTTGAAGTGGGTATAGAGAACGTGGTTCAAGTTGTAACTGATAGTGTTGCAAATTGTGTGGGTGCTGGGAATTTGATTATAAATAAGTACCCACATATATTTTAGAGTCCATGTGCAACACATTGTCTTAATTTGTTGTTTCATGACTTGGCTAAATTTCCCTAGGTGCACGAAGCAATTCATAGAGGGAGAGAAATTGTGTATTTCATCAGAAACCACCGCCTCACATTGAACATTTACTGATAGCATGCATCCAGAGAGTTATTGAGGCCTTGTGAAACAATATTTGCCTCATTTATATCACTTTGAAAAGAGTGGTTGAAGAGAAAGTATCACTAAGGTCAATTATTTGTTCAACTGACTGGGAAAATTTAGTTATTTCTAAAGGTGCAAAAGAAAAGAACATAGAGCAAATAATTCTAAACAACATTTTTTGGGAAAGTGAGACAAAGGTTTTAGAAGTGTGTGAACCAATTGTTGAAGTGCTTCGTATGTTTGATGGTGATAAACGTTGTCTTTTTATACTTTATCAAAGCATGGACTGTTGCTAGGAAACCATTCAATCATGTGGAAGCAAAGTATATTGAGATATGGGAAACAATTGATTCAAGATGGAAAATGATGCACACCCCCTTGCATGCAACAACTTGCTATTTGGAGCCAAAACTCTTCCATATAGACAAAAAGAGTGATGCTGAAATTATGAGTGGTTAGCAACCTTCCACCATAACCCTAGCTCATTGTCAATATGTAGGAGAATTCGTTTGTCTTGCTTCTCTATTACATGTTTGACGCATTTCTTCAATAGCTTGGCAATCCATTGTGCCATGTGTGTCATCCTCGCATATATTACACCTCGTGATCTTGACTCTTTTTGCATGTTGCACCACCGAGCAATCTTGTGTCTCGTGGTCCAACAAACAAGCCTCACAGCATAGCTTAGCAACATGATGTGTGTGTTAAATACACTCTTCCCTCATGTGTCCAGTTACATTGTAATCAATGCAATACTTCTTCATCTCTTGTGAATCTTGTACACCGAGAGCAGCTAACTTCTTCAACTAGCTAGCCATCATCAAAATTTGTGCTCCCAAAAATGGTTTGACCTTAGTATCAAAGCTTCCAAACGCTTCTACACACAAAGTTGCATCTAAAGCCTCACACGGATCATTAAAATTCTTCATCATAAGTTGCCTTTTGAAAGGGGACAACATGCCTCCCGCAAACCACTACGCATGCTATGGCAAATGAATATCATAAGAGATCTTTGAGGATGGAGTCTTGAAATGCGCATCATAAGCACGCACACCCTCTGTCGACTCTAGCTTGATCTCTTTTAACGCAGAAATGTTTTCCTACTCAACCTCCAGAACATGAAACTCCTTCAGAAATGCAGCCTTCAATGCATCAAAGTCCACAGCCATCTAGTTAGGGCCATACTTCCTATACTAGGTATGCGCCCTTCCAAACAAAGTAGTAACAAAGTGACTCGTCTTTGCCTCCGATGAGGTAATACCTTCCACTCACCACACAATTTCACATCTATGCACATGGTCAAGTGCATCTTCCATTCCATAATACTTTGATAATTGCATAGTTATATGAAAGAACGTCTGCATTGGTGGAACTACTAACGACTAGGTTGTCATGGGATTTGCCTATGTTCCACCTACGACAACTAAAAGAGTTATAGGTCCCACACTCGCTCTAGCAGTACTCACTCCACATAAACTCGACTTCCTCTGTGCATAATTCATTGATTTGTATATAAAACTCCTACGTTACAATCACTTCCATACTCCAAAATCCCTAACTTTGCAAAAAACTTTTTCACAAGTAACACGTAAAGGCTTTGGCATCCGGTAGAGTCGGGGCAGAGACTCCTAGATCTTGTGCTCACTTCTAACAGCAACTTCCATACATTTTCCTTAACATGTCCGTCATCCAAGGAACTCCTCCTGCATAATCCTTTGCCAAAGGAGCATGTTCCACAGCCACACAAATTTGTCTTGTCCACCAAAGGTTTCAATGGCATCTGTAAGATCAATCCTCTCCATTCTATGTGAGTCCTTAATGGCAAACTCAATAGGCTAGCTTCCTTTAATTGTATGCAGCAACCCTTCCTTGACGAGGAAATCCTCCATTTTTAACCCAATCCACAAAGATCTAGACTCACTTCAAGCCCTATCATCTCCTAACCCTCGCACGTCACAAATTTAGTTGGCCATACTTGCGGTTTCACTATAAAATTCTTCATAAAATTTGTGATCTGCCCTGATCCTTCCAGCCACACAATAGTTAGCATCAAACCCTCACAATTAATACACTGATGTCCCAACAACAGAACCAAAAATGATAGTTGTAGAACATAAAAGCATTTAGGATCAGTTTCTGCACTAGACAAAGATCATCCACTAAACATGAACGTCCTTTCATGCGTCGGCATTTTCAAACTTGCACTTGAAGGTCTCACCTAAGGCACGAAGAGAATAACAGGCACCTCATTTAGAGAGAATTGTGAAGATCAGACAAGCCATTTGAGCTAATGTGGATCACAAGATAATTGGGCAAGAAATAACTCTTTAACACATATATTTCATGTACAATTGCATTCAAACCCTAATTAAATACGGTTCTAGAAGAAAACCTCATTCTATTCATTGATCATTAAAATTATCAGTGTCTCATACAGAATTGAGCGGCATAAACAAGATCTAGGCTCAGCCCCTATGCATTCCAGCAACAAACCCTAGCCTTTCCAGGATTCACTAAGTATAATCATACAACCAGCTACTGTAACTAGCTGTATCAACAACTTATCAGCTTATCAACATATTCATAATGAGGAATTACAACATTTTATATGCTCCAAGGATGGTAATCATAGAATATTCTCTGAATATACTCTTCTGGAACCATCCAAAATCCGCAGATGGAGCTTAGTTGGAAAGCACATTTTGTTTCTTTGATGCCCACAGGATCTCAGATTATTTGTCAAATAATGATTTGTGCACTGCCATGTGCCTCTTCTTCAATCACTCAGCCCTAATTAGTTCTTATACACCACGTGCCTCACACACGCTCTACAAGAAACTGATTGATTATTGCACTCAGAATCTGCAGGTCAACAGTTATCTTAAAAACCTTATGTACTGTCCCCAAATGGACATATTTCACCCTCAAATGGAATAGAAGCAAATCCCAATCTAATGCAGCAGATTATAAAAGATATACAGAAATCTTAAAATGCAGATCTGGATTTATATTAGAAAATGCGGCTTGGGTAGAGAATGGGACTCACCCAAAACTGAAGTAAAATCAATAGATTTCTATCAAAAACAGACCAGCTGATATTATTATTGCAAAAACACCAAAAAGATACCAGATTTGTCCCCAAATGAAGGCTGATTAATTTTATAAAATTTTGCAGACTGCCCCTTGAGACACACAGCTGAAAACACCAGTTCTTTGACCCAAAATCTGCACAAATTTGCTGATTTGATTTCTAAAAATCAGAATTATGAACAGCAATCTAAATCAGCTCCAAAACCCTACAAACCAGCTTCCTAGATGGGTCGCTCCACCCTAAAAGCACTGGGAATGAAGAAGAAGCAACAGCAACCTTTCTTTTTCTCCAAACCCTTGGTAGATCTGCAAAGCACAGCCCTCAAACACTGCTGGAAAATACTGAAAAACACAGATAACTCCTTGACCTTCAATGGAAACCGCTGAATGGAGAATCCTCTCAAATAGAGGAAGAGTTTCATTCTCATTCCAGATCTTGAGAGGGTTTGTCCTCTAGAGATGACTTCAATGGGTTTTCATCCTCTGAAATAATTTGCAAAGCTCTCAAACTCAAGACAAAAATCGGAATATTTTGTAAAATAAAAGAGATGATTTACAAAGCCAAATACACTTACTTGTATGAGCAATCTTGGCTTAGTAGCCACCCCTGACCACCAATCAAATGTCTTGTCCCACATTTAATTCTTTTTTGGCATTTATCACATCCCAACATGGGTCGGATTTTCTCCTAGGGAGAAATAAAAATAAAAAGTGACTTTCTTTTTTCCTAATTTCATTTTCACTTTATCTTCTCTTTTATTTTAATTAAGTCAATAATAAATTAATATAAGTGTTTTTTATAAAGTTTCTTTTTTTATGCACTTTATAACAATTCACTAAGACTATAGTTCCCCTTTTAATCACCACTTAGCAGTCAGGAAACAGAATTGGGCTAAGGGTCTTCGACCAAGAAGGGGATATTACACCTTACAGGTCAGTTTACAAAGGAAAAGTGTGTGCCCAGATAGGATTATCTATCTCTAAATCATGTACAGATCAAGTTCATGAGGAAGACCTAAATGAGTCATCCATAGTCACAATTTTGTAGTCAATACAAGAATCTTCCAGGGTTACTCTCCTACAATAAGAAAAAGAAAGAACTAAAACATTTCGGGGCATTTTACACCTTCATGTCTTCTACAGACCCTATACAAATTCCACTATCATAATCCAATATTTATTGAAAAACCAGATACTATCCAAGTTTTTAAAAATTCATTAGATATAACTCCACCTGCACATGTAAAAAAGGGTCGGCAAACATGCTCAAAGCATACATCAACACATCAGACTGTTAGAGCCAAACTTTCCTTTTTCAGAATTCTTATTACAACATCCAAGAGGGAGGGTTAGGAATACAGAGTGAACCCCATCAGATTGTTCAAATATAAGTGCCACCAAGAATGAATCAAGCTTTTAATAATAGAACCACATGAATTTTACAAGAATGTCATCATCCAACAATGCAGAACCCCAGAAGGGTCAACAAGAGAAACCAATAGCAAAACCACGGGAACTTTAAAGGAATGTTGTTGTCCAATAATGCAGAACCCTAGAAGCGTCAACAAGAGAAACCAATAGCAGAACCAGAGGAACTTTAAAGGACTGCTCACATACGATAATACAGGACCCAAGACAGGTCAACAAGAGAAACCAATAGCAAACCAATATGTTCCTATCTATATATGTAGGGGTGTAAAAGCCTACCCAGGTGTATACAACAAATCAGACAGAATTCTAGAAAGAGAAATCAGAGCTAGCTCAAACAAGAGGGAGAGTGACTTGTCAGTAATGTCCAAAGGCGTATACAACAAATCAGACAGAATTCTAGAAAGAGAAATCAGAGCTGAAGTTTTTGTAGTAGCTCAAACAAGAGGGAGAGTGACTTGTCAGTAATGTAAAGCAATCGACAAGAAAACCCTTAAGAGTTTGTAGTAGCTCAAGCTCCCTGATACTTGACTGTTGCTTCTTGCTCTAGCCTTCAATGTCCATGCTTTCCCCATTCTAAATGGCTTCCTCTTTTAATGCCAATTTTCCACAAACCTTGCAGCTAGGTTTATTTTTGGAGAACTTGAAACCAATTTGCCAAAGTTTGAGACAATTTCAGCCTTTAAGGAATCTACAGTTATGTTGGGGTTTCAAAACCCTTCTCCCACATTTAGAAATTCATACAGACATCAAGGTTTCAGGAAATCATGGCCTTCTGGACAGACATAGCCTTTGTAGGGTTTCCATGAAAAGCTTCAACAAGGCTTTCCCATTTTAAGTAAACCAATTACCTGAGGAGGTGCATTATTTGAAATGCCTAGAAGTCTTTACAACTCTCAAAAGGTGACAATCTTCAAACCCTAATACCACACAATTATAGTCCCACAAGGATGGCTGTCAAATCATTATCCAGGTGTCTACACACCTTCAAAGGTGTATACAACAGATCAGATAGAATTCTAGAAAGAGAGATCAGAGCTTAAGAGTTTGTAGTAGCTCAAGCAAGAGTGAGAGTGACTTGCCTAGAATGTAAAGCAATCCATAAGAAAAAAACTGCCAGAAATTTGACTGTTGCTTCTTGCTCCAGCCTCCACTGTCCGTGCTCTCCCCATTCTAAATGGCTTCCTCTTTTAATGTCAATTTTCTGCAAACCTTGCATTTAGGATTTATTTTTAGAGAACTTGAAACCAATTTGCCAAGTTTTCAGGCACATCCAGCCTTCAAGGAGTCTACAGTTACATTAGAATTTCAAAACCCTTCTCCCATATTTAGAAATTCATAAAGACATCAAGGTTTCAGGCCTCAGTGTCAGCCTTCTGAACAGATACAACCTTCTTAGGGTTTCCATGAAAAGCTTCTATAAGGCTTTCCCATTTAAAGTCAACCAATTACTTGAGTAGTGCATTATTAACAATGCCAAGGAGTCTTTACAACTCTCAAAAGGTGACAATCTTCAAACCCTAATACCACCCAACTATAGTCCCACAGGGATAATTGTTAACTCATAGCTTTTGCAAAGCAACACCCCCCCTTCCCCCACAAAAAACCAAAGTCAAAACATGTGCAATGAAATCTATAAAAGGTGATGCAAGATACATTCTAGGATTTAGTAATCATAGCTCAATAATAATCAAGCACAATTCATTTGCCATTGCGGTCTTCAAATAATCCAAGCAAGGTCTAACCAGTAATCAAGTATTTACATCTCAAGCAAGTCAAAACTCCCACTCATAATGCAACTTTAGAACTTCAACAATAGGATAGTCTAATTAAATATCCAAGTAAAATATGCAAAACAGGATCAATATGGATCAATTCAACATTTAATAGTGAACAAGATCAATCAAACATTACTAGACACTTTGAAAGCTCCATAATTAGAAATTAATAATGTTGAGTCCACCATCACGATCCATTAGCATGAAAGGTACCAAACCAAAAGTAGTAATGTCATGAAAATCAAGTCCACTAGAAATGGTGTCCATATACTATGCAAGCCAAGTTCTACTCAAATACAAAAACCATAACCACTAAGGTGTGTGTGTGTGTTTATATATATATGCTCAATGCCATACGACATATGGCTAACAAAAATTTGCAAGTATGAGTCTGCTAAAGGGGTATTACAAGCAAGATCCAATGATTATCAATTGGTGAGTCATAGGCAATCGAGTGGTGATGACCAAATGCCTTGCCAACTGAGCCAAGTGCTGAAACAAGCACCATAGCCCAGAAGGCCCCTTTCAACACATCAAGATACTTCACTAGGGAACAACCCACAACTACGACCCTTGGTTAACAACAAGGCCACTAAATGCAACCAACATGCATAGATTGACCCATTCTAATCCCGAGCAAACACATGGTGCCAAAAATGGGGTCACAACACAACAATTCTCTACCTCTTCCTCTATTAGAGTCTCCTCTTCCTCTAAAAGAATACCCTCTTCCTTTGTGTTTGATTCTAATTTTGAGAAGTGTTAGCTTCCTCAAAAGTAGGGTGTCCCCTACCGCTGCTTGCTTGTCCTTTTCCACTGGAGAACCTTACTCTACCTCTAGAGGTATTATGCTCCCTTCTGACCACATCCTCCTCTGCCTTCAATGCACTTCGATAGGCCTCTTCCACCAACTTCAATGAAACCATCCCATCTCATCTTCAACTGAAAAATGGCGTCCATTAACATATCTTGATGCCTTTTCCTTATCTGCTTCAGCATGACCAGATCTAATTGTGAGTTTATAAAAAAATCCTCCTACGAGTCTTTAACATCTGTTTCCTTATGCCTCAAATTTTGTAGTTTCTTGAAAAAACTCGGTTGAGAATCCAAAGGCAAGAACTTGCCCATTAGCGTTGCTACCATTTTGTCCCATGTTTTGATCTTGGTTATCCCTCTTCTTTTTCTTTCCAACTACACATGATCCCACCACATTGATGGATGGCCTTTCAGATTTGTACAAGTAAACTTCACTCTCGTTGAATCGTCTATGAACTCATAATCAAAGTACCTTTCCAGCTCTGTGATCCAATCAATAAGATCTTCGAGGCTCAAGCTTCCACCATAGCTTAGGGTCTTCGTCTTTGGTTCACTTCCTAACCTTTGCAATGGCTCTCAAAAGTCTTTCCCCTTGAGCACCCCCCGTCTCTCTTTCTTGAATCTCTAGGGCTTCTCCTTTATCATCACTTTCATCATCAGCAGTTGCTCCTCTCCTTTCATCATTCTCCATAGTATCCAATCTCACTTGGATTCTTCCCAACATCACTATCAGATCTGCAACTCAAGTGCTCTCGGTGCCCTTCCTCTTCCTCCAGCGAGAGATACTCTTATGTCTGCCATAGCCTCACAACAACCAAGCTTCGCTTTCATAAGTTGCAAATGACTCAACAAGAGCCTCACACTCAACCCAACAAAGTAATCCTAAATCCTCACTCTGAAACTAATTGATATAGACAGGAATGAGGGGGCCTAGTAAATGGCTGCCAAACTCTGCAACTTAAGACTCACAACCCACAGTCAAAGAACAGACACAGACAAAGGGCGTAGTTCTCGAACCAACACACACTTTACCAGTGTTGCAAGGAGACACGTCTCCCCTACCCAGAACGTGTTTTGTAGAAGTGAACGTGTCTTTAGTATAGGAGACAGGTATGTAGACATAACCCATACCCAGAGATGGTCATCTGAGATGTTGAACATCTCTTTCCCTCTTCCAAAAAACCCAAATGCTTCTCTGTAAAAAATTTAAAAAATTAAAAACATAACTCTTAAAAATGTTATTAGACTTTTAGTTATAAAAATATGATTTCTCAGTGTATTACCACACAACATTGATCAAAAGGCAATTTTGAATTGCTTGCACTGTGCAAAGTCCAGACTGAAAGCTTTGATTTCGATTTGATTGCAGATACTAGCCTGAAGACATTTGATTTGCTTGTTGTTGACGTAGGCTTCACTTTCCATTCTCAAATCTGTGGTTTTCAAACCTGCATTTTCATTTCTTGTCAGCAATTTTCGTCTGTATTTTTCGCCACATTTATATGATGATATCGTTTTCAACATCAATGCCAATGGCATTAAATTTTTTAATTACTTAGTAGTTTAGTTTTATTTTTTAGCTTTAAATTTTTCAGTTATTAATATTTTTGTTTTATTTCAGTGCTTTTAAATTTTAATTTACATTATCATATGTTAATTTTTTATATTTTATTTTGTTAACCATTTTGATTTAAATTATAGATTTAAAATTTATTTTCAAATGTTTCAAAATATTAATTAGACATCCGTAAATTGTTAAAATAATAATACTAATTTTAAATTTTAATTTACTACTAATAATAATCTACTTTTATACTTATTTATTAATAATAATAATTTTTTATTTTTTATCTTTTCCATATTTTGTTAAAATGTTGGGAAGGAAAGATGGCCTCATCCCGTTGTGGGATTATTATGATCGTGTTGCGACGAGCAAAGATAGTGGCAGCATAGCAATTATTGCCTGCAAACTTTGTGGGAAGTCCTTTCAAGTTAATTTCACGAGGGTAAGGGCTCATTTTTTCGCACAAAATGGAAAGGGATCGAGGCTTGTTCAAATGAGGACAAGCATTATAAAGTTATGAGGGAACAAGAAAGGATTGAAGGCAAAGAGCCTAATTTAAGCTCTCACACTTTAAGAACAGTTGCACCTCAAATTCAGCATAGAAGAGAAACTGAGGAAACAAAATTAGAGTTAAACGTGTCTTCTACACATGTCAAATATGGAACAGGGTGCAGGGTCTTCTCATAAGAGATTGAACTTTGGTAGCCCAAACCTCATTGAAGACATGTTTGATGTGCGTGATCGAGATACAATTTATCTAGCAATCACATGCTTCTTTTATCCAAATGGAATACCATTTAATGTTGCTTGCTCTCCTTATTATGATAAGATGGTTTGTGCGATTAACAATGAGTTGTAAGGTTATAAATCCATTAGATATGAGAAGCTTTGCACAACCTTAATTGACAGAGAATCAAGGATAAAACAATAAACTACACCGGTCAAAAGCGTGTGGTCTACAGAAGGATGCAACATTATAATGGACGGTTGGATTGATACTAACAACCATCCACTTCTAAATGTTATGGTAACTTATTCCAAAGGCCCTTACTTTTTGAACGCAATAGATTGTTCAAGGCAAGAGGAAAATTTAGAAATCTTGAAGGACCAAGCAATTTAGGAGGTGGGGGGCATCACATGTCATCCAAGTTCCTATAGATGTTGCCCCCATTTGTAAATCAACTAGCTTTGCTCATACAATAAAAATGCAAACATGTATTTTGGATGCCATATTGTGTGCATGTATTGAATAATGCACTCAAAGACATTCGCAGGCTTGACCAGATTTCTGTGCTCATTGAAAAAGACAGGAAAATACAGATGTTCATATGCAATCATCACCACATGCAAGCTATTTATCAGAGATTTGCCAAGGTGGAACTCAAATATGCAAACACACAGTTTGCTTCTTTCTTTATTCTTCTTGACCGTCTTTATGCTGTCAAAGGATGCAACATTATAATGGACGGTTGGATTAATACTAACAACCATCCACTTCTAAATGTTATGGTAACTTATTCCAAAGGTCCTTACTTTTTGAAGGCAATAGATTATTCGGGGAAAGATGAAAATTTAGAAATCTTAAAGGACCAACCATGTGATGCAATTTAGGAGGTGGGGGCATCACATGTCATCCAAGTTCCTATAGATGTTTCCCCTGTTTGTCAATCAACTAGCTTTGCTCATACAATAAAAATATAAACATGTATTTTCGACGTGATATTATGTGCATGTATTGAATAATGCACTCAAAGACATTCGCAGGCTTGACCAGATTTCTGTGCTCATTGAAAAATACAGGAAAATACAGATGTTCATATGCAATCATCACCACATGCAAGCTATTTATCAGAGATTTGGCAAGGTCGAACTCAAATATGCAAACACACAGTTTGCTTCTTTCTTCATTCTTCTTGACCGTCTATATGCGGTCAAAGGGGTCTTATGTTCCACTGTAGTCATTGATACATGGGCAAGCCGGAAGCAATCTACATCAGAGACTGCAGTTGAGGTGACATAGATGGTACTCGATGATCGTTTTGGAGCTGATGTGGCATTTTTTGTTGACATCATCCAGCCCATTTGTGAGGTGATTCATTTTGCAGATCCAAACAAGCCATGTTTGGGGGAGGTTTATGAAGTAATTGATTCAATGTGTAAAACGGAAAAGTCGCAAACTTATGGAATTGTTTCTATATCTTTTGATAGAAGAAGAAATACATGGAAGATGGAATAAACATAACACACCTCTTGATTGTTTTGCCTATGTTTTAAATCCGAAGTGTATGACATAGATGTCACCAAAAAGAGGGTTTCATATGAAAACAAAGACATAATAAAGGGCTTTTGAGCTGCAGTGTACAACACTTTTTGGTCGAGGAGAGGAAGCTTCTACTATCAGGTCTCAATGGAATAAGTTTTCACATGGACACGGTGAGTTTTCTATGGTCAAGGTCCTATATGATGTGTGAAGGACCCAATAGAGAGGTGTTGGAACTGTGGCAGTGAAGCAACTAATTGCAATCATTTGCAATACATTACTCTCACAAGTTTCCAATTCTTCATCTTGTGAGAGGAATTAGAGTACTTGTAGTTTCATTCATTCACTCAAGAGGAACCAGCTAGGGTCAAAGAATGCATAGAACCTAGTCTACATTCATAGCACACTCAATCTTCTTTCTTGTAGAGACCCAAGGTACAAGGAGGGTCCTTCAACAAAATGGGACCAAATTCTTTCTGATGAAGCAATAGACATAGCCTTGGAGGATGAGGGGTTTGAGGTAGATGGTCTCAATAATTTATCCCCAATTCAATTGCATGCACAGGAACCAGAGCTTGAGTGTGACGCGTATTTAGAGAGCATCTTGACTAAGGACCTAGACACTAATGACATAGTTGATACAACATAGATATGATTTAGATCCACATTTCTAATTTTTGTTTTTCACATGCCTATTTGACAACATTTCAAAGTGTTACAATGTAGTAATGTACCATTGATACTAGGTATGATGATATGAGATGAAATATCAATATATTTACTTTTGTGATTTTTTTTGTCGACATCTAATTTTTTGTTTTTCACATGCCTTATTGTCAACATTTCAATGTGATACAATATAGTAATGTACCATTCATCCTAGATATGATGATATGAGATGAAACATAAATATAATTACTCTTGTGATTGTCTTTTGTCAACATCTAATTTAGTAATCGGTTACTTAGCAATTTCTTTACCTCAAGGCTTAGAGTTTAAAGTTCAAAAACTTATTGTTTAATGCATTTTTAGTTTTGCATTTTTTTACGTATTCTCTAAATTATTTATATACAAACATGTGTGTGTATTACATCTCCAAGTACCCGTCTCCTATTTTTCAAAAAATTGGCTTACCAATGCCTGTACCGTTCCATACCAGTACTTGTATATGTTTACCCATACCCATACCTGTCTCCTCGTACCTATCTCCTAGTGACTATGTTCTTTATTGATATTCAGTAGCATTAAAAAATTGCAAAATACAAACATGCACTACCTACCCTTGCATACTATGAAGTCACATTCTAAGTCCAAGGATTGATTACAACTCATGAATATCACACATGCAAGCCCTTTGATTTCATTTCTCTTTGATTCACTTTATTCAACTCCCTTGCCTGGAGTTCTCCAAAAACTAAAGCAAGTTTTACTCAACTCTCCCCTTTCCACAACTTACTCCAACTCTTCATCTCCCTCTGACTTCGAATCTTCAGTCTGATACTAATCATTTAAAAAAAACCAGCTCATGTGTCCAAATTTCAAATTTTGGGCGTTACTCTTGTTTTTCATACGCTACAAAGAAAAGTGTCAGTTTCGGCAGGCTGTGGTTGTGCAACCACCGTTTATGCAAACAAGCGGTTACAAAACCATTGCTATGTCCAACGCACCAGTTTCACCATCGTCCCCAAAAGAGGTCACTTAACTTCCAGGAAATGGTTGAAATTGTCTTCTTCTCCTTTTTCCTTAGCTTTGATATTATTTAGAGATTCCAATTATGCTTCCAAGCTGCATACAAGCTTCCGCCATGCACGCAACCTTATCGTTATGACTGAGAAGCTGCATAAACACACACACATGCGTAAGCGTGCACAAAACCCAAACCCATGTTTTAGGTTGATGCAAGATTGTTCATGAACCTAAATGCTCCTACATCACTATATTTGGATAGTGTTCAGAGAATTGGTTCCCTTCATTTCTGCTCTATTTAAAAGTGTTTGTTTTATTGAGAATAGACATTGTCAAAAGACTGAACCTTCCAAACTTCAGCTATAGGTTTTTGTATCATCAAAGGACCATCAACATGAATTCTTAGACCCGGTCTTGCATGCAACAGTAAGTTTAGGTCATTCTTCTATTCCTTTGTTGTTACTTTTTCCACCCCATAGGAAGTCAAATATAAATGGACTCCTCCCTCTCAAAAACAGTTGGCATTGCTACAAATTTGGAGGATTGCAATAGGGACCGACAAGGCTCAGAAATTTGTCCCAGGGGTCATCAAGGAAGTAAAGGCAATTCTTCTTGCCCCTTGATGATTTCATTGAGATTGAAAATATACTGAGTCTTGCGATCATTTAAAACATTAAGCTTCGGTATGTTACGTAGCTGGCTGCATCCCCACAAAAGCCATTATCAGGGCCTGGATTAGTTGTGAGGTCACTGGTTGGCAGATAATAACGGCTATGATCCAAATATGCCAAGTTCCATGGCTGAATAGACTGAGAACTGTTACAACAAGAAAAGAAGCTAGGTCGGTAACGAAAGGCTATAACTCTTTCTTAATTTTGATTTTCCAATTACAAATAGATATCATTTGTTATTCATGAAGTTTGCATATTTAGCCTCAGTTGTTAGACCTTGAGAGAGATGATTGATGGTTGAGCCATAGCTTGCATGATATGAAGAGTATTTGCATGAGAACATGGATGTATGGCTTGTATAGTCACAAACTCTATGATTATTCCTTATACATGTGCAAAGCACATGAAATCTTAACCTCAGATTTAACTCCAAACATGGTAGTAAAATAAAGAGACATGAAGAGATGTTGAATTAATGAGCATATGTATATATCACAATGAATGGATATGCAAATGCACTGGAAATAATTATAGCAATCATAGGGTTAAGGGATGCTCGTATAAATGTAAAGAAACACTCTAGATGTATACCCATGTATGAGAACGATATTATATTAACTCGTAAATAATATTGAATTGAAAATATCAGAAGCAATCAAAACCACTTTGAAAACATATTGAGAGTCAATTCACTCAATTGGTACTATGAGCATTTCAAAATATTACAAGCACTCAAAACCACTTTGAACATGTATTGAGAGCCAAATCACTCAATTGGTACTATGAACTTCACTAAGATACATGCAATTTAGCCAATTCCTTTGATAATGGCATACATGTTGACACCACGATTTCCTTACGTTGACATTTTATGGTTTTTAGTAAGGGCCAAATGTCCCTCTGATTTGAACTATACTTGAAAGCTATGTAACAAGCTAACCCAAACTCTATCAAAAAAGTTCAATTTTTGCCAAACTTTATCCTCTGTGAACATGAACTCAAACTTTATCCATTATTTTTTGTAATGTCCCCAATGGGACTATTTTTGCCCCCAGTTGGATTTTAGGCAAACCCCAATCTTCAAATCACAACTTATAACACAAAGATTAAATTTACTTTTGCAGATCTGAATTTATAAAGGAAATTGCAACTTGGTTTAAGTATAAAACCCAACTAAATCAACCCCTTAACTTAATGTTTCTTATTCCAAACTAAAGTACTGATTTTTTAAGGCCAAATCAGATCAAAAAATGCAGATTTCTGATTAAAAGAGGACTGAAAATTTTTAATTTAAATATACGGACATGCTGTCATGAACAAATCTGAAAATTGATATTTTACTCCTTCCAAAAATTAAGAAAACAAGCTATTTTGATTCCCTCAAGATATTGCAATACAAATCAGATTTTTAAGTGCCTCCAAAGCACCCAAATCTGCAAGAAAGTGGGTCACTCCACCTAGGGCAAATAAAAGATTAACTGTTGCAATCTTGTTCCACAAACCCTTTTACAAACTGCTTTATTCTCTGCTGAAATAACTAAAAAATCCTTTGCAATTATTCTCTGTTACTCTAGAGGAAGGGTTTTCATCCCTCAACTAGGGCTCTTAGAGGGTTTTCCTCCTCTAGAGTGAATCTCTAAGGGTTTTCATCCTTAGAAGATTGAAGATGCAAGCTAAAATGCTCCACATACAAATATGAATTTAGAAGATAAACAAGTGATCCTCTCCTAAGCAAATCGACTTGCTTATATAGAGAAAATGGCCCAACTAACCTCCGTCATCATCCAATCAGCTCACTTGCCTCATTTAATGTTTCCCACTTACTTTATTTAATATTTTCCCTTGCTTTCATTTAATATTTTCCCATATTAAATGTTTTTCCCAACAACTTTTCCCTCCTAATGCAAGTTGCATTTTTCTAGGGGAAATACATTTGTCCTATTAACTTTTACATTTACTAAACATTTTTTATTGCCCCTAAGGCAAGTAGCACTTCTCCTAAATAAATACAATTAATACTAAGTGCTTTATCATGTATTTGCTTTTTCTATATTTTATTTTATTATTAAGTTCATTAAATAATTATAAGTGCTTTTTATAATGTTTACTTTATCTTTTTAAACACTTTATAATAAAGTAATAGAACTTAAGTCCCCCTTGTGTTCGTTCCTTAGCCGTCGGGGAGACAGAATAGGCTAAGGGTCTTTGACTAGGAAGGGGATATTACATTTTACATGGGAAGTTTTTGACATGCTTTTGCATTATTTTATAAACATGTGCGTGTGGGGTGTACATATACCAAATGAAAGCAGATGACGAAAACCTCTCTCCACTTTGTCCCTATGATATATTTATGCATTTTTTTACAAAATAAAAATGATAACACAAAAAAGTTTCTTCGGACTTAAAGTCGTTTCATTCCTGACCTTCATCCCTTGGCAAACTTGAACTGAACTTCATCCTAGTTGAATATGAAATCAAACTCGAACTTGAACCTTGTGACTTAGCTTGAAAGGTCTGGAATCCCTCCAATGAGACCATGAAACTTCTTCATATTCTCGAATGATAACCTAAGCTGGGCTGCCATAAATCCTTTCTGCCTGAGGTGAGGGTATTTTCAAAGATGTTTTGCATCAAAGGGACCTTCATTCTACCTTGCATGCCCTGACATAGAAATACAGCCATACAGCAAATCTGCAAGAGACTCAGATACAAACCCTAGAACACATTTACCTATGTTTGCATCTGCCAAAATATTGGCACAAATGTCCTTTTAGTTGGCAGCTGATTTACATTACTTGTTGTTTCAGATGCTGTCACATGGATTGCAGGGATGAAAACAATGTTTGTAAAATCAGTACAAATTCCAGATAGGAAGGTCAATATCTCATACCCTCTGAAAATCATACCCCTGCAGTAATTTTAAATAATGTCTTTCATTGACCATGCATGCCCCTGGATCCGTAACGGTGAGTTTTTCGTGACAACGGATTATTCTGTGTATGTGCAGACATGACAAAGAAATGTCTTTTCAAGTTACTCAATATGTCTGTCCTGAAAAGCTTTGATATATAAATCCCTCTGAATGGTCCCGTTCTTACAACTCGTGTTTATAAAGATAAAAGAGTACATATCATAAAATTCGACAAAGGATGTCATATTATAATAATATAAAACTATAATCCATATGATAAGAAAGTGCACAAAGAGAAGAACAATGCACCATGACAAATAACCAGATTCTTAGATTACTGGCAAAGAATTCTGAACAAGTAAAAGCATAAAATGGCACTACCTCTCTATTCCTTCTAGAGCGGGACTGTTCCACTCAATACTGCCACTGATTGTGTCTCGGACCTGCATATGCCAAAATCAATAAAACATAATAGCAATCTGCCGAGGGAATGCTGAAAATGAAATCAGATATGCATTTCAATAATACCACATTTATGAAAATAAAACAAGCTATTCAAAAAGAACATATGAGGAGTTGTCATATTTATTATAGAGACAGCCTAAAAATAGGGAATTAACAAGTGTGAGAAGATCCACAATCACTTACAGGAACACATGAGATGATCTCAAATTGAGCCTTACAAAGGGGGCAAAGATTAGTGATAACTGCCCAGTTGTCTATGCATTTAAAACAAAACCTGAAATTTCCAGATTATAAAATATTTGTTCAATCTCTTATAGATGAGCCCAGCAAAATAGTATATAGACACTTTTGTTCTTTGAAAAAAGTTGCACCATTTCTTTTCCCTTTTAATAACGGACAACAAAATAGCTTTTCAAATTAAGTGTATCAATGGATAAAGAAAATAGGAGCAAACATAAATCACATTTAAAAATATTTACCCGCTACCCAAAGATGTGTTAGAACTTAGAACTTAAAAAGTAACTATGCTGATTATTCATAGGAATATATCGGAGATGAATATTAGCAGAGTATAACTAGTTTAACTTCCGACATTTGCATGTATGAAACAAATGTTGGCAGCATACACAAAAAGATGTTATTGTTCTCTAAATGGGGACTTTATAAGAATATTCCTTATATTTATGTTAATGTGCTTATGTTATTTTCACCTAGTGTTTGATGCTAACTTCAAAAAGAAGTGTCAGTAGTCTATCTAGAAATGGCAAAGGATTTTAGAGTTTAGTACACAACCCCGGAGCACAGGGTCATGCACGGATCAGCAATTTCTCTCTGCCTAAATCTGTCAGCCTTGGGTGTTAAGAGAGGTCCTAAGGGAAGTACCGTGCTCCCTCCTAGAATATTCCAGCCAGCCCTACTTAGCCCAGGACATTCTTCAACAGATATCATCAGATCTTGTAATGCCCATATTGTGGTCGTGGATGATGATCTTGTTGCTTCTTCTTCTGCTCCAAGCATTGATAGAAATGTGGGACTGCACTAGTCTCTAGCTTCAGTCTCCATCTCTGGCCTTTGTCTGCACCATTTTTGTTTTTCAGGGTTTTCCGTTTCTTTGGTGTAGGTTGGTTCTTCTTCTGCTCCCAGCATTATTACAAACATATGACTGTGCTGGTCTCTAGCCTCAGTCTCCAGCTTTGGCATTTGTCTGCACCATTTTTGTTTTTCGGGTTTTCTGTTTCTTTGGTGTGGGGTAGTAGGATCTAACGACTAAAGAAAAGTGGAAGCGTGTTATATACACATGAAGCCCTTTGTAAGCTCTTTCACATGATTATATCCATCATGTGTATATATTCTGCATCACCTGTTCATTATTCAATATATATATGTGTGTGTGTGTGTGTGTGTGTGTGTGTGTGTGTATAATACTTAATAGCACCATTGGTTCCAGTTGAAAAATCCAAAAAGAAAATGACAACCCACTGCTGAGTAATATTGAGTGTCTTATTTTTGGTGGTTGTTTACCCAAAATTAAAATTGCAGTTCCATCGTTCCACCACCAACTGGTTTCCTTGTCCAGTCAGCTAGATCCTGAAACAATTTACTGAAAAAACGTCACAATAACTGAGAGCTTCATGTGGTTTGTATTTTTCCCCCCAGAATCAGAACTGCAGTTTGTCATTCCGCCACCAAATCCGAAGTGTTTATTTCTGTCTTTATGGTGTGTTTTGTTGTCTTTCATGTGCTAAAAATACTTGGCCGGCCTAAAAAATAAATCTAGCAAGGGAGAGAGATAGAGCGATGTTTCATACTCTGTATTTATGCTTCAAATCAAATATGCAGACTCACTGAGTCAGTAAAGACTGAACGAGTTTGTTCGAGTCTCCACTGACTCAAAGCATAGTGTCTACTTGTTGTCAAGTCCAATTCAATGAGTGGACTCGGCTTGGTATATTACATGACTTAATCGAAATCATTGTGGCATGTTTCAACAGAAGCGTTTCACTACGATTTGACATGTAATGCCAACTTTTGTTCGTAATCTTATCCCACTTAGTTTTCAACAAACAAGTTTTGTGAAGCGTTTACAATGTTCTCATAAGATATTTATGTCTTTCATTTAATGGAGATTTGTTAGGTATTATTCTTGGATATTTTTATTGGCAGCTTGAAAATTGTTATTAAGTTTTAACTGTCTGTAATCCACAGTTACCAAATACGGTCGGTTCTGCACAAAATCCGGCCGAATCCAAGTTTGTTAGGCAGCCTGAATAAATTCAGTCCAGGTCAGCCCCTGTTTTTTCCCCAATTATTTTTTTGAAATAAGAAGACACCCTACACTTTTTTATATTATTTAATTTTAAATATATTAACATCTTATATTACATTTCTCAATATTTGTCATTGTTTTGCATATTTATAAATTATGTTTATATATAACATGTATATATTCTGCATCGAAATTTTTCCGAACTTTTTCAGGAGTTCCAGATTTTTGGATTTTTTTGCCCTCTTGAACAGTTCCAGATTTCTGGACCTGGTAACTATGCTGTAATCCCAATCTTATCTCATGTACGCCATGTGTACCTTCTCAGCATGTTCAATTCCTTTCTTGTAATTTCCTTTTCATTTTGGACATAGGCTTGACAATCACAATGTAATGTTAGATACCAAGCATGGTTTTAAAAAATGAAGACTGAATATTTAACTTCTGATAATTGAAATTTGCACGGAAACGGAAACGAATACAAAACGAGGAAACGGCAATTTTCAGAAAACCTTGGATACGAAACGTTACCGGAAACGTCCGTACAATATATTATTAAATATATATATGCATAATACTCATTTTATAATTGTAGACCATAAGAGATAATTGATAAAGCACTCAAAATATTTTGTATTCATTGAAATTTGAACTTCTAAAGAGTCATGACTCATCATTCAACATGGTTACAATTTCAATGATTCACATATACATGATAATAATCTAGATTCTAGAATATATCATCCAGATTTTCCTCATCATCTCCATGATCACAACTGGCAGCTCCACTCCCACTAGCTCCACTTTCCATCCCTTGTGCAATGGATCCTGATTTTTCTTCACCAATACCAAGCAGTGAAAGTTGGCTAAGAGTAGCCGCAGAAGCATCAAAGTCACTACTCTCAGGATCAATATCCCAAAGTTTGTTGGGACCTTTACGATAGCCTTCAATCTTGTGTGTGAGGATGCGCAAATTGGAGTGTACATACACTAGCAAATTGGAGTGTACATACACTAAATCCTCAGCCTTCTTGGATCCTAACTTGTTCCGTTTGGCTGAGTGGATGAAGCTATATGCACTCCAATTCCGCTGTGCTGAAGAATTGCTAGCCACCTATTACAAAAATGAAAAAAGAAGTTAGAAATTTTCAATTAGAAATAAAATTAATTTACTAAGAAGTAAGAACTTCGAACATACAATTTTAATTTTTAATAAATTAATAATAAACAAACTTTTGATTTCATTTTAATATTTTATACCTATGAGAGGACTTTAATGGCAACATGTCGTATGTACTTGGCATCATGGCCATGTACATACCACCACATGAATGGGGTCAGCTTGTACTTGTCAACTGTTGCATCCATTTCACCCATGCTACCATTAGATGAAGAGACAAAGAGCGCCATTTCATAGCAGACCGTACTAGCTATATTTGGATCAGGAAAAAGCCTCTGGAATATTGTTTTAGCTCCAATTGCAACTTCGTGGTCATTATATGGTTTTTGCCTACCACGTAGTGAAATTATTTCATTGCTAAAAAATTTGGGATTCAAGGCATAGGCTAGGAGATGCAATGGGGTGGTCATTTTATTCCACCTTCTCATGATCATGCTCTTAATTTCAGTGTAGAAGGTTTCTGCAGGATCATACTCGTTTTGTTGTATGTTGTCTCTAATTTTTTCAAGCATAGAGTCAAAGCCATCATAGATCTCCCCTATGCAAGCGTCATCATGTGTCTGTATAACTAATCAAAGATAAAATAGGCTCAGTAAAACTAAGCAAGTATGTAACCTTTGCCCACCAACTATCATCAAGTATAATTGTATTTTACTTTGATGGCTCTTTCTGTGTTTGCTTGTCCTCCACACAGACCAAACATCATCAATCACCATAAGCATTGCGGCTTGTTTTAACTTCACAAGTCGTCTTAAGACGAGCGTGTGAGAGGACAAATCTTGTTTCAGCAACCTATTAAAATAAATTAAAACAAGTTAATAAAATATAAAATTCAATTTAAAAGAAATTCAATTGATAAATTTATATTTCATGGAAAGTTAACAAATAAATATTAAAAATTAAAAACTAGGAAATTGTTTCGTTACCTTCAGCAACTCCAACGGTGAGAACTGCCTAAAGATAGCCCTGAGACATATGATGATTTGTGACAAACATTTGAATCTCATTTGCCTCTGTATAAGTTTCTTCTATCCATGGAATTTTGCCTATCTTCCGAAACATCAAATTCAAGGAGTGTACTGCACAAGGTGTCTAAAAAATGTGCTCATATCTCCCCTCAACAATCATCCCTGCTGCTCTACAATTTTTGGCATTGTCCGTGATGAGTTGGACAACGTTTTGAGGGCCCACTGACTCAATAGCCTCAATCAAAATATTAGCAATAAATTGAGCATCTTTCACTTCACCCTCACAATCAACAACCCTTAAGAACATTGCCCCTTTAGGGCACACTGCAACAATGTTGATTAGAGGTCTATTTCGGGCATCTTTCCATCCATCTGAAATGATAGATATTCCTGAGTCCTTCCATGAATCCCTAATTGGCTCCAAAGAAGTATGTACATGAGCCACTTCTTTCGCTAATAATGATGTTCTCACCTTCTGATAACCAGGGCTTGTATACCCTAGTGGTGCATCATTAATTCCTCTCACCATTTATTGCCAAGAAGGTGACTGCAACACATTGAAGGGTAGCCCACATGCATAAACGCATCGAGCAACCAACTCATCAGCAACATCTCTTTTCTCATTTGCAAATGTTTGCTCCAATGGGCCTTTGGTAATTCTCTTTCGTGACAAGCAGTCTCCCTCTGATGGGAGTTTCAACTGCAACTTGGATAAATGGATGGTTTGATGGGGTGGGTGGTTTTACAGAACCCCCATTTTGCAAAGGAGCAGTTTTAAATCTAGCTCTTGAAGCTTGCCAAATCAGCCTCCTCTTGCTCTTTCATATATGCCAATATATGTTTCCCTTCAACCTTGGCACATTTTGTAATCCTTGTTCCCCCTTTCCCCATTAAATGAGCTTTGAGGCAGGTGTAAGAGGATTTGAATTGTATATTGCAATGATTGCATATCCAAACTCGAGAGCCACCGCCAACAAGGTTCTCCACAATTTGCACATGTCTCCAAAGAGGAGCTCTAGGATCCACACCCCCACTTTGGCTTGCTTCCCCTTCCCCATGCCCTCCCACTGAAGCTGAACTGGATGCCATTTATGTATTTATATCTCAAGAGTCAAAGAATCAAACCTACATTGAATTTTTTTAAAAACATAAACTTAGATAACAATAAATTAATATTATTAAATAGAAATTAGAACTACACCCTACATATCCTATTCTGCTTTTGATCACGAAGTTCACCGTATAGGCGCGATGTGAGAGCATACACAGAGTTCGGATTTTTTTAATTTATTAAACACGAAAAGGAACTCTTAAAATAGCTAAAAAAAACTACGCATCCTATTTTGCTTTTGATCACCAAGTTCACCGTATAGGCTCGAGGTGAGAGCATACATAGAGTTCGGATTTTTTTAATTTAATAAATACAAAAAGAACTCTTAAGATAGCTTAAAAAAAAAACCTACGCATCCTATTCTGTTTTTGATCACCAAGGTCACCGTATAGGTGCGAGGTGAGAGCATACATAGAGTCTGGATGATATTTATAATTTTAAAAAAACATGTGATTTTTATTTTATAACCACAAGGAAATGTTACAAAAAAAAATTTAGCATAGAGTTTAAAAATTACTAAATTAAAACTACATATTGATATTGCGAGCAATGATCATGAATGATGTGTGCATTATGCACACATAATTCGTGATCATTGATCACATTAACATTTTCTTTATTAAAAAAAAAACTTGAAAAATACCTAGCTTTTCCTTCTTGAAGCTTCCAAATCTGCTTTGAAATTCCTCCTTGATGCTCTTTGCCCTTAGCACCACCTCCAAAACTCTTACTTCAAGTTGCTCCTTGATGTTTTTTTGCTCTTCACAATGCTAAATGTTAGTTTAGTGAAAATTGAATTTAGCAAGAGAGAAAATGAGAGTGTGATTTAGAATGGACCCAAGAGGTCGTTATATAGCTTTTAGGAAGTGTCTTTAGCAAGTCTAGGTAGGTAGATTAGGGTTTGGTTTATTAAATGCTTTTATTTTTTATTTTATTTTTAAGTTTTGATGCTTGAAACTTTGAAAAACAAGCGGAAACGTCTGGCACGTTTCGAATATGTTTCATATGCGTTTCTCGTTTCTGAAATGTTTCTGCATGGATACGGGACCCCAGGGACATTTTGGTGCTTCTAAGATTAAAAGGACCTAGAAAAGGGGTTGCTTCACTATATTTATCAGTTTCACATTCATCAAAGCAGCCCAAATCAGTGTCACAGTTTGTGCCTATAGTATCGAATCCCCAATTGCCATTTAAGCCTTGTCAATCATCTGGAGTACAGACCACCAGAGCATATGTCAACAAAGATGCCACCCAATTTAGACAGAGAGATAGATGTAGAGTGAGTATTGCGTGTTATCCTGACTTGTATCTATGCCTAATCGGGAAGAAAGGTATCTGTTTAATAAAAGGAATAAACACTGATATGTAATGTACTAATGTTCCTTGTTCTAAATTTTTTGTTTTTGTGATGGTTATCATAAGATTGCGTGCAGGCCATTGCGGTCAGGTGATATACCTAGGTCCCACCATGTCCTTCCTATATGTAATCCTTGAGTCTGTACATTCTAAATTTCTAAGTTACAAAGTTCTCCATTGGATTCCTACACACACGTCTTTCTATGCGATTCAAGCATAAGTCTGTTGGAGACCATGTACACTAGCATAGATGTCTTAAATACGTCTATCTAAAAGACACCGAGAGATATCAATCCGGAGGTGCCTATATTGGAATTCCCACATGAGTTAAATAGGCACTTCGAGATTGATATCTCTCGGTGTCTTTTAGATAGATGTATTTAAGATATCTAAGCTAGATATTTATTCAATTAGTTTATTTGAATATTTGTTTACTATTTTTAATGTTTGTTATGAAAAAAGTATATTTTGTATTTCTTTTTAAATATAGAGTTGTATTTATAAATTTTAATTATAAATATTAAAAATTTATTCACCCCGATATATCTAAAATACATCTAAAATATCTTAGCATAGATTCTACATAAGTAAAAACTAACCTAAATATTTTACCCTGAAATACATCTAAAATATCTAAAAGCTTAGATTCTATATAAGTAAAAAACTAACCTAAACATTTTATCTTGATTCATCTAAAATATCTTAGCATAGATTCTATATAAGTAAAAACTAACCTAAAATACATCTAAAATATCTTAACATAAATTCTATATAATATAATATCAATACTATTTTAATTATAAATATATAAAAAATTATTTGCCCCGATACATGTAAAATATCTTACCATAAATTTTATATAAGTAAAAACTAACCTAAATATTATACTCCGATACTTATTTTATTTTATGTATTAAGCACGAGTCAGCATTATAAAATTATACATATTATTTTAACCATTAAACACATTAGTTGGCAAATAAATAAAAAATTCAAACAATGCACGCCATTGCACTCCTTGTCTGCCATTGTAGGAACACCTTTCGGTGTAATTATAGATATGAAAAATAGAGATGCTCCTTCAATTAATCCTTCATAGGGTTTGGGAATTCTCCACCAGTACACATAAAACATGTCCAAAAGCTGATAATGAGTCAAAGAGACGAGTGAGTGAGATATTTCTATATGTAAATACCTTTTTTATTTCTCTTTCCAAGTCAACCTGATAGATGTCATCTGATGTCTTGTGTTTGCCCTGTTTTTGGATTTTCAAATATGTCATTTAGATCATTTTTACATTTTGATACTATAACCAAATATGGGCACATATATATAGTTGGAAAGCTCCCAAGACATGCTTTGTAATGGTGTAGCTGTCATTACGGGGGTACGGTGAAAGTTAACAAAGTACAAGTTGAGTATAAGTTTGGGTAAGAATACAAGGGTTCGTCCATTTTTTGGGGACCCCAAGGTTGAGTGCATAGGTATGTCTAAATAAATAATAATAATAAATATTTTAAAATGCTAAAATTTAAAAAAGAAGACAAAATATGCATAATATTTTTTTAAAATAATGACAAAACACTACTGATAATTGATGATTCAATGTCAAATAATGAATCAAAATGATTTATATTAACTGTTCAAAATAGGAAAATAGTCAATGGTCATACTACGCAGTATGTAAGGAAAACTCAAATACCAAATGATGAATCAAAATGATCTATTTTATCTGTTCAAAATAGAAAAACAGTCAATGGTCATACTTCGTGGTACATATAGAAAACTCAAATACTGAGTGTATCACTATAAATCATCCTATTGCTCTTCATCAAGATTCCAGAGCATCAAACCAGCATTTGAAACCTTTACTGTGTCAAGTTAGTATTTTTTTTTTACTTTTTTTTTTTAAAACATTAGTTCTTTTTCAATGTTTTTGTTGCTGTCAAAAACAGCATGTAGGACCCACGTACACCCAGGATTCGCCCCAGGTACCCCGGTTCCCTGCCCAAGTACACCTTATCGACAACTCAAGACATACCTGAGCAGGGCCCTGGATCAGGGACAATTCTGTGACAAACCTAGGGCATACCAGGCCAAGTATTTGTACCCCAACAGTATCAAAACGAATATGAGGGGTAAAACAGGGGAATGAAAAACTAGCATGATTCTGCCTTAATTTTATCATTTTTCCAAGTTTTTCATTAAACCTTATGATTCCATCATGTAGACACGAGGTTGCTCTCTGAGTTCCGGAATGCATGCTCCTTAGATGTGAACATGTGGTTTACCATTGGAAAGTTCATGTGAGATTACATGCAATGGTGTGTAGTTTATTGGTGCACTTCTTAGCTCAGCTAATCCACCTTGACATGCATATCATGCCATATATCATGTCCTAGGCTTCTCAATGCAATCTTGCCTCTAATCCTTGACTGTTTGCATACACCATTTCCAAGCATATAAACAATGCCAAGTGCTTTAAGTACTATTCTTGACTACCATTTCTGTCCTCATTACCCTTCAAGCCTTATCTAATCCATCCTCCTCTTATACAATCTCTTTACTACCTAATGCCCCCTTCTCATGGCTATATCATGTGCCTCTCAACTTCACTAGGTGGCTTGATTCACCCTACCTGTATCATCTTGGAACCATTGCTAGGTACTTCACCCAAAAGGATACCAAGACTCCAACCTATAACATGCTAGTATCTTATCTGCCCCTACATGCCAATTTCAGTCCACAACTCTTCTTATGAAATCGGGAACCCTGTCATATAATCACCCTCCTCAAAATGTGAGAAAGACATCCTCTATACCTTCATATGCTCCTAGCTTATGTGGGAATCCAATTACTTACCTTCCTGAGATGTGTTCTTGGAGAGTGAATACCATACTAAGCTTGAAGGTTACTATTGCTTCCACCAACAAGATGAATAAGGGAGCATAGTCTAGAGTGTTTGTCTACTCCCACTATCATACATCATTCCTAAGATGTAAATCTGCCATCCATCCCTTGGAGCCACCTATATTGTTCTTGTCTTTCCTCTTTGTAGGTCAATATGATGTCTTCAAGACTATAGTATGCTCATCACCAGATATATGAAGTCCAATATGACTATAGTCAACCTATTACATGTTCAATGCCCTGGGAGTTCTTCATTAGGATTTATAAGCTCTTCTTTTCTACAACATTCACTCATGCAGGTCCCTTACAACTGTATATACTTTTTATTACCTCCCTCTGGTTCAGGATCCACAAGCAAATTTATATGATCATGAGATCATCAGGTATTCATACGTCCCTTGGTCATGTTAGAGATATTCTCTGAATAATCAGACTTCACTATATGTATTCAAGCACTTGAGTTGCTTCCACTATCCTAATACTCTTTTGCAGGCTTCATCATAGGTTGCATATGTCATATTAAGACTTTAATTGCTACTGAGAGGCTTTCAAGACCTAGTTGCCTGTCCCAAATACCTTTTTCTTCCTTTTTAAGATGATCTCAGTCCCATATGCACTAACTATTTGTGCATTCTCTCCAGTTTACCCCTCTTATTACTCTCCACTGTGACCTAGCACAGGCATATACACTGTACAGTCAACCTTGACTCCCAATTTGTAATGCTTCTGGCATAAATTCATTCAACACTTCACTCCCCTAACCTATTCAAGATGTTCCTAAACTCTCATGCATTGATCCTTTACCATTATGCCCAGCTCAACTTCTCCATTGGCCTTCTTAATGATCTAGGACAGTCCTAGAAAGCTCTGTACAGTCAATTTTGTATCAAATGATGGCATGTTTCTTGATTCCTATATCCATAAGATCATTCAAACACATTAATTATACATGGATAGGTGCCTTTCAACTTGCATGCACTGGTTCTTCATCATATTGTGCCCAACTCCCTTATTTGCAACCTTCCTTAGTGATCTAGTACAGTATACTAGCTGTGCAGTCAGTTTTCAACTGAAATGAAGGCATTTTCTTATTGGTATATGCTCTGTGATCATCAAAACTCATCAAATATACCTTAATCCACTTCCATACAAGTTTGAGGGTCATAACAATCAACAAGAATGTCAAACTCTGCCTTTTACCTCTTCAACTGTACACTGTGCATTCCATTTTTAGCTTGAAAATACTATCATCATTATCTTTCCCTGTAGATGACCAATCACCACGAGATTTGGGGGTTTTCTAATCCATGCCAAGACAGAGAAATTGTGCAAATTATGGCTAATTTCACCGGGGAAATCAAAAGATATGCAAGGCCCTAAAACGAGCCCGAGGACACACATTTGGCTATAAAAATCATTTTACACATTTTCAAAAATCATAAAAATTATGATTGTGATCCACATTACTTGCAGAACCTTTGCACCTTAACAGTCAAGGGAAATCCAACGAATAAATGCCATGGAGGGTTTATTACCCACTGTCCTGTTACAGTTTCATGCACTTCAAATTTCTTCCATTCATTATGTTTTGCATCCGTATTCTAGCTCCCTAAGAAGCTCAACTAGCTTCTAAATAGACCAAATCACCCTAAGAAAGCTCAACTACACCTTAAACATGGCAAATTTTGGATAATATTCATCCAAGAACACCCGACAACTCGTTGCATAGACACCTCCATTTTACAATTTATTTTTTCAAATTATTCCAAAGACTTTCAAAAGTTGACAAACTAGCAAATGAAAAATTTCCAGTATTTTTTTTTATTTTTAATTGTAAAAACAAGGGAATAAGACAATTGTTTTGGGAAACACTTAGACCTCAGATCTTATATTTCCAATTATAATAATAAGGGAAATACTTGTCTCTCAGAGCTTGTATTGGCTGATTGTATGTCCTTCGGATCTAATTTTGTCTAGTTGTACTTGCCCCTACAATCTCCTTTTAGCAGCATCTACTCACAATCTAATATTCTCTTACAGTATCTTTTCCAATATAAGGGAGACCATTATCAGGTTCAATCTCAAGTGGTCGTTTTTATCTGCCTTTACTGAAGCCTAATTGATAGTGTTTAATGTAGGAGTTAGGAGAAAAGTATTCAATAAATTTGTTACTTTAGATAATGTGAGATAGTTTAGGTATTCCCTTCATTTACTATAATTGTTGGCTGTACACTCAAGTTCGACTGACCTATTATGGTCATTTGTCCTATTCATGTAGCTGCTTAATTTCTTACTTTCTTCCACATTTACCATCCTTAAATTTGCCACTTGAATGATTCCTCAATGTAGCTATGATATTTGTGAATACTTGCACTCCCCTGTACAAATATGGGGTGTTTCTAGTTGTGTTAGAGAAAGAAAATCCAAATAATCATAATTGCTATTGCTGCCATATATACAAGGTCTATACACTTGAGTATATTTAAACATCAAAGAAAAACTAAGATTGTGTGGTGATTTTTCAATTTTCAGGATCCAACTGCATAGTTTCCAGTCAATCTACATTGATCCATATTTCATAAGTGTTGGTTCACAAAAGCTAAGATGACACAAAATATTACTGTGCTATAAAATATTCATGCCTTTCCAAGCCAGTGCTGTTGCAAAAGACATTACAATTCAGTCTAATAAATCAATCCAATGTCAATATAATCAAATGCTTTGAACATCTTACCAGTGGTTGCAGCAGTCCAGGAGCCCACGGTCAATGACCTCTTCCATACATATACCACATCTTCCAGCTTCAGCACCAACAACCTCCAATAAGAAGAAATCATGAGAAGCATTAAACATCAAGACAAGTTTATAGTTGATTTCCAATGAATTTTCATTCAACATTCTCACAAACCATTCAATGAGTGGACTTTAATACCAGACAAGTTTTTTGGAGCCTTGAAAAGCAATAAATGTTTTTGGTTTTGGTTAAGCTCCATTTTTCTTCATTTCCTCAAGTATGAATTACTTTATTTCAATAATACATCGATTAGGGAGGAATATCGCCTGTATGAACACTAAAGTACTGACATGGAAGAATAAACGATCCAAAAGTTCAGATTCATTCATACTACCAAAATCTTCACTTAAACTGTCCAGATTCTTTTCATCAGATATTTTCAAATATACTGCCCTAAGCCTGTACTCAGTGAATTGCAAAAGCGTGACTTAATACCTCATTATAAAAGCTTCACTATCTAATCAGTTTTTCGCTTTTACTTGGACAGGAAGGATAGAGACCATAGCTGATAGAAAATGATACTACGCAAGAAGGATACAAGACTTTGTACATGGCATGCAACTTTACAAATAATGATCCCAACACCATCAAATCAAGTTTTGATAATTACTGACATAACACAAGTTAATTTTAGAAAGAATGATAAGCTGTATAAAGTTTAGATTTGGAATTACAGAATGCTCAAAACTATCGCAGTCAGCCTGCAGTTGCACAGATGAGCCTCCAACCAGTATTTCATCCATTTTGCTTCTGCCAGAATCACATAAAATATAATGATTGTCCCTATAATCAACAGAGGAGAAAACCGATCTTAGACAAAATCACACAAAACAAATCAACTTGAGTAAATATTGGTGTACCAAGGCATGCCATCTAAACTCATTTTTTTAAGTGTCTTTGAACACAAAAAAGTCATGTAGAGCCCAAGGTAAGATGGAAAAGTTAGTGAACAAAGAAAACCAGTATACTGGTAATCATCAGATCCATATGCTTCCAAAAGCTTAGAACCACAAAAGCAAAATATGACATTATAGTAGAGGCCAATCTTCTGGTATAAGAGCATAGTTACCAGAAACGGCCAAATCTGGACTACAGTCTGTCTTGACCAAACTTTTCAACCCAACTGTACCAGTCCAGTTCAGCCTGGGCCTGTATTAAACAACAAAACATCTTTTTAAAAAAAAGAGCAACACAGCAGAACTTTAGATTAAAACTAAGAACATGTAAAAGGAAAACAAAAAACGAAAACAAAAACTTAGTTTAGACTCTTATGCATATTTTTTTGTATATGCTCATGAATCTGTATATCGATTTAATTCTGTTTGCATATTTTTACAATGCATTCAATTTTAAATATGAATTTTAGTTTCAAATAGGTTTTACAAACCAAGCCAAACTTTTATTGAACAAACATTTCCCCCTCCCAAACTAACTGAAGTTTTCAAACATGGTAAGTGGTAACTATTGTCTAAAGAGGTTTCAATGAACTTAGAAACTCAAAACTTGTTGATGGTTGAATGTAGAAAGAATGGAAGAGAGATAGCAAACCATCGATCCTCATGACCACCCAAACAAATTACCATCTCTTCATGTACACTTTAGTAACAACGAATTTTCATCTTTTATAACAAGTAACTATCACCAAAGACTTCATACAAGGTGCCACAAGACTTGTTAATCCCTGGACATGCAAATTAGAATTTCATGTTTTATACTTTTTATAATAGTATTTCTTTGCACAACGTCATTGTTAAGAAAATGTTATCTTGACTCTTCCTGTAAGTGTTGATTTCTCTATGCTTCATATCCTCTTAGTTTTCAAAATGCTTCATATCCTCTAGGGTTTTTGTGATCCAGAAGTGAAATGGTGTTGATTCACTTTCCACGTGCTCCTTTAAAAACATATTTAAAGATAAGAGTTCTGCTAGCTGGGCCCGGAATCATATGGTAGTGCGGATTAATTTGCCAACTATCCCCTTCTTCCTCGTCCAACCATAGTATTAATGAATTATCTTCATGTTTGTTGTTGATGTGGTATTTGATATTTCCTTGATCGCTTGTTAAGGGGAAGGGACTTCTCAATCTAAAGAGTAATATTTTTATATGAAGTCAACTGCTCTGCCTTCATCCATTTCATGAATACATGGAATAGTCGTTTGCTGTAATAGCACATACAACTTTTGTCCTTTCTACCTGTTATAGCCAATACTTGACATATTTTTGTTTGCATTTTAATGTTTCTTTTTTGGTGCTTGGCTGCACTCCAAATTAATAGTCATAACTAAAACAAAGTCTTTCCAGTGGGACATTTTATTTTGTTAGTGATTAGAGGCTATACTTTAGTTTTGGTAATTTACAAACATTGGTTAAATTTTCTTCCAGTTCAATCTTATATATTCTTCTGCAGATTGTATCCCTTCGATTTGATCATTATCTTCCACCATTGCACCATATATACATGCTTAGAATTTGACATAGAATATCCCATTGAATGGAAAGCTATCCATTATACATTATATTGTGAATTCTGTTTTTAAGTTTTTATCTGGTCTCTTTATGGTAGGTTTATTATTTCAAGCATAAAGTCTTAGTTATATATGCATAGTATTCATTCACTAATGAACTAAACGTTCCCAATACTCAAGTTGGTCTGGAGTTATGCTCCTAGTAAAATCTTAGATTCATTTATGTATTGGAATATCTCTGACCGTGTTGTGTGAATCAAAAGGTTTGCATCTGGAAGTTTGCTTCTTAAGATTTTGTGAAGACATTGGTTATCGGGATAGATGCCTGGTAATCACATTTCTCTTTAAATCATTATTATATCGATCACCCCTTTCACCTGCTTTGAACATGTGCCTTGGCAGTGAAATAGAAGAGGGTATATAAGTAGAAAGCTTTTCATGATATTTATTCTTGTTTTTGGGACAAAACGAATATGTTACAGACAATGTTTAGTCTCCTTCAAATAAATTTAACTTTCTTTCTTGCAGGCATGGTGAGAGACAATATTCTGGGAGTCGAATGCTTGAAAAAGACAATTTCAGTAAATCCATTTTGAGGGGTAGGTAAAAGGGAAAAAATAAGTCGCAATTATATCTGTATTTATTGCCAGCATTATGTGAATGTAATATTTTATTTCTTTCTATTGAGGTTGAAGCCTTAGCCATCCGATTCCTCCTAGTGGATTAGCTTGCTCTTATTGTTATAAATCTGTTAGAAGATCCTCCTCTATTAGTTGTGCTCTAAATGCCTTGCACTATTGTTTCTAATGGCTTATGCTTGCCAATCTCTATCATTGCAGGACATTATATCAACAGTTGTGCAACAAATCGAAATACGGCCCATTACATCAAGAAAGCAGAAATGTCAGTTCGTATCTCGAAGATAAAATCAGAAGGTCAGGACAAATCATACAATACATCAGATCAACTAGTTACTCCAGTAAAATATAACGAGTATATTTCTAACCTGATACCAGTTCTTTCTGGTCTCTTGTCTGTGCATTTCTATTTAAACATTGGTAAAGTGCATTCCTGTGATTTCATTTCAGGATGGCCTTTGCAACAAAAGCAGATACCATCCTCCCTACCATGCCAACTTCTGAGCTTCCATCTGAACTGAAGTGCTCACTATGCCAAGAAATATTTAAAGTGGCTGTAATGATACCGTGTTGTCAGTTCAGCTTCTGCTGCGAGTGTAAGCTCATTTACAATTATAATTTTTTTTTCTTTCTTTCTTGGGTATAAGATAATTCATATTGTAATCGGAATCAGTCACAATAGCTTCTGGTATGAGGTGGTTTATAGTGTAATCCTCATTTCTTGCTTGTCTAAAGGCATACGGCGAATATTAACTGAGAATGGTAGATGCCCTCAATGTAATTCTACAAAATTCAAGATTGATGAGCTGCTTCCTAATATTGCTCTTCGTCAAGCAATTGAACACTTTTCTTGAGTCTCAAGTGACAGTCAGTAGCGCAGCAGGATTGTGAAAGCCAAATTTGTTAGTTGCAAGTTGTGAAGAGACTCCAATCTTGTTACATATCAGTTGTTAACATAGAGTAAGATATCAGAATTTGGAGCATCTTAAGGAATGGGGAACCTCTTGGAAGAGGAAGAGCCATTCAAAGAAAAGCAGTCTCACACGAGAAACATTGGAGGCAAACTGCAAGTGAAATTCAGAATGCACCTTCTGAAACAGTTGGAAGTATGCAGAAAAAATGATCAAATCAGAATTATGTCCTGATATCCCTTCTGCAAAGTTGGATGTCCTGAAAACAGCAATTAAGAAAAGAGATCGAGCAGAGGTCTTAGTGAAGAAGAATAGATAAGCACCACTAGCAATATACTTTTCTTTTGTAGGATAAAGAGACTAAAGAAAGAGTTCATGAGATGGATATGTGTCCTAAAGTGTTGTTTTGAAGGTAAAAGAGTATTGTTGACCCCAATGGTAGAGAGTTGCAAGATTGTGTGGAGTTGCCTGTGTATTGGAGTTTCTCCAAGAGAGGAGACAAGGTAAAGGAATGGAGTCCCAGGCTAGAAAGTTGTTTCCACATTGGTTTCCAAGATGATGGGTCATGTGTTAGATAATTCAGAATGTAAGTGGACTGTTTCCTGGGGTGGTTGAAGAAGTTTCAAGTTTGAGGCTTGAGCAGGCAAAGAGTAAGATTGCCTTGAGAGGCAATGAAAGAGTGTTATTGCCATTTGAGTAACTCAAGTCTATTTTGAAAAATAGAGAGAGAGAGAAAGCAAGAGAAGTTCTTCCAGGATTTCTGTTGTGAAGAGTGGAGAGAAGAAGATTTCCTTGAAAAACACAATAAGAGCAAGGTAATTGGATGTTGGAAATCCAAACTCTATTTATGGAAGGTCTTTTCCAGAGAGAAAGAAGGTTTTGAGCAGCCCATATGTTAGTTTGAAAGCATCTGAATGAGTAAGAGTTTTGATACAGAGATCCCCTCTTTTTAGGTTTGCACTTTTTCTTTCTATCTGGTTATTCAAAAGAAGAGATTGTCTTCAAGGTTTAGATGCAGGTGTGACAAGCAAAAGCATTTGCGATTTAGTTAAGTGGGATGATTAGGGATAGTTTGTGTATTGGTGGAGAACTACGTTGTTGAGGTGGATGATGTTTTTGGTATTATGTTTCGACTAAATGGGAATATTCTGGCATAAATATCTTAATTGGAAAATGTTGAAATGTTGTAGCAAGTTTTCATTTTCAGCTTTGTAGGTGAGGATGGTTGAGGACAACTTGAAGAATTGCAGGAAGTTTCCATAATCTAACTCTTGGTAATAATAGAATTGAATGCAGAGGAGACCTCAAAAATTGAGTACTGGTAGGTTTCCATAAAGGAGTAACTATGAAGATAAAGGAAGTCCCTGGTCTCATAATGCACATTCCCTGACTTCAGTTGAAGATACTTTTCCTTATAATGAAGTAGGGGCAGAAAATAAAGTAGAAGAATGGTCTTTATAGCAGCACTCAGAAGTTGCTGAGAATGGTTTGGTCATCCAACATCTGACTACAAGCTATGAGTTGAATGGATGGTCCAATGGTGAAGAGTTGGTTTGATGTCTACATATATGGTGAAGCGATGCCAAGTACATTTGTGGGATCTTTTGATTTCCATAATGTGGTAGATCTATGTGCAGGTCCATAATGAAGAAGATGCATAATGAATCAAGAAAGAGAGATTGAAGAGATGTTTCTAGAAGTGTTAGAAACATCCATGTACATAGAGAGATGGTAGAAGAGGAGTCATGTCACTCATGTGCATGGAGGTTAAATGAAGAAGATAGAGATGGTGGATATGTTTCATACCAGATATATTGTTTGATTCTTCAGGAACATGGTGTTGCATATGTGGAGCAGCCCACATAGGTCTTAAGAAGAGGCTCTTCATGAGTCAAGAGCTACATTGGTGGTATATGGACAATTGCAAGTTTCTTTGCATGATGAGTTTTCTTGATGATGGCCTAAGATGGGAAAAAAACAAGTAAGAAGGAAAGACAAGGTCCAATGAGAAAGATCAAATGGAAAGGATGCAGTTGTTAATACCAAAGTATGTGGAAGAGGATGATTCTCGCGAGTAAAGCATTCCTTATATAGCCTCTCTGAAGATGGAGCTTGAGGATGCTCCACTTAGCACTTAATGCATCAGGTGATGCTGATTTGGGAGGCGATCTGTGGAATTAGGAGAACTAGGGAAATGAACTATCTGCATAGAATTATTCGTCACTGCTATGTTATGTGTTTTTGAACTGTGCCAAATTCCCATGAAATTTATTGAATACTAGGAAAAAGAGAGAATATCAGGCTACATTCCAAAGGACCAGAAGACTGCATTTTGAAGTAGGCAGACAAATGATACTTGGGAACGTGAATTTATTGCAGCAGTTGAGAAATAAAGAGAGATTCAGGAGCATGCAAAGAAAGTTGCAGTTTAGAAGAGGTGCAGATGAAATGTGATGTTGCAGCAATGTGGTGTTAAATGGGCTAGTTCCCATGAGAATTGTTGACAAGCTCTAAAATGTATGTTACTCTTGTTTGTTGCAGGTATGAATACATGCTATCTAAAAGACTTGTTTTGTGCAGACCTGTGTCTGTGGGGAAAGCCTTTAACGAGAACCAGCCATTCAAGAACATTCACCAACCATTCAAGCACATTCACCAGCCATATCAATGAACATTTATGTTAAAGCCATATGGATAAGACCATATGGTTGGAGTTCAAGTCCCTAGAAAATATTGCATAGGGTTTGGCATAATTACATGGTCAGAAAGAAATAATGGTAAATTGATGTCCATAATGACCAATGTAGGTCAATGGGATTTGCATAGTACAAAACAATAATAATATGTAGGAGCTATAAAGGTGCTGCAACATTAAAAGAGCTACAAGTTAAAAGCACGATAAAGGGATTCTAACCGTGGTGGATAAACCCACATCTGGTAAATGCGAAAAAGATGATGACATACCAATGTGATGTATTCTGAATATTAGATATAACCTAAGTAGACGGTCCGACAGGCCAATCCCCTGGTACTGGTATGGATATGTCTTGGAAGCGTGCTCGGGAGCGGCCAAGGTACGGCTGGGACCCTCCATACTTGGCCATGCCCGCCCATAACCTTGGCTGCTTCCGGGCACGGTTTCCAATCCCAAAACATTTTGTTTAATAATTTTTTTTTCACTCATTTTTAATACATAAAGTAACAATTATAAAAAACATAACCTTTTATTATTTGTAACCCTAAAAGTTAAATAGAATGAGTAAAATAAAAACAAAACATAAAAACAAAGAAACTTACCTCTCATTCCCTCATTACATACTTGCCTCTCTAAGCTTTCATTTTGCTTATCTAGGGTTTGATACTTCATCAACAAGCATTGCAATCATTTTCCTAAGCTAGTACGAGTGCCTATTCACTGCCAAGGCCATTGAGGAGCTTTAAAGGAGAAGGATTTGTGGATTATTCATTGAAGGTAAGGTTTCAAGTTTTATTATTTAAATTTCAAGTTTGATTTTAATTTTTTGTTTTTGTTTTGTTTTTAATCTTTCACACACTTAATGTTTTTTTAATGTTCATTGTTTTATTTTTTCCTAATTGAAATTTTAATTTTTTAACCATTTTTTCATTTTAAATTTTGAAAAATTCAATGTATGCTTATGCACTAAGGCATAGGGTTTAAGTTTTCATTTTTAACCATTGTTTTCTTTGCTTATGCTATTGGTTTTTAAACTTGTAGGTAGAAGTACAATGGCAACAAGTTCCACCTCTTCTGGGAAATCTTTGATCAAAGAATTTGACCCAAATTCACCATTATGGAGGCATGTCACAATACTTGAGCAACTTGCAGGTGGTGGTGTTTTGTTTGGAAATGCAATGACGTGTGAAAATAGTATTCAAAGGCTCATATAGTAGGGTGAAAGGCCACTTGTGTGCAATACCGGGTCATGGTATAAGAACATGCTAGGGGGAGGAATAACATAGGGGTGCCAACAACAAAGGTTTTGGGATATATCAAAGAACAAAAAGATGCAGAGGCAACTTTGGCTTTGAAAATGGGTCATCCATTGTCCAAAAAAGGAAGTTCATCTCAATTAGCGAGGCCTCTTGTTGCCCCATCTAGTACTGACTCCCCAATTGTGACCATGCCACATCCATTTGTGACAGCTATCTCCATGCATGATGAGGATTCACCTCTTTCACGAAAGAAAAGTAGGACAAAAGGACCATTGGAAAAGGCCTTTCAAAATGAGAATAAGGGATATTTCAGATGAAGCACATTGCAAGATGTGTGTATGCAAATGGATTTTCTTTCAGATGTTGTGAGGTCACCATATTGGCAAGAGATGGTGAAAGCAATTAATGAGGCCCCAAAAGGGTACAACGGGTCAGGACTATGAGAAGATCCGCACCACCCTTTTGGAAAAGCAAAAAAAATATGTGGAAACCTCCTTGCAACCAATTAGAGACTCATGGGCCAAAACAGGTGTGTCCATTGTTTCTGATGGATGGAAAGATGCAAGAAACCGCCCTTTGATCAATGTGTTGCAGTATGCCCTAAAGGGGGAATGTTTTTGAAAGCAGTTGATTGTGAGGGGCAAGTGAAGGATGCCCAATTCATTGCCAACATCCTCTTTGAATCCATTGAGGTGTGGGGCCTCGAAAATGTTGTCCAAGTCATAACGGACAACGCCAAGAATTGCAAAGCTGCGGGGATGTTAGTTGAGGCAAGGTATGGGCATATTTTTTGGACACCATGTGTTGTCCATTCACTCAATTTAATGCTAAAAAAGATGGCAAGTAAAATAGAGTGGATTCAACAAGTGTATGCAGAGGGTGAAGAGATCCAAATGTTTGTGACCAACCATCACAGTGCAAGGCATCTTTAGATCCTTCTCGCATTTGGAGCTACTGAAGGTAAGGGAAGCTTTACCTTTCTTTTTATTTATAACATAATGTAAGTTTTTTTATTTTTAAAATATAGTATTCAAAAGTTTTCAATTTTATTTTTAATTTTTGTTTCTCATTTCTTATTAGGTTGCTGAGACTTAATTTGCATCACACACAATCGTCTTGAGACGACTTGTGAAGGTGCGAGAGGCACTTAACAGGATGGTAACATTCCAATCTATGGGCTGTATGGAGGCAATCAAACATTAACGTAGGCTCAAAAAGTGAAGGAAATGATCTTAGATGACACTTGGTGGGATCGAGTAGAATATTTGTTGAGTTTTACTGAGCCCATTATGAGCATGATCCACTTTACTGACATGGATCAGCCATGTCTAGGAGAATATATGATGGTATCAACTCAATGATTGAGAAGATAAATTCTGTCATAAATGCAAAAGAACAAGATCCCGAGGAGAATAGTTTTCAAAGAAGTATTATCAATCCTCATTGAGCGGTGGAACAAAATGACCACCCCACTACATCTACTTTCCTTTGCATTGACTCCTATTTTCTATAGCACAGAGATCCTTTCTTTGCCAGGGAGGATGGCACCATACAGGGATGCGGAAGTCAGTGAGGGATATATGTTGGCATTGTCTAGGCTCTTCCCTAATCCTGAGATTGAAGACATGGTTATGATAGAGTTTGTCAATTTCATAGCGTAAACAGGTCATAGCCTTCTCGCTCTTCGAAGCAAATACAAGATGGATGCTCATATGTGGTGGTACCTCCATGGTCACGCATCAATGTACTTGCAGCCTCTTACAATCAAGGTCTTAGCACAGGTAAAACAAAAATTATTCTTTCCTTTTTTGTTGTAATTTTTAGTTTTTTAAAATTCAAGTTTGAGTGTTTAAGTTTGCATTGACTTTGTCTCAATAGGTTGTAAGTTCATCTTCCTCTGAGCGCAACTGGAGTACATATACTTTCATCCACTCACAAAAACGCAACAAGTTGGGGGCTAAAAAGGCCAAAGATTTGGTATATATACATTCCAACTTGCGCCTTCTATCTCACAAGCAGTCGGAGTACAATAAAGGGTCAACAAAGCATTGGGATATTGATCCAGATATAGTTGACTTGGATGCTTCCATTTCCCACCTGTCATATAGATGATGAGGGATTGGAGACTTCTTTGGCACCGCGAGACCTACATGCACAAGGGGATGCAACTGGTAGTGACCCTAGTGGGAGTGGTTCAAATCCATGTGGTTCTAATGAACCACATATGATTGATGTTGATCCTCTTGATGAAGAGGAATATGATGTTATTACTGAAAGATAGTTTGAACTTTGATCGATTGGTGTAATAAATTGAATTCAATATCATGACATTGTGTTTAATTTAACTTTTAACGATTTTAACAAATTATGAGTTGTCTTTTGTGGTTAATTAGCATATAACTTATAAGTTATCTTGTCATATGCATAATATGGGGTTAATAACTTAATTCCTATTTAGTAGGCTGGAATTTATATATTTTTTAATTTTTATATGTTTTTATACTATCGTATCCCGAGCCAAAAAAAATTCCATATCGGCCTATCGGATACTCCATACATGTACCTGTATCCGTATCCAAAATGTATCGGCTAATTGGGAAAAAGAGCATATTGGTAGTGGTGGGCAGACGATGCCCAAGCAATGGGTAAAGTAAAATACAAGGGTAATCAGAGCTAGGAGGAGGATTATGGTTCATGTACTAGCAAGTTGCTGGAAGAGGAGAACGAAAAATAAATAAAAACTTCACAAGTACCTAACAAGGTGGAAGGGGGCACCATGGTCATTAGCTATATTACCAGGGTTTGCCCCCACCCTCTCGTACCCCCTTGGATACGTACTCGGTATGGACACATCTCGATCACGTCTAGGTACGTCCCGAGTACATTTTGACGTATCCATGACATACCCAAACGTACCCGAGATGTATCAGTATTGTTGGGCAGTGGGGGGGCTCTAAATTTATTTTATTTTGACTCAAAAAAACTTTTATTGAGGACTCGACTAGGAGGGCATGGCAACCACAAGGAAACCTGGAGATTGTTTAAAATCCCTCTAGTTTATTGAAGAGAAAATATTCAAAGGATATCAAGAACGTTTGAGGTAATTATTTGGGGTCATCACAATTGGCCAAAGAAAGAAGCTATTCAATTAAATTTGGACATTTATATGAGCCTCCATACAAGTTATTTATGATATCAAATCTCAAGTGATCTTCAATACTAATAGAAAAATTTGGAACCGCAAATTGCATAGTTTAAAGTTTCAAAGAGCATCCTGTCCTAGAAACTATTAAGGCACAACATTGACTCCTTCCTGCATCCTTAAGGAGGATTAGAAGGTGAATTTGGATAATATGAATGCAAGAACCAACCATTGGACTGACCTCTTTAGTTATCATTGGTAGGTTAGAGTCGACCTAATTAAATAGGTCCTTCAAGAGCTCCCTATATACATCTTTTATGGCCGCCATCGCAACACAAACATTAATCTCAAAGGAAATGGATGAAACACAAAGGAATATACTATTTATATATCATAGACAATGTAAAATATTAAGTATATTGAATGTTTTGAAAATTGATCGTACTATATTTTTTTAATTTTGTATTTCTTATGTACTAAAAAATGAGTAAAATGAGTATATGAATAAATTATCTTCATATTTTTAATTTTTATATTTTTATAATATGTATGTACGGACATATCCAAAACGTATCGTACCCAAGGGTTTTTTAAAATTGACGTATCCGCGTATTGAACCCGTACCCATACCCGTATCCTAGCAACATAGGTCATTGGCCAAGAGAGTAGTTCAATCATTCACCCTACCCTTGTGAGCAGGAGCTCACATTATTTCTACCTTGGATGTGTGGTGCAAGAACATCAAAGGAGTACAAGCAATCTTGCATCAACCAAAAACAGCAGGTTTGTGTTTGAGTGAATTAGTCGGTCCTTTCGTCATTTTGGCATAGTGAAGTTGATCTGTGGGAAGCATCAGCATTGCAACACTTCAAGCACAGCAAGTACATCAGATAACATCAGTTTCATGCATCTATGTGGTTCCAGGAGAATTGGTTGAGTTCCTCAACAATCAAAAGAATCTAACAAGTGGTTCCATTTGTTGAAGGGCTAAAATGGATGGGTCTCAAGGCAGAGGCAAAAGGTACTTGAAAAACATTTAAACACCAAATTGTGATTGCCTTTTTGGATTCCCCTCGAAAAAATACACTTTCCAAAAAAAACTTGATTTGGAGGATGTGTCCAAAAGTTATGGCCTACGGTAGCTCTAGGGTTTTGTTCTAGTGGTGGTTTCACAACCACCAGTCTGCAAAAAGTGACAATTTTGCAACCGCTGCTCTGCTGAAACAGCGGTATCACCCGTGAGGAAGACAAAAGAACGTAACGGCCATAAATTTGTTCTCTCTTCTTTGGCATTTCTAAAGTGTTTCGGAGCTCGAAAGGACACTGCAGGATGTCGGAGATGACAAAAGTATTCAAATTCTTGGTGTTGAAGTTACTTTGGCAGGCAAAGAGTCGGAGCAAGTAAGAAGAAGGCACTTGCTAAGAGACCATTCAGTGAGAGAATAGAGAAAGGGAGTTCGGTTCCAGCCCAAAGCAGAGTCAGATTGTATAAAGTTCATGAGCAACTGAGAGAGGGATAGATCCTCTTCGTGTAATGTTTCAATAAGCATGTTGTGACCAGTGAATGTGAGAGAGTGTGTATGAACCTCTGTAACTTTCAATGAATCTTCAATAGAGAGAAGTCTGTTTGAATCAATGGTTGTGCTCTTGAGTCAATATTTGTCCATTTGAGAGGGAGTTTGAGGTCGCAGCTGCGGCAGTAGGCTGCCATTAATTTGGTCCCCTTAATTACTATCTGCACGTGCTGCTTTCATGTAGGCCCATTCAATCACAACCATAGGTTCGCACGGATAAAAGAGAAAGAAAATTGCAACTCAATTCCTGAAGGCTATGCAGCTTCTGTAGAATTTCAAATTTAGCTCAACCTGGAAAAGTTACAACCAAATTCAAAAGTAACATTTGAAGAGATTAATATCACATACTCACCTAGAAATCCGCAAATCTCTCCATAAAATTTAGTTTGTGGTTCCATCAACGCCAAAGATGTCGGTAAGTTATAAGGACAGGATCATTGTTACTCCCATGATACTAATAGTGCACAATCTCTTAGGGTTTGAGAACTCCATGTTCCATAAATGCAGAATCCAACATCTATCCTATGAAGAAGAGGCTGGTCGGAGGGAACTCCCCAGATTAAAAAAGAAGACGCAGAATTATCGCATTTGGGAAAGTTTGTAATCTACAGGGTGTATTCGGCCAACTGCCCTGACCGAAACAGGTCGCATTGATCAACGTCCTAAAAGCTGAGTTGAATTACCTGATTGAGTGACAATAGCTTCACATTTTGTAACCTCAAACAAATTGCAGGGATGCTATTCAGGTCATATACCTAAATTATGTTGAAATCTAATATAACAGAAGTGAGATTGGGTGCCCAAACCTGACGATTTCTCAGAATGCCTTTTAATCTCTTCCGCCTACTTCGTTTGTTCTCCGTGCGGTGATTGACTTCCTCTCACATATATTTAAAGCAAGAGTTTACGTAGGCACTTAGAAACAATTAATTCAATCAAGATTTTAATGGTGTCCACAAGATCAAATAGTCTATGGAATCAAAGCCGCAACCTTGAGATATTTTCAGACTTCTTACAATAGATCTTGATTAAAATACCAGCAGTGTTGTTAAGGCTTGCTTATTCAAATAATTCATTTAGGTTGTTCACTCCCAGGGTGCTTTCGTACTGGGTAAGAGTATCATCATAAGTTGTACATTCCATGATGAAGTATCAATCTGTCTCCACCACACCCTTACTACAAAAAAGACAGGTTCTCCTCTCCCAATCCTCCTTAGGAATAGTCCATATACCGATCTCACACCGAAGATGATGTGATCTAGTCCTCATTTGCACAACTATCTAAGATCATCGCTTTGCCCTTGATGGCCGCACCTACATATGTTTTTTCATCATGTTCTCAAAAGGAATTAAATTCTCTAATGTAATGAGCTTTCTTTTAGCCAATTTGCCATGTGTCCACATGGCAGTCCTAAATTTGTCTATCACAAAAGTTTATTTTCTCATTGGTGTTAGGACACTCTTGCAAGTTGATGCCCCATTTGCTCATCCACTTGTTGTTCTGCTTCATCCAAGTTTTCTTTATACGTCTTAATTTCTCCTCCACAACCGTTTTGGGCCAGCGATGGTTATCCATGTTTTCAACCTTTTTCACATAGTTTAGCATCCGAGTTATTGTCGATGCCTCCATCGGAAACATCCCAACTTCAGCTAGTAAAATCTCATATGGGACCGTTGTTTTGACTTTGAGGGTGCTTGTGATTAGATGCTTTTGGATTCTTTCCAACAGTCTCCATCTGTGATTAGACATGTTACTTCCCCAAACCTCACAACCATATAGGGAAACCAGCGTGACCAATAAGCCAAAAAGGGTTTTCTTGGTTTTACAATACCATAACTCAACTTTCTTGCATTTGTTTTGAAGTAAGACGTTTTCCAACCTCCATGTATCCTTTTCGCTCTACATATCTCCCAACTGAGTTTGTTGTGAAAATCAATCCCAATGTATTACTCTTTCACTATTTCCAAGGCTCCCTTCAAAAAGAATGTTAACTTAAGTCTCTCTCCTTTTTAGTGAAAAAATTATGACTTTGGTTTTGTTGATGTTCACTTGCATCTCGACTTCTTGGCAAAATAGTTCTAAGACTTTCAATTGTTCCCCTAACCCATGAGTTGTTTTTGAAATTAGGACAAGATCATCAGCATATAAGAGTAACTTCACCACGTAGCTCGCCAAATGGATACCCCCCATCGGTTTTACTTAATTATTCTTCAATTTTGTCAATGTATAAACCAAACAAAGTGGGGGAAAGAGGGCAACCTTGCTTGACACCAATGTCACTACCAACATACCCTCTTTAATGTCTTTGACTACTCATATAACTATTTGGACTCTATACTCCTCTGGAATACCAAGTTCTCCAATTCCAAGCTTTCACTCTGGGCACCGTGTCAAAGGATTTTTTAAAATCCACAAAGCAACATAAAGCTTCCTCTCCTCGAGTGTCCCATATCTTTTTCAATCAAGTGTCTCATAGGGTATTTACAATGGTCGATGGTCCAGTGCCTCGACCTAAAGCTTGTCTGTCCCTTTTTCTCTTTTACCCTCTTTTTCGGCCCAACTGTTGATTCTACATTTTATCATGCTTCCAAAAAAGTTTACCTAAAAGAGGATTTACCATAATAGTGTGGTAATTGGATGGATTATTGATATCGTCGTTTTTATAGAGAGAAATAACAACACTAGTCATCCATTCCATAGGGAAGTCACCCTGGGTGATGCCAATGAACATTCTTTTGATGTGTGAAACAAGGGCCTTAGCTCCCCATTTTAAAATGTCAACATGCAACCCATCTATGTCTTGTGCTTTACCACTTGCCAAGTTCTTTATGTCATTTTTGATATCTTCCATCAAGAAGAGTTTGGATGATGTGTTAATTATGGAAGGAGTTTCCTTCTATTGGGGCCGCTCATAGAGGAGCCTCACATACTCTAACCAATGGGTATCTGTGATATTATTCTCTATGTTTTTTCTTTTATTGTAACTCCTTCCAAAATCCTTTGGGATTATGTTTTTCAAGGAAAATTAATTTTTTCCTTCTTATGTTCACATAACTCTCTTTTTTGAATTGTACCAATTTCTCATAGTTCTTGTTTTCTTTGTTCATCCCACTTTCTTTTAAGAATCTTTTGGCAAGCCTTACACTCTTTGTCATACCATGGGTTCGTCGGGAAAGTATTTGTCTCTCCCTTCCTAGGCTGAGACTTTTTGCAAGCACTTAATGCCTTGTGAATTAAAGGGATCAACAAATTATTGGAAACACAACCACTTCCCTCCTTGGTTACCATGTTTCATGTGTTATTCATTATCACCAAGAGGTGATGTTCAAGGGTTGAGGTAAATATTTCCTTAATTTTTTCTGGTTCAAGATAATTTTACCCTGAGGTTGAGTCTCCTTTTGCATGTGGTAGACTTGTTTGCATTGTTGTTTATTTGATATAGTGCCAAGTTTGACGAGGAGAGGTTTATGATCATATTTTAGCCCGATAGGGAAGTCCCCAATTTCAAACTCCAACATCCTACAGATAGATCCTTGGGAACAAATTACATAGTCCACTACACTTTGACCATTGTATGTTTTGCAAAGTAATACTTCCTAAATTTGGCCATGCTCTCATGCCATTACAAATAACCATGTCATATAAGCTACATAATCCTAGTAGCTCTGCCCCAAAGTGTGTCACCCCTCCATTTCCATCCTAGGATGTTCTTTCCCAAATTTAACCCTCTCCTTCTTCTAGCCATAATGGATTGTCATCATCTCCTTCATCATTACCCAACTGGAGAGATTGATTGTTTGTTGTCCTCGCATTAAAGTCACCCATCAAAAAAAAATTCCCTGATGTGTTGAATATAGAAATGTCTTTTTTTAGTGAAGCATATGGGTCTTCGCCATCTAATTTTCTCCTCTTTCAAGTCTTTGAGCTCTTCAGTGCAAAGTAGAAAGAATATAATCTGATTATTACCTCATTATCAAATATTTTCAGCAATATGTATTGCTTATTTGGATCCTCTTTTTCAACTTTCACTATTTTGTGCCATATTTCCTTGATTAGCATTATGACTCCCCCATGACCTTTCCATGTTTTAGTCCCCTCGTTCCAAACTAATATTTTCATGTATCCTTCAAATTTTGGGACTTTATAACCCTCATGCTCATGTGTTTCCGTAAAAATGATAATATCTTTCCCCACTATATGTGTGCCCCAATATGGGTCCTCTTCTCCACGAGTAACCCCTATAATTCCAACTTACAATGTGTATGAACTCCCTTGTGGGGCCTCAATTCCCTATTTCTTGTTTTCCCATCGATCACTGATTTGGAATTTCATATTCTTCAACCATGACCCACTTTCCCACAACTCTTTCCTCTATCACTTTCTCTCATTCCTTCTTTCTCTCTTCTTGTTGAGAAAATGTCAAGTTCATCGTCTAGGTATATGTGTGTGCCTCTAAGAAACCCCCTATTCTTTAGGACTGCATTCTTGTCTTCTACATTTCTACATGACAACCCTCACATGTCAGTCCCTTCCTCCATCTATTCTCTTTCCAATCCTATTTTCTTGGTGAATATAACATGTCCATTTCATCTTCTCTTCAAAGAAATCTTTAAGGAATACCTTGCTAAAATGTTGGTTCTCTTCTTTTCATTGAAGTCCTTCAAGCCTTTGATAATGAAGTTTACTGCTTTGTCATGTTTGTCTCTTTCTTCTTTTATTTGCATTTTAATGTGTTTCTCAATTATCTACTTCTACTCGTTTGATGATCCACTTACCACTTATGACCAAGATTTCTTCCTCTATCCAATCTCTTAGCTGGTTTTCTTTTATTTCCATGTTCTCAATTGTTGATTGAATCTCATTTACCTATGTTGTGTCACTTCCTTTTACCATTTCTAGGTTTTTCATTCCAACTATTTTTAAATGTTCTAATTCTTGTTTTAGAGTGACTAGCTCTTACTTACCCTCTTTCCATGTTGTTTTGTAGGTTTAGTAATTGCTCTTTTAGTATTTTGTTTTTCCTTTCCAAACTTACAACTGGATTCTATAAATGTTTTCCTCTCGTTGTCTTCTTGTTGCCCCTTTGATTCTAAATTTTCAATCCTCTTCTTCATGTTCATGAGCTCATTTGCATATAACCTTGATGACCACAATAATGGTGTAGATGTGGGGCTATATAGATCTTTAGTGTCTTGAAATACTTCCTCTCTTTCATCCATGTTTGTTGTGATCGGTTATATTTTTCTCATTTTTGACTCAAATTCACCTAGATTCTGGAAAAGGCAAGGCCATTTTCTTATTTCCTTTAGCCTCATCTTGTGTTGTTTGATCTCCTTCCAGCTGGTGTTTTTTGATAGAAGTGTTTACCTTATTGTTAGTTGTTTTTGGTAAAATCATAGTGAAAATTTTCTTTTGATTTTGTCTTATCTTTTTGGCCTACCCATGTCTTAGGATCCCCTTATATTGTTTTGCATTCACAAAGACCATATTTTTATTTGTGCCCACTATGTATTGGCCTGAGAGTTTCTTGCCTTGACTAATCCCCATGACCCAGTTAGATTCTCTATGTGTGGATTGAAATACAAAGTTGTAGGCTCATTTGAGAATTGGAGAGTGTGAAACCAAGGGTAGACCTCAAACCCTCCTGGATACAAAAACCTAATCAATGGACCACTCAGTTACATTTGCGGACCATTTATAGTTTCAATGCCATTCCCTGCAAACCTTGTTGCCTCTAGGGTTTTTTGGAGTTTGTTTTCCATTGGTATATGCGTTGATATTTGTTTCTCTGATGTGGTAGACCCCGAGAAGCCCAAGGCTAGGTTGTATTTCAAACCCTCTTATTTAGCAACCATGATATGAACTGAAAGAGATGTTTTGTTTTCCATGATTTTGTTTTATTTTATCACTGTTTTAAATGATTTGTGTGCCCTTGTTGGCTCACAACCTATGGCCCACTCATAAAGGGATTTTTGTTTTGTCTCCTTCCCAAAACCTTGAACCCAGGAAGAAAAAATGGAAAAGAATAAGACAAAGCATGGGAAGTAAGACTCACTTTATAATTTTTAAATCAAAATTTGAGAATCCCATTGATGTCACCTCCTACCTCTAGGAACCCCTTTGTACCTTTGCGAATGCCCTCAGGATCTTCCACTCTTTTTCGAGTGTTTTCTATGACAAACTAGAGTAGAATCAATTTACAGATTGACGATAATGGATGAATTGGTCTACAGACTTAAGCATCGTGGTTTGTTGTCCATCAAATCCCAACAAATTGATGAGGAGCCAAACCATCATTGTTTATGCATTGGGCCCTCATTCCTCATTCCTCATAGGGTTAACTGTGTGTTATTCGTAAAGACAACTGCATGTTTTGATGAATGAATCCATAGCCCTTTTTCTTCTTTTTAATAAAACTCTCTTTTTTTGTTGCCTTGTGAGAACATGGTTTAATTTCTTAAAAAATTACATTGACCAATATCTCGCACGCAAAATGTTTAATGGAAACGTCAAAGGGGATTTGTAAAATAAGTTAAACTTGATGAAGGGAAGCATTAAAGGACGAAGGGGTGGTGAAGAGGGGTTTGAGGGAGGAAGATTCTATAGGTGGGGAAAATGTTGGGGGGAACTCAATGTGAAACTCTTACTTCTTACAACTAGGTATGTATAAACCAATGTGTCATTTTTGTCAATCCTTTAAAGGAGAAATGGGGTGTGGTGTGTAAGTCATCGGGGTTATGTACTTTGGATATATCTCATAAATCAAGGCATGGTCTACGAATGCTTCCAAGGGAGACTTGCATATGTTTAAATCTTGAACTATACATATGTTTTGATACAAAAACTTTGCAGCCAGGGTTCTTTATGTCGTCAATATCATGGACATTTGCAATTAGAGTTTCTCTTTGGTTATTAAGGTAGTAATTAAGGTTTTCCTTATCAATAGTCCTGATGACAACATCCATCAATGACCATCGAATACAAAACCTTGACCTTATATTTCCAAGATGCATGTCAGGAACAATCATTGAGACTCTCCAATTTGGAAATTGCTATTAGCGTAATTAATTTTGAAGGCATTAACAAAAGAGATTTTTTTTTGTGCACACTTGGGTCCTCCTTCGATCCTTTAACTCATCCAAGGTTATAAATAGGGAATATTTCAATTTTAAAATTATAATTCTGCTCAACCCTTGTTCGTTGTGCCCTCCAACTCATCCTTATCGTATAACTTATCCTCTTTATTAAAAGACAACACAATGTTAACAAAACCAAGCATTATTATCATTGGAGCTATGGATGTCCAGGCACTTTATTCAGTAGTCCTATGAGGATTATATACTATAGACACTCAAATTTGGCAATTCACCCTTTTGACAATGTTATTTGTGGCAATGTTTCTTTGTTAAGAAAAATATCCAAATTCTATCCATGTTTAGTACACCTTTATGTCTCTCTCACAACTTCCTTGTCCCTACACATAGATGTGTCATCACATTATGAATACAAATGCATAAAATCAATATTTAACCTATGTTTTTCATGATACATTTTTTAGATTGCATTCAGTCTCCCTCTATAAAACTTTGCAATGTGGTCACAACATAATTTCTTGTCTTAACTGACCTATACAGTCTTGGCCTAACACATCATTTGAATTTTCTTTTAGTCCAAGACTGTATAGGTCAGCTAAGACAAGAAATTTATGTTTGTGACCACATTTATGAATTTTCTTTTAATTTTATTATCTTTGTTGGCCCATTTCATCCTTCTGTGTCAGCCTTGTCATAATGATTTACCTTCTAAATCCCATATAAGCAAGTTCATATCACTTCATTTGGCACTCTCATGAGCTTTCATTGCAAATACTAATGCAAAAGGTACTCAAGGCTCCCTAAGTATTCCTAAAGCTTATGTACATTAGTGTAGTCACTTATACAATTTTGGAGCACTCAACCAAGTCAAGGAGTTTAGCTTTTCTCATTTCCAAGCATCCAAAGATTACAATTCAATGTATTAATAAGACCAAAATCCTTGCATGCATTATCAAAGTAGTTCAAGTTGTCAAATCTAGTTACATTTATATAGATATCACATGATAAGTGGAGAACTACATGTGGTTTGAGGCATCTTCAAAGTAACGTTGATGTAGGTGGTGAATGGATTGCACTTGAACCAAAAATTTAACCTTCTTGCAAGATATTCCACCCATGGTTAGGGTTTGAGTTCAATTCACATCATTTCAGAGGATTTCACAACTATGCGACATTAGGGTTTGATAGTGACACATTTTTAGGAAAGCGAAAGGCACATAAATTTATAAATCCCCACTCTAAGTAGGTCCAAGACTATACAATAGGTCCAAAGTCATACATTCATTCCTGGAAGAGATGTACAATTTTGTACTAGGGCATTTTTCCAACTAAAGTCTCAATAACAAAGCATCTTTAAATTCATTACTCCCAAATTATTCAAGATATGCACCCAAATCTCTCATGTTACACTCTATATAGCTTATTGCATCTCTCCTCTTGTGTTTTTGAGTTTATAGCATATCTTTATCACTAGTTGCAAGTATTAATGTGTTGTTATGATATTGCATGATTAATGTTGGAAGTTAATTAATTAGAATAAACAACTGTAACAAACCTTGCATTCTTTTTATTTGTCGTGTGTTTCCATAACATTAATGTTATATTAGTGTTTGAAAAGGGTGTAAACTTTTGGTGAACTTGACTCTTGAATCGTATATCTTTTCTAAATTTGTTACTTTCCTTATGGTTTATCCTACCCTCTTGGCATACGATTCTGTTCATTTTTCTAGGCTTATTTCTTTTATTTTTTGGCACATTAATGGCTTCTTCTTGTGGTTCCACTGTATCATTCCTTGAGTTCATTCAACTTAATCATGCATGTAAGGATATCATTTATGAGGTGTTTCCAAAATGCTCGGATTCATCCTCATACTTCTTGTAGCTATATTAGATATGTTCTTTAAGCAACCTTATCTTTTGACAAGGGTACTGGTTCTATTGTCACTCCTCCCAAGATGTTACCTCCCGTACATATTCAATTCATTATGAATAATACATTGGTGAAGCATTATCTTATTAACAATGGCTCATATCTTAGTATTTCTAGCATTTCTTTTCTTTTTCACTTAGGCATCTCTATTATGGATTTATCCCCTTCTACTGTATGCATACGTGGTTTTGAAAATGCACATCATCAAGTACTTGTCCAGATTACCCTACCTATTATTATAGGTCTTAATACCCTTGACACATTATGTTATGTTACGTTGGATAAGCCTAATTATAATATTCTCTTAGGGAAAACCTTGGTTACATGTTATGAGTATCACCCTTATGTCTGTGGTTTATGGTTTCTTCATCATAATTCTTTCTACATTTACTCGAGGGATCCCGCCCCTTTTTGACATTGTGCTCCACAACTAAAGACCTTGATTCATAATCACCCTCTATCATCTTCTTTTGTTCCACCTTGAAGGCATTTTACACATTTACCTTATGTTCCACATATCATGCTTAAGTTACTTGAGTGCAATCTTGTGTCTTTCCCTCCACCACTTGAGGTTGATGTGAGTATGCCTCTTGGTAAGAGTTTCGATGCTAATGCCTATTGCGACTATCATATATGTATTGGTGACCTCACCAATCGATGTATTAATCTTTGTCATGTTATACAATATTGATACAAATGCAATCGAATGGAATGAGCCCATTGAATCCTCTAAGCTTGTTAATAATAATTCCAAGCTGAAAATCTTCAGTGATCCACTTCTTAATCATTACACTAATATATCTACTTTGGAAGTACATAATGTTCATCATGTGATATCACCTCCGCCTTCTTATAATCACCCATTCAATGCAATGTTTATAAGTTTTATCCATACATCATCTTCTCCACTAGTCCTATGAATTACTTTTTATTACTCTAATATGGATGATGCTCTCATCTTAGATACTTTGTATATTCTCGCATATATTAATCAAGTACCTCTATACAATGTTTTAGTTGATCTACATAACAACCATAATCTATGTACTCTCAAGCTACTTCATTCTCTCAATTATACTAAAAAATAAATTACATATGATTCTAATCTCGACTTTGGACATATTATTGTCGCCTTTGTTACTACATAGGTACCCATTTCTAGTGGCCTCTACTCTTGACTCAAGTGACATGTGTTTAAATATGCCTTGGTTACCTACTCTTAGGGTTATTCCATGTATCTTACACCAGTGTTACAATTTTTTTCACCAACAAGTTATCAAAATTGTCCCTTCAAGGCTCCTCTTCCTATGTTTCCTAGTCACACTTCTATATTATATTTCTACTCCTAGGTCTCCAAAAAGGCCTTCTACTTTACCCATTATCTCTAGTGGTTCTCATCCTCCTAGGTCTCCAAATAGGCCTTTTTTCGTCCCATGTTATTGTTGTCCCAAATAACTCCCCTAGTTATTTGGACAACTTATATTTTATTCAGACTTTGATGTTTCACATTACAAGTTACGCACACCCAAGTTTGTTTCTTTGGCACATTTCATGTGAATGTGGTTCTTCTGCGCACCCCCGCAAGCCCTGATTCCTTCTTCCTTATGCTCCCTTTTCCCTTTATCCTCTATCTCCTTCCATCTCCCCTTTGTGCCTCCCTTCTATGTATCCGCTTTCATTTTATCTTCCACACACTCCTTACGTGCACTTCTACAGACTTAGCTTCCAAATTGGTTAAGTCCCTTGCATGCCTTCGTGTTTGCGCCCCATGCACTCCCTCTTTTCCTTATTCACCTCATGTATGCCTTTCTTCCTTGCTACCGTGCCTTCCTTAGTTAAATTCTCACGCCCCTCTTGCATACTTATCTACTTTTGTAGTTATGCACCTTGCTTCTGTGTGTGTACTCTTGCACACCCTTCTTCTACACCTTCGTGCGCCTGCTTTTAGCAGTATTGCACCTCTTCCCTCTACGCCTCTTGCTTTCATGCCTTACTTCTTCTACACCAGTCGTTGTGCCACATCATCTTCTGTCAGACTTGAGTGTGATACACATAACCCATCAAATCGCGCCAATAGGACGTTGAATCTTGACAACCAGCCGATGAGTGACACATGGTAGAAATTCCAAATCAGATGAACAGTTGACTGATTTCTTCAGCCAATCCTTGCGTGCCAGGTGTTTTGTATGTGTAAATGACTCTGACATATTTTGATAGCCGTATATTTTTCTATAGAGCTCTGATCGGCGCGCGCTTAGGCTTGTTAGAAAGTTGCTGACACAAGCTACACGTTAGACTATTCAAATTAAAATCTAGGTGGGATTTAGTAGGTAGAAAATAGGGAAACTTCTTTCTAGTCATTAATGCATGCATCTAATCAACCCCAACCACCAGATTTATTCATATCTTGCCTTCTTCCTTCTTCTACACACCAAATAGACATGGGGAGGCGCGTTTGACAACCCTGTAGGTAGTTTCGCAGGCATTTATCACTGGTTGTTGGTGGTTGAAGATTTGAATATGATTTTCCCGCTCTTTCTCCTTATCTTCTCTCCTTCTTCTTTTATAAATAATAGAGTTCTGCTTTGTAAAAAGGATACATCTCTGCTGTAATGATACCATGCCAAAATAGTGTCTGAATTCCCATGGGTTTCAGGCCTTGACATGGTCTTTGTAATGTATTCCGGTCTCCTGCCGTGAGTTTTAATGAATGTATGTCCCTTGAGTAATAAAATCAAGTTTTTTGGAACTCTTATCTTACCTTTCTCATTTTTAATGCATCTTACCTCTCTGTTTGTGTTTTTTGGCATGTTGGGCGTATTCCCGCTTGCAGTCCCCATGTTCATGTGTTGTGTGTGCTGGAAGGCAAATTCATGTGTGTTGATCTATGGCACACATCATGTGCACCCTCTTCTCATCGTGCCCTCTTTTTTTCCTTCACCACTCATGGAGAGAGATAGACCCTTTCCTTCTAGCGCTATCACCTTCCCCAGCTTAGGATTTCCCCATTCTGCACATCCTTCTATCCCTGGTCCCTTGGCATGTTTATTCTAGGATTTTCTTTCCGCATTAGGAGTAGCAATAGCATTAGAGGTAGGTAGAGGAACCAACCTTCTCCAGAGATCTGTCTCAAGTGCACAAGGTCCCACAACTTGGAAACGGTTCCAATGTTGTCTCAAACAACTCAGTTCTCCCATATCTAAGATACATGTGTAAGTTTGATAACCAACATTTATCTTTAGTGGCTATCACCCTTATAGGTCTCTAGCTAGGCCTTTTACTTCACATGTTATCTCTATTGGATCTCGTCCTCCTAAAATTACTCATAAATCTTCTAGTGCTCTTGTTATTTCTAGTGGTTCTCACTCTTCTAGTCCTCCTCGTAGGTCTTCTCTAACACACACTAATTCTCGTGTATCTAGTCCACTTGATTCTCCTCTTAGGAATTATATGTCATGTATTATCTCTTGTACCCCATTAAGCACATAAGCTTCACATTTGGAATAATTGAGGTTTATGCCTCCCTTTTATTTTAGGAATTGTTTCACCTCCTTATGAGGCTCTCATTAGATATCTCTTTTGATCCCTTTGCCCTGTACATAGCTAAATTCTAAAATAAAAAAAAATTAAATATTTATAAAAATACAAAAACCAAGACCTCTAAACATAACTTGAATTATTAGCAATTTAGATTACATATGTTGTTTATCTCTATGATTTGATATATAACACATATTTTCTCTATAATCTTTACACACATGCGTTCACAAGGTATATTGATCTTGATGTATGACACACATGGATCATTACATAATGATAAGAGTTAGCTTGGTTCCTTACATTAATCTCTCGGGGGCATCCCTCCACAACATATAGGTGTTAATGTTTCATTATAGCTCCTTTCTACTTACTCATTCCAATTGATTATATATATTATGTACATGTTATCTTTTGAGCTAACAAGACTAGCACATGTGTCTTGTGCAACACTAACATGTCTTACTTTATGTGTTTTTTTACTAGTTGTTATGATGTTTTTATCATTGTTTGACATCATTATTGTTATACTTGTCTACTTCATTGTATGTGTCCCAATTTCCTTGATTGTCTTGTGACACCATCGGTGTCTCATGTTTGTGGATTTATGTTTTTCTTGTATAATATTACTTCTCTTGTATATGACCTAAGTTCCTTGATTGTCTTGTGACACAATGGGTGTATAAATGTTTGTGGATTTATGCCTTAATGTGACTCTATTTTTACATATTATTGCTTTTATTTGCTTACATGACTATTGTATGTCTCTACACTTGTTATATTACACATGAGTTGCTACTGCTACTATTATTGTTATTATTTATATTGTTTTTATAGTTATTTGTTTCTTTGAGTGACATGGTTTTCATCAGGTGAAACATGTTTTGAAAGTATAGGTTCTTAAAGATGGTCACCATTTTAACCTTCTATGTGAAAGGGATACATATATTTTCTTGTGAGCTATGTGTAGACATGAAATTATGCACCTATTACTATTACATTACACCTCTAGTATGTCATTATATGCATTATTCCTAAGCAAGAAAACTAAACATTGATAACACTTGTTTTGCTTTACATTGACATTGTTTTATCTTTCTATACTTTCATCCACCACTTTTCTAGAATTATGCCCTTTACTTTTGGACATCGCACAATATTTAAGCAGTTGAGCATTTCATGATTTATCCTTGGAGTTTTTTGGACATAAGTTCCCAGTAAGGGATAGTAGTGTTTGATGCTACTGCCCCCCTCTGAGCACTTTTTTCCCTTCGCTTGGTTCTTATACTTTAAAAATGATCCATCATTTGTTTATCTTTTCTAAGTTTGTACTGATCACTTTACGTCAACTTTTAGTGTTGTTAATGTCAAAATTCAAGAAAAGTAATCATATATATACATACATACATATATATATATATATATATATATATATATATATATATATATATATATATATATATATATAAACACACAACCTACTAACTATTCTAATGGGTAATTGGGCTACTATTTTCTATCTACTACTTGGGCAAAAGGAACAACTTAAGGACTATATTTGGGTTGCATTAATCACTACATATAAAGACCAAATTTTGAATTCCATGACACCCGTTATCTAGGGGAAAAATTAGTTATAGCCTGTTATCTTGGAGAAAAATTGCATAAGGGAAACCTAACTTCAAGGGACATTATTTCTACCACACATACACCAGAACTACATTGAGTCTGAAATGTAGTGCAACACTTGGTGACAATCACATTGGGGTGACCATCGAGGTTAGTCCGAATCAAGCATTTGTATATTTTGTTTAGTTTTAATGTGTCTTTGAGTCTTGTACAGATACTTAGGGTTTGTTTTATAGGTACATATGTGATAAAAGAATCCTACAACAAAGTGGATGCCACTATAATGAAGTGAAGGTGACATTGTCAGTCATTGAAAGAACTATATTTACACACCTTGCTAGGACACTAGTGCCCACTTTAGACACTAGTGCCTGGGTGATGCTATCCCCTTATGGGTGGTTCTATATATAATAACTTTTAGATCACTATTTTCCATACAAATTATATATAGTCCAGATTGAGCATGTTCCACTATCTGTCCAACCCATATCCAATTCAAATAGTCAAAATTAATCTAAGCCATTCTCATCCTCTTGTTGGTTGCACTTGTTTTGCCATCAAGTGTTGTTATATTGTATGTTTTTTATATTTATGATTTAGTCTTCTAGTCCTCTGATTAAGATTTAATTTTTATTAAATCATTTGGTGAACCTAACCCTCTCATAGAACATTGTATCCCTAACCCTAATGACATTAGGGTTTTCTTTCTTTGGTTGAGGACTTCAATATCTTTAATTCGTTATGCTGAATATCAGGGATCATTATCAATATCTATATAGCTTACCCACATCTCATATCTATCATAGCTCCCATGCATCTTCATTTAGCACATAGGCTCTTGAGTTTATTGTTCATTCTCAAACAATTGTTAATAATGTCCCCCCATTAAATATTTAGGTTCACACTCATAATGTGCTTGTTAAGTGCTCTTTAGTTGATAATGGATTTGGTCTTAATATAATAAATATCTTTTTTTATCCACTATAGAACTTTCTACTACTGATTCAACTCCCTCTACTTGATGTATTTGTGGTTTTGATAATACACCTAAGTGAGTGTTGGGAGAAATCACTCTAACCATTACCATAGGACCTTGCACTCTTAAGTTCTATGTCATGTTATGCCTAATAATCTCAATTATAATATCTTTACAGGCCATACTTGGTTATATATTATGCATGAAACCCCTTATACCCTTGTCATAACACACAAGGCCCTTGCAATACCCTCTTTCATTGATAATGCCACAATAGATTCCACACATCATATTGTTAATATTTTTTTATATCCCTCGTATACATGATGATAAAGATATTACTTACATTACACATCATTCTCCTCATGTGCTGGACTACAATGCTACTTATTGACATGATAAAATTTCCATTAGCACCCATGATACTCCTCTAATTATGTCTCACTTTCAGCCACATGATGCTCAATCCTTAATGTATATTTTTGCACACTAACCTATATATAGAGCTTTGTCCTTCGTGGTGGTTGCTACATCTATAATACCTAAGGTGTTGGGAGACACTCATACCCCCATTTACAATGTCACTATGACCATGGATTTCAAATCTATAACTTGGCACAAATCTTGATGCTATTATAATAACCATATGTTTACTAATTCCAATGTTACATCACTTTCCGTGACATCCTCACCATAAGTAAGAACACAACGTGTTGATTTAATAATGATTTCCTGATGCACTTAACTAACTCATTTTTCAAACGTATTTTCATGACTCATATGATATACCTTATCTTGTTGCATCTATGGGGGAAATCAATCCCCCACTTTCCACATTTATGTCTCTAGTTTCTTCTATAGTCATAGGGGGTTAGTATATACAACATTAATGCTTCTAATCTTCCCAAATTGCACCTATTACTTTTGGAAAAATCTTGTGTCTCTCCCTCCATTGTTTGAGGTTGATATTGAACCTATTACTTCTGGAAAAGCTTGTGTCTCTCCCTCCATTGTTTGAGGTTGATACTGACGAGTCTTCTAACACTATATATGTTGTACATATCTTTTCTCACACATTGATCCTTATGTTTTCACTTTCTTTTTCCACAATTGCGAATAATCCCAATGTTCCACGTATTCTAGTTGTTCCTAATGAACACACTCTTATTGTTTATGACATTATACTCACTACTTGATTTAAACTAATTTGAATTAAATATTATTTTAGAGTAAATTACTATAATAAATGGTATTCAAATGATTAATTATAGTAATATGCAAGTACTAAGCATTCAAATATGTAAAACCCTAAGAAAATGAGAGAGATAATGACATAGCTAATTCTATTCAACCTGAGATAGATTGTGACCATGTGTCTATTGCAACAAGATGTAAACAATGTCACAAAGGATTGATGAGGGTTTGGGACCCCAGTAATGTACAGGGTAGAAGTGTGAGTAGAAGAACAGGAACAACCTAGGCAGTAATGACTAATATGGGTGCATGTGTCTACTAAAATGCTCAGGTTCTGATCCTTTCTAGGACGGAAGAAATTCATTGTTAATCACTATTTACCACTCTAGTTTCATTGTTGGATCATTGATCGCACATGTAATCTGCAAAACAAATGACTACCTGCATATGCCCACAAACCATATCAAATCTAATAAAAATATGTAGAATGAGGAGTCAGACTGACCCCATCAGTCACCCGAAGAGTGAAATTACAACTGAGCGTGGCACTACATCTTAGACTCCATGTAGTTCTTCGTGTATGTGTATCTTTATCTCGTGCCCTAGGTTACCCTTGTGCAAGTTACACGATGATAGTGGGATAGATCTAGATTGTCCTGAATATGAAAAAATGTGTGATGGAATAAAATAAACTCCCCTCCTATACAGTGTATGCAGACCAACGTAGGCCTTGAACTTTATATAGATGTGCTAGATGTGTACTTTGTAGTTCCCTTGTGCCTTCATGCAAGCTTAGGTGGTGATAGATAATGCTTATAGTGTTTGGACCCCTTATTTGAAAGTAATAACTAAGTATATATATGATTCCCTTGTTTGAATTTTGTAATTGACAACTAAAATGTCAACCCAAAGTATTAAAAGGTGACCAAGAAGTGAAAGGGACCAAAAAGAGTAAGGAGAAGAAAGAGAGTGACAAGAGCACCCAGGAGGGACAAGAGCACCCAAACGCTTCTGTTTGAACTAGGTGCTAGTGCTTGAGGCCATCAAAAGGTAAATCAGTCAAATGCCGATAGAACTCTAAGATGTGCAAATCCAAAAGGATTCTCAGTCAAGATCAAAGACAGTAAAGCGTAAGAGATAAAACAACCAAAAGGTCAAAAGGAGTTATTAACCACTAGTTTTCTTGCTTAGGAATCATGTATACATTAGTGTGCTTTAGGACTTAGAAACATACCCATGTGTATATATTTTTTTGTCTACGTTTTCCCCCCACTTCATGTTATTGAGTGAATACTCAATAACATAAAGTATATAGAAGATGCATACCTTGTAATTTGGAGAGGAGTGTGGTCGATAGCATACCGAGTGGACAAGTAGTCATGTGAAGCGTGAAGTGATTGTAATGTGAAGTGTGGTAACTAGGAAAGGAAGGTAGACCCTAGGGGTGAATTGTATACATAGTAATATGTTTTTGGATCTTGTGCTTGTTGATGTGAGCTACTTCTTGTTGCTTATAAGGGTGTACCTACAAAATAAGAACAAGAGAATAGTTAAAGTCATGTATGTGAAAGATTAGAGAAACGCATGTATAAGTAAGTAGAAAGTGCGTAGAAAGTAGTAGCTAAGGAAAGAGTGCAACTGATGTATGAGAGAGTATAAGATAGAAAATTTTCTTGTTTTTCTTGGAGATTTTGTCACATGGGGTTGAGAGTGATCAATTCCCAACCATAAAAGTGTTGAGCCATGAATTTGAGCATCCTACTACCAAGGATGAGGTTTTTTGGGAAATCTTACACCAAGAGTGAGGTTTTTGGGTGATCTCATGCTAAGGATGAGTTTTTTTTGGGTGATCTCACACCAAGAGAAGAGTGTTGGGGAGAGAGGTCTATTTCTCTTTCCTTCCATGACACTTCTAAAATTATAAGTGCCACTGCAAATTGGCATGTCCCGATTTGTAACCGAATTGTAGCTGAACTATAACCGAATTGTAGCCGAGTAATTGAATTCTGTAACTGAAGAAAAGTGCCTAATATTGTATATCTGTACTGTAAACTATTGGAAACTATGTTGAACTAATAAACTATATTATTTTACCCCTAGGACACAAGTGTCTTGGTGGGACACAAGCACCCACTGTTCATGTGTGATACTGGCTGCTAGTTTCTAGTTTGTGTTTTTTTAGTCCAAGTCTAATTCTAGACCAATATGTAACTATGTACTTTGCCAATTTTGTACTTTGTTGTTTTGTTATGGAGTTTTGTGCTTCTATAAGGGTTTTTTTTCACCCAATATTTTCCCCCTTCATTTGGGGTGCATTTGACGAATTTAGGAGGAGGCAACCCAAACGAGAGGAGGACCTAAAATTAATATGCATGTCGTAGATTGGGATACTTGCAGGGGTAGGAGATGTGCATGATAGAAACCAATAAAATTGTAAAAAATATATGCTAGAAACATGTCTTAGTGTAAAATAGCTAATATACAATAGAATATAATATATCAAACAACTATGAAGACAAGAGGGACTACAAAAAACTAGGTTGCATACACGAGACATCACTCACAATGTGACAATACAATCAGGTCCAAATCGGTCATAAGAAAACAATGATCAAGCAAGACATAGGGCATAGCCCGCAAACAATGGAAAACAATAGCAAACAAGAAGTTATAGATATCCATGGTTTTATAATATCCTGCAAGACAAATGCTACACATGAAACATTTTTTAGCATGTTAGAAAGATAAGTAGTATGTCAAAATATGTATATATCAACAAAAAGTAAAGTGATACTAACAATAAGTAATAAATACTATAACAATAAGACCCATGATTGTGGAGTAGGAGAGTAGCAAAGGTAGATGACCCCAGGAGCCTTGGTGGGACTAGTAAAGAGCGATGTCTAGCATCATGCATCATGTAAGAATCTGTAAAGGTCCAAGATGTGTAGATGTTATGTGAAAGTGATGGGGTGTTGTGATATACAATATATGTAGATAAGGGGAGTCGATTCACTCCCTAGTGGATGTGTGTGTCGCAAGGTTCATATAGGAATTACACCCTCAATAGTCAAGTATGAACCATAGAAAAATATTATGTCATTGCGTGGCAATGGTATCGTATGTGATTGAGATTTAGATTTTAGGAAAGATTTACTATGAATCACAGGGTGTGAAATATAAAAAATTATCTAAGAGTAGATGATAAAGATAACCAATAGTGATGGAGGGGGATAAAGTGTGATGCCCCCATAAGTGTGTGAGGGATAGAAATCTATCTGACGATAGAGAAGAGCTAGGGACCCTTATCCGGTATCCAAGAAGGATAAGGCATGTGACCATAGTCGAGGACTAGTGGTGCAAGAGAGTAAATATGTGTATGTGAGGGATACTAATGTGGTAAAGCAGGTGAAGAACACCTATAAGAATGTGTTTCCTGGGTAGGGGACTTAGGCCGAAGGGGTGGAATAATGGGTTGGCGAGGAAGATGGGGTCGTGATGTAGGCCAAGTATGAATGGGAAAGCTAGGTACACCGATAGATGTAGACTTGAGAGGTGTATGAGGTCTAGGTGCCATGTATGGGGCTGAAACAGAGGGGAGAATGTGCTGAGGTAGTGACATGTGTGGTGGAATACCTTGAATGGTGACAATGTGCTTGTTATGAATAAACTTAAGGCATAAGTGAAGCATGGAAGGGATAACTTGGGAAGCCCGAAGCCAAAGGAGACATAATATCATTTCACAGTGCTTCATTTTAGATGTAATGAGGAATGGTGTTGGTATGGTAAGGGATCCAAAAGTAATGGGAAGGATGACACATCTATAAGAATTGGGGATTGGAAATGTGATTTGAGAGATTGGAAAGTTGATAGCCAGCAAGAGTGCCAGAGAACATGCATTGGAAAGGTACGGGGGATGGACCATAGTATTATTGACTTGATGAGTACCAATGGAAGCATCGATATACAACAAATCATAAGAAAATGTAGCATGTTAATCATAATATGAGAATGTAATAATTGGCAGTGGCATATCAGTAGTAACAATAAGAAAATCAAGCGGTGTCGATGAGGAAGGAGGTACTGCATGATATGCATGATTGGTAGAGGGAATCAGTAGTGACTTGTCATGATTTGGTAATGGGCCATTAAACTTTTGATTATTGTTGACTAGTTTATAAGTAGATGGCTCTTGAAGATAGATCACATTATTGTTAATAAGATCTTGAATGATATTTTTGAGCTTAAAACAACGATCAATAGAATTCCCATTACATTGGTGATAATCACAGTGTGTGTTTTCATCATAATTATGTTTACTTGCTTGAAAAGGATCTAGATTAAGTGGAAGAGGGAGAGTAATCAGATTAATTTCAATAAGTTGTGGTAATAAGAGCTGAGGAACGTAAGGTAGATTAGTAAAATTACGCCTCGTGGATTACAATTGAAGCTTAGATGGTGTAGAAATAACGTTGACAATAGTTTTAGAGTTGGTAGGCTTAGTGGATGGTTTGACTACGGATTTGGCTAGAAACTTGTTGGAAGATGAAGTGGAAGAAGTATCACAATACTTCAATTTTCCCATAGATAGCAATTTGCATTTGCACAATTTGAGTGTTTGACACAGTTGATCAAAATAAGGAGAAGTATTGAAAATGACTCTCTTGGAGTGGAGGAAAAATACATTAAACGAACAGATCTAACGATTCTAAATTAGCTAGAATATTGGTCATTTCGGCAAGGTTGTTTGTATACTACAATACATAGTCCACAAGGTGTTCATTAGATCCTTGTTTGATTTTATCTAGCTGTGCATAGGATATATTAGTGACGATATTCATAAAAAAAATGAGCAAGGAATGCATCGGCTAAATATGTAAAAGATGTTACCGAATGGATAGGTAGATCATAAAACCATCAAATAACATAGTCATGTAAGCTTTGAGGAAACAATTTTTCCAATTGTGTAAGATCATCAACATAGTCAATACATGTAACATGAAAGGAGCGACCATTGAAGATATGAAGCTTATGTGTGACAAAGCTAGGAGGCATCAAATAAGAGGAGATGGAGGGTGCAAAAAGGATATGAAGAAGGTGTGAGGAATCTAGAGATGGAGAGGAAAATGAAGAGGTTTGTTGTAATTTTTGAATTTGGGTTTGTAAATCATGGTATAATGAGGCTAGGTTGTGAGTTCCTGGAGAGGGGTTGTATCATGTGTGAGAAGTAATGGGGAGGGTAAAGTGGGTTGTAGGGATATGCATAGAAACATGGACAATAGATGTAGGTGGAAGAGTGGTGACGAAAGGAGGTATAAGTGTCACAATAGAAATGAAGGTTTGATCGATTAGATTCACCAAATGATTTAATCTTATTTGAATTATATCTTATTTTAAAGTAACTTATTATACTAAATGATATTTAGATGATTCAGTACAATAATATGCAAGGTTTAAGCATTCAAAGATGTAGAACCCTAAGCAAATGAGAGAAATATAATGACTTAGATAATTCTGTGTAACTTGAGATTGATCATAATCATGTGTCTGCTGGAACAGGGTAGAAACAAATTCACAAAGGCTTGATGAGGTTTCGGGACCCCAGGAGTGTATAGGGTAGAAGATCCCGAAGAAGGAAAGGAGTGCCTCAGGGGCTAATGACTGATTTGGGTGCCTATGTCTACTAAAATTATTAGGTTTTGATATTTTTTAGGTTAGAAGAAATTCACTATTAGTCACTCTTTATCGCTCTGGTTTCATTGTTGGATCGTCGATCACACTTGTAACCTATAAAACAAATGAATACCTACATATGCCCACAAACCACATCAAATCTAGTAAAAAGATGCAGAATGGGGAGTACTAGGGGCACCATGTATTGAGCTAATGTGGTGGTCCGAATCCTAGAGCCGAAGGACCCATCATCTCCATGATTGTGGAATCTGGCGAAGCCTTTGTCTCTGAGGGATTTCGGCTTCTTACTCAAAAAGGGTAAAAAATGTCATCCACATAGTCAGCCACCAACGAAGCATCTCTCCATTATGTACCCTTTTTAGGGTAAACCAACTTTAGATGCGGAGTGTGTGGCAGCATGGAGCATCCTGCATAGGACTTTGATTAAGAGGATGAGCTGGAGGCATTCATGGCTTCTTTGATGCTGAAGGAAATTGAGGTTCTTTCTACTAGTGGTCATGAGATTCAGGCAAGATAATCTTTAGCATATGGAATGAAAATCAAGTAACCAACTCTCTGCCTTAAATAACCTCCATGCTTTTGTTAATGAATAACTCATGCACATAACCGGTCACATCTTGCAATGAATCTTAGGTTGAATGACCTCTAATGCCAAATTTTACATTTCCCAAGAGGTTTTCCATTACTTTCTCAATCCTTTTCGATAATTATTCCAAAAATCCATTGGATCATAACTTTGGGGAAACATAGGAAGGTACTCCCTTCCCCAAAATTTCAAAAAGGGAGATGGTAGTCTCCGTAGGAGACATGTGTCCAAGGACACTTATTGGAATGATCGCAACCATGAAACAAAAGAGACAAAAGGAACAACTATTCAAATGACACACTGTACAATATCAAAAAGACTTAATGAAAGAGCTTAAGATGGATATGTTGAATGATATATTTGTTATAACCGTGTAGGTCATCATAAGTCCAGGCCACCACCTTATCATATTTTTGGCATAAAGCCACAAGCCTTTCTCTTTCTTGTTGGGTGAATCGTTTCCCTAATTTTAACTTCTTTCCATGAGCTACTTCTATTTTAGCATAATCTTCTTTGACCACTGTGAAATTTCTCATGTCTGTGTTAACATCTTTGGTATCAAAAATATTCTTAAATATTATCATTCGTCTAGGAAGCTTGTTCATTCTAAGCTGGATAACTTGATCTCCATAAGCTTCTTTAATTTTTGGTTGGATTTGGTTTCCGAACTCTTCAGATTGTTGTAGGAAAAGCACTATCTGCTGGTCACTCTCAAAGACTTGCCAATGGTCTATATTGTCACATATATATGGTCAGATGATCAGCTTTACCACCTCCTTGTTCTCCAGTAGATCTTTAGTGGGATTGAACTGTGATCCAATCTTAGCCATCCTATCTGCCTCTATGTTCTAGTCCCAAGGCATAACCTTGATATCAAAGGCTTCAAAGTCCTTAATAAGATCCCATACCCTATGATGGTAGGACCTCATCCTTGGGTTTTTTTCCGTAGCAATGTTCCTGCCCTGTGTTACCACTAACTCAGAGTCTCCAAAGACTCTCAGTTGCTTTATACCTTCTTTGCATGCTAAGGCCATTCATTGTTGGTGCAAGTGAATTGGAAATGAAAAGCTTGGAGTATCTTTCTTCCACTTGGTGGAGTTAAGCAGATACCGAAACCAAAGCCATTTCTTCTTCTAGCACTATTAAAGTGCAGAGTCCATATATGTGAATCCTTTGTAGGATTATTTGTACTCCTACTATCCTCTTTCATGATCTTTGGAATGTTGGTCTTTTCATCAAAAATCACATAAGTTACTATTATAGTGGATTCAAAATTCCCAAAGGGATCTCATGATGATAGGTCAACCAGATAGTTTCCGATTTGATAGTCACCTTCTTCTAAGTATGAATCTTCTTCTCTGGTGGTCAAAATTGATCACGTCTTACAACGGCTCTTAGGTTGAATGACCTCCAATGCTGAATTTCATGTTTCCCTAGAGGTTTTCCATTACTTTCTCAATCCTTTTCAATAAGTATTCCAAAAATTTGTTGGATCATAACTTTGGGGAAACATAGGAAGGTACACCCTTCCCCAAAATTTTAAAAAGGGACACAGGAGTCTCCACAGGAGACATGTGTCTAAGGACACTTATTGGAAGGAGTGTAACCGTGAAACAAAAGAGACAAAAGGAACACATATATAAATGATACACTATACAATATCAAAAAGATTTAATGAAAGAGCTTAAGATGGATTATGTTTACTGGAATTGCCAAGGGTTCTCCTTTCATGGTCTTGAGTTCAAAAGTATTATATTGCTTGCATGCGATGATTTTGAATGGACTAGTCCAGAGGGGGTCAAAATTCCCATGGTTTCTAGGCTTGGTGGATCTCACATCCCATTTTAGTACCTAAGTGTCAACTCAAAGATTAGGCTCTGAAGTTTAACGGTCGAACTAGGTTTTGAAAACCTATTGATAGCTGATCATAGACTCATGAGATGAATCCTGCTTCTCTTTTAGCTCTGTCAATTTTGTAATCCTTACCAACATTACTTCATGTTCCTAGATCTCTACCTTATTTAGTAATTATAATGTTAGAAGTTCTACCATGATAGGCATTACTATTCTCTTACCATAGACTAAATCATATGGCGAAGTCTTCAGGATTTTCTTTAGTGTGATCCGATCAGCCCATAAGGTTTTCTTGATGTGTACATGACATGATCTGTTATGCTCATCTCCCATTATTTTTATGAGCCTTATTAGATTTTTGTTCATGCATTCTGCCAAACCATTACCCTGCGGGAAGTAGTTGGAAGATGTTTTTAAGTAAATCCCATGCCTCATGGTAAATTCATATACTTTAGCACCCAGAAAATATTTAGCATTATCAGAGATGATTGTACGGGGGGTCCAAAATGACTGGTGATGTCACGGAGAAGCTCCATGATCATATCTTCGGTAGCTTCTTTCAACGGCATTGCTTTCGCCCACTTGGTAAAATAATTAGTGGCTATTAGGATCCACTTATGACATGCATTTGATATTGGGTTTACCATCCCGATGAAATCTAGACCTCATTGTGAGAACATTTCTTCAATAAGAATTGGATTAAGGAGAAACACATAATTTCTCTTGAAACTTGTGTAGTATTGGCAAGTTTTGCACTTTTTCACCATCTGATAACAATCAAAAAACAAGTTTGGCAAAAATTATCCCACTTGTAGGAATTTTATGGTCATGGTTTTAGCCGAGAAATGGCCTCTTGAGCTACCATGATGTATCTCATGTTAGACCCTTTCAATTTCTTCTTTCTCCAAGCACCTAAGTAGGATCCCATCAAAGTTCCTTTTGAAAAGGATATTGTCAATTATGACAAACTCGGATCCTTGCTGCTAGTAAGACCTTATCCTTTTGAGAGGAAGGTGACTTGGGAACTCACTTGTTCTTGAAACTGCAACACCATCTCAGATTCATAATCAACTGGTGTTGTTAAGTCCTGGGCAAGATATTGGCACAAACCCTTTCCCCTTACTGACTTTGTGGGTTTAATCTCAATTTCATACTCTAAAATATTGGTGATGCAGTTAGCTCTTTTATCATTTATTTCACCTTCTCTAACATACTTCTTAACACTAGAGTGTGCCACTAAGATCATAATTTTTTTGTTGGTCACAAGATACCTGAATTTCTTCAGTCCTTTAACCATGGCATAAGCCTACTTCTCTATAAAGTTATACTTGGTTTCTTAGTTGAGTAAAGTCTTTGAAAAGAATGCTACTCGATGCTCCTCTCCTTGTGAATCTCCCTTTTAGTTTAGCATAGAGGCTACACTATATTTTCTTCCATATACACACATGATGAAATCCTTAGTGAAATTTGGATTGCGTAATACTGGTGTAGATGAAATGTCTCTCTTGATTGACTCAAAGGCTTGTCAGCCTTCATTGGTTCATTTGAAATTCAAGTCTTTTTTAACATCAAAGTGATTGGGTAGATCATTCTAGCAAAATCTGAAATGAACCTACTAAGAAAGTTAATCTTTCCTAGGAAAGATTGAACTTCCTTCTTATTAGCCAGAAGGAACAACTCTAGAATAACTCGGATCCTTTTTGGTTCAATAAAGATCCCATCCTTTGAGACGATATGCCCCAAGAGTTTGCCTTATGGGACCCCAAAAACACACTTTTTGGGATTGAGAGAGATCCCAAATTCTTGACACTTTTCAAATACAGCCTCCAGTGCATCAAAATTATCCTCTCATCTTTTAGTAAACACTATGAGATAATCCAAATATTTCAGAATCACTTTGTTGATAAGCTCTCCAAATATAGAATCCATGGCTCTTTGGAAGGTTGACCAAGCATTGGTGATTCCAAATGACATATTTACATACATGAAGGTTCCCCACTTCGTTGTGAAGGTATTTTTATGTTTATCTTCTTTCGCGAGCCATATTTGATTGTAGCCCGAAAAACCATCCAACAGGGAAAACCTTTCTGATCCGGCCACTATTTGTAATATTTGTTCCATGGAAGGCAATGTGTGGTGATCCTTAAGAGACACCTTATTCATATCTCTGAAATCCACATAGAGTCCGATCTCACCATTTTTCTTCCTCACTGGCACCAGGTTAGAAACCCACGTGGAATGCTTGATTGTAAAGATTATTTTGGATTCTAAAAGCTTCCTGAGCTCCTCAGCCATGAAAAATTATCTTTTTGGGTTTACTGGCCTCTGATTTTGATGCACATGATTTTTTCCCTTCTACAAATCAATGGTATGTTGAATGACATCTTTTTTATAACTGTGTAGGTAATCGTAAGTCGAGGCCACCACCTTATCATATTTTTGGCATAAATCCACAAGCCTTTCTCTTTCTTACTAGGTGACTCATTTTGCTAATTTTAGCTTCTTTCCATGAGCTACTTCTATTTCAGCATAATCTTCTTTGACCACCACAAAATTTCTCCAATATGTGTTAGCATCATTGATATCAAAAATATTCTCCAATGTTATCAGTCCTCTAGGAGGCTTGTTTGTTCTAAGATGGATAACTTGATCTTCATACGATTCTTCAATTTTTTGTTGGAGTTAGTCTGAGAACTCTTCAAATTGCTTTAGGAAAAGCAATATCTGTTAGTCACTGTCAAAGACTTGTCAATGTTCTATATTATCAGGTATAGATGGTCAGATGATCAACTTTACCACTTCCTTGTTCTCCAGTAGATCTTTTGAGGGATCCAATTGCGATCCGATCCGAGCCATATTATCTTCCTCTATGTTTTGGTCCTGAGGGATAACCTTGATATCAAAGGCTTAAACGTATTAAATAAGATCCCATAACCTATGTCAGTAGGACGTCATCCTTGGGTCTTTGTCGCAACAGTGTTCTTGACCTATGTTACCACTAACTTAGAGTCTCCAAAGGCTCTCAGTTTCTTTATACCTTCCTTGTGTGTCAAGGTCAAAACCATGCACTAAGGCTTCATACTTCACTTCATTGCTGGTGCAACTGAATTGGAAACATAAATCTTGGAGTATCTTTCTTTCACTTGGTGAAGTTAAGTAGATACCGGCTCTAGAGTCATTTCTATTTCTAGCACCATCAAAGTGTAGAGTCCATATCTGTGAATCCTTTGTGGGATTCTTTTTACTCATACCATCCTCATTCATGATATTTGGAATGCTTGTGTTTTCGTCGAATATCACATAAGTGCCCAATCTAGTGGAGTCAAAATTCCCAAAGGGATCTCCTGACGATAGGTCAACCAAATAGTTTCTGCTTTGATGGTCACCTTCTTCTTTATATGACTCTTCTTCTCTGGTGAGCATGGCATGTGAGGATTCAAAAGCTGAGGTTACTTGATTCATTATATGTTTCTTTCACGAGAGGTTCTGATAGCACCTTCATTTTGGACCCATACTTAGTCCATAGAATAAGATGTGACCAATCAAGAGACATATAGCCCCTATTTTTTGTTGTGAAGTCACAGCATAGGAATAACCTGAAGAATGGTGGTACATCAATCAACACTATATCTTGCAAAATTTTTATGTTTGGGTAGGAATAGAGTTATAATGGGAGACTTTGATGACTCTGATAGTTTTTACTAATTTTCCATCTAACTGCATGATTCCTTTCCTCAAGGGTTCATAATTGATTCCTAAGGCATCCACTATTGCCTTAGGCATCACTATGGTGCTCGCACCATAATCTATCATGGAATTCTGAAATAACTTATTGGAAATAATAAGAGTCATAAATAAGGGTTGAGGTCTTGGTTTTCTTCCTTCCCCTTTCTGATTTATCATTAGTGACTCTCTCGGATCCTAATTTGCTCTGAGTTGTTCTTTACCCATTATGTTCATCCTCGAACTGCTACTAGATTTCAATGCCTCTTGCAACAATTCCTTTTGTTCAAGAATGCCTAAGATATCCCACAATGATAGATTGAATGACACTTTCTTGAGTTTCTTTGTTACATTTATGGTCCCGAATGATTGTACCTTAGGGAATTATTAATATTTTGGTTTTTCCATCACTAGATAGGAGGTACTTGGATTCTGAGTTTTTTCTAGGATTTCTTTACTAGCTATAGGTGAAGGAGAAACGAATGTCGGGGGTCATTTTCTTACTTCATTCATTGTCATTGGAATCAGGATTGCGACTTCTATTATTTGCCTCTTGAAACAAGTGTTGTAATTTGATTGTACCAGATTTGAAGTAGAAATTTCAATGGTGAATATGAACTCCTCCCCTTCTATCCAAGAGAAAAGTGCGTGCTCAGGAGCAATCTCTGCTCCTTGTTCCAGGGATATTCCTCACATATATAGAACAAGGGCCACATTTTGGATTCCCTAAGATTAGTAAGGTCCGCCATCATGGACCTCAAAACCCTCCATTTCTCTTTGCTCTGCTACCTTTTGCTGTAGATTCCTTTAAGGGAAATCTCTTGGCATATGAGGGGTATTCCAACATTAGGGTCTTCTGCCAGATCATTCTGTCCTAGAATCATTTCTCTCCCGTTATTAGCTGAGAGAGGTTGGAGCGGTGTCGAGACTGGGACGATTTGGTTAGATGGCTGGGAAGGAAGTGGTCTCTGGGAATTTTGATATTGCGGGGAGTAAGCGGGCTTATTTCCTTAGTAGCCTTGATAATTTTGTCTAGGGTAAGCACCTTTACTCCTCTTAAGGTTGACTATTTCATTGGAGAATCTTCTAAGGATATTTTTTATTTCTTCTATCTCTAGGGAAGATGATGACACTGCTGCGGGGGCGAAGGTTTGTGCTTGGGGAAGTGGGGCTATATCTGGATATACTAGTAAAGGGACCTTTGGTGGAAGTTTACCAACATCTATGAAAATATTCTCAGCTTGGACCACAATATCATATGCCTATGGCAAAGAATCTCCTCCTAAAAACTGAATCATGACATGGATATCTGAGTTAAAATATTTTAAATAAAAAATAATATTCATACCTGCAGGTGGCCTAACTAGAACTGGAATTCTTTGCCACGCCTTATGGAATCTAGTATTGAAGTTGGTCATAGGCTCCTACGAAGCCTTTTTGATATTGATCAGTTGTAGAAGGAGTGAATATCTATCTCCCTTTTCATAGAATCTTGCAAAGAATACATTTCCAAGCTCATCCCAGGTACCAATAGAATTAGGAGTTAAGGATCTGTACCAATCAATATTTTTTCCTTTGAATCATGATGCCAAACGTCTCAAGGCTTTACCTTGCTCTGTAATGAAATGTACTGCACATATCTCTATGACATCTTGAAGATGTTCCTCAAGAGTCTTAAAGTATTCATCGCTGAACTTAGGTAGTGCATTCATTGCATTTGTTGGAATAGGGCTCCATGATGCCGAATGTACTGGTATAACAAGTGGTCTCCCTTGATTCCACAAGATGAACTACCTCAGAGGCTGAGGTAGTTGATGGGCCATTCTAATAGGTTTGAGAACTCTAGCAGATTGTGATAAGGTCCTCCCAGGTGAAGGTGTTCAAAAAGTTTGGTTCGGGGAGATGGAGATCTCTGGATATACCCTCCTCTTCTTCCTCAACCAGGGGGCAACTGTAGGTAATCAAATATGCCTTCTTCTCTTGCTCTAGACCACATTTATATCCTTCTCATGAATCAAAAATATTCTGGGATATTATTGTGGCTCTTTTCCTATTGAAATAAGCATTCATGTGCCTTTTTATCAAGCTTTAGATTGGATTCCCACCGTGCATTCTAGGAAAATATTGATGATTATCTTTACAAATGGACCATAAAAGTTATGGGAAATCTTAGAGATGTGGGGACTTGGCCCCTAAGATAACCTCCATATTTTATAGAAGTTGGCTCTTCTCTTCAAGTGTTTAAGATAAGGGTTAGAAGGGAACTAAATAACTGTAAATCCTAATCTAAGGCTATGCGTCAAGATTTATCATAAAGCATAGAGATATATACCCAAATCACTATAAAATAAGTTAAAAGATCATTGAGCATAATTAACCTATTTTCTGAAAGATTTAGTACTATCTAAGGCTAAAACGTAACCATGCAAATGAGTGGATGAATGTGAAATAATCTAAGGGCGTATAACATACTAAAAACTGAAACATATATAAGAGGGTTTAAATAAAAGCATACAGAAAGAAATAAAGAATCAGAGTATTGTAAATCCTTTGTGCATAGAACAAGAACCCTTTAATTATAGATAATACAATACATAAGGATGATAACGACATGGATTATAGCGCTTCTTTACAATAGAGCCTTGTTAAGTCTGATAAACACAAACTATTGAAATCAACAATTCCTATGGAGCTTTCTGAAAATAGTTTCTCCCCCCCTTTTTTAATTTTTTTTCCAAGGATCTCTTATATAGACCCTATGACTCACACTCTAATGTGTTTGTTATTATGATCTCTACAATCTACATTTAGTTCTTCAACTGCCTCATTATTGACCCGTGTGGTACATCTCAATTGCTTTCTTTAGGACTCCGGATTGCATTTAATCCACCGAATGTGAGTCTTTTCACTTCTTTGGTAGGCTCTGTGGACGGTGATAGCTTCCTCATATGACACATGGAGTCTGCTAGCTGATTTGGGGTTGTCTTCTATTTTCTCCTCTTGGAGTTACACCTGAGCAACATATGGGGCTTTTTGGGCTCGTTTAGGGTTTAGGGTTTTAGGTTTAGGGCTCATGGTTTAGTGTTTAGGGTTTAGAATTTAGGGTTTAGGGTTTACGACTCAAGATTTAACATTTAGGGTTTATTGTTTAGGGCTTAGGGTTTAGGGCATAATGTTTAAGGCTTAGGATTTAGGGTATATGTTTTAGGGTTTAGGGTTTAGGGTTTTATGTTTAGGGTTTAGGGCTCAGGGTTTAGGGTTTAGGGTTTAGGGACTAGGGTTTAGGGCTAAGGGTTTATCGTTTAACACTTAGGGTTTACAGTTCAGGGTTTAGGGTTTTAGGTTTAGAGCTCATGGTTTAGGTTTTAGGGTTTAAGGTTTAGGGTTTAGGTTTGAGGGATCTAGGTTTAGGGTTTAGGGCATAGGGTTTAGTGTTTAGGGTTCATGGTGGTAAAAAGAAGGTTAAGGGTTAAGGGTTTTAGGTTTAAGGTTTAGGGTTTAGGGCTCATGGTTTAGGGTTTAGGTTTTAGGGTTTAGGATTTAAGGTTTAAGGCTTAGGGCTTTAGGTTTTATGGTTTATGGTTTAGGGTTCAAGGTTAAGGGTTTAAGGGTTTACAGTTTAGGGCTTAGGGCTTAGGGTTTAGGGTTTAAGTTTTAGGTTTTAGGGTTTAGGGCTAAGGGTTTAGGGTTTAAGGTTTACAATTTAGGGTTCAAGGATCATGTTTTAGGGCATAGGGCATAGGGTTTAGGGATTAGGGTTTATGTTTCAAGGTTAAGGGTTTTATGGTTTAAAATTTATGCCTTAAGGTTTATGGTTTATGTTTTAGGGTTTAGGGTATATGGTTTAGGGCTCTAAGTTCATGATTTAGGGTTTAGGGTCTAGGGTTTAGGGTTTAGGGTTTTGGGCTCAGGGTATAAGGCTTAGGGCTTAGGGTTTTATGTTTAGGGTTTAGGGTTTAGGTCTCATGATTAAGGGCTTAGGGTGGAGGGTTTATGGCTATAGGTTCAGGGTTTACAGTTTAGGTTTATGGTTAACAATTTAAGGCTTAGAGTTTACGGTTTAGGGTTTAGGGTGGTAAAAATACAGTTTCGGGTTTAAGGTTTAGGGTTTAGAGTTTAGGGTATAGTTTAGGGTTTAGGGTTTAGGGTATAGTTTAGGGTTTAGGGTTTAGGGTTTAGGTCTCAGGGTTTAGTGTTTAGGGTTTAGGGTTCAAGGTTAATAGTTTTAGGGTTTATAGTTAAAGGCTTAGGGTTTAGAGTTTATGCTTTAGGGTTTAGTGTTTAGTGTATAGGGTTTAGGGATTAACATTTTGGATTCAGGGTTTAAGGCTCAGGTTTTAGGGCTTAGGGTTTAGGCTTTAGGGCTCTCAAGGCTTAGGGTTTAGGGTTTAGGGTTAAGGGTTTAGGGCTCAGGGTTAAGGGTTTAGGGTTGATGGTTTAGGGCTCGAGGTTTAGGGTTTAGGATTTAGGGTTGAGGGTTTAAGGTTTAATGTTTAGGGTTTAGGGTTCTAGGTTTAGGTTTCATGGTTTAGGGTTTAGGGTTTATAGTTGATGGTTTATAGTCTAGGGTTTAGGGGTTATGGTTTAGGGCTCAGGGTTTAGAGTTTAGGGTTTAGGGTTTATGGTTTAGGGCTTAGGGTTTAGGGCTTAGAGATCAAGGTTTAGGGTTTAGGATTTAGGATTTTTTGTTTAGAGCTGAGGGTTGATAGTTTAGGGCTTATGGTTTAAGGTTTATGGTCTAGGGTTTAGGGTTTATGGTTTAGGGTTTATAATTTGGGGCTCAATGTTTACGGTTCAAGGTTTAGGGTTTAGGGCTTATGGTTTTTAGTTTAGGTTTTAGGTTTTAGGGTTTAGGGTTTAAGGTTTACAATTTAGGGTTTAGTGCTCATGTTTTAGGGCTTAGGATTTAGTGTTTATGGATTAGGGTTTTAGGCTTAAGGATTAGGTTTTAAGGTTAAGGGTTTTAGGGTTTGGGTGTAGGTTTTTAGGTTTAGGGTTTAGAGTTTAGAGTTTAGGGTTGAGGGTTTACAATTTATGGTTTAGGGGTTAGGGTTTATGGTTTATGGTTTAGGGTTTTGGTTCTTGGGTTTAGCATTTAGGGTTTAACATTTAGTGTTTAGGGCTCACAGATCAAGGTTTAGGATTTGGGGTTTAAAGATCACAATTAAGGGTTTAAGACTTAGGGTTTAGGGCTTAGGGTTTAGAGTTTAAGGGTGTAGTGTTTATCATTTAGGGCTCATGGTTTATAGTTCATGGTTTAGGGTTTATGGTTAAAGTTTTAGGTTTAGGGCTCATGGTTTAGGGTTTAGAGTCTAAAGTTTAGGGTTTAGGGTTTAGGGCTATAGGTTTAGGGTTTATTGTTTAGGGCTTAGGGTTTATGGATTAAGGTTTAGGGCTGAGGATTTAGGTTTTAGGGTTTACTGTTAAGGGCTTAGGGTTTAGGGATTAGGGTTTAGGGTTGAGGATTTAGGGTTTAGGGTTTAGGGCTCATAATTTAGGGTTTAGGATTTAGGGTGTTAAAAATAAGGTTCATGGTTTAGGGCTTTAGGGTTTAAGGTTTAGGGGCCAGGGTTTAGGATTTAGGTTTTAGGGCTAAAAGTTTATTGTTTAGGGCTAAGTGTTTATGATTCAGGGTTTTGGGTTTTGGGTTTAGGGCTCTTGGTTTAGGTTTTAGTGTAAAGGGTTTTAATTTTAGGGTTTAGGGTTAGGGTTTAGGGATCGGGGTTTAACGTTTAGGGTTTAGGGCTAAGGGTTTAGGGTTATAAGGTACTTCAATGGTTCATGGTTAGTGTATAATGTGAAGGAAGTGGCTAATGAATATTGTTTTTACTTCATTAGAGCATACACCATACTTAGGGCCTCTCTTTTTGTTGTAGTGTAGTTTCTCTCTGCTTTCGCCAATTTCCTGCTAGCAAATGCTACTGGGTAGTCCATCTTCTCCCTAGGCTGTGTCAAAATAGCTCCAATTTCTATTCTAGATGCATCCAAATGGGCGTGGAAGGGTATATTCTAATAAGGAAAAATCAAAATAGGTGCATGTAGAATTTTATCTTTTAAAATCTCAAATGCATATGCACACTCTTTAGACCAAGGATTTGTTTATTTGTTCTTTTCTTTAACAATTCCTCTAGAGGAGAACTTATTTCTGCGTAGTTTCTGATGAACTTCCCATGGTAACTAGTGTATCCTAGAATTGTCCTCACATCCTTTTGAGTTTTTGGAGGTGGTAAATTTACAATCATTGAAGTCTTTAAAGGATCAACCAGTAAACCTTCCTTACATATTATGTGCCCCAATAGAGTACCAAAGGGAGTAAAAAAGATACATTTTTTCAAATTTAAAGAGATTTGTAAAGCTCTGCACATTTGAAACAAAAATCTCAATACTTTTATATGATTTTTCAACAGGCCATAAATTGTGCAATCATCAAGATAAACCTCTAGAAAATCATGAATAAAATCTTTTAAGGAATTTATCATGATCTTACTAAATACTGCTGGTGCATTCTTCAACCCAAATGGCATAACTATATACATGAAGGATCCCAATTCGGTGGCAAAAGTGGTCTTTGGTTGATCCTTTAGAGAAATTTGGACTTGGTGGTACCCAGAGAAACCATCAGTGAAGGAATACACTTCTCTTCCAACCACATTCTCTAGTACTTCTTCCGTAAAGGGGGTTGGAAAGGGATCATGTATACAAGTTTTGTTCACCTCTCGATAGTCTACACATATGTGGATCTCTCTAGTATTTTTATTTTGGATCACCATGGGACTGATCCATTCTGCATCATCAATTGGTTTAATGATCCCATCACTCAACATTCTATCTATTTCAGATTTCACCTTTACCTTTAAGTTTGGGTTCAATCTGTATGGCCTTTTCTTCATTGGTTTGAACCCCTCTTTGATATGAATTTTCTTCGTTCCAACTTATTCTTTTATCCCCTTTAGTTATTTGAAATCTTTTGGGAAAATGTCTTGGAACTCTTGTAGCAATTCGACTACTTTAGCTACTTCATCCTCTGTAGTAATATCCAATTTTAGCCAATTTTTTAGTTCCCTCTATCCTAATATTACCATTCCTTATTTTTAGTGGTTGATAGTAGTATTTTTCTCCTTCATCTTTTTTTTTTCTACTATTTGTCTCTCATCCTCTATAAATTTATACCTTAGGTTTTCTGGTTTTTATTCCTTTTCTTGTTTCTCCACATTGTAGCATCTTTCCATCTCTTGTATCTTTATTGGGTTTTCTTGCGGCCTCAAGATCTCCCATCATGTTTTTTATTTTTCTTCAGAATACTATTTTTTGGATTCTTCTAGAGTCATAAATAAGAATGTTCTAATCTTCTGTAATGCCCTCAAAATGTTCAAATCCATGTCCCAAAAAGTGAAAATATGGCAGAAATATTTAACTATTTGATCGTAATATTTTGTATCCTGCCTAATCTTTTGGTGAGTGTATCATGCGCATAGTATGGACCCTAGGGTCTATACGAACAATTGAGTACATAATAAGGGAGATGTCTCCCCACAGAGCCTCCAATGCTGCTCATAATCTTGAATATGTTTTTGTGGACCAGTTTCTCCAGTATATTCAGGGATTGTGGTATAATAACCTTCACTCTCCAAAAATCTAGCTTTTAATAGTATAGTTACTGATTTCCAATGAGCTATATTTGTTTTGTGTGTCGCTCACCAACTCGCGGTATTTATGGTCAAAGTATCATCCAATGCTTATATCCTTTCCTTTTCATTAGGAAATATTATCTCCATGATCTTGATATGTCCTTCTAGATCTCCAAAGCCTGAATATTTAGGTAGTGTCTGATGAGATGCCCCGTGACTCAATCTGTATACTCTCTTGATTAGAAGTTGTTTCACTTCTTCTTCTTTTTTGGAAAATTCTTCTTTAGCTGACTTAAAGATTTCTTGTTCTTCTTCCTCTTGAGCTGAGTAATATCCTCCTTCAAATGTCTCTTTGGCAAGTACAAAAATGTCACCTGTGGCATAATAACTATCTTCTAAAGTGATGATTCATGGTGGTATCCTTATTGCGTAATGTAATTTTTGAATCCTTGATTTGAGGGAACCCATGTATCCATGCTTCCACCACATTTTCTGAGCTCTCAGTAGTATCTTCTGATTTAACTGATATCTCCCCATCTAAATTTGGCTCAAACTCTTTTTCAATATTAAAAAATTTATTTAATGCATAAAATCCCTAGATTTCATCAAAGTATTCTCCTCCTGTGTCATGTCATACTTCTGTGGGCCACATGGCACTCATCCCTGCATGTAGGGTAAATGAACACATATACCACCCAAATGTAAAGTCACCTCTTCTTGCTTAGAACTTAATGTCCCGTTACAATCTACGAACCATTCCAAAGCTAAAATCACATTATATGAGGGATTATCAGATACATTTTCTACTACTTCAAAATTCACCATCTTCTTCATCCCCATAAAATTCACTACTACATTCTTTAGTACCCCTAACGGTTTTCTTGATGACCCATCCGCTAATCTGATGAAATATCTCGTGGGTTCTAAAGTAGGTCTTCCAAGAATCTCCCATGTAGTTTTGGACATCATATTGACATCCGCGCCAAGATCCATTAGTACTTTAGTGATGGTACTATTAAAAATGTCTATATCTAGGTAAATGGCTGACTTCCTCCATGTTCACTCAGTCCGGAATAGGTTCCTTTTCTTCTTGTTGTATCCCCCCTCAATTCTATGGGCACGACGTGTTATATCTTCTTTATTCCAATATTTCCTGAATTGTTTCAGTTTATCAATTAGCCCATTATTGATGGTTAATTTTGCTAGCTCCTTTAATGCTTTAACCTCTTCTTCTAAGAAACAATTTTTCTCCCTTTCTTCACTGGCTTGTGTTTCATGGATAAACACTCTACTCTTTTCATCTTCTTTGAAGTGTAATTCAAGTCTAATTTCCTTAGGTTTCCACTCCTCCTCATCAAAAAAATGTTGTTCTTGGGGTAATCTTTTTTTATTTTTATTTTTAGGGACCGCCTCATTGTTGGTGGCACTTCTAGTTATGATAACAACTCTATATCGAGGTTCTTTAATGTTATTTCTACCTCTTTCTACTTTCCTCCTACTATAACATTCTTTTACTTCTTCCTTCTTCTCTTCTTCTGTAGTTCCTGATGATGAAGTCCTCGCGGATTTTTCTTTAGCTATAGTTTCTTTGTCCCAACGGATTCTAGTAATCTGCTGTACTTTTCTTTGAGCATCTTCTACTAGTGCCTCTGATCTTGTTGATATGCTTCTATAGAATTGTGTGGCTTTTTGAAAATTGAATGGATCATGCCTCTTTTCATGAAAAAATCCACATGGATTAGGTGCTGTGAAATTTCTAGTGAGGTGCCCATCTTGCCCGCATTTATAACAAGTCATTGGTCATCTGTTTTGGTAACCACCTCCTTGATTATATCCCCTATGGTAGCCACCATCATTGTATCCATGATATCCTTGGCATCCTCTACTGTTAGGAATATTCCTTGGATTGATGCTCACATTATTATTTGTAATAGTTAAATGTAATATTCTTATATTACATTAGTAAGTTTGAGTGATATTAGAATTTGTGTGAATGTTGAGTTATATTTACAACTCATATATATTTTTAATATTATTATTAATAGAGTTTTCATCATAATAAAACTCATTGATAATAAGATAGGTTAGAATTATATATGTGTGTACGCGAGTTTATCTCACCATATAACAAGGGTTTGTTAAGTGAGATATTGGTGGGATATGTGAGAGAATAGTAGGCGTGATTCTAGGAGAGATAAGAGAGATTTGTGGGATTGAAGATTGGAGTTGAATCCTTGTTTTAAGGAGTTCATTCTCCTATATATTCTAAACTCTGACACCATTTAATATGCTCCAAATATTATTAATCAATAACATTGTTGTGCTTATCTTTTGAAATATTATATTGTCCTATATAATTTTGTTTGAATCTCCATTTTTCTATGAATTTAATGTAACTGATGCTCATTTAGATTAGACAATCTATCTATTTCAAATCATTTGGTATCAGATCAGGTTAGGACGAGTTATGAGAGTCATTGCAGGATAAAACCGCAACCTTTAGAATGCAGGTCTAAGAGTTTGAAGCTTCCATCGCCATTTTCTGAATTTTAATCTTTAAAAAAAATGACTGGTAATTCATGTTTTTCTCAGCATGCCTGTGGAGAAGCCCAAGGAGGAGGATTTGCTGGAGAAGGTTGACAGATTGGAGAAGGAGATTCAAGAGCTCAAAGGGGCTCTTAAGAACATGGAGAAAGCCAAAGGTAAAAGGATCCTGCACGGTGTGGAGGAAGAGGGGGTCATTGATGAAGTATTCAAGAAGCTGCAGTCCCTTGATGGCAGATTGGGGAATGCCAAAAGCCGTAATGACTGTATTTTTTCTGCCCTAAAAAGCATCTATAACTTCATTGAACAACACGTACATAGTGTTTGCAGCCTAAGTGGAATCAATGAAGATATATGGGGCCCTAAAGAAAATAGGGACATTGCAATATCCCAAGCAGACATGAAGGACCCCTCTCAGGCCACAACCATTACTTTTTTCATGTCACTGTAGGCCATCAAGGCCAAGATTGACAGAGCCCTCAAGTAACGGGCTGATGTGTTGCTATTTTTTGGCTGTAATCTGGCTATCATTGGGTGGTTCTCGAGCTGTTTTTTGTCAGAGCTCTTTATTCTGTTCCTCTTTTGGTTTCTTTTTGAACTTGTCTCTTTTGCTCTAGATCTCTGTACGTTTAGATCCACTCTTCACCTTTATTGTAATATCTGGCTACTAAGCCTTTCTTAGTTGACTGTTTTGCCCTTCTCTGGGTTGCTTTTCACATGGTTATTATCTGGCTTTTGAGCCCTTCTGTACACAGGGTATAGTCCCTTCAAAACTATTTTCCCTTAATAAAAAAAATTCATGTTTTTCTCAAAAATATAGATTCCTAATTTTGTGAAATGTTTTGGGTTTGTTTATTTGTATTATGCAAAACTTCTGTAAAAAAATTATAGAAATCCAATTTGTATTTTTAGAGAAATTGTTGAAACAATTCTAACATTTTTTTTTTATTTTGTAAAAAAAAATAGTGAGTGATTTCTAGCAATAAAACTCTGTTATGATTTATTATTTTAGTTAAATATAAATCTGATTATTATTGCAAGGGTGCATTATCGCTTGAAACTGACATCCAATAGAATTGTAAAATGAGCCTCAAAGACAAATTCGACTGAGTTAGCAACATCATGATGGAGGAAGGAGGCAATAGAGGAAGGAGGTTAATCAATGACCTCTCACCAGCCGCACATGAAGGGGCCACACAATGAATTTGTGGAATTTATTTTTGTTGTGTTTAATTTTCATTGTGTATTATAATAAGAACAAATGATTTATCCCTGTTCGATCTTGTAACAAGTGAGCTCCTCCGTGAGTGATATTTCTTGTATTTTCCGTTGAATGTAAGGAAGGGGGTGGGGAAACATGTACGCTACTATGAAATTGGTTGGTGGTCCACTAGAAAACCAATTTGAGAGTTTGTGATTCTCTTCAAAAATCACATACAGAGTGGTTAATGGTTCCACTATAAAACCTGTTGGAATTGATGGTACTCTTTAAAAACCATCGGATTGTAGAACATGAGCAGGTACTAGACAAAACTCACCCATGTTCATACTAAGGGGGGGAATTTTAGGAATATTCCTTAGATTAGTGCTCACATTATTGTTTGTAATAGTTAAATGTAATATTCTTATATTACATTAGTAATTTTGAGTGATATTAGAATTTGTGTGAATGATGAGTTGTATTTACAACTCATATATATTTTTAATATTATTATAAATAGAGTTTTCATGATAATACAACTCATTGATAATAATATAGGTTACAATTATATATGTGTGTATGTGAGTTTATCTCACCATATAATAGGGGTTTGTTAAGTGAGATATTGGTGGGATATGTGAGAGAATAGTGGGAGTGATTCTAGGAGAGATAAGAGAGATTTTTGGGATTGAAGATTGGAGTTGAATCCTTGTTTTAAGGAGTTCATTCTAATATATATTCTAAACTCTCACTCCATGTAATTTTCTCCAAATATTATTAATCAATAAGATTGTTGTGCTTATCTTTTGCAATATTACATTGTCCTCTATAATTTTGTTTGAATCTCCATTTTTCTATGAATTTAATGTAACTGAAGCTCATTTAGATTCGTCAATCTATCTATTTCACATCATCTACCTCCTTGATAATTTTCATAGACTCCTCTATACCCTCCTCTAAAACCTCCTATAAATATTCTGTGGTACCCTCTGCGGTAACCTCCATCATTGTAACCTTCATAGTTTGGGTTGTAATTTTTTCGTTGGTATCCACATCCAAACTACGGCTAACCACCTTGTTGGTTTGGGTGTCATGGTGTGGTTATCATTTTTTGTGAGGGTTGGGTAGGTGCTGTAATCATCTATGGTTGATTAGGAGGAGGGTTAGGTATTTTATTTTGTCTTGCGGCCATAGATCTCCTAGAAGCATAATCTTTTAAATCATCTAATACATCAACCGTAGGGTAAGTGTGGTGATAATGATTATATTATCCACACGCAATACAATACATCAATTGATTTGTGGGGGGTGCTACTTCTAATAAAGGGCAAGTGCCCCATGTATGCTGATCCTAAATTTTACATATTATGCACCATGTTATTTCTAAAGGTAGTATGTTACTAGAGGATGTTTTCTATGATGAATGCACTCTTTCTGCGACCACTCTCTTTCTTTGAATTCTTGGCATATGCGCATTCAATTCTAATATGGCCTCGACACAACATATTTTACACTATATCTTTGGCCTCATACTACTCTTTAGTGGGGAATTACTTCTTAATCCTTTAGTTCTATGAATTTCTTGTTTTAATTTTAATTTTGCTAGCTCTAACTGCACCCTCTCTAATTTAGTATTAATTGAATTTTCCCATTCTCTTCTCCATGGATAGGATTCCAATTTGATTTTCATTTCAATTACTTATGATAATGATTTAAAATGTTGAGAATCTAATTCTGCTCTAAGATAAGGAATTAGCCCCATGGTGAACCACTCAATTCTCTGTTTATTTGTCAGGGGCTCTTTCAATTTTATAGTAACAATGTTAAACCTTTGACTAAATTCCTTCATTGATTATCCTTCTCTTTGTATCAAATCTCTCATCTTACTTACTCCTTCTGATAGGGCTTATGAGAAATGAAAGTCTATTTTAAATTCTCTCTCAATATCAACTCATGGTTTTGCTCTTTGAGAATTCAGCCTCATGTACCAACGTAGTGCATCATCCCTTAATGAACATGCTAAATATTGTATTTTAGTAGCCTCATATATGGTGTTATTTCTCTTCCAGTAGGCTTCAAATAGTAACAATTATTCCAATACATCATTAGAGTCCTTATCAGAAATTGGCATTTTGAACTTCTGAGCCATTGCTGATCGATTATTTTCTCTTGACTGAACACCAAGATGTTGCTTAACTTGTTTTGCTTTCTTTGTTTGATTGTGAATCAGTTTTGAACTATTATTCCTCCGCTTATCTCTACTTAATTTAATATTAAAGTAAAGTTCACCTAATAGTTCTTGGAATTCTCACACTATTTCTTGTCTTCTCTGACTCTCTTATTACAACATTTGATATCTTTCCTCCAAAATTTTCCCTTTATCTAGATTCTCAATCAGTGTGTTAAGCGACACATGGAATGGCATCCACTTCGGGGGGGTCATATCCTTTGGGATTTCACGTCAGTTAGGGGCGTATCTTTCTTTGGTGACTTTTTCGTAACTACTATTCTCCATATATACCTTTCTATCTTTATTATTTCTTAATCTATATCCTTCGTCTAATACCTCATCACTTCCTCTCTTCTTATTTTTTCTTTCTTTCTCTCTTTCTTGATTCTCCTCTCTTTCCTCAATTTTTTCTTCTTCTCATTTGTTTATACTTCTCTTCTCTTTATTTTCCTCCTCTAATATGTTTATCTTTGCATCGAATTCCTTAATCAACCCCTTCATTCCAACAACTTCTTCTTCTTATTCTCCTTTTTCCTTTATCATGAGCGGTGTTCTCAACTCTTCTTCACTCCATCCTTCAACTTCCAGTACTCTTTTAAAAGTTGGTTCTAATCCTCCTACTAAATGTTGTAGATGTCTCATTTCGGTTGCTTGTCTTGCTAATGCTTGTTGAATTGGAAATTCTATAGTATATATGGGATTTGGAGTAACAAACCCTTTTTTGGTGTCCACAAGATGCAAGTATTATATCTAGACTTAATGCGTTCACCTCTATTTCTGGGTAAGCCAATTGTTGGCCTCCACTTGATGTGGGTAAATTTTCTACCTTCTCTACTTTATTTTATACTTTCTTAACTTCATTCAAGTTCTCCTTCCTCTCTTTCATCTTATTTTCTATCTCTTCTCTCTATAATCTTTTTTATCTACCTTCTTTTCTACAACTAACCTTGTTTTTTCCTCCATCCTCTTCATTTTAGTTACTCTTTTTAACTTTACTTGATTTATCCTAATCTCGTCTTAGCAAACTATCTAATTATTTTTCCTTTTCTTTTTCTCCATGTCGTCCTATTTCTACCACCCCAACCAATGCCCCATTAATTCTTATAAGTCAGGAATCTTGGATCACCCCCCTTCACATCCGCCATCCCGTGGTGCTTATCCCCCTAAAGGAACTTGGCCACTCCTCTAACTAATCCTTTTTTGATCATTAACACTTTAATTAAGAATGGTACTAACTGAAAAAATCAACTGTGGGCTCCACTTAGAACTTCCTACTTATTGTTTTTGAAACTAATCTAACTCTGAATTGCCCATGTGATTATATAGGAATCAAGAGTAGTTTCGTACCAGTAATCGATAGCTCTGGTCCAAGGTTCGTCAATGCATTTTACTATGGTCAATTTTTCTACGTCCCACTCAAAAGGTTGTCTCAAGTACATCTGTAAACATTCTGTTTTCTTTGCATGTGCCAATAAACAGGGCCACAACTTATGTTGAAATTCTTCCCAAAACACTTCTCCATATTATCCAAATAGGTTGTCTTCTTCTGCTCTGTAAGTTATGTTCCATCTTTTTGATTCTCCTTTGACAAATATGTCAATTTGATTTTCCCACCACTTTTCAATCTCTACTAACGCGGGTTTCTAGTACCATGGTGGTAAAATCTTACCTAACATCTGCTTAATGAAAGAGACATGGGTTCAGACACCAAATGTTGACCTAAAACCCCAACAAGATTGTAGGGATTAGGAAATATCGATCTTTGTTAAGGATGTTCATGGGAATACACCACTTCTACTCTAAGAACAGAAAAGTAAATGAAAGAAAATAATAGATTTTACTCCAAACTCTGATATTTATTTATTCATTAATAATGATTACATCAGTTTCTAGTATATGCATATTCTCTTCATTCTCCTATCTCTACACTCATACAAAGTCTCTCAAAATGTCATTCACATCTATATTTCTCATGATGCACCCTTATACCATACATTAATTACAACAAATATACAAAATACAATATGTTTAAAAAGACACTTATTTTGACTCATCTCTATCAGCTGCAGTCTTGATTTGGTTTGATTTGTCTTCATTACGTGGCTTCTAATCGGCTTCTACGGCTTATTTCAGTGTTATGAGGCTTTCTCCTTCTTTTTTGGCTTTTCTTAGTTTGTTAGAACATTCTTAGTTTATCACGACTTCCTTTATGTATCACAACTTCATCCTTTATATGCAACTTCTTTCCTCATCCCACAACTTCCCTTTTCCCTTCGCGGTTACCTATATCTTTCCGTGACTATCTCCTTAACTTCACAACTTATCTATAATTTGATGAAGAATCCTGTTAACAAGATGGAGATATAGTCTATTGTGGAATAGGATAAGAAGGATGCTTGTGTGATGCAATGGGTTAAGATTTCTTGCGAGGAGGAGATGGAGATCGTGTGGGATGCTCAACTGATGGTAATGGAGAAGAACTAGATGGTGTAGTAGTAGTAACTAAAGGTGGAGGATCTATAACATGTGCCAAGAGAAGGTTTTGTTCTAGGTCAATGACTTTATAGAAAAAAAGTATGAATGAATCACATGTGTTGTATTTCAATCATTTCTTGGGAGTGGGAATAAGACCACGAAAAAAGATAAATTAATTCTCAATATCAAGAGGATGGAATACTAATTTATGAATAAAAGAATTGAATCGTAAGATGTAATCCCTGATAGGTTCAAATATACCCTGATGCAAAGTAGGTATGTGATCATAAGTAACTCTAGGGCCATTGTTGATGATACAATGATAGAGGAAAGAATCCTCCATGTCATAGTAAGTACTAATAGAACCAAATGGAAGATGAGTGTACCATTGTAAAGAATCATCAGTAAGACTATGTCGAAAGGCCTTAAGCAATAATCAATCATTAGAATAGGGAGGAATATGAATGCGGTAATGTTGGATATGTGAATGAGGGTCACCAAAATCATCAAAGCATGTGAGTGTAGGCATGATAAAGTCTTTAGGAAATGTAGAGTTATGACTTTCTAAAGTGAGAGACTGAACCTGAGATTGTAATTGACCTATGACATGCATGAGAGATAGTATGTCCTGTGAAGGAATAGTAGAAGGTGGCAATAATGTATTAAGTGGTTGTAAATTTCCATTATGAGTAATCATATGAACATATAAAGAAGAATATGATGCTAAAGGCACACTAGGGGTAGGTGCTGAAGTAGATGGAATATTCATAACAATGGTAGGACTAACATCAGAAACATCCCTAGAAGGTGAAACAACCAATGGAGATAACTTGATTTAAGAAGATGAAATAAAAGATGTAGGTGAAGTGTTAGGAGGAGATGAAATAGTAGGAGAAGAAAAATTAATAGATGGATACGACTCATGTATGATGGTAGATACAACTTCAGGAGAAAGCAGAGTAGGATATTCACACTCAACAGTATGAAAATTAGGATAATCATGGCTATCAGTTGTGTCATTGACATCAAATAGAGACTCACATATGAGAATATCATTAAGCGTACTATCAATAGGATCATCGCCATAGTATGAAGGAGTAGTCAAATTAGCACACGATGGATTATGAGAAGCAATATCAAAATAGGAGAATCATGAGATGTAGCTATAATAGTGATCTTACTAGGAAGAGAATCAATGTGCACAGAAGTACCATTGTCAAGAAAATCATGAAATCAATAAGGGGATCATCTAGAACTTCCTTAGAAATGTCCAAAGGAGGGTCGTGGCTAACTGTATAACATGGTGTACAATGAGTGAAGCTCATTGGATAAAAAAAATGCCAATAGTAGAATTTTAAAAGCTACTAGGTACACAACATTCATGGGATAAAAGATGTTGTTGAATATGATCCATCATAGTAATATCACGATATAGGTAAGTGAGTTCAGCGATGGTGGCCTCATCATAGATGGGATTAACACTCTCATGAGGCATGATGAATCAAGAAGGATATGAGCTATCCTTATCCATTTATGGTATTAGTGGTACCTAGTGAAAAATGTTCTAATCTACGGGTTCACCAAAATGATTATGTAAAATATGAATTTTATTAAGAATCTAAGAGTACAACAAATACAATAAATGGAATATACTGAAATATAAATCTCGATAATTTTTTTGAATATTTAAAATAAAATGAAATGAAAGGGGAAAGGCACTTACTTGAATTAGATTTACCTCGTAGTAATCTAGGAATGGATAGAGTGATGAAATAATAGAACAAAGTGTCGCAACAAACCTCAGAAAGTAGAAGCAGAGGAAGATCTATCTAGACTGGGGCACTTGGAGAGGGATAGGGGTGCCTATGGGTGCCCTAGTCTAAAATCTAGGTGCTTTAGTCTATAGAACAACTCAGAATATGATCCTGATGTGGCCACTAGATGTTTGTAATGCTTCCCCTTGGTCAAGTGAATGTTGTACATACTTCGTTGGTGTCATTGTTAGCCTTTAATGAATAATCATCTACAAGACCCCATACAAAAGTATCAAAACCCTAAAAAAAGAAAGATGAAAATGAATGGGTCAGAATGTCCTCAACTGCCAAATGGATGGACTTATGCACTACATCTTAGACTCGATGTAGTTTTATGTGCTTATGTGTGCAATAATGTGCATAGGGTTCCCTAGTGCCAATGACGCTAAATTAAAGGGTAATAGCTAGCTAAAATATAAAATGGTGGATGGAACATAATAGAATACCCTTCCTATGTAGTGTGTGATGCATAATAGTGCTCAAAATGTAGTCCCTTTCTCTATGTAGATAGATAGAACTTAGTAGAAGTAGTCCAACTTGAAGATAATGTGTATGTTGTGTTTATATAGGGATCTATTGCTCAAATTTCGACACTAATGACCCGACATGCAGACAAGTACTTAGAGGAAGGGAGAGAATTATAAAGACTGACCTCAAACCTCTAAATTAAAACCAAGTGTGACGGGGACTAGGGAGCCTAGAAATGAGGACCAGGGCACCCCAGGCGCCCTAATCCCTTCCTAAGCGCCCTAGTCAAAGAATAGAGACAAAAATTGAGTGAATAATGATAGTTAAGACTCCTTGAGGGATGAACTGAACTATGCTAGTGATTGATGACTGTGCAAAATAAATAATGAAAAAGACTAACAAGACCGATGACTAGACAATGATATGGGTCGTTAGTGAATACTTTTTTTATGCAAGATCCACCTATAAAACAACACACTTGGTGGTATAATAATAATAGTAAGTGCATGATTTTGTCACTACAAGCCCATCTTGTTTCCTGAGGATTTTGGAGCCAATAAATTTTAACTTTCTCCCTTAAATCTTGAATATAGAATCCTTTGAGCTCAACCCAGGGTTCACTCTGACTGAGGGGCTTCCTATCTAGTGAAGAGTCCTTCCAAAATCTAATTTCATTCCCATTTCCAATGTTCCACATTATCCCTTTATGGAGAAAATGTTTGCTATGACTAAAGATCTCTCAGAAAATGGATCCTTTAGGCATGTCTTAAGATGAGAAAAGAGATTTACTTACGCCAACGGTTTGAAAATATTTCACCTGTAGTATATCGACCCACAATCAATGCTCCTTAAAGATCCTCCATCTTATGTTAGCAATCAGGGCCTCATTCATAATATTTAAATATTTTAGGCCTAAGCCCACAAGCCTTTTGGGTTTTGTCACATTCTCCTAGGCCACCAAGGGAATTCAAGATTTTTCTTCTATCCATGACCATAGAAATATTCTTTAGATTTTTTCTATTTCCACTCTCACCTTACATGACATTCTAAATATTGACATTATGTAAGTAGCCACACATTACATAGAGCTATGTAGTAGCTGAGATTTACCCTCCTAAGTGAGCAACACCCCTTTCCAAGAGGAAAGTTTCCTTTAAAACATTTCAATGAGAAAGTTGCATGTTTCCATAGGCAGCTTATTACCACATAATGACATTACCCAAATAGCTATTCGACAAGGTTTTAATTTTGCATCACAAAATGTCATCAAGTCTTTTTTGTTGCTCGGGATGAACATTTATGAAGAAACATGATCTCTTATGGAAATTGATGAACTGTCCTGAAACTTCCTCATAATTCTTCTTTACATCCTTAAATGATCTTTCTTCATTCACGTACGCTTGCCACAGGAGGAAAGTGTCATCCATGATCTGTTGGAGACTAGTGAAATCCACCCCATTGGTCACACGAATACATGCGAGCCTTCTTTCCAACATGGATTTATGAAAAATTTGACTAAGAGTCTATGCCATGATAATATACAAAAAGGGGGATAAGAGGTCCTATTATCGCAAATTCACCCCCCTGACAAATTTGGTCAAGACAAATCCTGCACATAAGGAAATTATGAAGGAAATGCTCAGACCCGCGAGCTCACAGTCCAGGATGACAAACAAAGTTGCAGGGAGACTCTACAATGGAATGTGTTAGTATAGGTTATTATTTATTTATTAGGATAATTCTTACACTTGTGTTAGCCCTACACTTGTTGGGTTAGCTTTCTTAGGTGTACTAGTTGTGTAGAGTTAGCTTCTCAGTTATGTCCAGTTAACTTACTAGTCTTTTGAAGTTAACTTAACTACCATTATCAGTTAGTGGGAGTTCTTCACCATTGATTTAGGTAGTAGTTGCATTTCCCTCCTCCTATATGTACATCTTTCTTATTGAATAATTCAAGTCATTCTATTGTAATGTATTGAGCATTATGGATTATGATGGATTTCCATATATGGTATTTTAGCTCTTCTGCTTTGCAAATCTAATGTGGTGTGCTATTATCATTTGAGATCATGACTTGGAATAATATTCTTATCGTTCCTTTCATGGTATCAGAGTGATAGATGATGTAGACATCCAGTAAGTTTTTCTTTGCAAGCAAGGGTTTATTTTTTCATGTATATGGAATTTGTTAGAAATTTTTTGCAACATACATTTTTATGCAAAACAGAGTGCAGAATTGGATTTAAAAGGTGCCAAAACCCTAGAATTGACTATAAACTTGACCATGTTTTGAGACAATCAAATCTGGGTGCATTCTTTTATCCATTGGATATAAGTGTGTACCTTCTGGACGCATTCTTTTACCCTTTGGGTATTTCAGTTTTGGATGCAGTCTTTTATCCACTGGATGTAGATCTGTACCCTCTGGGTGCATTCTTTTATCCATTGGATATAAGCATGTACCTTCCAGATGCATTCTTTTACCCTCTAGGTATTTTAGTTTTGGATGCAGTCTTTTATCCACTAGACACAGATCTGTACCCTCTGGGTGCATTCTTTTATCCATTGGATATAAGCATGTACCTTCCGGATGCATTCTTTTACCCTCTGGGTATTTTTGTTTTGGATGCAGTCTTTTATCCACTGGACACAGATCTGTACCCTCTTGGTGCATTCTTTTATCCGTTGGATATAAACGTGTACCTTCCATATGCATTCTTTTACCCTCTGGGTATTTTGGTTTTGGATGCAGTCTTTTATCCAATGGACGCAGATTTGTACCCTCTAGGTGCATTCTTTTATCCATTGGATATAAGCGTGTACCCTCATGATGCAATGATTTACCCTCTAGACATTTTAGGTTTTGGGCGCAGGATTTTATCCTTTGGTCATAAGCATGTATCGTGTGGATGCACTCTTTTACCCTTTGGACATTTGGGTGTCACGTGTACCTTTTAAAAATATCAGCATTAAAATATTATTTTAATAGCAAAACCTTGTAGAGCTCATAACTTTTGATCCGTAGCTCGGATTAAGGTGATCTTTTTTTTGAAATTGTGTATTTTTTTGAGATCTACGCATTGGTGACATTTTTATACACATATTTCAAATGTAAAAGGTAATATTACTCATTGTAGTATTTACATGCACTTAATTATAAAGTGCCAAATTCAGGAGGGTGTTGTGATCACTTGTGGATGCATTTTTGGTTGAGCCCGACGTCCTAAAATTTTGGGTATTGCATTCTTGTATCTATGGGTGTATACATTTATATCTCTCTTGTTTGTTTAGATATTTTGGATATGTATTTTTGACACTTTTTTTGGCATGTTGACAGTCTCTCTTATGGGGGAGCTATTCTAGTGGAGCCCAGTGTTAGTTTGTCAATGTTCGAGTAGTTGATTTTGACAACTCATACAGGTCTGTGGTGTCATTCTACCCATTATGCAATATGGGAGGGTGTGGTGTTGATCCTGATTCTTTGGTTTTCTTGTCCTTACCTTGTTACCTTGGCTTTTCTTGGATCATGACACTTTGGAGTTTGTGTCCTTGCCTTGTTGCTTTGGTTTTTGTTCTTGGATCGTGGCACACCTATTTGCAGCAGTTGATCGAATTATGTTTAGTGTTTGTTTTTCACTTTTTGACATCACTCCATTGACAGTCTCCTTATATGGAGTTATTCTGGTGAAGCCCAGTGTCAGTTGTTTTTGAGTTATATGATCGAGCAGTGGATTCAGACCATAGTGTGCACCACACTTCTTCAGCATCGTACAAGTTTTTGGAGTCGAGCTTCTGAGGATATCTTTCAGCAGGATTTTTCTCTCTACTTTGTTATTACTGGTTTTGGGTACCTTGTGGTGTCCATTTTTCCTAGTTGTATTACGTGGGTACCTCATCAAGCCTTGTTGCCGGGACCCACCTTCTTTTCCACCCACCTAAGCTATGCTTACAGGAGGGTGTTTGTGTAGGTTATTATTTATCCTTTTATTTATTTATTAGGATAATTCTTGCACTTGTGTTAGCCCTACACTTGTTGGGTTAGCTTGCTTAGGTGTACTAGTTATGTGGAGTTAGCTTCTCAGGTATGTCGAGTTAGCTTACTAGTATTTTGGAGTTAACTACCAGTATCAGTTAGTGGGAGTTCTTCTCCATTGATTTAGGTAGTAGTTGCATTTCCCTCCTCCTATATGTACACATTTCTTATTAAATAATTCAAGCCATTCTATTATAATGTATTGAGCATTATGGATTATGATGGATTTCCATATATGCTATTTTAGCTCTTCTGCTTTACAAATCTAATGTGGTGTGCTATTATCATCTGAGATCGCGGCTTGGAACAATATTCTTATCGTTCCTTTTAGAATGGCAGGGCATGTGAAAGTTTAAACGACCCTGTGCTAGAAGAAAGAGAAGCTCAAACTCGCTTCCGGCAATCTCGCTTTCCGGTAAGACAAGCACCGCATCTCCACGTGTCTTAGGATGAAACAGAGGTAGGGGTAAATGGTCAAGCATAGTCAAAAGGCAAAGCTTCAGGGCTGCGGGGGCTTTCTAAGTTTTGCGTTTTGTGAAAAGGGGAAAAGATAAATTACGGATCTACAAGCCCAATTTTTTCTCTAATCTGACTGCCATGTGTCCCATATCAAAGGGGACCCATTTTTCAAGCTATTTTCCCGCCCTCCTGTACAAACTCGATACAAAATTCAAAGGGGCATATCTTTCGACTCAGGGCTTGAAATATTGTGAATCTGACACCGTTGGAACTGTCTCAACGTCCTTTACGCCATGAAAGGATTAAAAATCATTTTTCAGGCCCTGGTAGGTAAAAAATGATGAAGAGTCTTCCAGGCCATTAATGCAAAATCCAATCTCTTCAACTACCAGATCTGATTTGATTCAATCCACTGGGAAACCAGAAGCGACATATTGTGGGAAAATTTGCAGAAGGCATTGATATTCAGTTGTTGAGCTTTCAAAGCAGGATACGATGCATATCTCGAGGTGGTTGAAGTAGGATTTAATTTTTTTCCTCTTCTCTCTCTCTCTTATTCTTTCTATATATTGTAACACTTCTCATTTTGAAAAGGAGAGACATTCTAGGCATAGAGAAACTCTATCAAATTTGTTTCTCGACGCCATTTTTGAGTAGCAAACCTTCTCCCATTCCTGGCAAATGTATTTGTGCCTATATTCTAGAAATGTAATGGTTTGTGCACCTTCTAGAGCAATAAAAACATGTTTTTGTGGTGTTCTTTAACCCTTTGCATCGTTTTATTATTTCTCTGTGCCTCTCCCTTCCAGATTTGTTTTTTTGTGCATGTATTTCACGTTTGCAGGTGCAGGATGTTGTGTTTCATGGAGTTTAATGGTGAATTTGAAGATCTGGGCCATGTCACTTCTATCTGACCTCCCTCATCTCCATTTTCTTTGTTTCTTTCTCCCTCAACAGAATATCTCATTCCCTTTTTTTGGTGCTATCACCTCTGTAGTGTAGGATTTCCTTATTTTCATGCTCTCTCTCTCTCTCTTTCTCCTTGGTCCCTTGGAATTGTTAGATTAGGAGTAGATAGTCACATTTCCTTCCTTAGAAGTAGTTTAGTGCTAGGATTAGGAAGAGGAACTGGCCCTCTCTGGAGGATCATTCCCATTTGCAAGTCCCACAACTTGGGGAATGATCCAATGTTATGCAAATCACTCTAAATGACCCTGCCTTAGAAAAGTAGATCCATAACTCATTTGGGGGTGTTGTGATTTTACACTAAGAGTTTTGGCATGCCCGGTGGGACAGGTCTAAAGCACCTTACCACTTCACTTCATTAGGTTCAATTTTCTCTTGGTGATGATTTCAACATTTAGAGGCACTTTCAGGCACATCTGGCGACTCCATCTGGTCAAAAACCCATTCTCTGAGTTACAGACCTTTTCCATCCATTTCCACTAATTTCATCCATTTTCTTCTTCCATCTCTTTCATTTTCTCCCATTCCATGAGGTTGTGCAATCATGAATTTATTCCCTTTATGGAACTCACACTTACAACAATACAGTCCACCTCCAATGTATTTTCCAACTCCTCCAAATCAATATTATAATCAGATCCAGGACCATTATGCTTACCCATATGAGCAGTGTCAAAACTAGTTTGACTATGAAGCTTATTAAGGACAAGGGGATGCATATGATGGTGATAGTTATGCAGAGGATGCTGGTCTACTAGAGAAGATTAAAAAAATTGAGGATGGCATGGTTTAGTCAAGGGGCATAACATGAATGAAGGTATTCGAGATTGGTTGTAGGGAACCTTGTCCATGGGAAGGCCCTTTTCCAAGACATTACAACCCTCAGGAGAAGCTAGACTTCATGGTTGAAATGCTACCCCAACTTGCACAATGGACTGAGGAGATTGAGGCCTATGAATTTAGTGCCAAGTAGCCTTGTCAATGGGTAAATTATACACCATTATCTGGTCATTTTCTCTCCACTCCTTAAGCAACACCATCTCAATTTGAGCTTCAATTTCCAAGCTTCCCATTATATACTGCCCCAAGTGTGAAATCCATTTTTCCATCCCCTAGTCTACCGTTCCATTTCAGTTCTTCTTCCATTTTCCCTTTCAAATAGTCATCCCCTCCGAAAAAACAAGAAGTTCCACCTCCATCCCCACCACAAATAATTGCAAAGCTAGTTGAACCCCAACCTGCCACTCCTCTTACTTTCCCAAGTCCATGTTGGGAAGATACTCAAGAATCCAATCAAGAACAAAAAGAAGAGGAGCCCAACAGAAAAGAAAAAACATAAAATCTGATGAGTTGGGCTGCTAAATTTGGGTTTACAAAGATCCCCTTGACTGTCAAGCCAATAAAGGAGGTCAAGGTTGAAGTGCCAGTGGTGGCTGAGTTTGAATTTGCAGCAAAGGAGGACCATATAGTTTCAGAGGCACTGAGTGTGGAGCAGGCTACAGAAGAACCTTCAGTTCTTCCTCCCACTTCATCCCCTTCAAGCTTTGATGTTGAAGAAGATTTTGATCTTTCAAACTTCATGTTTGAAAGTGAAGGGAGCCATGGTGATTAAGTTACAGATCATGAAGGCACCATGGAGGAGGTAGAGCACATGCAACAGGATAACAAGGAGGCAGACTACCTGTCAGACTTGGAAGATTGCTTTAATGAAGAGGAGCTTGAGGAGATAATGTCATTTTTCCCTCCATATTCAACCTTCAAAGCACAGGAACCTATTGCCATGAAGGAGAACATCCAAGGACAATAACCTGCATCTCACAATGACCCTCTAGAACCAAGGTTGGAAGATCTTGATCTTCCATGTTCTTCAAAAAGAGGAGGAAGAGAAAAGGCAGGAGGATGTCATCATCTCCATCACACCATCCACTCAAGAAGGTCCACAAAAAGACTCCATTTTTGGAGTTGAATTTCAGAGAAATGGGCACATCCAAAGGATTAGACTGTGCCCAATCAGGTACTTGGCTTCATTGGAGCCAAAGGAGAAACCAAAACCAGTCATGCCCACTTTAGAGCATGAGGATGAGCTACAAAGCACCAAGGATCAGCTGCCATACCTCTTCAATCAAAATGCAAAGCAACTAAAAGAGGTATTGGTTTTGTCTTCAGGTGATACTTTGGTGATTTGGGTGGAAGAAAAACTTGTATTTAGTTTTTCAATCATCCAACTAGCCATGTTCAGTGCCAAATCAGTTGCATGGCTGCCATTTTTGAGGAAGGGAAGCTATTTCTCCCTACTAGTTGTAGGTTTTGTTTGAGTTCCCTTTGCTCTTGGTTAGAGTAGAGTAGGTAGGTTTGTTTACAGTAGAAGAAGTGCTTTTGCACACTCAACATGTTCCATTTAGAGCATGTATGATTTTCAGTTTATACATAGTTTTTGGTGTTGTTGTATTGCTCTTGCACAGTGTATTCAGTTGGCTTTTGGTGAAGTTCAACTTCAAGTTTCAGAGTGTTTCCAAGTGATTCAGAGGTCAGCAAAGTGTAGGGAGTTAGGGAGTCCATTTTATAAAAAGGATCAGTGTCAGGTAATCATTCTTGACTCCATGCCCAATGGATGCTCCAAGGCCACTGGTCTCTTCATCTAGTAGACATATGTCCTGGTGAGTCACCAAATTGTTATCCCAAATTTGCCCCCTGACAAATTTGGTCAAGACAACTCCTGCACATAAGAAAATTATGAAGGAAATGACTCAGACCCGCAAGCTCACATTCCAAGATGACAAACAAGGTTACAGGGAGACTCTACAATGGAATGACGGGGCCTACAAAAGTTTAAACGACCTTATGCGAGAAAAAAGAGAAGCTCAAACAAGCACCACATTTCCACGTGTCTCAGGACGAAACGGAGGCAGGGGCAAATGGTCAAGTAGAGTCAAAAGGCGGAGCTTCAGAGCCACGTGGGTTTTCTGAGTTTTGTGTTTCGTGAAAAGTAGAAAAGATAAATTACGGACCCACGAGCCCAATTTTTGCTCTAATCTGATTGCCACATGTCCCATATCAAAGGGACCCATTTTTCAAGCTGTTTTCCTGCCCTCCTATATGGACCCGATACAAACTTTGAAGGGGCATATCTTTCGACTCAGGGCTCAAAATATTACGAATCTGTCACTGCTGGAAGCATCTCGGCGTCCTCTACGCCATGAAAGGATTAAAAATCATTTTTCAAACCCTGGTAGGTAAAAAATTAAGAAGATTCTTCCAGGCAATTAACGTAGAATCCAATCTCTTCAATTACCAGATCTGATTCAATTCAATCCACTGGGAAACCAGAGGCAACATATTGTGAGCGAATTTACACAAGGCATTGATATTCATTGGTTGAGCTTTCAAAGCGGGATACGATGCATATCTCAGGGTGGTTTAAGTAGGATTCAATTTTTTCCCTCTTCTCTCTCTCTCTCTCTTATTCTTTCTATATATTGTAAAACTTCTCATTTTGAAAAGGAGAGACATTCTGGGCATAGAGAAACTTTGTCAAATTTGTTTCTCGACGCCATTTTTGAGCAGCGAACTTTCTCCCATGCCTGACAAATGTATGTGTGCCTCTATTCCAGAAATGTAATGGTCTGTGTAACTTCTAGAGCAATAAAAATGTGTTTTTGTGGTGTTCTTCAACCCTTTGCATCGTTTTGTTGTTTCTCCATGCCTCTCCCTTCCAGATTTGTTTTTCTGTGCATGTATTTCACGTTTGTAGGTGCAGGCTGTTGTGTTTCATGGAGTTTAATGGTGAATTTGAAGAACTGGGCCGCGTCACTTCTGTCTGACCTCCCTCATCTCCATTTTCTTTGTTTCTTTCTCCCTCAACAGAATATCTCGTTCCCTTTTCTCGGTGCTATCACCTCTATAGTGTAGGATTTCTTTATTTTCATGCTCTCTCTCTCTCTCTCTCTCTCTCTCCTTGGTCCCTGGAATTGTTAGATTAGGAGTAGATAGTCACATTTCCTTCCTTAGAAGTAGTTTAGTGCCAGGATTAGGAAGAGGAACCAGCCTTCTCTGGAGGATCATTCCCATTTGCAAGTCCCATAGCTTGGGGAATGATCCAATGTTATGTAAATCACTCCAAATGACCCTGCCTTAGAAAAGTAGATCCATAACTAATTTGGGGGTGTTGTGATTTCGCACTAACAGGTCCCCTTGATGAAGCCCCCTCTCATATTTGAATAATCCATAAGGCTTGCCGTTGATCAAAACTGAGAAGCTTAATGTAGAGGTACATTCCTTAATTAGGTGAATAACTTTAGGATTAAATCCTAGTTTTTCCAATATGAGGCTTATAAATTCCCATGAAACCCTGTCTTAGGCTTTATGCATGTCCAATTTATCTAGCATAGCCTCCCTATTAGATTCATCTGCCAAGTGTACTGTCTCATAGATTTCTATGACACTATCCAAAATTTGTCTGCCGGACAAAGGATCTTTGATTAGGTGATATAAAATTATACAAAACTTATCTTAATCTAAAAGCTAAATTTTTCGAGCATAATTTCTATATAGTATTGTATAAGCTAATCAATCTAAAGTCCTTAAGATCATTAACACCATTAACCTTGGGAATCAAGACAATGAAAGTATGATTGACCTATTTCAACATCATTCCCCATGAGAAAAAGTCCTGAACCTCTTACACCACCTCCTTTTTAATGATATCCCAATAAATTTGAAAGAAAAATCCAAAAATACATCCGGTCCAGGGGATTTATCTCCCTCCATTAGAAACAATATAACTCTAATTTATTCTTCCTTCGGGGTCACCATGATGTTTCAATTCTCTTCCTCATTAATGACCCTTTTAAATAGAAACAAAGCTTCCTCTAGATTTCTCCCATTAGCTTTGTCACCTTTATAATATAGGTTCTTGAAATATATAATGATAGTTTTCAGTAATTGCTCTTCTTCAGTAGCTGTAGCTCCATCAGGTTTGGCAATTTCCAAAATTCTAGTTTTATTGGCTTATATGGTTGCTAAGATATGAAAAAACATTGTGTGTTTTTCCCCATCCTTAAGCTAGTTAATTATATATTTTTGCTTCCAATACATCTCCTCTTTGGATAACAAGTTGTGGTATTTCGAGAGAAAATACTTTTCTTGTTCCTTTTCCCATGCGCTCCATTCCCCTTCTCTATGATATCTTCAAGAATTCTTAAGTCCTAATTAATTTTGTTCTTTTGAAGAAAGATATCCTTAAAAACCTCATTGTTCCATTTCTTGATATCCTATTTTATATTTATCAGTTTTGAAACAACCCGAAACATACTATTCCCATAGATGGGGATATTCCACCACTCTTAAATATTTTTGCTCAAATCCGGATGTAATGTCCACATTTTTTCAAAACTAAAAGGTCATCCTTTTACTGTCTTATTTTCATCAAACTTGAGTATGAGAGGATTGTGTTTTGAACCAGTCTTGACAAGTGATGATAAGGAGTACACATGATCTTGCACCTATTGAATATCAACCAAAAATATGTCTAATATTATTTGAATTAGTTACGTCCCTATTATTCTATTTTACCATGTGACCTTAGGGCCTATGAGTTCCATATTAAATAGCCCGTTGGTGTGAATGAAATTAGAGAGATCCTCCATAATATCAGAGTAAGTAGTGATACCTCCCTTTTTATCAGATGATAAGAGGGGAGTGTTCAAATCTCCCCTATCATCCAATCCCATTCATTGAAGGCCAACCTAAAGGAATTCATTTCATTTCAAAAATATTTCCTCCCCACCACAGAGTTTGGAGCATACACATTTGAAAAAAATTATTTTATTTTTGAAGAAAAATTTGTGAAACATATTACTGAATGATGCCTATTCTGGATTAAAATCTCTCCATCTACAATATTCTTATTTCAAAGATAAGTTATTCTTTTTAAAGCTCTTAAAGAGTCAACACAACTAAAAACAACATCTTTGCAAAAAAACTTCATAATTGATGAAGATATGCCTGAGCTAGAAGATAGTCCTCACTACCAAATGCCTCAAGTAGATGGATGTTCTAATGAAAATATTAAAGAATAAGATGTTATTGATAGTACTCTTCAAAAAAAGAATTTTTTATTAAGGAAGAAAAATACCTGGATAATTAGAAGGTCTTTTTAGGTAGACTAGGCAATAAAATATCCACTCATTGAACATTTAGAGCCAGAAAATGCTAATGATACTCCAAAAGATAGTAGATCTAAAATGTGTAGTTGGAAATTAGGAAAAGAACATATAATGCAACTAAAATTAGACACAATTGAGAAACATTGTGGAAAAGTATATGTGACAGTCAAGGAAAATGGCGGAAAAATAACAAAGACACATAGATGGAAAACTAAGAAAGAATGCATGCATGTAATATATGCGGAGGAGTATGACAATGAGCTGAAACATTGTCGAAAACTTGTGGAGAAAGGAGGAACAATTAATGAGAAATTTATAAATGAAAATATTGAGGAAAAAGATACAAAGTTTTCAATTGTATTCTTCATTCTTAAAATGGGTAGACCTATTTCAAATTTTTCAGAATTTAGGAATTTTTTAAGTTTAATGGGTTTCCTTACCTTCCATATTAATATTAATCAGATAGTAATGTTTGGGAAATGGAAAAATATATTTCTTGCAATGAATGAAAAGGAGGATTTGAAAGAAAAAGTCAAGAATTCAAGTTTTATCTCCCTTTCCATTGATGAGGTTACATTGGTGGACAACACATCTTGGGTTTACATGCATGTTTATAATTTTGGGAACCAAACAAGGAAATCTCATCTTCTAGTTGTTCGTAAAATGAAGGAAAACTGCGATGCTGGAAATATTTACAAACTGGTTATAGATAGTTTGAAGGATATATCTAAAATGGATTATTATTCAAAAGATACAAAGCTTAGATGTGTTAGTGCTAATGGTGCATCAATAATGCAGGGTCATAAAATGAATATATATGTCCTCCTACAAACATCAGTTGAACCTTACATGAGTTAAATTCATTGCATGGCTCATAGGATGAATCTTGTCTACAAAATAGTCAGCACATTCGAAAAATATGAAGAACATCTCGATGAATTGCACGTGTATATGTCAAGCATTCCAAAAAAATATCTAGAGTTTCAGAAATTTGTAATTAGAGTGATAGATGGTAAAATAAAAATGAAAGACATTGATATAAGATGGATTTCCATGTATGAGCCTGCATGCAAATTTTTTTATGAATACCCATCGTCAGTTGGTTCCATGTTTAACTACCGTATGCATGTTGATAAGGAAAAAGATCTTCTTTACCGCTTAACCAGATTTAGAAACATTGTTTACACTTTGCGAGATCTTACCTATGTTGAAATGAAATCAATTTCCGTAACAAAACATGCTTAAAGAAGATCCATCTATATAGTCGACTTCATTAGATTTAGAAAACAAGTATGTTAAAAACTAGATTTTTTATACAACTCTGATGAATGTTTTCAAGGACATGTATTTAGTAGCTAGAAAATCATAAAAAAAATCAAAGGATCCTAAAAGCTATTTTAGATGCAATATAAGTGGTCATATTTGTATCCTTGTAAATGGGGAGGAGATTCAAATGCACACTTTCCAAAAAAAGAGTGAATATTACAAGCACTTCTTCAATGTTTGATGCAAGAAGTAATTGTAAAAAATTAAATGGTTTTAATGCTCTATCATAAAAAAAAACAACACATTATATTAACTATAAAATTGATTTCATTGTCTTACAATGCAACAAAGTATCTTCAAAATGATTTCAAAATTTTCTTACAATGCAACTGTTTCAAAATATTCACAATGAAAATAGTTTACAAAATTTTTAAATAATATTCTTGCATCATTTACATAATTCTCAAGAGTTCTCAGGATCAACCAAACATGAGCCATTAGTAAATTATCATCTTGCATAACATTTAATATTGCAAAACTTAGTACAATGAAACACTTTTCTTAAGAAACCCCTTTCATTTGAGAACTAATCAATATTACTATGTTCCTTGGGATATGATATTATATTGTATATGGGTTGATGGAGATGCTGACATGTTGCACACATCACCTTAGTTGGGTATATGTTTATAATATATGGGGTCACATAGGAATTAGTTATATTGGGTAATGAGTCGGCCTACATGGGGTTATGTGTTACCCATTCATTAAGAGTATTATATGTCTATATAGAGGATGTGAGTATCATTATGATTTATGTGATGGGTGTATTAGTTGGGTCTTATACTTGGTAGAGGTATATTGGAGGTGTCCCCTTCGAAGTGGATTCCCATCTTGGGAGATTATGGAGTTACTCCTTCCTTAAGAAGAATTGTATGGAGTTGCCCTACCTTAAGAGTATTATTCTGCATATATTAAATATTTGGGAATCTTAGCCCACCAATATCTTTTGTTTTTGTGTTATCTTTTGTAGGTTATTCATTTATTATATGTAAAGATATTATCATTTGGTATTAGAGCATCAATCCGAGTAATTTGTGGGATGAATCCTCAATGTTGACGATTTGCCTATATATGGAGATCGACTTGGATTTTTTTTAGAGATTTTTGGTGTGTAGTGGAGAAATCATTCAAGGGATATTTCCTTCAAATTTTAGAGTTTTTGGAGATATTTTGAAAAGAATATGTTTGTTTTGGGGTTGACATCATAATTGTAAGCCAAAAGGGTTAAAAAAAGTTTTGATCAAAAGGGTGCATTCCTAACACCCTAGTTTTTGTGGATCATGGGGATACGAAATTTTTATGGATATGGAAATATTGATGATAGAGAATGGTGAATTTTTTTTATGGAGAGTTGTTCTACATCATCAGGTATTTGGATATTGAAATTCAAGATTAGTGGCCTTGCATTGATTTGGTTTTCTAAGTTAGAAAAGGAAAGGTCTAATTGGTCTTGAGAGGAACTGGAACAAGTATTCATGGATGGATGGGAAACAAAATAAGAAGAGAAGGAGGAAGAAGGATAATGCAAGGATAATAGTGAGGAATATGAAATATCAAAAGATGCAGAAGATAATGTTGATGATGAAGAGGATATGCATGATTCAAAAGGAGAGACTAAAGATCAAGATACAAGTTAAAATAGTGCATTTCTAAGGAAGGAAGCTTCAATATTTCAGTTTCAAGGGCGCATTCAAAGGAAAAATGTAATTATTTCCATAAAATATAACAAAAAATATAAATTCATCGATATGGATGTAGCTCAACATCTACATGTTCAAGCAAAACATATCAAGGAAGCTCAAGTGGATGGTAAGCATATTCAAGTTTTTGAAGATTTAAAGCTCTCTATGGATAAATGTGTTCTACATTTATATTTTTATGATTTATATGTGGATGGTATGGATATTGTTCTTAGATATCCTTGGTTAGAGACCTTGAGAACAATTAATATTAATGTGAAAAAAAATTCATGAAATTATGGTACAAGAGAATAAAATTCAATTTTAGGATATCACACTTAGCAAGGAAAAAAGCAATGTCAAAATGGAGCATGAAGATGAATTTTAAGAGGGTGAAGAATTGAATAAGGATGATTTATAAGGAGAGGCTGAAGAACATGAAAAAAAAAGACAAAAATAATTCTACTCAAGAGAAAAAAGAATTAGTAAACATGGTGGAAGAGGAAAAGAAAGATGAGGAATAAGTAAATAAGGTTGAGGATACTAAGGTTACACCATATAGACACCCACATCATCATGAGAGGAAATAATCATGGATACATACTTGGACACATGAGGGTAGAAATATATATATATATATATATATATATATATATAGTATATATATATATATATATATATATATCAACAATTATGGTTATACATGGAATCAATGGAGCGACAATTATATGACATGGAATCACATGAATATTTATTATGGCTATGCATGGATGCCAAGGAGGAACACATATGGACATGGATTGAATCAAAGGAGAATAATGGAATATGGAATCAGGTTTGGAGAAACATCACACACTAAGATCTCATATGGGTGGTTAGTGATTAACTAAAATATGAAATTATTCTATATTCGAGGTTAATCTAATGCTATGAAAAGAAGTAAATAACAACTAAATAAGTAAAGGAAAATGACTCAAACAAATAAGTAAACAAAAATGAAAAAACCTAATATGTAAGATGGGTTAGGATCCTTAGCTAATTTGACGAAGGTGCGGGATTGTGTTATAGTGCCATCCAGGTAAACAAGAGGATGAAACAAGCACCCATAATCTTGAGAAAGCACAAATATGAGTTTTTTGACTGGATTGGGGCACTTGAAAATGGATAGGGGCACTTGTGGGTGCCATGGTATTAGAAATAAGCACATTGGTATGTGGAAATGACCAGAAACCCTCCTCAGAGGTATTGCTAGATGTTCGCCTATAATCTCTTCTTGTCACACTAACTTCATCGAACTGCTCTGGATGTCGTTGTAAATAAAAGATGAAGGAAGACCCTGAAAAAACCCTAGAAAAAACATCAAAAACCTAAAAAAGAAAGATACATATGAAGGGGTCAGACTATCCTTAGTGGCCCACAATTGGTGGACTTACTTACTGAGCGCTGCACTACATCTCATACCCAATGTAGTTTTAGGTGTGTGTGTGTGTGTGTGAAAATCGTGCCCTAGGTTTCTCTTGTGCCAGTCGCACTTTGTGAAGTAGCGAGTAAATAACTAGATATAAAATGTAATTAAATGTGTGCATGAAAATAATAAACTCCCCTCCTATGAAGTGTGCTGCAGATGAATCGGCCTTGTGTGCCTTGTGATAGAGCTAGAATGTATGCAAATATAGCTTTAAATGTTTTTGATGGATGTAACCTAGATGTGTGATATTAAGTTCTTAGTGCTTGGTCCTTCATTATGGTCTCATAAATTTATATTTATAGGATTTCTCTTGTTATAATTTCGTAATTATACCCTGAAAAGGCTGACTACCAAAAATATGAGAAAGATCAAATGGTCAGAAAGTGCCAAAAAGGTGGTGGGAAAATGTGAAAGGGATTAGGGGCACCTGGGGTGCTCCAGTCCTAGGCTGGGTACCCCAGTCAGAAGTAGAAAAAAATAGAATGATAGAATAGACCTGGACCAGTGCAGGTGTAAGATGGAAAAATACAACAAGCAATGTAAAAAATGTCCAAATACATGGGTTAATTATTGCTCTTTTTACTCAAGAACCATATGAATAGTAGTATGATATCAGGACTAAATATTGACTCAAAGTGCATGATTTAGTGATTACATTTTCTCCCACTTCATGTTAGTGAGCAAAAATCTCGGTAATATAAAATAGATAAAGATGCATACCTGATAATCCATGTAGAGTGATGTAAAAACACGCTGAAGGACTAGACAAAGCGTGGAGTGAAAAAAAATGGAGTGTGGATACTAAAGATGAAAAAGTGTAAAAAGTGAACCTAGGGCAGAAGTGCACGTGTGGATGCCAATGTGTGTAGTGTACCTACTTGGTTAGTATCATGTGTGTACTCTCCTTGTGTGTGTTGTTGTTGATTGATTTCTTCCGATACAGAAAAACCTGTAAAAGAGAAGATGATCAGGTAGTCAAATACACATTTATATGTGTAAGAGTGCTGTATAAATAAACATGTAGAAATAGTATGAAAATGACAATGAAAAAAGGAACTTGTGCACCTGATCTATGGAGAGACAAAAGTGTGTAAGAAGGATATACTGAAAATGTTAGTGAAGTGTGAGTTTTTTGGGTGATCTCACGCCACTATGGCCGAAGTAGTGTAGGGAGGAAGATGTGTTATTCTACAACCTATAACTGCTTCCCTAAGATTGGTGAAGAGATCTTTGCACTATCTAGTTTTTTGGGTGGTATGATGCCACTAGCTGAAGTAGTGTAGAGAGGAAATTCTACTGTATCCTCCAAATTGTAATTGCTCCCCATAATGCTAAGGACAATTTGCCTTGTAAAATCCATTGTGTATGGGGTTTATAGATTGGTTAGAACCCACTAGTGTAAACTGAAATATGCCATGGATAACGAATGTAGACTGAACCATAGACTGATTTGTAGATTATAGACTAAACTATACTAGTACCATATGTAAAACCCCAAATGATGCCCCCCATATTTGGGGGTGCATGCGATGTCGCAGATAGGAGAATGCATCCCCAAAAGAGAACCAACCATGGATACTAAAATTGTACCCTACAAGGGGATGAGATGTGCTTGGTAGAAACCAATGCACAAACAAACAATGCAGTTAGAAAACAAGTGTTAGTACTATCAAACATGGATGTAGAAAATAAACAATGTGTAAGATAGAACATAAGCAAACAGTGTAAACATGCAAATAGACAATCATAGTCTACGTAAAGTGGATTTCAAACATGGGACACTACTCACGGTGTTGCAAGACACTCAAGACTATCATGGATGTAAACAAGCAAGTGTGTACACACAATAAAGGGAAAGGTCGGAAAACAATAACAAGAAAAAGAAAACAAGTATGGAAGTGAATATCCTTGCATAAAAAATGTTGTACATGAAGCACCCGTTAGCATGTTAGAAAAATAATAAGTATGTCAAAGTGTGTAGAACATGATAATAGAAAGTGCTAAGTACAAAAAGAAATAATAACACCTGTAGTGTATAAATATGGATGCCCCTAGTAGGTAGTGTGTGAAGAATCAGTGCTGCGTGTATAAGCCCTTATAACATGCGATCATAAATAGAAAAAGACGTGAAGACACATGTGTGTGTGGTAAAGATAATGACACACAAGAGATCTAGCTAACATGTGTAGTAAAGTGAACATGTAAAGAAAAGTGCAAGTAAGAGTAAATACAACCATAAAATGCCTTATGCTATGGATGGATGGAATGGAATGCAATATGGATGATAAGATCCATGTGCCCCTAGAGTGAATGGATTTGTATGTAGTGAGGTTCATTTAGTATGCCCCCTCAACATTAAAAAATGAACCATAAATGAGAGCACATCATTGGGAAATAGTCAAATTGTGTGTTGTGTATAACACATTGTGGTGAGTGTGTAGGAATGATATACGACGTAGTGATGAAGTGTGCGTGACCCTATAGTGTAAAATTATATCATGACAAGATGAAATAGAAAGGAGGTCGTGATTTAGCCTAAAATGTATACTACTAATCAATGTAAGAGAAAGTGATAATGTATCTGTTATCCATATTTTTCCCCTGGGTAAAATTGAATCAGCCACGACCCCGCACTAGAAGAAGCTAGAGAATTCACATTCAAATCCTACAATTAGGCAATAGAAGGACTGTAAAATGGAGTGGAAAGGCCTGTGAAAGATCAAATGACCCCATCCAAGAAGAAGTTCAAGAAATAACTTTGTCGAGTGAACCTATGCTTCAAATCCAACAAACAGATTACAGGCAGGCTCTAAAATGGAATAGTAGGGTCGAGGAAGGAGAAGAAAGTGTCAAAAGAAGCCAGAGGCTCAAAGAAAAGAAACAAAAAAAGCTTGAAGTTATCAGGCTCTAAAATAGTTCAAAATGAGCCCAAAAACAACTAAGTATGGAGGAGATAGCAGACACTGCCAAGTGTCCAAACGGTTCTGTACGTACCCAAAATTGTATGTACTACACCACCGGAAAGATGTTACAAATGCCCCAGTGATGATATAGGTCTCCTCGCAAGGTGTTCGGGATCCAGAAAATCCCTCGGAGTATGCGTTAACATCCCGCATGCCCCGCTTAGCCCCCGCGCCCTTTGTTTTCCCCTTTTTCCCTCTTTCCTTGGCCTCTTGACCTTTAGTGACGAAACCGCCGCCCTGAACAGGGCGGCGGTCCTGTAACCGCCGCCCTGCTTAGAGCGGCGGTCCTGTGCGCGTTTTCCAGAATGCTCTTTTAACGCGACTCGCGTGAAATATCACGTTTCACCAGCTTTTCTTTGCCGACTTGAGCATGCATTTATGTTTTTGCCGACTGAACAGTGATTTATCTTTGTTTAATGGTGGGAGAGTTCAATTTGAACTTGCCTTCTACTCATTGCAAATGCTATAAATATGTAGCTTGTTTACAAGTAAATGGTCTTGGTTCTTTGGTCTGGAGTCTTCATTCTTGAGCTTTAGTCTTCAATACTCAGTCCTAGATTTATTTTATGAATCATTTTATTTTAGCATGGATTAGAATTCTGAGTATTTAGTTATGCCTCACTGTACACCGACAATGATCCTGCTAGGAATCGTATAGGCCAAGCTCTGTTCTCTTGTGCCATCCCTCTCCTACTTGTACTTCGTTGTATTTCTCTGAAGCTGATATTATTCATTGTTTGAGTACCTGCTGTTTATCATTTTGTTTTATCATTGCTGCAACAACCCTGCTAGGAATCGCATAGGCCAAGCCAGTTCACTTGCACCATCCCTCTCCTACTTGTGCTTTGTGCCATTTTTACTTCAAAGTAATTGTCGTCCCAGTGTCTTCCCTTGCCGATGTTGCTATACTCCTACTCTTTCTGGATTCACGTGAACATGCAAGAATCAAGAGATCACTCTGAGGGGACAAGTTACAACAAAACTGGATTTGCCTCTGCTCAGTAAACTCCAGGTTTAAATTGTCAAAGTTATTATCAAATAGAGTAGTGAATCATTTTATTTCAGTTAAGCTCACTTTCAATATTGCCAGGGAAGCTGTGGGGAATGATAGTTTCTGAGAAACTATGATTTTTTCCTCACTTCTGAGGTAGGATTGAAGGTTTTCAATTAAGTTAATTAGCTGTCTTTTATTTAGATTCACACATCTGCACAGGTGAATAACCACACCGGGCTATCTCGCTTGTTTAGTTTTAGTATAAATTAGTTCAATTGTTGCTTGGAATTATAATGTTTCAATCGTATGTTTTGTTTAGATTAGTTTCCCTTTCAAAAGTAGTATAAATTGTTATTTTCAGTTTAAGTTAATTTGGAGACTTCATAACTAGATTAAACGCTTAAATTCTAGTTAGGAGGATAAATCACTAGGGAATTTATGTTACCCGCTCATAGCCTCTAAATCTCCCCTTTGTCATTTTAGCTACCAGGAGATCACACTACCAGATCTTAGTCACTAATCCTCCCATGATTAATTGCTTGCCGATTCTCATCCTCGCTTGTAGCTTTTCTATCATAGAAAACTGACCATAATCCCGGCTGTGACTTCATCTAAGTCACCCAAATTACAAATCACCGGCTGTCTCGGCACGACCTCGAGAGGTCGGGTACATGGAAGAGTCACTTGTAGATTCTCACGCTTGCCTGTCGCTTTTCCGGCATACAAAATTGTTGAACCCAACATGAAACAAACAACTGTTTCACCTTCTCTTTGAGAAGTTTCATCTTCTCTCATCCACCTTCGCTCCTTCCCATTATTCTGCGGGTATTCATATACCCCCCGAATATGTCGGGATTCAACGCATATGGCAGACCCCTCCTGGGTCTTGAGGCATACTACGCCCAACAGAGTAGGGAATCATCATCCTCGCTCTCAGTATGGGGTGAAAACTATTCAACTAATCAGTTGTCAACACAAACCCCAAGAATCAGATATAGTTCATATTTTCAAACTGAGGAGTTAGATCAACCCCCTTGAACCCAAAAAATAGAGCCTTCAGGCTCAAATAATATGACATTCACTGGAGAATCTGTTTCATCTCCTCAGGTGTTACTTAGACCACATATTAGTAGACAATCAGACCCATACTCGGTTCTAGATGACAAGTACTCCACGTGTTATTGCCAAAATGAACAACGCTCTCAAGGCATGTACCCACCTGTAGGAGGTTTGCAAATACAGCCCGAGTTCTCTCCTCAAGAAAATACCTCTATGCCATCACGTATAGAACATACTCTCAGAGATGCTTGGCAAGATAATGATCAGTTCATAGCATGATATCACATACCTCCGCAAAACCATAGTATACAACAAACGCCACCAAGGCACGATATCGTGACTTCACCAAACGAAGTCATTTCAACTCTAATAGAGAAGGTTAGAGGATCAGAACTTGCCCAAGCAAGTCAAAATTCAAGATTCATACAAACAGGGAATTCCAATCCTCCGCACCATCCTAGCCAAGTAGATCTCCTCACAGGAGTAGGCACATTAGGTATGACTCCTCAGTATTCACAACAAGTGCCAACTAGACCCACTATCACTAGCACTGTTCCTCCTGGTCCAGTACAGAGCAATCCATTCCTGGATAGTACCCCCTCGTACTTAAACATGTACTCCAAATCACCACAAGGGGATATGTTCTCCTCTCCCGGCATGTTTTCCCAAATACAGGGGTTGCCTTATGCCCCTACCAACGCGTACGTTACGCCATATCAACAACCCGTTCCGCCACCACCTCCTCAACAGACACCATCAATGGTTGAAACATATGCGATAGGGACTTATTCAGAATATTTGAAGGAGCCCTTAGATTTCACCATACGAAGCGTTATGCTTCCAAGGCCTCTTCCCGATTTTCCCAAATACAAAGGAGAGGGAGATCCGAATGCGCATATCAAAGCTTACGCTACAGCCATTTGAGAATTACTCCCATGGGATGCGGTTGTTGCTAAAATATTCCCCAAAACGCTGGAAGGCATTGCTCTCGATTGGTATTACAGAATACCTGAGGCTTCCATACATTCATTCAAACAACTCGTGTCTGAGTTCATCAAAGCCTTCAACATGAACAAACTATTAAGGATAGGAATCAGGGAGTTCTTACACATCAAGCAAGAACATAATGAATCTGTCGCCCACTTCATCCAAAGGTGGTGTACCATCCTTTATTCATCAGCAAGTGCTCCAAACATGGATCAGATGGAACTATGCGATTTATTCCTTCATTATCTCAGTAGAGAAGTGAAGGAAGAAGTCCAAAAGTTCCCACTAAGAACTTACAATGAAGTACTTGAGAGCGCTCTTCGAATAGACCAAGCAGCGATAGATAGTGGTCGTAAGACATATGGAGCAAACGGGAGGTTAATCGCCCCCAACCAGAACACTACAACTTATCCTACTACAACGAATGCTGATCAAGGACCTAATATCCTTAATGAAAACCATGGGGTTACAACAGATGGATTCACTGATCAAGTCAAAGGACCAAATGTTGTGAACACCCTGACACCTACTAACAATCAACGCAATAATAACTTCACCCCAGCGATCAATACGAAGGATTCTAGTCATCCTCCACAACAACAAATCCAGCCACAAGGCCTTTCTCGGGGCCCAGATGGATATCAAAACCAAATCCAAAGGCCACAACCTCGAAATTTCAACTATAACAACCAGCAGCCCAATCCGAACTTTGGGCCACAACATGATTCAAACCAACGACCACGAAACTATAATCCCAATCTATATTGTGGTTTCCACAAAATCAGGGGTCATGACACTATGAATTGCCATGACTACAATAAATTCATGCAACACTTGCCAGAAGAACAAAAACAACTTTTCATAGATATGTTCTTGGCAGATCCTGTGTCACCAGCACCAAATACTTTTACAGGGGCAGTTTCCCCTCAAAATGCACCTCTCAAGATCTTCAACGATCCTTTCCCAAATCATTATAACAATAACAGGTTAGATCTAAATGGGAAAAACAAAGGTATCATAATAATAAATAACAATCAAGACGCCTCAACTCCTGACAACTCTCAGATTGCTCCTAACCTAAGTTCAAATGGTAATACAAAAATCTTGGGATTAGTTGAGCTAGAGGTTGAGTGTGAAATTAATGCAACAACTCGGACAAAGGAGTATGTTTCACAACCCCTACCTGATATTTTCTCCACACGAGATGAAGTTCCTACAAATGCTAAACCGGTAGGATCCTATGATTTAATATACGAGGTGGCAAAGACAAATAAAGATAAGTCAATTTCTATGGAAACAGTCTCCACTAAAACCACAGCAGGAATTATGAAACTCTTGGAGAATGACGAACCGATCTTTCTCCCATTTGAACCTCAAGGAATGGGTAGTCTTCTCGATATAGCATCTCTTCCCTCCGATGACCTAAATCTAGATATAAACATGATAGAATTAACAAACGAAGAAGGGCAATTTAAAATTGAAATGATGCCTATCAAAACCATCTCTAAGTACTACCCTATTCTAAAGTCTGGTTTCGACCCATGTGTGTCTAAAGCTAAGTTTTCCCTATCCATGGGGCAAGGCCTCATCATTAACACAATGCTCACTATGAGAGAGAAGGTCGAGCAGCATAGTCATGCTCACCCACATGTCATCTCTCAAAAACATGACAAAGAGGTACGCGAATGCCTCTTTCAGAAAAATGTTTTTAATAATGGGACATATACACCTCTGGGCAAGGGTTGTAAGTTCAAACCTAGAATGGTAGGCCCTCGTTAAGAAAATGAAAAATTTGAGGATAATGGTTCTCCGCTGTGTACTTCTAGGGGTGAAGAATTCGATATTCGTCAACTTTCTTCACCTTAGACATCATGACATATGGTTCCACCCGCATTTTCATATGTACATGGTTGCAGTTGCATTACATTAGTAATTTAGTTTGTTCATTTTGTTCACTCGTTTCATAAATATTGTAGTCCAGGAACTTACTCTTAAGTAATCTGTTACAAATTTATGAAGATATTGGCAAAAATATTCAAATCACATCTCTTCAAACATCATCAAGTACTTTCAAATCTTCTCATCAAGTTTGACAGACAAACATTGATGGAAACCATACCAAGACCTGCATACTTGGCTTTGCTTGTTCTTTCTACTAGGTAAAGTTGTCCTTGCCTACGGTCTGTTCTAGAATCTTCTTGGTGTCACATCTATCCCTCTTAAAATCTCTTGGAACGAAAGGATATCCCAAAGTCATAGATCAAAAATGTCAAAATCAAATGCAATCAAAAGCACCAAGCAAAAAAAATATTTTATTTTACACACTTCTTTGCCCCATCAACCTTCGGTGATAAGCCCACATCTCTTACTGGTGATGTGAGGTTGGGAAAGGAAAGAAGTGCCCTTACTCGCCTGTATCTTGCCTTTGGTGACAAACCCATGCTTCTTACTAGTGGCGTGAGGCAAGGTGTGGGGGGTCCAGTCACACAAACTAACAAATCTTGGTATGCTAAAAACACAAGTCAAATTCTGTTAAAAGAAGGCAAATATCCAAACATCTAAATTCCAAAGAGATCAAATCCTCAAAACCAGATTTTGTCAACCAGGTTGCCATTTATGAATCTAAGTCTAGATAAACTGAAAAGTAAGTGGCCTTCTAAGCTTGGTAGTAGTTCTGAGTAGGGTGGGTGTGTAGGTCCAAATTTGGTTCTTGTTCTTGTTTTTTATGTCTCTCATCATTCCACTCAAATCAAACTCATACAACTTGTGCCCTTCCCAATTCTTGGTGTTGAGGCCTTGCATCTTACTAGTTGCATGGATTTGGGATTGGGGCAAGTTCATCTCTTTATCGCTACACATTCATCACGTTTTGCCAACATAAGAAGAAATCACAAACATTGTCTAAAGAGGCCAAAAGTTCAAAACTACAACATGTTCGTCATCACATATCAGCATTGCAAAAGCAAATAAAGTAAAACATTCTGTTTAACATTTGTTATCACTTGTCATCCATTGCATACATTCTTAAAAGCATGTGAAAGTTGGCGGCATTTCCACACACGGGCAGGTTAGGTATAGCCTCTAACTCCCCATTTTGGGACCGCCAGGTTCACCTCCAAATATTGAATCCAAAAGGGGAGGCTCGAACAATTGCTAGGCCCCCACGTGTCCTAGGCCCAAAGTGCGGGCAGAGTCAATAGCTAAAATTCAAAAGGTGGACAGAGCGGGCCTCAAAAAATACTAAGTATAGAAGTGCTAGCGGAAGCTGCCATGCGTCATCTCGACGCATCTCCAAAGGTGAATCCAAAAGCAGAGGACCAAATGAGACCAGGCTCACCACGTAGTCCAAGTTGAAAAATGGGACAGAGCGGGCCCAAAATTGAATAATTATGGAGAATGAGCACTAGTTTGCTATGTGTTCAGGGCCCGAAAAGGTAAGAGTTGAAAAGTCCAAGATCCTGCGGAGGCTTCCACATGTCAACTCGATGCTCCTTCAAAGGTAAAATCCTGAGCGGGTTTCTAAATGAGTGTAGAGCCTCCACGCATTCGGTTTCATAAAGGGACAGGGTAGGGATTGAATAGTCAAAGCATTGAGACAAGCCAGTTGATGGTGCCAAGTGTTAGCACAGTGCTATATCAAGAAAAAAATTGGGGGAAGGTTTCCAAATAAGCGCCAGGCCTTTGTGTATCCTCGGTCAGATATATGACCTTGCTGAGCAAAAGACTTAGCCAAAAAAATGAAGAAACTGAGCAAGCCGCGGAAGAATCCATGTGTCAGCCTAACACAACCCGAAAATAAAATACAAAGGCTTGCCTCAGACATGCACCAGCCCTCCACGTGTCTGGTTTCAAAAGGGGGCCTATTTTAGTAGCTCATTCCCGCCATTTTGTATGGACCCAATTCAAATTTCAAATGAGCATATCTTTATACTCAGTGCTCAAAATATGACAAATCTGGCACTGTTGGAAAGATCTTGGCCTCATCTATGCCATGGAGATCTCAAACTTTAATTTTGGAGAGGTTAGGTGGGTAAAAATGAGGAAATGTCTTCAGGCCATTAATATAGGATCTATTTGCCCCAACAACCAGATCGGATTTGATCCGATCTACCATTCCTCCTCCTTCAAGGCACCGAACAAGTAATTGATGTAGGCACGATAGATTTGGGGTGGATTTTGCAGGAGGCATTGATGATAGTGGGTGAGTTTTGAATTATTTTTCTCACCTCTCTCTCCTTTTTCCCTTTGTGCTAAATCTATAAAGGAAGGGTTGGGACTCATTGTAAAGGGTTGGACGTTTCTTTTTTGTGCCCTCCCTTCTTCTTTTGTTCACAGAAGGACTTATTGAGCTTTTCTAACCTCTCCTTCAGGTTGTAATGGAATTTTTTTCTCTTGGCTAATGCAATATACTGTATCAACTCCTAAGTAATAATATATATGTCTATGGATGTTTCTCGACCCTTTCATGTATTCGTTATTGTCTCTCTGATCTCTTATTGCGATTTGGTCATCTATGCATAGTGTTTGTATTGCATTTCATGGTCTATGTTAAACTATAAAACGAGTGTCTAACATTCCTTTGGTGCATTACCTCATTAGCTTAGGTTTATTTTTTTACATCTCTCTAACCCTGTCTCCTTGGTAGATAGAATAGAATTAGAATAGATCCTTTGTAATTTATTTATATGCACCTGAACAAAGGAATAGGAACTGGCCTCAATCCAAAGAGCTCTCTCAACTCGCAAGGTCCCACACTTTGAGAGATGCTCCATGTTGTGCAATCACACTGAAAGTCTCAACCCATCTGGTTGCGGACATTCAGGGGTGTTTTGATTCTACACTAAAAATTTTGGCACGCCTGGTGGGACGAGGTATGAAGCACCTTACCACTTCATCTTAGCTAGTTGGTGTGTTCCTGTTGAGATTCAACATTTTGAGGCACATGCAAGCACATCTAGCTACTCCATCTGGTCAACAATCCTATCTCTAAATTTGCAAACCTTTTCCATCCATTTCCACCCATTTTCATCCATTTTATTCTTCCATCTCTTTCATTTTCTCCCATTCCATGAAGTTGTGCAATCATGGCTTCATTCCCTTCATGGAACTCACACTTACAACAGCAATGCAGTTCACCTTCAATGCATTTCCCAACTCCTCCAAATCAGCATTTTAATCAGATCAAGGACCATTATACTTACCCATATGAGCAGGGTCAAAGTTAGTTTGGCCATAGAGCTTATCATGAATAAGGGGATGCATACAATGGTGAAAACTATGTGTAGAATGCTAGTTTGCTAGAGAAGATCCAAAAAATAGAGGCTGGCACAGTTCAGTCAAGGGCCATAACACAATTGAAGGCATTCAAGATTGGTTGTAGGGAATCTTTTCCATGGGAAGGCCCTTTTCCAAGACATTATAGCCCTCAAGAGAAGCTTGACTTCATGGTTGAAATGCTACCTCATCTTACATAGTGGATTGAAGATATTGAGGCTTATGAGTTGGACACAAGACAACCTTGTCAATGGGTAAGTCAATCACTAGCTCCCTGTCCTTCATTTTCTCTTTCTCAATCTTTATCATTTCAGTATGATCAAGAGTCAAGCACCTCACTTGCTACCTCAAGTGTTGATTTCATTTCTCCATCTCCTATTCTTCCATCCCATCTTAATTCTTCTCCTCTTTTCCTTCCCAAGCAGTCATTCCCTCTAAAGAAACAAGAAGTTCCACCTCCCTCTCCACCACAAACAATAGCAAAACTGGTTGAACCCCAACCTGCCATTCCTCTTGCTTCCCCAAATCCATGTTGGGGAGATGAAAATGAAACAACCAGCCAAGGGAAGCAAGAAGAGGAACCCAATAGAGAATAAATGATAGAGAATCTGAAGAGTTGGGCTGCTAAATTTGAGTTTACAAAGATCCCCTTGATGGTTAAGCCAATAGAGAAGGTTAAGGTTGAAGAGCCAATGCTGGCTGAGGCTAAGTTTGTAGTAGAAAAGGAACAAAAACAGAAGGGAGAAGATCAACAACCTATTTTCTTTGAATACAATGTCCCTAATGGCACTTTGTCTGAAGATGATGCTGATCTGATCCAAGTTGCACAACCAGTTGAGGAGGAAGAACAATCATCTCCAAGTCCCATTAAAGAGGAGCAGATGGGAGAAATCAAATCAATGTTGAAGCCACTCAATAAAGAATGAATCATTCAAGATCCTTTGCTTTCATTTCAAGGGCTTGATTTGATTGATAATTCTATGATGGAGGAGGACCATACAGTTTCAGAGGATCCAAGTGTAGGGCAAGCTACAAAAGAACCTTCAGTTCTTGCTCCCACTTCATCCCCTTCAAGCCTTAATGTTGAAGAAGAGTTTGAAATTTCAAACTTCATGTTTGAGGAAGAGGGGAACTATGGTGAGCAAGTTTCAAATCAAGAGGACACCATGGAGGAAATAGAGCACCTATAATAGGACAAGGAGGCAAAATGTCTGTCAGACTTGGAAGATTGCTTTGGCGAAGAGGAGCCTAAGGAGATCACATCATTTTCTCATCTTCCATCCAAATTCCAAGCATATAAGTCTGTTGACATGAAGTAGGACATTCAAGGACAATAGCCTGCACTTCATAACAACTCTCTGAGACCAAGGTTGGAAGATATGAGTCCTCCATGTTCTTCACAAGAGAAGGAAGAAGAACAACCAACTCCAAGTCCAGTTAAAGAGGAGCATATGGAGGTGACCAAGACGGATTCAAAGGCACTACTAAATCATGATCCAGTTGCACAAGAAATTACAGACCCCTCTCCCTTGCAACTTCTCCAAAATTCTGATTTTTTGGAAGAGCTTGAACTCACTAGCTTCATATTTGAAGATGAGGCTTCATACGGTGAAAATAATGAATATTTTAAGATCACCATGCGAAAGGGAGAGACCTTGTTATAGTAGGATAGTAAAGGGTTTGATTTCCTATCAGACTCAAAAGAATGTTTTGATAAGAAGGATCCTGTTGAAATTGCAACCTTTTCTTCCCCATCATTCATTCTTCAATCACAAGAACCTACTACCATAGAAGAGAATGTGTAAGCACAACCTACAGTTTGTAACATGCATCCTGAATCAAAGTTGGAAGATTTTGATCTTCCAAAAGTCACACCTGCTACAGAGGAAGAGAAAGAATATGAGGCTATCATTCCTCCTACACCATCCATCCATGAGGGTCAGCAAGAAAGCTCCATTCTTGGAGTTAAAGTTTAGAACCATGGGCAGATTCAAAGGACCACACCTTGCCCAATTAGATACTTAGATTCATTGGAGCCAAGGGAGAAGCCAAAACTAGTCATGCCTACTTCGGGGCATGAGGATGAGTATCAAAACACTAAGGGTCACCATCAACACCTCTAGGAGTCTAATGCAAATTAGCTTAAGGAGATATTTTCCATTAATGTTGATACCTTGCTGATGTGGGTGGAGGATTGGCTTATAGTTGGTTTTTCACTCATGCAGGCAGCCATATTTAGTGTCAAATCATTTACATGGCTGCATCTCTTGAGAAAGGGAAGCTACTTCTCCATGCCTATAGTAGGTTTTGTTTAGCCCCTTTTCTCTCTGGTTAGTTTAGGAGTAGGAGTAGAATTTGTTTCTAGCAGAAGAAGTGCTTGTACACACTCTACATGTCTCATTTGAGGCATGTATGATTTTGTCTTTGTACATAAGTTTTGTTCGTATTTCTCTAGAGCTACTGAGGCTAGACCCTTCACTATTCATGGCAAAAAACTCATAATTTCCTATGATAGTTGCAAATTTCAAAATAAAACAAATGTAGAGCAACTAAAGAACATTTTCAAGATAGTCCATTCAGGGACAAATGATAGCCATGGGTCAAAAAAAATTTCTACTCTCAGAATCCTTCTTTCAAGATTTCTTATGAAAATTGAGAGTGCGGATGTGCAGGTAGGTCAGGGCCAGGAAAAGGTGAAAAGCGGGCAATCGGAGGTCCAAGATTAGTATCAGGCCATCATTCTTGACTCCATGCCCAATGGATGCTTCAAGGCTACTGGTCCCTTCATCTAGCAGGAAGATGCCCCTGCGAGTCACCAAATTGTTATCCATATTTTCCCCTAGGTAAAATTGGATCAGCCACGACCCCGCACAGAAGAAGCCAGAGAAATCACATTCAAATCCTAAATCAGGCAACAGAGGGACTCTATAATGGAGTGGCAAGGCCTGCGAAAGATCAAACGACCCCATGCAAGAAGAAATTCAAGAAATGGCTCTGTCGAGTGAACCAGTGCTTCAAATCTAGCAAACAGATTGCAGGCAGGTTCTAAAATGGAATAGTAGGGTCGGGGAAGGAGAAGACAATGTCAAAAGAAGCCAGAGGCTCAAAGAAAAGAAACGACGAAAGTTCGAAGTCTTCGGGCTCTGAAATAGTTCAGAATGAGCCCAAAAATGACTAAGTATGGAGGAGACAATGGATGCTACCAAGTGTCCAAACGATGCACCTCCAAAGATTGAATCCAAAAGGGGAGAATCGAACAAGTGCCAGGCCCCCACGTGTCCCAGGCCCAAAGTGGGGGCAGAGTCAACAACTAAAAGTCAAAAGGTGGATAGGGCGGGCCTAAAAAAATACTAAGTATAGAAGTTGCTAGCGGAAGCTGCCACACATCATCTTAGTGTATCTCCAAAGGTGAATCCAAAAGTGGAGGCCCAAATGAGAGTAGGGGCTTCACCACGTAGTCCAAGTTGAAAAATGGGACAGAGCGGGCCCAAAATCGACTAAGTATGGAGAAAGAGTGCTAGCTCGCCATGTGTTCAGGCCCTAAAAAGGTAAGAGCAGCCGTTGAAAAGTCCAAGAGCCTGCGGAGGATTCCACGTGTCAACCCGATGCTCCTTCAAAGGTAAAATCCTGAGTGGGTTTCTAAATGAGCGCGGAGCCTCCATGCGTCCGGTTTCATAAAGGGACAGGGTCCGGGTTGAATAGTCAAAGCATTGAGACAGGCCAGTGGAGGGGTGCCAAGTGTCAGCACGACGCTAATTCAAGAGCAAAATTGGGGGAAGGTTTCCAAACAAGCGCCAGGCCTCCGTGTGTCCCCGGTCAGATATATGACCCTGCCAAACAAAAGGACTTAGCCAAAAACATGAAGAAACTGAGCAAGCCATGGAAGAAGTCCAGGTGTTAGCCCGAGTACAACTCCAAAAGAAAAATACAAAGGCTGCCCTCAGACATGCGCCAGCCCTCCAGGTGTCTGGTTTCAAAAGGGGCCCGTTTTGGTAGCTGGTTCCCACCATTTTGTATGGACCCGATTCAAATTTCAAATGGGCATATCTTTTGACTCAGTGCTTGAAATCTGACAAATCTGGCACCGTTGGAAAGATCTCGGCCTCGTCTATGCCATGGAGATCTGAAACTTTAAGTTTGGAGAGGTTAGGTGGGGAAAAATGAAGAAAAATATTTGGGCCATTAATACAGGATCTATTTGCCCCAATAACCAGATTGGATTGATCTGATCCGTCGTTCCTCCTCCTTCGAGGCACCGAACAAGTAATTGATGCAGACATGACAAATTTGTGGTGGGTTTTTTAGGAGGCATTGATGATAGTGGTTGAGCTTTGAACTAGTTTTCCCACCTCTCTCTCTCCTTCTTCCCTCTGTGTTGCCAAATCTATAAAGGAAGGGTTGGGACTCATTGTAAAGGGTTGGACGTTTCTGTTTTGCGCCCTCCCTTCTTCTTTTGTTCACAGAAGGATTTGTGGAGCTTTTCTAACCTCTCCTTTGGGTTGTAATGCAATTTTTTCCTCTTGGCTACTGCATTATACTGTATTGACTCCTGAGCAATAATATATATGTCTGTGGATGTTTCTCGACCCTCTCATGTATTCGTTATTGTCTCTCTGATCTCTTATTGTGATTTGGTCATCTGTGCATAGTGTTTGTATTACATTTCAGTGGTCTATGTTAAACTGCAAAATGAGCATCTAACATTCCTTTGGTGCATCACCTCATTAGCTTAGGTTTATTTTCTTGCATCTCTCTAACCCTGTCTCCTTGGTAAGAATAGAATAGACTTAGAATAGATCCTCTACAATTTATTTGTATGCACCTGAACAGAGGAATAGGAACCACCTCAATCCGGAGAGCTCTCTCAACTCGCAAGGTCCCACACTTTGAGAGATGCTCCATGTTGTGCAATCACACTGAGAGTCTCAACCCATATGGTTGCGTACATTCAGGGGTGCTGTGATTCTGCACTAACAAGTACTAATTAACACCCCATGAGCTTGGTCATCTTACTGACCTCTTATACCCATATGCCTAGTCAGATTTTTTCACTCACGCGTCATTTTAGCCTGTGACTGAGGGTACCCATGATTAGTACTGGAGTGGACCCGTGACTTCCATTTTTGATGTCCTACTAGGGGTGCCCCAATAGTCCTAGTTTCGTTCGTTTCCCACCACTGCATCATTGGGCTAGTGAGTTCTAGCCATTTGAGGACCTTTAGCTTTCTGTATGATTGGCCTTTTCGGTAAGTTGATAATACGAAATGTATAATAAGTAGAACCCTATGGGATGTAAAGTTATGAGACCATAGATGTAGGGACCCAACATCAGATTACATGATATCACTCATCTAGATTTTCATCCATCTATTACATTGGAGATCACTTACATCCACATAGCTCCATCATCAAGGCATAAGGCTAGGTCATATGTATCACACTTCATAGGGGGAATTCTATTATGTTATATGCATGCATTCTATTACATTTTCTACACAGTTATTTCTTGCTACTTCACAAAGTGTGACTGACACAAGAGAAACATAGGGCATGTTCACACACACTTGCACATAAAACTACATCATGTCTGAGATATAGTGGAGTGCTTAGTTAGTAAGTCCACCATTGTGGCAGATGAGGTCATTCTGACCCCTTCAAATATGCATGTATTTCCTTCATATGATTATATTAGGGTTTGATGCTTGTTTGGGGTCTTGCAGGTCTTTCTTTCATCTTAGATTATTGGTGACATCTAGCATGAGACAATGAAGTTAATCTGATAAATAATGAGGGTTTCAGACCATCTGCCGAAGCAATGAAGATTAATTTTAGGTATTTTTCACAGACTAAAGCAACCAGATTACAGACCAGAGCACCTGCAGGAAACCCAGCCCCTCTCTAGGCACTCCAGTACAGCTAGATCCTTCAGATCCATCCTTTTTGGGACTTCTATATAATCGTTGCCACCTCCATATTTTTCAATCATCACTACAACATTTTCCTGCAAGCATCTGTCAGTAAGTTGAGTTCTTTCCTCTTCTATTTTTCACATTAGGGTTATCATTTCCTTTTACATAATTTTTTAGCTTAGTTGCATAATTCTATACTGCATTTATTTACTTTATTAAATTTTTCATAGCTTATGTATTAACTGGTCCCTCGACTACATAGTTAGTCCACTTTTTAGTTAGATTAACTATCCCTACACTACATAGTTAGTCCACTTTTTAGAAATGGAAATCTTCTATCATTCGAGTTTTATTGCCCCCCATATTTATAATTTAGGGCATCTCTCATTCGTTGATGACATCTAGTTCTATATATAAGGTTGATGGGTATATATAGATAGGGGAATCTCTCGGGAACTCACTGCTTCTACTTGGGTGATGAATAGCTCAAAGGGCCCTTGCCCCCAGATTCAAATTGTTGCCCCCTATATATAGATATATGATACAGTAGTAGAGTAGAGGTTTCCCTTTATAGATAGCGGTGAGATGAATTGAACAATGGTTTCCTCCATATGTCCTAAAACCATTTTAGTATACTAGGAAACATCTTCCATATGTCTCCCCTCCTTCCAGTCCCTCTCCGATGATGGCAAAGGATGCATGATCCACTCAAACAGTTTCTATCACAACACTTTCATAGCACCTATATATGTCATATTTTGGTTTAAAATACCCTCTAAGATAAATACATGTTTAGCACAAAGTGAATCAACCTTATGTTTGAATGAAAATACATGTTTACACAAAGTGAAAACCTTATGTTTGAATATAAAATGAGTGCAAACTAAGTTAGCTCTACTAAAAGGAATTGGATATTCCATAAAACACGTGTTCACCAAAATGTAGATGTACAAAATAGTTTCAAAGTATTTAATATATTAAACTAACAATGCATAAATTCTAATTAAGATTAATTAACATACAACAACAAACCAAATCCAATTTAAAAATGGGATAATCTAGGTCATAAAATATATATTAAAATGGAATAATTAAATACTAGAAATTAAGGTTTGTAGGAATTTGGGATAATTAAATGGGAAAATTTAATGCTAGAGAAATTTGACAAAAAAACATAAATACACCAGCACCAAATTACATTGACAAATGTAAGACAAAAATTGTCTGCATTTTCCTATACATGATACATCAAACATATAACTGAGAAAACGTTTTGCACATGATGTGTGAAATATATGGGAAAGGATGAAAATGCAATGTTTTTATGATAATGCGTTGTCATGTAGCAAGTAATATGAAACTTATTGGATAACATCGTCATAGATTTATTCCTATGATGGGATCAGATGAAGATCGATAAAAATGAAAGAATGCAACAAAGCTAAAAAATTTAATTGAGGGAAAGCTCAATATATGCATATAGTTGTATGTTTTGGAGATGGGGAGAAAATATTTTGAATGCAAGTGCCTCTATTCATGATTTCTTGTAGATACATGCAAAAATTTGGTCGTGCATTTATAACACTTGAATGTAAACACAAGAGGTACGTGTAAATATATCAATAAGTGCACTCGAGAGACTAATGTTTTTTTGCTAACTTTAAATATTGTTAATTAGATATATATTAATATATTTTATTGTAGGGGACATTAACTCCCAACACACAAGCAATAAAAAAATTGCTGATTGTTGTAGAAGTGAAAATGCTAGACCAATATTTAAAAATATGAATCTTCCACATTGATCAAAGATTCATAAGAGAAAACATGTGTACTCATATTCAATGTCCTAAGAACATACTAAATATTGTTTTAGATGAACAAAATGTGTGTGTGTGTGTGTGTGTGTGTGTGTGTGTGTGTGTGTGTGTGTGTGTGTGTGTGTGTGTGTGTGTGTGTTTACATTATTATGATCATTGAATTAATACATAAAAATAGATGTAAACACAATAAAAATAGAAAATATTTCATAACAAAAAAAATATGTTGTATTAAGAATACATTTTGACACATAATGTTTGATTAACTCTAAATCTTATTAATAAAATATAGATATGATAGATCCAAACGTATGGGGCATTAACTCATGGAACATAACAAGTAAAAAAATTGATCTCACTATGGAAAAAGTGAAAATGCTAGACCAATATTCATAACATTGATGTTAAGTGTTGTGTTAGAGTAGGTATTTACCTTAGTTCATGTTCACCTAGGTACTTTATTTACCTTTATTGTATTTATCCTCACCCACTTATGTGTGTGGATATTTCTTTTATCTTATTTAGATATTAGGAGATATTATCTAGTTGTTAGGTATAGTTATTTCCTTGATCTATGGTATTGACTAGTTCTTTCCTTGATCTATGGTATTGACTAGATCATTGATGTCTAGTTCTCTCCTAAATCTATGGTCTTGACTAGTTCTTTGATGACTAGTTATTTCCTTGATTTATGGCTTGATTTATGACCTTGACTGGTTCTTAGATTGTTATTCCTTTCCTATTTAAGCAAGGCCCATTCTCAATGTATTGCATTGAGTTCCATAATAATATATGATATTGTTTCTCATTTGTTTGCAAAGGTTTTATGTAAAGTTATTCTGGTGAATTACTTTCATCTTATTGTTCGTGGTGTTTGATTAGTATCTGTGTTCTTGGCTTGGTATGATCTGGTTATCATTCCTTTCATGGTATTAGGGCAAGGTTATGGTTTTCATACTATGATGGTGATGTTATAGGCTAGCAAGTTTGTTCTGCAGGGAGTGTATTACTGTATCCTTATCGTGAATGAGTGATTGTAGAAGATAATTTCACTTCTTGAGTGATCTATTTTCTTCCACAAATCTTACAATATCCTCTTGAAGTCCACATACTTCAGAGAAAAGCATATCATTCTCAGAATCCATGATAGGTACCAACTGCAACTCCCAAAAATTTAGGACGTCGAGCTCAGTCGAAATTGCATCCACAATTGATTACAACACTCCTCCATATTTGACACTTTATAATTATAGTGCAAGTCACAAAATAAATAACTCCAATGGAAATAGCAGAAAAAAACAAGCACTTTTGCAAAAAACGACACTCAAAACTGAGTTACCGATCAAAACATACAAGATTTTTATACCTTCTGCATTCGACCTCTTGCTCAACTTTCTATACCTTCTGCATTGTGATGCTTATTGTTTTGAGCATTTTCTTTAGCAGGTGTAGTGTATCTCTCTTGTTTGTTGAGAGATTTTGTATCTGTATTTTTGACACTTTCGGCATGTTGACAATATCTCTTATGGGGGATCTATTTTGGTGCATTCCAGTGTTAGTTTGTCAGTGTTCGAGTAGTTGTTTTGACAACTCATACAGATTTGTAGCGTCACTCCACCCATTCAACAGTATGGGAGGGTGTGGTGTTGATCCTGCTTCTTTGGGTTTCGTGTCCTTGCCTTGTTACTTTGGTTATTGTTCTTGGATCGTGGCACACCTATTTGCAACACTTGATCGAATTATGTTTGGTGTTTTTTTGCACTTTTGACATCACTCCATTGACAGTCTCTTTGTATGGAGCTATTCTGGTGGAGCCCAGTGTCAGTTGTTTTTGATTTTTGTGATCAAGTAGTGGATTCAGACCACAATGCACACCAAACTTCTTCAACATTGTACGATTTTTTGGAGCCAAACTTCTAAGGATATCTTGCAGCACGATTTTTCTCTCTCTACTTTGTGATTACTAGTTTTGGGTACCTTGTGGTGTCTAATTTTCCTAGTTATTGTACATGGGTACCTCATTAGGCCTTGTTGTTGGGACCCACCTTCTTTTTCATCCATCTAAGCTATGCTTACGGGAGGATGTTAGTGTAGGTTATTGTTTATCCTTTTATTTATTTATTAGGATAATTCTTACACTTGTGTTATCCCTATAGTTGTTGGGTTAGCTTGTTTAGGTGTACTAGTTGTGTGGAGTTAGCTTACTAGTTGTGTTGAGTTAGCTTCTCAGTTATGTGGAGTTAGCTTACTAGTCTTTTGGAGTTAACTTAACTACTAGTATCAATTAATGGGAGTTCTTCACCACAGATTTAGGTAGTAGTTTCACTTCCCTCCTCTTATATGTAAATCTTTTTTATTGAGTAATTCAAGTCATTGTATTGTAATGTATTGAACATTATGGATTATGATGGATTTCCATATATGGTATTTTAGCTCTTTTGTTTTGAAAATCTAATGTCGTGTGCTATTATCATATGAGATCATGGCTTAGAACAATCTTCTTGTCCTTCCTTTCACAACTTGTCTTCTAATTTACAAAAACTAATAAGTTAAGATGAATCTTGATCGACCAAGCCCTTTTAGGTTTGCTATTAGGAAAATCTAAATTTTAGATTTCGAATTTGGATGCAAATTGGATGTTGTTTAGATGACATCCTCCCATATTTTTAATCCTTTAACCTTTATGTTTATAAGTTAAGGTATTTACCTTTCCTTTTTCTATTTCCTTAAATAATTATTGTATTATTGATTCAACTAATTGTGGATGTTCCTCAATTTTTCACTGAGTGTGTATCCATGAATTCAAATTGATAGATTCTACTTTGGAAACTAAATCTATATATATTCTTGTTATTCCATAATTTTTTACAAAACTAAATAACATACATATATCTCAAATATTTCTATTCCCTTCCCCCCTTTAACATTTTGCAGGGTATACTTCCATCTCAAAAAAATAAAAAATAAATTATTAATGAAACTCTAAAATGAAGAAGCTTTGAAAATTATCACCTTAATTTATTTGTATGACTTTGAAGTCTTGAGGTTATTATGTTAAATATGAAATATCTTTTACAAACATATATTCTTGAAAAACTTTTGATCCATCCATTCAACCTATAAAATGATGAACATGAAGAATTTTATTTGTTGTTTTCTTAATATTTTGTCATCATTAAAACATCTATCTTGTTGTTTTAATTAAAAATATTTACAAATAAATAGAAGAACATATTTGTACAATATTTCATAATTTACTTTCTATATAGAATTGGTTAACTAATTATTTTTTGTTACAAAATAGGAGAATTTTTTTAGCTAATCTTATTTTCTATTTTTTTAGTAGAAAGAATTATTTAACCCTGCAATCCTACTCGACACAAAACTTTAGAGAAAATTAGAAATATACAAAGTCAAATTCAATGTATTAACAAGAGCATTACAGGTTTGAAACATTCGTTGGATTTTCCAGCGAATGTATTTGCATGGATTACATTTACGGGATTGTAGGATTTTTTGAATATAAATAAACATAGAATCTTAATCAATACATTATATCAGTAACTCAAAATAATTGAGTATGAATCATGCATCTTATATCCCTCCTAATCTTAATCCAAAATGCAATTTATTAATTTATGTATAAATATAGGAATGAATATAAATATATATAAAAACTAGAAATGTGTTTTGATTTTGGGGCTTGTGCACTGATATATAAAAAACCTCTACTCAAGGAAATTCCAGTAGAGGGAAACCAAGTAGAACCAGAAATGAAAGCATCCGTAGTAAAATTATTGACCTCCTCCTTTGTTTGAATGATCTTAAAACTATCCCATCTCACATCTCCACCTTTGCACTAGACCCTATGTTTATGTACTGTCTAAATACAAGATTTGAAGCACATAATTTCCAAACCATTACAGCCAACTAACAAGGTGTATTAAATCATCCAAAAGTTCTGAATGAAGACTGTTCTTGAGTATATTTTGGATGGCCTACCTAGAAAAGTATGGAAGGACCTCTTGGTAGTAATGATGTCTATGGCTGCAAAAAATATTGAATTTTGAAAGGAAATGACCATTTTCTGGTTGGGATCATTCTTAGATTGAGCAATAATTGTGTTCTTTTGAATACACATGGGACTTCTCATAGTTACATTGCATTTCTGGAAAACCGCCAATACATCTTCGAAGATGACATATATAGTGTGATGGATATTACAATCCTTAAATAACTAGAGAGGGGAGTGGACATTTACGGTGTGTTGGTAACCCAAAATGTTGCATTGGTAAATGGCTGAGAAATCAGCCCCCATGTGAAGAGCTACAACTTGATGCTTGCCCCTGAAGATTAAAAATAGATAAAATTAGTGAACAACAAAATATAAAGTAAAATAATTGCAAATAAAACATAATATTCAAACTCAATTAGCATTTTTGTGTAAAAGTAATTATATTTCTTCCTCTTGTCAAAGCTTCAGCTCTATAACACCCATGTTATAATTACTGCAAATTAAGGGATTTTTTCTTTTTAAAACAAACCTTATAATCCCATTAAATGCCTTCAATGATTTTAACTAGTAGTAATTATAATCCAACGTGAACTATAATTTTCTATCCACTTGATAACAACATGACCATGTAGAATCATAAAGTTCAATTAGATCTATCCGAGCTTCTTTATCAAAAATCTATCAGAGTATGCATAACTTGTATGCAACTAGTTAACCTATTAATTTATAATTGTGAACTAGTATAGTTCCTAAGTGTCTACCTAAATATCAATCGACTCATTTTCATCCGATATCTCACAGTGTTAGATATGAACTTGGTGAAATGACAATGTATTCATCTATTAAACTACTTAGGCCAAGTTTTCAAGTTATGCATTGCATGATTAGTGTCGTGAATTCACATAAGCCAAATGAAACTTGTCCCGTCAATGCAAAGTTATATCTATGCAGTTATTTGGATCACTTCTCGTTAAATAAAATTTTAAGTTGTATTAAGAAGGCATAGAATCTAGTTCTTTCCTTTCAACTCGAGAGTATGCTATCAATCCCATATTAGGAACCTTATGGGAAAGATAATGATTAATTAAAGGCATTTCTCATTACATAATTATTACCCTTCACATAGCCATCCTAAGGTAGTACGGATAGAGTTCAATCAAATAGATAGGCGGGGCTGAGAGTCCACACTTTCATAACAAACAATATCTTAATACAATATAGAGTTCACCATTTCCAAGCTAAATCAAGTTATATGTTTATCGTGAAGCTCTATAGTAACTTTACTAGTTACTATCTAATGAAGTATATCAACTATAGTGTCGATATATAGTTTTCATTGTAATAATAGGCTTAATCCAACTATGCCCTTTCATTTTTGTAATGATCCAATTCTATTGTTTGTATCGTTAATCCCACATATTAATTAACTAATGTTTATGCGCCTCTTAAGAAAAAGATATATACCTTTCAGTATTAAGAATGATCAAGATTGACAAAGATCATAAATGTATTAATCACATTATACTTGTTATCATCATAATTCATAGTTTAAAGTATAATCCTTTTACTACTAAGAAAACAATATGTTGATAACAATATGACAACAATGTAAAGGTACAACTATTGTCAATGTAATTTTTATATTTTTAATATGTAAATGGATTAATTATTTACTTAATCTCATTACGACAAAGTTTACAATGAAATGTCATTATTTATTATATCGTTTTTCATTACAACTTTTTTTTTATTAATATCTTTTATTTATAAATATTAATGATAATATCATACATATTATTATTGTTGTAGTAATTTCCATTTGATATTTGAGGATAGTAATTTTCGCAAAGTACAATCATATCAAAACAACAAGTAAAATTTCATTACTGCGGTTAAAATCAACTAAAAATAATTATTACAACTCATTTGAGATATACACGTAATAAATATATTTTTATAACATTAATAAGGATAAATCCTTATATTATAAAATATTACAATAATTTCATATTGCTATGATTAGGAAAATTTTCTTATGAAAATCTGTGAAATCATGTTTCGCTTTTCAATAAATAAAATTATCCATAATCAAATGTTCAATCACAATTTATATCTAAAATCAGATAAATACAATCCTCCCATGATGAACATGCGTGAAAATAACCCAATTAATAATTTCGTAATAATTATTATGTCATGCAGTCTGTAGGATAAAATAAAATAATATACATGGTCAATTCATCAAACTGGCATGGATTAATAACTCTCAATCAAGTTGTTTCATTACGGTATCAATTGAACATTATAGGTTTTACTTAAGATGTAATTTAAATAATACATGTACCATAATAAGTAAACATATAAACTGCAATGAAGTGATCTAATGATGTATACAATGTTGTTGACAACATCTTTCCAAACATCAATTAAGGTCTCTAAGTCTATACAATGATAACTTCGTTTTGAACAAATGACTCAACAAAATTCCAAAACAAAATTATTTTCATTAAAAAAAATTGAGCAATAAAAATTGCATTTAAATTACATTCATCACTCATCAAAATTTCTTATCAGTAAAAAGTATTTTAAAGGAGAAAGCAAGTTATTTCCTCAAGAAAATTGTTGTCAAGTATCCAACTTAAACACAAAATAAAGAAATGATAAAAAAATATCTTTTACCTTATCATAATTAATAAAAGAGGTAATTAATGTCACATTTAACTTCAGTAAACATTTGTTTCCTTTTCCAAATTGATCATATTGCACATTCAAGATTTGTATGCAAAAAAATAAAAAATTTCAAATATCCTATCATATATGCAATAGACATCAACTTTTACAACATACCTTTATCATAAATAGGATGTAATGATAAACATGGATTTGAAAATTAAACCAGATGGTTTAATAACTTACTATTATACACAACCATACTATATCTGCACAGAAACTTTCCATAAATTAACTTATTCCATAAATCAATTTAATCAAGAAAAGTAATCATTAATCAAGCAAGAAAGATAAACAAGACATGTTGCTTATTAAGGAAAAATTCTCAAGTCTATAAAAATGGATAGATATTTTGTTAAGAGAAACATGATTTTGGGTCAATGATAAGTGACTGCGAAGTCCCTAACACCTCTGCAACAAGAGTATAGAAAGTACCCTACATATTATAGTCTCAAAAAGACTGTTAAAGAAAGTATCAACCTCAAGACATGATGATTGCAATGGAGAAAATGAATTCTTCATATTGAATACATGTATACAGAATTTACAACAACTAAACCAAACCCACAAAAACTGAGTTTATATTGTACATGAAAAGCTTTAACTGCTTAAATATAACATATTTGCTACAAAATTTGTAATCAATAGGGATCAAGTCACACCCAATATTTATTTCATTCACAGTTACTTTCTTGACAAATATAAATAAAAATAAGATGATAAAATTCTTTATCATGCAGACCAGAAATGGTTTTGGTTGAGTGAATACTAACCAGAAACTATAAATATAACTCACACCCATCTCATATTTATTTATGTACATGTATTTTAAGTAGACAAATAGTTATATTAGGCTAACTAATCAAACCCATATGCAATCCAAAAAAAATAACCCCCATCATTCACTATTCAAATCACCCAGATAAGGAATCAAACCCATTTTTTTTATCTTTATATTTTCCAACCCAACAATGATGAAAAAAAACATGAGATAATTTAACGCAGCAGTTATTCAATCATTTTGATGTGAATAAATGAGAGAATGAGAGAGAGAGAGAGAGAGAGAGAGAGAGAGAGAGAGAGAGAGAGAGAGAGAGAGAGAGAGGGGGAAATCCATACATGTAAAGGATAATACTCATGTAGCTTTTCTACCTTATTTTATTTACAAAATCCTCCACACAGTTGATCACATAATCCAAAAAAACTGAACAACATATACCCAAAAATACATCTACATATTTATTGCTTTGCAATGCCATTGAACCCAAAAATAACATCATTATTTTTACCAAATACTTCTATGAGAATAGATCAATCAAAACAACCTCATATGTTCATGCAGAACCCAAAGGAGAGCTCAACCACCTAGCAAAAAATGAAATTTACTTTTGCATGCAATGGCTTCAAAGTGAAGCTTCCAAATTTTGAGTTAGTTTTCCACCTTAATGACATTCACTATTAGTAAGTGCCACGTAGTGACTTCGAAAATATCACCACCACATTTGCCAACTTTCCCTCCATTTTCCAAGTGGAGTTACGAGCCATAATCACTTGCATGGATTTCTTTTAATCAAAGAAAGTCATAAATATCAAATCAAACTTCCTTCCAAATGTAGGGTATAGTTAATTTGACCTTAAAAAATCAATTATTACTTATGCCTTAAGGTATGGTCAAAGACCATTATGAATCAAACATTAGAATATTCCATAGGTTGTAGACCATTATACTAATACATTTACCTTTCTAAATATATCATCAAATACCATAGTCATTTTACATTTTTTTAATTTCCATCATCTCAGGATTCATAACTATTTCTAGTAAAAATAGACTATTAAAATGTCATCCACCTTACCAATCAAGCTTGTCACTGATTAAACAATATTGATGATTTTGAGTATGGTAGAGGATTAGTAACTTTTACAAGTAAATTTAAATCCCAAAACACAATGTTCAAAGACAAATAAAACCAATACAATTATACCTTGCGATACTTTTCCATTGTCAAAGTCTATATGAAAATAACAAAATAATTATACCATCGTAGCGAGGATCATTTAAATCATCTTTAAATAAAAAAAATTCTTGTTTCATTTCCAGAAAAATTACAACATCGTAATGGAAACCTGTTTATATGTTATGACTTCTACAACCAATGTCATTACATAAGAAGGTTAGTATCATAAAACAATCATGATTATTTCTCAATGCAAAAAAATACAATTAAAGCCATGTAAAAGTTTTACCAACTTTAGAAAAACATTAACTACAACAAACAAGATAACCAAATCACATAAATAGGTAATGCAACTTAATAATGTAACAATGTTATGAAATTATTGCACACAACAAGGTAAAGTAAATTCATACAACCAAGTACAACAAAATAAGTTTACAAATGTAAAGTACTCCACAAATTATTGACGACAAGATTTATTACATGGTTGGGCATGAAACGTATATATCCTTTTTTAGGATATACGTATGTACGTATAGTTGAAAAATCATCTAGACACTATTAAATATCCCCTTTCCTTCATAAGCCACTTTTCATATTGCAACTTATCCTTGTGATAAAACAAAATGTAAATTAGGGATGCGACATACTTCCCCCTTAATGAATCATCGCCCCAGTGATTTTACTCATTAATGGAAGAAAAAATAATCAACACAGATTTATATCATACATCTAAGGAAAACAGTCATCATTTTCATCCAAAAACTACCTAAAATAGATGTATTAACAAAGTGTTTGTGATCATCCAAAAAGGTTGATATTAACACTTTTATTTGACCCTGGAATATCTAGAAAATTGAATGCACCAAGGCCACTAAAATCTCTTCATTCCTCTGAAATCTTAAAATGTGAGCCAATAGGATCAACCCCTGATTTTAACTCTGATGTACTTAATTCCATTCTCCTTTGACCTCCTCTAAACCATTTCATGAATGAACCTTTGTCAACTAGATTCTTATACAATCTCTTCATGTGGCCATTCACCGATAGTTCGAATCTCACATGATCTATGGTAGTCAGCTTTATAGCTCCATTGGGGAATATTTTTTCAAAGCCACTTTTTCCTAAGATTTCCTATACGATCCTTATATTTTGAATCAAACAAGAGTTCCCATTCACCTTCCTGAAACTATATGGTTTTTATGTAATGGTCATGCATTTTTCCTCTTTTCTTCTGCACCACTTCTTTTTTATGTACTTTTTGTCTTCTCAATTCATCTAACTCATTAAGTTTGAGAATTCTTTGTTTGTGAGCTTCTGATAAATCTATACCTAGCTCAAACATAGTCCTTAATGTTTTGTGCTCAAATTCAATTGGTAAAACAACAGTCTTGTCATATAAGATTTCAAATGGTGTCAAACTAGTTGTTGTCTTCCATGTTGTGTTAAATGCCCATACTACTTTTGGTAGTTTGTTTGCCCAATATTTCCTATGGAGTTCGAAATTCTTTGTTAATATTTCCTCTATCTCTTTATTCGTAACCACTACTTAGCCATTAGAATGGGGATGGTATAGTGCAAAATTCCTATGCTTGATTTCATACTCCTTAACCATATCAGAGATTACATCAGTAGTAAAATATGTACCTTTATCTATAATAATATCCCTTGGGAGTCCATACCTGGTGAATATGTTATCATATAGGAACTTGGCTACTTTCTCACTTTTCTGATTTGGTAATGCATTTACCTATGTCCACTTAGTTAGATAATATGTGCATACCAAGATGTATTATTTTTGCTAAGATGGAGGGTCCACTAGAAAAATAACATTTAAGCCCCACTTGTCAAAAGGTTATAAGACCAATTAAAGCTACAATGACATCTCATCAGATCTAGTAGGCTTGCCCATTATTTGACATTTATCACATCTCTTAGTGTATAATGTTGCATCCTTATTTACTGTTGGCTAATAGTAACCAATATTCAACATCTTTTTTGTTGTTATTTTTGTAACAAAATTCCCTCCACAAGGTTCACTATGGCAAGCTATGAGGGCATCAAATATATCCTTAGCATATATACACCTTCTGTTGGAGTTGATCACATCAGTTTTATAGATATATATCAGATTTAAGCATGCAAGCAATAAATATGGAAATTAAACAAGAAGAAAATACATAAGATATAATGTGGTTCACCCAGTGTGGGGCTACGTCCACCAAGAAACAACCAATCTATTAATCTTTACTTTACAAAAGAAATACAATGAAGATCTACAATCTTCCACACCTCTCTTAGATGTACATTACTTTTCTCTCACAATCTTCTCTTTACTCTCTCCAAGAATTCCTTCTCTCAATTATGATCAAATATTCTAATTCTACCTTCTAACCCTATCTTTCTAGCTTATATAAACATATACAAACTTAGGACACCTTAGCTATGCAATTACAACCATTAGATCACCTTATAATCAAAGGTTAGATCTAATCATGTGACTTAAATTAAAAACAATCACGCACAGGTAACCGATGTTGGTTTCCTGACTGATGTTGGTTCCTTCCAGCTGAGCGATGTCAGTTCCCAGGTGACCGATGTTGGTTTCCTGATTGATGTTGGTTCCTTCTAGCTAAGTGATGTAAGTTCCCAGGTGACCAATGTTGGTTCCCCAATCAATGTCAGTTACTGTGTAAACTTGCAAGTTGTAAAACATGTTATTTCTGAAGTAATTAATCTCCACAACTCAACAATCTCCCATTTGGAGATAAATTGTTGCATTGTACCATACAACTCCATTATTGGATCCTTTCCTTGGTCCTCTTCAAGTCTCAAACTTGAAGACCAACAGAATTGGGGTGTAGCTCCAACTTCTCCTTTTCCAATAGCTTTGTTAGCATATTTTCAGGGTTCTCACTTATATGAATTTTCTCCCATTTCAGCTGCCCATCCTCCAACACCTTCCGTATGAAGTACTATATCAACTTTATGTGTTTTTTTCTTGAATGAAACATTGATTTCTCTACGATATGAATCACAATTTGACTATCACTGTACAATATGCAATCCTCTTGCTCCTTTCCCAACTCTTCCATGAACCTGGTCATCCATATCATCTCTTTGCTAACCTCTGTAGCTGCAACATATTTAGCCTTTGTAGTAGACAAGGAAATAACCTTTTGCACTCTCGAAACCCAACTAAATTTTGTGCCACCTACTATGAATACATATCCAGTGGTGTTTCTCCTGCCATCCAAATCTCCAACCATATCTGAATCAATATAGCTGTATAGAGAAGTATCTAAACCTCCATAGTATAAATGAATGTTAGATGTCCCTCTCAAATATCTAAGTATAAATTGAATGCTTTCCAATGCTCTGTATCTAGATTTTCCATAAATCTTCTCACAACACCTGTTTCCTGTGTAATGTCTGGTCTAGTAAAAACTATAGCATACATAAGACTTCTAACTGCAGAAGCATATGGAACCCATGCCATGTACTCAACCTCCTCATGTGATCTAGGACACTGATATTTGCATAATTTGAAGTTTCCATCAATAGGTGTACTTACAGGTTTTGAATTCTGCATTTTAAACCTTTCCAACACCTTATTGATATAATGTTCTTGAGACAAATACAATTTTTTGTTCTTCCTAACTCTATGAATTATCATGTCAAGGATTTTCTTTATAGCTCCTAAATCCTTTATTGTAAATGTATGAGCTAACTTTTCTTTAAGCTAAACAATGTCTTGCATACTAGATCATGTAATAAGCATATCATCAACATACAATAACAAAATAATATATCTTCCATTTTCAATATTCTTGAAATAAGCACAATCATCAAATTCACATCTCATATAACCATATTCATGCATAAAACTATCAAATATCATATACCATTTCTTTGGGGCTTGTTTGAGCCCATACAAGATCTTTTTCAGCCTACACATAAGTTTCTCCTTACCCTTAACTTCATAACCAAGCGGTTGTTGCATATATATCTCTTCCTCCAAATAACCATGAAGGAAAGTTGTCTTAACATCGAGTTCTTCTAAGTGCAAATATTATATTGCAACTAAACTTAACACAGTACATATGGAAGTTATTTTTACTACAGGAGAAAATATCTAACCAAATCCAATACCTACTTTCTGTGTAAATCATTTTACCACAAGCCTTGCCTTGTACCTTTTCTTTCCACCCTCTTCTTCCTTGATCTTGTAAACCCATTTATTCTACAATGTTCTTTTACCTGCTAGAAACTTAAGCAAATACCATGTTTGGTTTTGTTCCAAGGAGTCCATGTCCTCATCCATGCCATACTCCCACTTCTTGTGGGTTTCATCCTGAATTGCTTCTTCAAAAAAAATTAGTTCACCACTATCATCCAATAACAAACAAAATAAGAAAGGTGAAAATATTTCTGGAGGTCTACTTACCCATTCTGAACTTCTCACATAAATCTGGGGTGTTGGGGGCTCAATCTATTCATTCTGCACATTTGTATCAATCTCTGACAGTGACTAACGTCAATCTTATGTAGCCTACATTGGTCCAAGAGACCGACATCAATCTAGATATTTTATATCTGAAGTCGGTTCTCAATGCCGATGTTGGTCCTGTGTCTACCGACACCACTTTCCCTAGCTGATTCCAGTACCTGTAGATGACTGTTTTAAATCCAAGAATAAATTTTCTTCCAAAAACTCTTCACCCAATTCATCCTTGGGTACCAAAATTTGATCCATATAATTTCTCTTTTCATTTCATTTAATGTCACAACTCTTAACAATATTAGAATCTTCTAAATCCCAAAAACAAAATCCAAAATCACCAGAGCCATAACTAATAAAAGTGCATCTCCTGGATGTATCATCAAACTTTTTCCTCTTTCCTTTATCATCATGCACAAAATCTTCTGAACCACATACTCTGAGAAAATAAATATCTACCTCTTTTCCAGTCCAATATCCTTCTAGTATTCCACCATCTAATGCACTCGAAGGCCCATGATTGATCAAATATACCACTGTGTCTACTACTTTTTCCCAAAATTGTAAGGGTAATTCAGCATGTATCATCATGCTTCTTACATGTTCCATGATAGTCATATTCATTCTTTCAGCAACACCATTCTCTTGTGGTGTTCTAGGAACCATTCTTTCTCTCTGTATTCTACTCACTGAATAGTAATCATTGAAAGCCTTGTTGCAGTACTCACCACTATTGTTAGATCTAAGGGCATTTTAATTTTAAATTGGATTCATTTTGCACAAGGGATTTCTATCTTTTAAAAGTATCAATAGCATTAGATTCACACTTTATACAATAAACCCATACCTTTCTTGTGGCATCATCAATGAAAGTCACATAATATTGGGATCCTCCATGAGAAGCTACTTGGGCTGGTCTCCACAAATTAGAGTACACAAGCTCCAATTTTTTCACCTTCTTTGTTGCACCAACTTTGAGAAATATCACTCTCTTTTGCTTTCCAAAGATACAATACTCACAGAAATCAATAGCTACATCTTTCAAATCTAATAACATACCCTTTATCTGTAAGATTGGTATTCCTTTTTGACTCATATTACCTAGCCAATTATGCCATATGTTTTCATCCGAATCTAAAGTAGATAGAAAAAAAAAGGAATCATTAATACATGTAGAAAAATATAATGTTCCTACCTTCTTTTCTCTTGCCACAATAAGAGATCCCTTGGTAACTTTTTAAAATTTGGCTATGAATGCAAATATATAACCAGATTCACCTAGTTGTCTTGCAGAAATTATATTTCTCCCGAGGCTTGGTACATGCCTCACATCTTTCAATATCCATGTATTTTAATTTTGCAATTTTAGATGAGCTTCCCCTTTACCAGTAATATTGCATGTTTCATTATCTCCTAAATAAACATGCCCAAAATTACCCTAGATATAATTTATGTAATAACCCTTATTAGGGGTAACATAGAAAGAAGCTCTTGAATCTGAAACCCGAGATTCTATTTTATTATCCAAGGAGAGAATAAGGGAATCTTTTACTACCTTAGAAGATGCAACATTTTCCTCTTTACCTTTCTCTAGTACATTCTCTTTGTTTTCCTTCAACCATCAATCCTTCTTTGCATGTCCTTTCTTTCCACAATTTCAGCAGGTTATTCCTCTACCTTCGGATTTAGATCTTCCTTTCTTAGAATTTGATTTCCCATTATTCTTTCTCGTATATCTCTCCTTCTACCTTTCCCTGATTTCTACATTCAAAGCATTTCCAGATGATGAATCTCCTATAATTTTTGTTAGAAATATTCCTTGGATTAGTGCTCATATTATTGTTTGTAATAGTTAAATGTAATATTATTATATTACATTAGTAAGTTTGAGTGATATTAGTTAATTTGTAAATTATTAATATTGAGTTAATATAACTCATATTAATAATATAGTGTGAGAGTTTAAATACATGTAAATGAGTTGGAATAAACAACTCATATAGATTATTGTAATAGTGAGTTGTGAGGACAACTCACGTAGATAATTGTGTGAGGAGATATTGGTGGGATATGTGAGAGAATAGTGGTGAGTGATTATAGGAGGGATATGTGGGAGTAAGACTAGGGATTAGAGGATAGATATGGGGATAAGGTGATGAGACTTGACTCCATGATTATAGGAGAGAAATTGTATAAAATGCTCTCCAATATTCAATAGAAATTGCTCCATTCTATTTACATTTAGTTTCTATCTTATATATTTTTCATTTCATGTGTTAATTTCAATTAATTATTGCTTAATTTATTTATGCAAATCTAGAGATTAACATCACTTTTCTTGCGTATTTCTTCATTCAGGATTATACTAACCACATCATCAAACTTCAAAATATTAGTAGCAGATCTTTTATTACTAACAACCATTACCAAGTTATCCCAACTATCTAGAAAAGAGTATAAGAATAAAAGTGATTTCACTTCATTCTCAAACGGAATATTAACCGATTTTAATTGATTTACAATGGAACAGAAATCATTCAAATGGTTTGATACAGATCCACCTTCTTGAATTTTTGAATTAAATAATTTCTTCATCAAATAAACTTTATTTGAAGCACTAGGTTTTTCATATAAATTAGCTAAATATTTCATTAAATCTACTATGGTTTATACTTCAATAATATTCAAAGCCACATATGCTGTCAAGATTAATCTTATAGATCCTAGAGCCTTTCTTTCAAAAAAAATCTATTCTTCATCATTCATCTTTGTATTTCTTGCCTTCTCATCCAACGGTAAGTATAGATTTGTCTAATACATATAATCTTCCACTTCCATCATCCGTAATTGATAATTACAGCTGTCAAATTTATCTACTCTGTATTTTCCATCTTCTACCATTGTTATAGCTCCCACTCAATCATAAATCCCTCTGTGAGTAAATCTGTCAACACACAAAACCCTTAAACAAAAAATCTTTGATACCAGTTGTTGGGGTTAATCACACCATTTGTAATGATATATATCAAATTTAATCATGCAAACAATAAATATGGAAAGTAAACCTAAATAAAATACACAAGATATAACATTGTTCACCCAGTGTGGGCTACGTCCACCAAGAAATAGCCAATCTATTAATATTTTCTTTATAGAGGAAATAAAATGAAGATCTGCAATCTTCCACACCTCTCCCAAATGTACAGTACTTTTCTCTCACAAGCTTCTCTTTTCTCTCTCCAAGAATTCCTTCTCTCAATTATGATCAAATCTTCTAATTCTACCTTATAACCCTAACTTTATAGCTTATATAACCATATAAAAACTTATGACACCTTAGTTTTGAAAGTACAACCATTAGATCACCTTACAATAAAAGGTTAGATCTAATCCCATGACTTAAATAAAAAAACCATGCACAGGTAACTGATGTTAATTCCTAGGTGACCGATGTCGGTTACTGTATAAACCTGCAAGTTGTAAAACATGTTATTTGTGAATAAATTAAGCTCCACAACTCAACACCTTAAAATTTTCTTATCTTGTCCCTTATGAAACAAAAATTCAACTATCCAAGAAAAAGATACCCTTTTTAACTATATATATTTTCTCAAAGTATAAGCAATATGGAGGTGTTTTACCTGAAACCAAATAGTTGGCTATGTCTACATACCAGGGTGTTTTTGTAGAAATAGAAAATAGGTGCTCATCTGGAAAGGATTCATCAACTACTTTCTCTTCACTATTGGTCTCCATTCTTGAAAGGAAATCAGCTACCACATTATCCTTGTCAGGCCTATCCACTATGGTAACATCAAATTCTTATAAGAGGAACAACCACCTTATGATTTTGTTGCTTACTAATGAATTTTTATCAGATATTTGATTGTAGCATGATCAATGTGAATAAAAATTGGGTATCTTGTGATGTATTTTATGAATTTGTTTATAGCATATACAAATTCCAAGAACTCCTTTATTACTGTGGAAATTTAATTATGCATGTTGGAAGTTCTTTCTAACATAGTATATTACACAATTCAGAACTCCATATTTGTTCCTAGGATAACTTCAATAGCATGATTTGATGCAAATGTGTGGGTGTGAAAAGGCAGGTTCCAATTATGTCCTCTTAATATAGGAGCAATAGTTAACATTTGTTTCAAAACTTGAAAGGCACATTCACAATGTTCAGTCCATAAAAAATCACCATCCTTTCCTAGTAATGCAAAATTGGAGTTACAATCTTGCTAAAATATTGTATGTAAATTTTGTAATGTCCAGCATGGCCTAGGAAGCTCCTAACATAATTTTTTTCCTTGGTGGTGGTAGGTTGATTATAACAGATACCTTTATTGGATCAACTCAAATTTCTTCAGTGGATAGGTAGTGCTCCAGAACTATACCTTCATACATCAACATGTAGCACTTCTCATTACTCAAGGAAAAATTGTTCTCCTTCCATATTTTCAATACCTTTTCCAAAATTTTCATAGCTTCTTCAAAAATTACTTCCACGTATAGTGAAGTCATACATATATACTTCCATGTAGTCATTTTTCAAATTTGGAAAGATAATTAATATTGTCCTTCATAATGTAGCAGATGCATTACACAAGCCAAATGGAAGAACTAAATAGGAAAATATTCTCCATGGACATGTGAAGGTAGTTTTGTCTTGGTCCTTTAGTGCAATCTAGATCTGATTATAGCCACTATATCCATCAAGAAAAAATATGTACTTTTTACCAGCCAAAGTTTCAATTACCCGATCAATCAAAGGTAATGAGAAGTGATCCTTCTTTTTTGTTACATTCAGCTCCTTGTAATATACATAGATCCTCCACTTACCATTCTTATTTAGCACAATGACAAGAGGTGATACCCAGTGACTTTGTGATATGGGGTATATGAATCCAACATCTAAAAGCTTATGTACTTCATCCTTCACAATATCTCTTATTGTTGGGTTCATTGTACTCTAATATTTTATGATTGTTTTACAATCTTCTTTGATATAGATTTTTTGAGTGCAAATCCTAGGATGAATCCCATGTATATCACCATAATCCCAAGTAAATGTTATTTTATGTTTTTGAAGAAGACAAATCAATAGTTGTTCTTTTTGTCTATCCAGCATCTTACTTACGTTGAGTGGCCTCTGTGGTATTATTTCTAATTTCCTTGAGAGGTCCATCATTGAACATACATTGTTGCTAACATAATTTAGTATGCAATCGTAGGGAAGAAGCTGATGAAGAATGAAATTTTTCCCTGGAATACCCATGGTGCTTTGTTTCAATATATTTTGGTTTGAGGGAAAACTTAAGCATCTTAATATGTCATTCACTTATTCATTTATTCCATATTTGTTCTACAAAACATTAGAGAGAACAACATTCTCTTAATGTTAATCAATTGTACAAGAATTCTCCAGCATCATGAGATGTTGTACAGAGCTCTGATTAGTTTATGGTTCTTCATCCCAAATTATCTGATCCTCATCATTCAACGGTTAGGTAGGAGGATAGAGCATAAGATTATTATTACTATTTCCATTTGAGATAATGATGTTGCCATACCTAAAACCTATGAATGCATACACAGTGGACATCCATGGTTTTCTCAATATAATAGGATAACCTCCTAAACTTGCTTTTGGTTTGAGGATAATGAAATGAGTAAGGTATTCCAAAGAGTCTACCACCACAAAAATGTTCTCAAGGACTCCTTTACATCTCATTGTTGATCTATCTGCATCTTGTAAGATTGTAGCTATTAGCCTTAGTCCTTCCAACTTCAGGTCATCCATGATTTTTTTAATCATGATGTTTATTGTTTCCCCTAAGTTAATTAGAGTATTATTTATTATTGTTCCATTAATAGTAACATTTACTAAAGGAATACATGGATATATATACTTGGGAAATATAGATTTCCCCATCATGATATCAACCAACTATCCAATGACTTGGATAATGGATGGATCTTTCTATTTCCTTCCTATATTTTTGATGCGTAGATCCTTAATCAACTTGTTATAGATGGGAACATCCTTAATATCTTGGATGAGTGGAACCTTCATGCAAATATCCTCGGTTGATTAACAAAATAATAATAATAGTATGATTTAGGGTCATCCTTTCTTTCATGTAATCTCTCTAGAAATGAGAGTCCATAGAATTGAATTTTAACCTTACTGGAACTCTGTTCATGTTGCTACGGATCAGCTTGTAGCATTGTCTATATTTTATATGGATCAATCTATAGCACTTGTGGTTCATCTAAAATCTTAGTGATGGTGGGTTTACTTGGTGGGAGAAGTGATATTATTGAGTGGGGATGGATATCATTGAAATCAATTGAATAGGAAGAGTATTAAGTTGATTTAGTGGTGTAGGTTGGTTGAATATATTTATTATATGTGTTAGGTGATGGTTGGGCTGGTATTTGTGTGTTTTTTGGTTGAGATCCAATTTGGGGGTTTGGTATAAAAGCTTCCTGTTGTGGGTAAGGAGGTTGATGGTAGGATTACAAGTATTTAGGAGGTTGGTTTTTCCATTTCTTCCCTCCTCTCCAAGGATACTACTATGAATAAAGGTTTTTTTCCATTGTTTTCCTTAAAACTAAGGTTTTCATGGCTGCCAGTATTGGCTAGGGCATGGATCCCAACCTTGTTGATTATCATCCCAAGGTGGGGGTTAAATGTATAGATTACTAGCCCAATTTTTAAAAGATGACATGGGATCTTATGACATACCTCCTTGTCTTGGAGGCCATGGTTTCCTTTGAGAAACATAGAATACTTTCTCATCCTCTATTTCTATCATCTTGAATTCTGGTGTTACTTCCTTTTCTTGTGCAATTTTGGCCAATCCTCTACATTTGTAATCAAATTTATTCCTTTTGCATGTATGGCAAAACTTTGTAAGTGTTTCCTCTGCATATTCTCTTTTCTTCTTAGCATGCAGAACATCAACCTGAGTGGCCATGTCATTGACTATTTCCTATTTCATGTTATTGAACATGTTTACAATCTCTAATTTAGATATGTCCCTAATTCCTTTGGTAGTTGATCCACCCTTTGATCTAGCACTCCTTATTATCTTCATAGTTTCTCTAGATTAATTCCTACATGCTTCACAAATCTCATCAAATATATATTCTGAGATATCTCCTACTCTTATCAGGTCCAAATAATCCATATCCTCCACACTAATTCCCTTTAAAAAAAGTAATTTGAGATATTTAGGAGGTAATCTCGTGTGCCTTGACTTCTGAATGCAAAATAAAAATCTTTATAGGTAATATTCAATTGTATCACCTTCCTTTTTTTCCATCTTAAAGATTTCATCCCCTTGTCTTTTATTTGTCATGTAGTAGTCTTGGTACTTGGTTAGAAAATTTTCCTTCATCTGCTATCAGGTAGTCATAGCATCTCTCCCTAAACCCATAAACCATCTCAAGGCTACATCCTTGAGTGTAGTATGGAAAAAATTCAGCTTGTATGCATAAATTTTGTAATCATAGCTCTCACATAATACATCAAACTCAAACAAGAAATTAGCTGGTTTTCCAGTCATATATCCATGGAAATTAGGAAGGGTTGATGGATAAATTTTCTTCATAACATCAAAGTGATTGTTATTGGGATGGGAAACTCAAATGTACTTAGATCCCCTACTTCCACATTTGGGTTCACTTCTTCTTCCATGTTTGAATGTTCAAGAATAGATTCAGAACTTTCACTTGGAGGGAGATTTTCTAACAACAAGCCTTGTACAGAGGAAGATGTTTCTTCTTCATAATCAAAAGTGATTTATACTATTCATGGATTGGGTAGGAATCTATCACGGGAATCTCTAGGATGGTGTTTATATCAACTACTACATCAATCAACATTAACTAGTGGGGGTTAAGGTTGAATTTTTACAACCTAGCCAATTTCTAAGAATTTCAAAGGTACAAAAACCTCACAAAAACTTCCTATAACTTGGCAATATCCCTAGCAACAGAACAAAAAATGGTGGTGCAAATAAACTTACATCAATTAATATGCTATTCATTGAATTAGATTCATTTAATTATCAAACCAAGGGATGTAAAATCGAAACATTCCATTGTTATATACACAATTATAGTAGATATAGGAGGTTGAAAAGAAATAATTGTCACAATAATGCTTGAAATTAAACTAAGCTTATGGCTGAAAATGAATGGTTCTTGAATGTTATCGCTAAAACAAAACTATAAATTCAGAATAGAGATATAAAAATTAAATGGTTCCTAGGTAAACATACATACAATGAAATAAGACAACAATGGAAGGGTTTAGAAAATTTCAAGTGGGTCCTACCTTGGGTGTTAATCCCTCCTAAATTATGTAACTAGAGACTAATTAAAAAAAATCAGATCTTGATTGAATTGGAATGAAAATTACATTAAGTAACAAAGCAATATATACTCTCTGTCTATATGTATCCCCTTTTCTATATCTGTGTATCTAGCTATATATATGTTACCAACGCTAACCCTTCCTTATATACTTCTCATCTTACAGTAAGATGTTTATAAGAAGAAGAGTTCAACTGAGAGTTTTAATAAATTAACTAAAATATATTTGATAGAACAAGTGAAATATCTTTAATAGAAAGAAATAGAATCGACACATACCATAGAACTTAACAGGTGTTCAATTAATCTTAAGTTAATCAACCATTTCCTTCAACTACATGTTAACTCAATCAATCAGTTATCAATAGTTTACAATAAATGATATGATCAAAGGTTGATTTATCTCCCAGTTGTACATATTCCAGTTGTAACTACTTATTCAGTGGAACATACAGACTTCAATGTTATTCTTCATTCCTTTGAAAATATCTTCATAACACAGGCTCTTTTCTGTAGATGATCTCCTTTGGCTGTGGACGGGTTGTTGTAGACATGTCCTTTGGCTACAAATGAGTTGATGTGGATGGTTCATTTGTTGCATACAAGTTGTTGTATATGGAAAAATTCTTACAACCAAGAGTGACATCACACATATCATCATTCAAACAACTCATTGAAGTAATAAGAATAAATTCACATGAAATACCACAAAATAAAGATAACTAGATAGAACTATATTAACTAGTAATTATGCCACAAGTTCAAGGTTGTAAGGGTAATGTTCATCAGTTTACTTGAAAAATACATGGACATAACTACAATGGCTTAATCAAAATACAAAATTTGAGTTGTTTATAAAGGAAATTAAGACAACTCATCAATGATGGATAATTCTTAGTGTTTTATCCCTTATTATGATCACACAAATTTATATTTATATGATTCCCTTTATTGAATTTTTTAATCAAACCCGAAATGGTAGACTACCAAAAAGATAAGATGCTCAAACAGATAGAAAGGGCCCAAAAAGTGTGAGTAAAGTACAAAGGGTATAGGGGCGACTAGATGGGACGAGGATGTTTGGTGTTGGCATTCTGGCTAGGTGTTAGTTTCTAGGATGACATAATCCAGAGTGTAAAAAGGCAGACTAAGAAAGTAAGCATGCAAAAATAAAAAAAGAAATAAAAAGAAAAGAAAGGTGGCAAAATACATGTGTCAATTAGTAATTTTCTTACTTAGGAATCATATGAATAGTATTATGTAATCATGACTAGATAATTACCCAAAGTTCATGATTTTTTGTCTACAAGGGGTTGGTACTCCTTATGGGGGTGGTGCCTCACTAAATAAATATATTGTAATGTCTAATATTCTCTTGTGTCTTTTTTGTTTGTAATATAAGAAAAATTTCAATGGGGTTTCTTCCCCTTTAGGGTTTTCCACTTATATATGGTGTTCTTGTGTTGTGTACTTTGTTTCATGCTCTTGTGATTGATGTTGCATATCTTAATAAGCACATAATGGCTTATGAATATAATTGGATGGTTAATGTGATGTATGAATGATTAAGTTGAATAAATTTAATTTTTTGAAGGATTGATTCACCTCCCCTCTCAATCCATTGTGATTTGAACCATTGGTATCAAATCATGTCCTTTTGGAGAATTTTAATCACTTGAAAGGAAATTATCTTGGATCACATGTTTAGGTGATCAAAATGGGAGAAAATTTCCTTCCGTATGAAGTTCCTAAGTTAAATGGAATAAAATATACCCTATGGAGATTCATAATGAAGGTATATCTAAGTTCTCTTGGTTATGATGTTTGTGTAGGAGATATTGATTCTTCAAATCCAATATAATAAATATATAAGGATATCATCTTTTATTCTTTGGAAGAATGTGTGAGTACCATGTTTGTGGATTGTGTTTGAGCTAAGTAATTGTGGAATAAATTGGATTACTTGTATGAAGATAACATCCTTCCTAGTAGTAGTGAAACTGAAAAATATAAAAGGCATGGATCAACGATTAAAGATAATCCTTAAGAATCTTAAATACAAAGAGGAAAATTTTAATCAGCTGAAAACATGGATTGGGTTGCTTATTGTTAGTCTCAAGACTAAGGAAGATGATTGCATAAAGTTTGAAATGGACATGAATACTTTGCAATCAGAGTTATATATTTCTTGAGCTCTCTTCAAGGTGTCCCCATTTATATTATGTCTCTCTTTAAAATCCCGACCAAAATAATTGATGCTCTGGAAAAAATTCAAAAGAGATTTCTCTGGACTAGGGCCTCAAAAAATTTTAAATTCCCTCTGGTGGCCTGGGAGAAGGTCACTAGGCCAAAGATGTGTGGTGGGATGGGTTTGAAAAGTATACCTATCATGAACAAATATTTGGTTGCTAAAGCTGGTAGGATAATTGTTATAGAGGAAGGACTATGGATTGATATAATAAAAAAGAAATACCTGTGGAATTTAGGCAGAATTGACTTGTTCTTATTTCATGAAAATCTCCATAGAGGATCCTTCTTCTGAAATTATCTGTTGGATTCGAAATATATGCTCTCAAAGGTATCCTTATGGGATATTGGAAAGGGGAACATGATCATATTTTGGCAGGATAGTTGGATTGAAGATTCCCCTTTAGCTGATCAGGATATATGGATGGAGGTGGCTCAATTCTATGAGGAGAATAGTAAAATCTGGATAAGATATTTTTGGAGTTATGACGATAAAGTCCAATGAGAAACCATAGCCCCTCCTCCTGATTATGATGGTGATATCAAACCTTTTCAAGATCTCAATAAGAAACTTAGGGAATTCCACATCCCCATCTTCCAAACTAAGGAGGATTCCATCATTTGGAAAGAGGAAGACTCTAGAAACTATTCTGTTAAATCTACCTAGAGCTTACACTTCAAGAAATATTTTCAAAAAGAGTATTGGGGTAAGTTATGGATCAAGGACTTGATCCCTAAGATCAATATTTTTTTATTGGCTGGCTATTCAAAATAGAATTATGTCGGTTGAAAATCTTATAAAAAGAGGAATGCAGATCCCAAATAGGTGTTCTCTTTGTTGAAGAGGGGAAGAGAATGTGAATATGATAATAATGGTATAGCTTAGATACCAAATGATAGAATAGAATAAGATTGCAATGACCAAAGAGGGACGGAAGCCTCACAAATATTATTGATCATGAAATCAGATTCCATTACAATGCAAGAGCTGTAATATTTATAGATATTAGATAGCCTCATATGGATAGACATGACACCCTAGCAGACACCAACTACGAGATGATAAGACCCATCTCACATGCACATGTAATTACTACTAATACCAATATTGAATGTTATCCAACATAACAATATTGAATGCAAGTCACTAGACTAGAGTGCACATGTTGCACATTATTAAATAAAAGACAATGCAATAAAATGCAATAACTATGCCTATGCTAAATTATGCTAACATTCCCCCCCTTAATTTTGCATAGTTTCTAATGAAGTGGAGAGGAACTCTCTGAACAGTGTGAATTTGTCACGTGCAAGTGACTTAGTGAAAACATCTACCTTCTGTTCAGTTGTAGGACAGAAATGGAGCTGTATGTTGTGCTTCAAGACATGCTCGTGTATGAAATGAACCTGTAATTCAATATGCTTGGTTCTCTCATGAAATACTGGATTGCGAACAAGCTTTAGAACTCCTTCATTATCAACATATACTGGAGTAGATTTCTGTTGTGGTAGACCAATTCCTTCCAGTATTCAGCGTAGCCATATTGCTTCACAAACAGCTTCACCTATAGCTCGATATTCTGTTTCTGTAGAAGAGTGAGAAACGAAGTTCTATTTCTTGCTTCCCCATGATATCGGTCCAGATCCCATAAAGAAGACGAAGCCTGATGTTGACTTCCTATCATCCATGTTTCCTGCATGATCTGAATCTGAATATCCGGTCAAGAAGAAGTTGTCGTTCTTCTTGTACTCTAGACCAAGGTCAACTGTACCCTTTAGATATCTTAGTATTCTCTTTGCTACTTTCCAATGACATATTTTTGGTTCTTGCATGAAGCGTGATAAATAGCTGACTGCAAAGCTGATATCTGGTCTAGTATATGTCAGGTAAATGAGACTCCCGATCAACTGCCGATAGAGAGTTGCATTCACCGGTGGTGATGGATCGGAACGAGATAACTGAAGTCTCGCTTCCATAGGTGTAGTAATAGGAGTGCAGTCCATCATCCTGAATTTCTCGAGCGTTGTCTTGGTGTATTTCAACTGTGACACAAAGATATGATTCTCTTTTTGCCATACTTCCAACCCAAGACAATAGTGCATGAGCCTGAGATCTGTCATGTCGAACGATCGATTAAAATCCTTCTTTGTTGCATCGATCATCTTCACAGAACTACCTGTAATGACTAGATCGTCGACATAAACAACCACAATGACAATCTCCCCCCCTTGCTTTTTGAGGTAGAGATTGGGGTCATAAGGATTCCTTTCAAATCCATGACTTATGAGATGCTCATCAATTTTGATGTACCATGCCCGAGGTGCCTGTTTTAGGCCATATAGAGATTTTATGGGTCTGCATACCATCATCTCTTTTCCTGGTATTACATAACCCTCTGGCTGAGTCATATAGACTTCTTCTTGCAAATCTCCATTAAGAAAGACACTTTTCACATCCATTTGGTGGAATTTCCAACCAAATTGTGTAGCTAGAGCAAAGATCATCCTGATTGTCTTGATCTTGGCTATGGGAGAAAATGTTTCCTCATAATCAATGCCTTCTTGTTGTGCATACCCCTTTGATACAAGCCTTGCTTTATACTTGTCAATAGTCCCATATGATTTGTACTTAGTCTTGAATATCCATCTGCATCCAATGGGTTTCTTCCCTGGTGGAAGGTCGACAAGTTGCCATGTGTTGTTCTTCATCACTGACTGATACTCTGAATCCATGGCATCTTTCCAAGATTTTGATTGTAGGGCTTCCTAAACTATAGATGGCTCAAATGTCTCAACAACTCTACTCATTAGGGCATAATTGACCTCTTCACAAGCTTGAATGTGAGTTCTAGGTCCAAGATTGGATGATGTGCTAGGTGCTTCATCCAAATTTGCATCTCTTATTAATTGAGTATACCATTTAGGTAACTTCTTAGCTGTTCCATTGGCTTGTGGTGGATCCAAGTTTTCACCATCATCCAATTTTTCACTTTCATCTTCAGTGGGAACATCAAATTTTGTCTTCACAAGAGGTGTATTCTGCATGTTTGTTGATTCGTTGAGTGGAGCATTTGCTTGTTTCTTCTTAAAGAACTCAACATCCTTACTTGTGTATACTTTCTTTACTTTTGGATCCCATAATCTATACCTGAGTGATTCTTCACTGTATCCAATGAATATCAGTTTCTCAGCTTTCATATCCAACTTGTTCCTCTTCTTCTTGGGTATGTGCATGCTAGCTTTGCACCCAAATACTATTAGGTGTGCAATTGATGGTTTCTGATTTGACCATGCTTCTTGAGGTGTCACTCCTTCAAGAGCTACTGTGGGCACTCTGCTTCAACAAATAGACTACAGTTCTTACAGCTTCTACCCAAAATGTCTTTGTTAAACTTGAGTCATCAATCATACATCGCACCATTTCCATGATAGTATGATTCCTTCTCTCAACTATACCATTTTTTTGTGGTGTGTGAGTAGGAGGCATTTGTTGACGAATCCCATGAGATTCTAAGTAAGTCTTGAACTCATTGCTTGTGAATTTCCCCCCTTGATTTGAGTGGAGAATTTTGATCTTGTGACCAACTTCATTCTCAATAAGTGCTTTGAACTTTTAAAATGTCTTAAAATCTTGACTCTTGTCTCTGAGACAATATATCCACATCTTTCTTGAGTATTCATCAACACAAAGCATGAATTATTGACATCTATAATGACTTGGTTGCATGGCCCCACAAATATCAGTGTGCACCAAATCAAGCTTTCCCTTAGCTCTATATGTGTTCTTCTAGAAGGGTACTCTGTGTTGCTTTCTAGTTAGGTAATTGTGACACTTTTTAATGTTGTGCTTGAGTGTAGGAAACCCTTTCACCATGTCACCCTTTTGAAATGTTTGAAGATATCCAAATTTGATGTTACCATATCTGTGATGCCATAGTTCTACAGATAGTGAGTCTTTGGCCACTAGAGCTTGATCATCCTTGTGGACAAAATCAAGCTGGAACATATGTCCCACATTGGAGACTCTTGATACAATCTTGGAACCTCTTGACTTATCTCTTATCAAGCACACTTTTTCTCCATTATGACTATTTAAATTCAACTTCAAGTTGTGATCAAGGAGTTGACTAAATGATAGCAAATTCTTGGTCAACACAGGTACATATAATACATCTGTGATTTTGTATTCATGATTTCCAAGAGATAGTGAAATGTTTCCAATCCCATTGACACTATATGACGAGTCATCACCTAATAACACATGGTTCTTATTAGGTGAGTCACATAGTGTGTAGAACCAATCCTTGTGTCTAGTCATGTGTCGAGTTGCACCCGGAGTCAACATACCAAATATCTTGTGTGGACTTGGTTTCTTTATCAAATTGGGCATAATACATGTGGTGTCCTTCGTCTGAATCATTCTCATGTTCAGCAATGTACCCTTGTTGTTTGGTTTTTTTTTTCCAATTACCATTTTTCTTCCCTTAATTGTTATTGTTGTTGGACTTCCCTTGATTTGAATTGTTGTTACCTTATTGGATGTCAGGTTTTGAATTGCTTGATGAACCCTTTTTGTAGGAATTGTACCAACAATATTTGATGTCATGTCCCCCTCTATTGCAAATGGGACACTTCTTGGTGTTGTCTCTGTTGACTTTGGTACCTTTTGTTGACTTTGATTTTTTTTAGGACTTCTTGTTATTGGACTTAAATTTCCCCTTTTCTTTATGATTAGAAGATAGTGCTTTCTCATCTTCATAATATTTGTTGTTCATTGCCTCTTCTTGTTGGAGTAGATTGACCAACTTCTCAAAGGTGACTATGTGCTCACTCATATTGATAGTTGTCACAAATATTCTATAGGAAGGAGGAAGTTCTCACAACACAATTGGTACGAGGTCCTCATCAGTTATCTCTTTTTCCAATGCCAGTAGAGATGCCCTCAAAGTAGTAACTTGTCTCAAAAAAGCTTCAACCTTCTCATTGTGCTTGAACTTGAGAGTATGCAATTGTGATAGTAGGTTAAGGATGGCATTCTTGTTATTTTCCTCATAGGACTATGCTCAACTTATCCCATGCATCCTTGGCCGATGTGGCATCTCTAATGTGGGGTTGCACATCATCTGTTACGCTAAACAAGATGATAAACTTGGCCTTTTGATTGGCCATGTCAAATTGAATTGGTTTTCTTTCATCATCAAGTGATCTTGTTGTTTGTTCCATCTACAACTATCCATAGGTATTCAAACTCAAGTAGCACCTTCATCTTCAGTTTCCTATGCATCATAGTTGTCTCCTCTAAGCAGTTGTGAATTTGGACAAGAAGAACTTTGGTGCTTGTGCACCCATTTTTGCAATCTGAATTTCTGAAACTCTAAATTTCTGATAAAGGGTAAGGCTCTTATCACTTCAGGTTTATGGTCTCCCTCTCAATATACCTTCAGGACGATATACCAAACCTTTCTATATATGCTCCCTTTCCAATATACCCATTGGTATGTGGAAGAAGATCACCCTTTCAATATACCCGTCAGTACAGAAAGAGGTGTTAACGCACGTGAAATAATTTAGTTCATGGTATGTAGGCAATATGGAGAGGGGTTTGTGCAAGCACAAATGGATGGGAGGGGCTCAAATGTGTTTATATTGTGTCCTTATTACTCCCTCATTAATTTTATAGGGTCAATGCCCAGATGACGTTTAGGAAGTTGTGTTAGGCATTAAGTGCAATAGTAGTCATGATGGACATCACCTATAATCACTTCTCAGAGGCACCATATATACCGAATGTTGCTATGAGATCAAAGATCTCATGTGATAGAACCAAACATAGAATAAAAAATTTGCACTTTATTTTTTTTTTTACTTTATGCACCAAGATTAGTACTAACAATGCTCCAAAAGTACATCTAAATGAAGTTTTTTTGTCTCACCTCTTTAGAAAAAAGGGTCTAGAATCACAAAATACACAATTTAGGCCAAAAATATTTTTTACCCCCCAATAGGTGTTTTTCCGCTAAATTTAGCAGTAGCTCTAAATGTGTTTGGTGAGGTTATAAATTTAGAAATCTCCCAAAATTTAGTAATTTCTCTAAATTTTCCAAAAACAATAATTTAATAAAAAATATGGAGAGAGTGGGAATTGAACCGCTGACCTGTTTATTCCCAAGATCCAAACAAACAATCTGAATATTGTTTTCACCTTTTCTCACAAACCGTGATATGGGTTTTTCTAAAATTTTTACAGAAGCATCATACAATATTTTCCTTGAAACACACAAAATTTTAGAAGAATAGGAATCTTACGTTTTTGAGATCTTACCAATTTACCGGCTAGATCTGATTTTTTTTTCAGAGAAAAAATGACCCAACTTGTAGATAGACTTTTCGTCATGTGTTAGAGGCCGAATCTGAAGATGATATAAACTGCAAATTTGTGTGCCTCTTTCTTATATTTCCAGAAAAAAAAATGGGACATCAATCTGACATTATATGAAAAAGTTACATTCTTTTTTCTGAGAGCTATTTGCCGGAATTTTGTTGACGGGACAGCTTAAACCTTTTCTCCCGAATTCTTCACACCTCCACTTTTAGATCTGATTTTTTTCACTCTTTTTTTTAGATCTGTAATTTTTTTCCTTTTTTTTTTTTTTTTTTTTAAGATCTCTTTTTTTTCACAAATATATATATATTTTGGATCTGCAATTTTTTTCAAGATTTTTATTTTTTTTTAAAGATCTCCGAATCTGAAATATTCCGCCAATATGTATGGATCAATTGGCTATGCCAATGACTAATAAAAAAAATTTTTACCTTCCAAATAAGTGGATAGGTAAAATTTTAGTTGAGGTATGCTTGGAAGGAATGGAGGCTACGAAATGCTTCAATGGATCTCCTTTGATGCTGATCTTCTTCTCTAATGGATCATCTCCAATATTGCTCCTCTTCAACCTTGCTTGGATAGAACCTTCTCTGATACCAAATGATAACAATGGTATATATTCTGATACCAAATGATAGAATAGAATAATATTGCAATGAACAAAGAGAGGCATAGAAGCCTCACAAATATTATTGATCATGAAATCAGATTACATAACAATGCAAGAGTTGTAATATTTATAGATATTAGACAACCTCATATGGATAGGACATGACACCATATCAAGCACCAACTACGAGATGATATGACCCATCTCACATGCACATGTAATTACTACTAATACCAATATTGAATGTTATCTAACATAGAAATATTGAATGTTATCCAACATAACAATATTGAATGCAAGTCACTAGACTAGAGTGCACATGTTGCACATTATTAAATAAAAGACAATGCAATAAAATGAAATAAATATGGCTATGCTAAATTATGCTAACAGAATCATCTTTTTTTATATTTCCATTTCTTTAAAGGTGTCTTCTTGCTGATTTTGGAACTTTTCAACATGCAATGGATTATGCCTTCGAATATGGAGGATTGTTGTACTCAATAGGAGAGCCCTTTTAGGTTCCCTTATCTGGCCTAGGCCTGGAAGATTACTCTACCTCATCTCTTATGGGGTTTTTAGAAAATAAGGAATGATAGTGTTTTTAGAAATTAGAAACCTCTTATTGGGGTGGCAAAAATGAAAATCCTAGCTGCCATAAAGGAAAATCTCAAACTGTTTAAAGGTAAAACAAAAAATCCTTGCCCGAAATGGGAGAAGGAAGTGCTGGATAAGTTCACCTATATTTCGGTCAAGATAAAAATCCCTAGTAAGGATGTTTACTTGATTAGACCTATAGGAAATACGATCAAGATCAATTTTGATGGGGCTTCAAAGGGGAATCTTGGTCAAGCTGGGGGAGGGGGTATCTTAAGAAATAGTGAGGGTGATTGGCTGCTCGTCTATGCGGGTCCCTTGGGAAAGTAGACTAATAACATGGCTGAAGCTAGAGCCCTCTTATGGGGTATTTTGACTGCTAAGGAAAAAGGTCTTAAGGACATCCAGATTCAAGGTGATTCCTTAATTGTTATAAATTCTCTCCTCAATAGGAGTAAGATTAATTGGCCGTTAAAAAACATCATTCAAGATATCAAGGAATTTATAAAGTATTTTGATAAGATATCTATCAATCACACCTTGAGGCAGGGAAATAAATGTGCGGACAAGATGGCCAATGTGGGAGTCCTTAGTAATGAGTACAAAATTTGGTGTAAAGGAGAGAGATTACCCTCTAACATTAATGATGAAATCATTAAGGAAAGAAGGCGCTAGGATAAATAATGCCAACATGAGTGGGGGTAAGTATTCCAAGTACCACACTAGCTCTTACAAAAAGCATTGTTTGTGTTCGACATTTGATAGGGTGAACAACTTTTTGGTTGTGGAAAGATTTTGTTGGGATGGTAACCTTGGCAACATGCAGATGGGTGGAGACAAGATTCAAGTGGAACCCACCGGTCAGAACATGGAGGAGAGTAACTAGGATCTTTGGAACAAGCTTAAAGTTGGAGGATTTAGCAATTCTATTGCTAAATTACATGGTCACGACCCATCTCTATCAAAAGACTATGGAAAAGCCTAGAAAGAGGGGGGTTTTACTGTCTACGGTGTGGAGGTTAAGGTCTTGGAGTCCAATATTGCTAGGGTGACTGATATGAAGATGGATGGGTTAAATATCTACAAGGAAAGAACCCGTAGAGACCTCGAGATTAAGTGATTTTTCGTTGGAAAGGAGAAATTTTACTTCTTCACGGATGGCATTGTGCATTCGTGCATTCCTGGGGTCTGGAAGGATGTTTTCCTCCAAGTTATGAAATATATTATGCTGGAGGGTAAGTATAGAAAAATCTATACCCATCACATGACCTTCCTCAACATTTTCCATCACAATTTTATGGCTAGTATTCCCTTTTTTCTTGCCACCTCTCTTTCAAATTCACCGATGGCTTTCCAGAATGAGAAAGATGAGCTGTCCCTTCACGAGGGCCTGATTCTTCTTCTGGTTGAGAATGGCAAGCCGGTTCTGAATTATCCTCTGCCAACGATCCTGGAGGAGCAATCTAGGGAAAATGATATTACTCTTGCAGAGTGTCTTGCTAAAATGAAAGCGGGTAAGGGTATCCTTCGGGGGAATGAGAAAGAAAATGAGGGTGGTGTTGGGGAAGCCAGCGCTTCGAGGAAGAATGTTTGTGTGGGAGATCCCAATGTATTTGAAGAATGGAGCAAGAAGATGATGTATTTAGAAGGGGTCCTAAAATCCATCGAGGACATGAATGAGGGGAAAAGGGATTCCATTCTGAACATCATCAACATATTGAAGAAGATGGTCATGGATCGGGTCTAGATAAAACACAAAATGAATTAGCTGGAGAATCAGGTTAAAGATTTGCTTGACAGAGTGGAGGGGATTGAAGGGGAAAATAAAAGGAGGAGATTCAACCTTCGCATAAGTAGCTCAGAGGAGGAGTAGGTGATGGATGGTTCTGGTTTCCAGGTCGGTTGCTACTAGCCTGGGGCCTCTGGGGGTTTTTTGTTTGTTGTGGAGGTTTTTTTTTCTCTGAATTGTTTGTAGATTATTGGCGAACTGTGGTGTCCTATTGCTTTTTGGTATTTTTTTTCCTCTCTGGGTCCAGATCCTACAATGTAAGATCTAAGCCTGTTTAACTCATCTTTCTGGGACCCCTTTCCGGTCTTTTTTCCTATTTTGTTTCTGGTTGCGTTCATTTCTTTTGTACTGGCCCCTGGGAGCCGATCCCTATTTTTTGCCTAATCTAATAAAAAAGAGTTATATATTTCTTCAAGTAAACTGAAAGTGTATTAGAAGTTTAAAAAGAGTACAAACAACTTGGATGATTTATTGAGCATTCAAAGATACTGTAGTGACAAATCAGGTTTGGGATTCAAAGAAGAATAATAGAAGGATGGAAATCTATTTGAATCAGGTCAAGAATATTCCAAATCCAAGGAGAACATTAGAAGAAAGGAGGTCATGAAGAATAATTGTGTTTCAAGCAAAGAGCTTATTGGTTCAAGTGAAAATTATATCATGAACAATATGAAGACAAATTCTATTAGGTAACCCAATGCCTCAAGGTATGAAAGGTATTTCAATGGTTATTTTTTCACTTACAATGGTTTTGGGCATATGGATAAGGAGTACAGAAGGTTTATCAAGGATGAACATCCATAGAGAGATAGTAGGAGTGAGAAAGTAAAGAATGTGACATGCTACAACTTCCATGAGAAAATTTGCATTGCAAGGTATTATTTATATGAACCCTCAAATAAGAGTTTTTAAAAGGAATATGCTAGAGGTAATGGTAAATTTGTATGTTTTAATTGCAGTGAAGTTGGTCACATAGCTATGCATTGTCTATATGGATCACCAAGGTAGAGATGGAATAATGAAGGTATGAATTGGTTTGTATGTTTCAGATACAATCAAGTTGACCATATTGTTACGTTCTGTAATCAAAACCCTCTTAAACAAAGTTGTAGAGATGTAGTTTCTCAAATTAAGAGTCTTATTACTTTCTTCAAATGCTACAAGGTTGGTCATATTTCAATATATTGTAGATGGAGGAAAGATACTTATAACAGGAAGGAAGAATTCAGGCTGAGTCTTGATGAAAAATCTAATATTTCTTGAGGTCTAAATACTCAGAAAGGAATACTTGATGATAAGGAATTTAAGGTTCAGCAACTAAAGAAATTAATGTAAGATTTTTGTGTCCTCTCCCATGAGGACTTGGGTGCTTTATTGTGTTATATTCATTCAAGTGTTCATATGCTTTTACTAGGATTCTTAGATTTATATTAGCTCATATGAAGCATTGGAGTGAGGAGGATTTGTTTATACCAATGTGTGTCTCCTCCAAGGTGTTAAGATATGTTGTGTCGATCCTTTTAGCATGTTCTATAAAGTTTTATTTGGTTTCTCAAGTGGTGTAAATGACTAGATCATTTTCTAAAGATCTTTGAGTTGTATGATTGTGTCCTCAAGTCTGTGACTTTGCTTTCATGATGTGTTATCAATTTTGCATGACTCAATTTGTGCATGGGTCATGTTTTCATCCCAAAAGAGGTTTGTTAAGGGTCTTCCCTTGGTATGATATTTTATGGTTATTTCCCAACTCTTGGATAATGCATTTGGAGGAAGATCTCAAGTCTATTGGAAGTGTTCTTTGTCTCAGATATGGAATTTTTGAAAACATGAAAGTTTTTATGGTACTTTGATCTAAGTCAAAAGAGTGTGTTAAAATCTACTCCTTAAGTTTTCAATGTATGAGTTTACACCAACTTATTGAGAAGTATCAAATGTTGGACTTGGATATAATGAGAACTGTCATGAAATCAGGAAGTATGGTCTTTGTGTTGTATAATTATTCAGTCAAGATTTTTTTGTCTAAGGTATTGTGTCATAGTATTATGTCCTTATTTTGAGTCAAATATTATGAGGTCTAAAGTAATTTCAAAAGTTGTAATTAGGTCTAGTGTTCTTGAAAATATGTTTATTAGGTAATGGAATGTTAAAGGTGTGCAATAGCAAACTACGGGTTAATAAAGGATTATTGAAGCACATGGAGACAAGTTCCATGATGATCAGGGAAGAAATGTATGAGAAAATTAAGATTAAATTATTGTAGGGTGATCTTCATTTTATTCTACAATTATGTTGAATTTTTGTTGACATTTTGTTGCAATTATGTTGCATTTTTGTTGTAATTCTACTATTTTTTAACAAATTACATAACTGAGTTTCTAATTTGATGTGAAATAAATCCAACTTGAATATGAGTGTATAATGTCTCAAATGAGTGTCTACATGTGTCAATTAATGAATTGAACAATAAGGAGTTGGTTGAAGAATAAAATCCTACAAGTCAATCTATGATCTATAACAGAAGGATATTAGAGTTGTTTACAAAGTTACAAGTTAAGGAATTTACCTATAATGGTATGATATTTCTTCAAGGTTAGTATAGATGGCATTCTATAGGTAGATGGTATGCTTAGTCTATGAATAAGTCATGAAAGATGTATCTATTCATTTCCATTACATGTGAAGACTTCAAAGTTGTCAATCTATAATAAAGGATTGTCTAAGCCATAAAAAAGAAGCATTAACCTCTCTATGATATGTTTAATATGTTATTGATATCTCTAGGTGGTATAGTAGCAAAGTGAGGGATATATTGTGGAAAGGTAAGTCTGAATTTGTGTGTTGAAGATGGTTTTTAAGAGAAAATGAGATATGTAGTTGTGTAAAATGAAAAGGTACATGTCTGAGATGAATTTTCATGATAGGGGGAGGTTGAGTAGTATTTTGATCAAGTAGGGTGGTGACTAAAAGGTTTGTGAGGCAAGACTCAATCCATATTATTGAAGTGTTAGTTACACGGGGAGATTTTATAAGTTGAAACATGCATATTGGCATGAAAAAGTGGCATATCACTCTGAAAAGAATGTTTAGGACCTGATGTATTTTCATGTTGAAGATTCAAGACAATTGGACAAGGTATTAATTCAAATTTTTGATTTTTAAGTTAGAGATGGATACAATGATTTTAAGGGGAGAAATGTGAAGAATTTTCATGAGGTATGATTTGATTCTAAATCTTGATGAAGTTGGTCAAAAAGGCATTGAATAAGAGGTGTAGGGACAATTGTCCTAATGTATGACATATCATATTTGAAGGAAAATTTTGTGTTCTTGAGACTAAACAATACCTACAAGGTGATGAAAATTATAAATGAAGAAAATAGGGGGATATCAATTCAAGGTGAGCTGGTTTTGTTATCATAATAGGTCCATGGATCATCATTTGCATTTGTTGGAGTCAAATGAGAGAGGTTTCAATCCCAGTGGGAGTTACTTGTGCAAGTAAGTTCTTTTGGCACATTTTTGTCATTTGTTTTAGCCTTATGTTGTCATTTTTCCATGTCTAGCAGTCAATATAGCCTTTTTCATAGATAGAAAAGGGGGAGAGAGGAATCAGAAACATGAAAATAGGTCATGTAGGTGTTGTTCATGTTGGTTTCCATCAATGTTTCTGAAAGTGGTTTCCTTCAATGAAAAAGGGGGAGATTGTTGTCCATTGTGTATTTGTGTTGTCATTGATGTCAACTCCGTTGATGGAAAATGATGTTACATTGTCATGTGAGTATTCATGATGTGTTATTTAGGTGTCAAACATGAAGGTTGTGTAGTAGTGACATTATTTAGTGTGTTCTAGGTGGTTCTAGTACATGGTTGAGTGAGCTAAGTCATTGTGTGAATATTCTTAATTCAATTGGATGTTTTTATGAGGTCAAACATGGTTAGTATGATGTTTTATGAGTTTCTAAGGATATACATGAGGTCAGCATGGTCAGGTCATGTAGTTTCATGATTGATTCAGGTCATTCCATGCTTATTTCTATCATAGGAACATGTAGAGTGAGATGGAGGTGTGATATTTGGAGATGATATGTATTTTACAAGAATGGTAGTAGACTTTTTATGGAATACAAGGTGTTTATGGTGAGTTTTAGGTCATAAATCAGAGGTCTAATGCATATTTGGGGTCCTTGGGAAGCAATCAGGTGAGAACAAACAATTTGACACAGGTAAGTGTTAATGTCTAAAGAGTTTCAGGAATATTTTATATATATGGTGAACATGGATAGTTATAAGATGTTTTATGATGCTTCATGACAAGTTTTAGGTCAAAGTTCTAAAGATTTTTGAAGATAAGCAAGTTTTGGTAAAGTTGGGTAAGTTTCAGTGTGTTTTTGAGGCATATGTGAACCTTCTAGTGCTCTTTATGAATTTTATTATTTTCATGGGGACATGAGCTATTTGGAATAGATTACTAGGTCAATTATTAATATATCACAAAAATAAAGAGGTTTTATGAACGGTTGTTAAGAAGGTAAGTTGGTTTGAAAACCTAGTTAAACCCTTGCTAAGAGTGACTTGGAGAAGATTGTTTGTATCAATCCAGTTTTGATTGGTTTTAAAAAATTGATGAATTGATGTTATGTAAGACTCCTCCAAATTTCCAGAAAGGTATATTAGAGCATGTGACAAGATGTGGGCCCCACCTGAAATTGACTGTTTTGAAGAGTTCCAATTTAAGGAAAAGTTCTTCAAAGAAGGTAAAGACTAAATTGGCATTTATGTTATCCATAGAATTTTTATAGATTTTCATGATACTTTCAAATCATGGTTTAGGTTAAAAAGGTGTAAAGTGTTCCCTATTTTTGAAGATTGGGTTTTGGGGCAGTTTAAAGCAGTCTACACTAAAAGTGAAATTACAACAACTACACGAGGAGTTAGGAATCTATTCAAGTTGTGTTGTGAAGTTGGATCGGAAATATTTCCATTGGTATATCAAACTTGTTTTTTATATGGTATTTAAAAGTTATGAGTTGTTATTAGAGGGTCAAATCTAGAAGATGCTCAATCTGACAGGGTCAAAATGACTACATGGGGTAAAGTGATGAATCTAAGCTTTTCATGATTGGTGAAGATTTATGATTGGTTAAAAAATAATTTTTAGGTGTGTTACATTATTTGGTAAAGTTTGGAAGTGATTTTCGAGGTGATGGAGTGTGTTGGGCTCAATGTCAGTTCTTGAGTCCTAGGAGGCATAATAAATAGTTTGTAAAGATAGACCTGGTTATAGGCCTTCCACTTGGATTTAGAAGGAGTTATGATATTTAATAGAAATTCAATTTAGATATATTTCCAATGGTATATGTTTTGTGTCTTGGTAAGTTAATTTGATGGCTCTTTCACATCAATTTGTGAAGAGGAAGGTATTCTAAATTTGTAGGACATATTTCCTCAGGCTAAAAGAATGAAGTGATTCTAGCATTAAATGGATGATTTGATGGTTTATATCACCTGTAAAATGAATAAGGTCGATTTGTGTTCCTATTGAAGGAAATTGTAGGTATTGGAAGTGGCAAAATTGTGCAAACCGGTTGAGTTTACAAAACATGTTTCCAGGAAGCATGATTTGGAAAAGAGAAATTAGTTGTGGATGTTTCAAGAGCTCTAACATCCATGTATTTCATTTAAAAATTTTGGTAATTCCATAGAGTGGTCACATGCCATAGTTGAGTTCATCTTAAGGGGTCTTGAGACCCAAAGGTAAAAGTAGGGTGTTGGAAACAACTATATGGTGAAGGATATGAGCTAGTGGGCCAATTTAATGATTTATTTGATTGGTAAAAATAAATTTATGACCATTTATGGTTCTTATATGTTATATTATAAATGTGTGGTGAATTTGGGATTTTAGATAATCACGGTTTTGGTGTGATTGGATTTTTCTCATCCTAGTGATGGGGTTTTGAGATACTTTTGTGTTTGTATGGAGCTTTTTGGTGTGGCTGACCTATATGGGTCATATGTGACTATTGTAATGAATTTATTTGAATTTAATTATTATTTATTGGTTGAATTATTCATGAATTACTGACCTCCCTTGTGTTAAAAGGAAGAGAAGGCTATAAAGCTAGTGTTTTGAGTCCATTTGTGGGGTAGTCGTGCATGGGTGAAAAGTGTAACCTAAGAGAGAGTGAATTGTAGGTGTGAGGGATTTTTTTTAGATTTGATAAAATGTGTTATAGGTTGAATACTGATTGAGATCATTTTTGTAAGTGTTTAGAGCTAATAAAATTCCAAGAAGACCTAGATAGAGTGAGTTGAAGAAGGTGTGCTTGAATGAGGGTTTGAAGGAATTTGGAGCTGAACTTTGGGGTCACTATCATCTGTCGTATCAACATATTTTCAATTTCCATACTTCTTCAAAATCTCTTATCATTAGTCATATTTATAGGAGTATCTTGTTTTGAATCATATCAACAAGGATTTAGGGTTTGTTCCTTGTGGGGTTGGTGCCTCACTAAAGAAATATCTTATGATGTGTAATATCCACTTAATTATTTGATGTGTTTAATATCATCAAAGTTTCAAATGGTTTTCTTCCCCTTCAGGTTTTCCCACTTACATATGTTGTTTTTGTGTTGTGTACTTTGTTTCATGCTCTTGTCATTGATGTCGTATATCTAAATAAGCACACAATGGTTCATGAATATTGAATGGATAGTTAATGTGATGTATGAATGATTAATCTGAATGAATTTGATGTATTGAAGGACTAATTCACACACCCTCTTTTCTCAGTCCATTGTGCTTCCAACAAATTATATTAAATTAGCGCTCTCTATATTTAACAATTTCGATATCGATATTGATAAAAATTAAAATTCAATATGGTTTTTGTCTTATTGATAAAAATGCCATTATGTTATTTTTATAAACTAAAAAACAAATATTTATAATTTATTAATTATGTTTTTTTATAATATATTGTATAGACATTTAAAAATTATGTTATTTTGAATTTGTGTTATTTTATGATGTTCCGTGCATTTAAAAAACAATTTTAAAAATTGTTTTCCCCCGCTTTATCTTAATGAGGGAGAAATTCAAATCCACCTGTATTTAAGAATATTTGTAATTTCAATATACCGCACTTTTGCTTGATGAGGGAGAAATTCAATTTTTTTAATTTTCATATCCCGTGCTTTTTTATTTTCAAAACTTATTTTGTGGAATGTTCTAAGAAATTTATCGAATACCTTTGAGAAATATTGATTGGGGTTTCTATTTTTTTAGCCTCATGGATTCATGGCTTATGAAATGAAAATACAATAGTTGCTGATCATAGATTTCAAGGCCAAGTGCACGTTTTGTGGTCATTTTTTACAAGGGAAAATTGAAGAAGTCGTAATAATTTGGTTTATAGAGTAGGTACATAAAGGAGGTAAGAAAAATGGGTTACACTGAGTAGGCATACAAAAGAGGTTGTATAGAGGATCCAGTAGAAATTTTGTTTCACATAACAGACAAAGGTTGCACAAACATCATTCACCAAAAAATCATTTCATATATTTCTAAAATAGGTATTATAAAAAGCATCTTGTTGGTGCTCATTTAAACTCACCCATTTTTAAATTAAAATGTGCCTCCAAATATTTTCATGCCCTATCTACAGAAATGATTTTCATGTAAAATTTTGTTAAAAATTTGCATCAATCCCTACAAAAATCTCCTGGTGTGTCACCCTTTATTAATCATTGTATAAATTGCATTTTGTTTCCCGACACCTAAAGGAAAGTGGCATGTTTTGGTTTGCTTCACTATATTGGACCTAATATGGATGTTTGCAGAGGTAATATAAATATGCAAGGCTCAAAATAATTCCCAAAGTCAGATAAAGTACTCTAAGAAATACTCATGTAAATACAATGTAGATTATAGACACATCCCCATTCCCCAAAAGAAAACATGTGTAAAGGTATTATTAGAGCAGGGAGACGGGCCTTTATTTTCCTTAGCACTTTACATGTGATAGAGTGCAAATGGAAGTTGTAATCCTGAAACTTGAAGGAAGATGTGTATCATCTTGGTAGTTAAAGTCAAAAATGGTTAACCAGGTCAAGCTTACATTTTTTCATCCCTTCAACAAATAAGTAAAAGGAAAGCAATATGCAAAGAGGAAAGTCGGGAATCCAAGAAAAAGGGGAACAAAGTCTCATGATTCTTTAAGGTGTGTAGTTTATAAAAACAAGCCCAAGGCCCAAACAACTTTGGAACATGAACTAGGAATATGGCATACACGGGAATAGAGAAGAAAGTGCATTTCGCATGTTACAATAACGGTGTGCATATAATTTTACAAAAATATTCCAAAGCCTATTAAAACAAAAGAGGCAGTTCATTAATCCACTAGTTGTACAGGATTAAATCCCATTAATGTGAAGGACTCATGTAAGAGAGATACACGGGTGATAGGGTGCAAAAATATTGCAATTGTTGGAAAGAAAGAAAAAGATAAAAATGATGAAAACTCGCCACGAACGCAATCTTTGGCATTAATGCATAAATATATGATCTGTTAATGAGGAAACTTATTATAAATTACTCTACTGATGAATCCAAGATAAGATGTTTTGAAATATTTTGAGTATCGAAGGATAGCCAAAGTAAGAATCGAACCTAAGGATCATAATTTAGCTGCAGTGCTTTCTCAATCAAGTTTCGAGGAGTATTGGAGTTTTGGTGAAAAGGTAAGTACATCAATTCTTGTAGTTTCTATAATCTTTGAGAGTTGGTTTGAGAGGTATAGGTTTTTCATGAAAGGAGGTGTGATAGAATTAAAATAGAATCATGAAGATCCATGTGGTACCCTCAAAAATGAGTTCCATCCTTATTTCTCCTCTAGATAGAATTGCATATTCTGATATTGCATCCTGTGATTTAGAATATTTTAAGAAAAGGTTATACTCCCCTAAAATAAGTAATATCATGACCCGAATAGCTAACAATTGTATTGTCCTCATTGTTTCTTTCCCTCCTGCTACGCCATGTCCAAAGATTGTATGGGTATGTGCTCAACATTATGATCCTAAGACTAGAGAAGTTTGGGATGGAAGGGGAGATTTTGTTTTATCTTTCCAGGAGTAGGTGTTTAACATAATGTTGGGTTTTCCTCCCATAAAAGAGGAGGAGGATATTACAAAGGACTCAACACAAGAGTACTGGAACTCACATTCAAAGAAATGGATGAAAACCATGAATGACCATTGGTTGAATAGTCCTCAAACTTCTGCCCCCAGAATGACAAAGAATTTGAATACAGATGAATTTATTGAGGAAGTCAGAGATGTCATTACATTGTTGAACTGAGTAATGGGTATGGAATCTAATACTTTCTTTCGAGAATGGATGTTCTAATTCATTCAGGTGATACTCATAAACAAAAATCCTCTCCCCTGGGATGAGATCATAAGTAACCATATTCATGAACAAATGAATGGGAGTTGCCAAGATTGCAAGAGGAGAAAATCCAAAATGGTTGAATTCTTCATGAATTCTTACCTTGTCTATAACATTTCTTTTCAGAAAAATATTCCAGAATTACTAATGGATGGGGAACTTAACAGTTCCAAGGTGTATGATGACATTTTCTATCAGCTAAGATTCATAAGCTATGATATGCATTACATAAACATTACCAATCACTTCTTTGCACCTACAATCTGTTTATATCACCCTGGCTGGGAGACTGAAAGATTATTCCCCTAATGCTAAGAGATTCATTACTTAATGTGGGTATTATTTCATCCAATTCAGGACTTATTCATATATCAGGGTTAGTGGTTTTGATGGAAACCCCTATGTGCTACCCAGATGTGTAAATGAAAAATGGGCATTAATGGAATTGGTCAGAAAGTTTATATCAGTTACATCAATTCATTTTCCCAAAAGCATATTACATCCCCAATCAAATTTCCCATAGTCATAGGGAATTACACTTTTCCAAACATCCAGAAAGAAAAAATGTTGGAAGGAGAGATGAATAGGTGCATGATGGATAAATTTGAGGATAGAAGCACTATGATATAAAGTATATCTACATAGTATTGTGCCCACTCAGGTAGAGCAAAAACCTCATTATGAGGATTTCTGGATGAACTGTGAAGATGAAAGGGAAGTCAGACGAAGAGAATATTCAAGAATGAATTTGTCCCAGATGATTTATTTTGGGGTTATCCAAACTCCTGAAGGGTTAGAGGATGATGGTAATGTGATTAGTGAAGAATATATCTAGGACAATATTGCTTCTCAACCTTTTTCACCAATCAAATGGAACATTAGTGAGAAAAAATATAACCAAGAAAAGACTACAAATCCCATCTGACTCTCCATAAGGTGGTTATTTTCAAAAGGAGTGGACATAAGTTACCAACATACCCCATTATTAAGAGAGTATAGACATAAAATCTTGTTGATGATGTTATTCCCCAATTTCAGAGAGTTTATGCCACTAGAGAGGTTTTATGGAGACAGAAGATTAAGAATTGGACTCATTTCCAGTAAAAGGTGATGTAAGTACCCAAGATAATAGACTTAGAACTCCCCCTCCTCAAGTAACAAGAATAACCAGAGAAATGCTTCAAGAAGGTATGGTTGAGGGTCCTATTATTCATGCTACTCCCCTACAGATTGTTCCAGTATCCACTTCAGGATCCAAAGGAAAAGAGAAAGTGATGGAATCCACTCTTAAGAAGCCTAGGAAAAATTGTTTGAAATTCCTCATGTTTCAAACACCCCATACTGGCGTACAGGGATCAGATGAGGAGAAATAAGTCCATCTTCAAAAGAGGAAGTGAACTAAAACATCTGAATGGGTTGATTTGGAGGAGGAAGATACCCCTAGACATGGTAATGAATCTTGATGTTCCTATTGTCTCATCTTATTATCACCCAGTCTCCTATAACTTTCTCATTGAGTAACCTATACCTGTGATGATAACCCTTTCCATTCCAATAGCTCCAGTTACTTCACCTATCAAGGAACAACCCTCATGAATGATCCTATACTTGGTTGTCAATTATTCCACATCAACATGTTGATTCCACTCCAGATACAACTCCAAGTAGTGTGGAAATAGAAGAAGAAGAAGAGTATTAGACATGAAGCACAAATTCATGTTGAGGAATTTCTAGTATAGACAGCACATGAAAAAACTTCAGATGTCACAGTTGTAACAGTACCTCAAGACACTGAAGTAAATGTAGGAATTCTTGAAATCTCACATCCCTACAACTGAATCTATCTCCAAGGAAACCGGCGAGATGATATTTGTTCCTAGTAAGAAATCAGGTGGGGATTCAACACAAACAGAGAAGGAGGTTGGTGACCAACAACCCCTAGTAGTTGAAGAGATATGGGACCAATCTGAACCTATGGATGGAATTGAGGGTCATGGTGGACTTATAGGACCAAATACCAAGGAGGAACCTATACAAGAAGCTTTAGAAGGTATGTCTATGCCTTCTTCCTCTTCCAAAGCCCTTGCAGTTATCCCTGTAACTCCAATTCTACAATCACTGGATGAACATGAGTCTCCTATAAGAGAATGGATAGGTAGTAACACTCTCCCAAAGAAGAAGAAGGTGGAAATACAAGTTGGATGATGATGATCTACAAATCCTGGCTCTCCTCAATCCAACAAGAGCACCCAAAAAGGAAAAAGTTATTTCTAGAACAGCTTTGAGAAAGAAAGGAGAAATATTCATAGATGTTGACAACTCCCAAAGCTGGTGTGCTTCAAGGGGAAGCATCCCCATCTAATTTTTTAGGTCTCCAGGATCTCATTAGGTAAGCCTTCTACTAAAGAAATGAAATATTATTTTTTATAGCAGTAGAAGGGTTATTCCAAAGGATTGATGAGTTCAAAGAAACTAAGAAGGAGTTAAAGGCCAAGAATGAGGCACTATCCTGCTTGGTAAGAAAATTGACTATAACTCACAAGGAAGGACAATTTGAAGTCCCAGAGATAACTAATGATGATATTAGAAGAAAAGATGACTTAAGAGAAAGAGGGGATGCCACTATCAATGGGAAAATGATTTGGTTTCCAGGGGTGAATCAATAATCATAGAATTTGTAAAAATATATTCCCGTATTTATGAAAAGATAGAAGCAACCAAGGCATTAATGGATAAATGTGATGCTAAGAAATTAATGTGGAGTGATATGCTACCTAAAAAATGGAAGCTATCAAAGACTTAGGTGATGACATGGTTGTTAGAGAAGGTATTGTGTCTCTTGATTCTATAGGGAATTCAATATGAATATTACAATATGGTAAAAGTAAGAGTAGAGGTTTTGGTAAAATCTTTTGAGATTCTTGATGAATTGAGAGACATAAAAAATGGATTATATCAGTGGCCTTCATGATTTGATAGATAAATTAATTGGGACAGACAGTGGAGAAACAATTATAATGGAGAGCACTGAAAATTTGATTAGAATTTTTAGGGAATATGTTATGGGTAAACTCATGAGAGCTGAGGGTTTTCAGTGTATCTCACCATGTAGGATTGGGCATACATTGAGTTAAAAATTGATAAATTGATAAAGAGGATGAAGAAAGAAAAGTATATCTTTTCGGAGATTGATGAAATAAGTACAAAACATGAAGTAATTTTCAATTACCACTTAGGGCTTGATGAAGGAAGTTGTTACTCAAATGTTTGAAAAGTATGATGCCTATAAAGATAGGGTAGGGGAAAGCTCAAGTAAATCCATTGGAAAGGGCCATTTAAAAGTAAAAGAAGAATGACATAATTTGTTAGAAGTAAAATAATATCTTTTCTATCTCCTCCAATGTCATCACATGTTTTTCACTTAGCCCAATCAGAGAAAAAAAGGGAATCTTTTCAGTTAGTAGATATTTCCTCTACAAATTTTGAATTACACAAAGTTGAGGATTCAAAAGGGTCCCTTTGATGTGTTTTTTTGGGGGGAAAATTAAGTCAAATAGTTATAAGTATGAGGGGTTTGTCCTCATATAAAGGGGGTTTTTTCTTAATACTTTTACAAAGAACAAGAATTGATATATTTTGCTATGATACTGCTTAAATTGTCTAAAGGAAAATACATTTTAAGTTTACTCTTTCAAATTCAAATGTTAAGATGATTACAGTGTATAGTCATTAACATGCATTGAGATCATTTTGTTTTCATGTTCCCTTGTCAAGAATTTGGTAGATTAGAATGAAATTTTTCTGGACTATGAGTTTGGCTTACATATTCTAGGATTTTGTGTATTGAACATTTATTGATCAATTGCATTTTCTGTTGCAATTATGCATTTCTTGCTTCTTTGAATTACACTAGGTATGTCCTTAGTGATTAAGCTTTGGTCATTTGTTCAATATTGTGGTGTGAGATTTTACTTTACAATATTGGATGCAATTATAAAATCCTTGCTAAAATCATTTTGTTGATGGATTTTGTAAGATTTCTGAGTGTATCTTAAGTGTATGAGATCAAAAGTAAGAAATTATTCATTAAAATATTTGCATGAGCTTTTGTGCTGAGTATTTTAAGGATTGTGTGAAATATTTGTCATAAATTAGTATCAATGAATGCAAATATTTTCTTTAAATGGAAATTGTGATAAATTGATGAATTGTTCTTTATTGTCTGAGATGTCATATATGTCTGAGCAAGTACTATGAGTAGTGTTATTAAGTGATCTATCATCTTAAAAATCCCCCATCCTTCTAAACAAAACATAATTGAGTCTCATCTTACAATACAAACCCTTTTGTCTAACATCCTATTTGTGTTCTTTACAAATATTAGTAAAGGGATCCTTTGATCTTTGTCCCCTTTCATACCAAAAATGCAACATGGATGAAACTTATCTATCTTTAGTAACTTGTGTCTAGTGAATTAAGTATATACATCACTTTATGTGACAACTTGTGAGAGTGAAGTGTTGTATTCATGGCCATGCTTGTCCCAGACTGATCCATTGCCCCACAAGAATATTGAGAATTAAAATATTTATCCCTATTCTACTGTGTTTCAGGTTACCCCTTAGGTTCTCTCACCTTGGTCAAAGACAAGACCGAAAGTAACAGGGTTGGCCATTCCTTTTGTACGTGTCACCCAATCCCCTATGAAGCTTGGTTTCAATAGGTTTGTCAGACATTTTTTCCCGACTACAAATGACATAAAATTTCCAAGTCTGACATTCTTAAAGTTCCTCAATCTATTTGCTGAAACTACATGGACCCAAAGGAGGTGTAAATTTGGGTACCAACATGCTTCTGGCATCATCTTTTCGGGGACTATTTCCTAAAATTAAGTAAAATACATGTCTCTGGTAAATGTTTACTGTGTGTCTGATTTAAATACATGTCTGGAACCCAATCCTTTGTTGAGATTTGCTAAAATAGATCCTGATTTGAACTTGTTTGCTCTATATTTTCCTAGTACAAGCAAGCTTTCCATTAAATTTGACTTCAGCTAGGAAAATCCTGACAAATATTGTAAAAATTTATAGAGATTTGTTCATTTATGTGTAAAGTTATCATCTAGTGAGTGATTTCAAGTAATCAACACATCTAAGGTGCAAAACCTTAGTGGAGGCTCCTTTCTTCTGTGAGAATTTTGGTAAGAACTAGTGTAAAATATTTAAATCTTGGTTGATTTTACTTGACAATTTCATAAAGATGGAAGGAAGAAGATTCCTTTTTAAATAAGATGTTTCTAGAAGATTGTTCCCAGAATTGGGAAAGACTAATCCAAGGAGAAAACAAGTCTGGAAATCCTTGGGTGATCAAAGGTCGGAAGAAAAACTTTGTACCTATTGTTGAAAGTGATCAACCTTTGGTGGAGGATTATTCAGTACTTCAGAACGGTTTTGGATCGATCAGTCCTTGCACAAATTTGTACACTCCAACTCAGGAGGGTCCTTTATTTTCAAGTGATATGGGTATTCCTCATTTCCCTCGTTTATTGATTAGAAGTAATAGAGTATTTTGTGAAACATAGAATCATTAAAGGATCATTACTTTGAAGATCACACTCCATTTCCTCAAAGACCCCCAGTTCCCCATTGTTTTAATCCTCCTGTTGAACACCTCCTCCAAACAATATGGCACAGCCTCCACCCAAACCTCCTTTTGTAGTAAACACTTACAAACCCATAGATTTTCATTGGATGATTGGTTATCCAAATGAGGTCCCATATGAGGTCTGAAATAGATTATCCATATTTTAGGGGAATAATGCCATAAGTGGAGATCAACATCTTAGACTCTTCTTGAATGCTATGGATGATTTTGAAATTAAACATGAGGATGTGTATGTAAAAATTTTTATACATACTTTAGATGAAGATGCTAGGGAATGGTACAAGTCATTTCCTGACAATTCAATTGATTCATGGTTGGAAATGAAGAATTCCTTTAAGCTACAATATGGTGATAAAACTGATCCTAGATTCCTTCTTACTGAGTTTGAAAACATAAAGAAAAATCCTAATGAACCTGTTCAAGATTTTAACACCAGGTTTAACAAAACATTTGACAAGACTTCCCGTGAATCTGAGACCTAGTGATGATTCATGTCTAATCAAATACTCAGATGCTTTCGATAAGAAGGCAATTTATTACTTGAGAGATAAGAATCCTTGGAAATTTAAGGAAGGCTTTTACTATGGCAGTGTAAATTGAGAATAATATCAAAGCAACTAGAAAACCTCCAAAGAGGGAGGGTGTCAAGTTAGTCAACCCCAGAAAAACCCCAGACAAGCAAGTCAGTAGAGCTAGAGGAAGTATTCAAGACCCTAGCAAGGCAGTTAAGGAAATTTCTTACAAACTTGCTAGAGCTGAGAAAGGCATAGGGAAAAATCCTCAAGCTCAAAATCAACCTCAAGGAAAAAATAGATTTGGGAATCACCCCAGAGGTGATCATAGAGTTGATGATAGAGGAAAAGGACCTATGGGGTCAGGGAACAAGCAACCAAACCATAGAGAAAACAAAATAGTACATGATCCACTAACTACTAGGGTATCTTTGGTTGAAGAAGATCATGTCATTGACTGGTGTGATAAATGTTTTCTGTCATATTCTCCTTGTAACTCTAATGTTGATGATGATGTTAATGATGAAGCTACTTTTGGTGATGTTTGTATGATGGAATCTTCTGACACTGTACCACCAGGGGATACTTCTACTAAATTTTTGGGTGTCAGGACTGTTGAATCATTTTGGAACTATTTGGAATGGGTATCTTCTTCTCCTCTTACTACCAATATTGATATAGACATGGTTCAGTCTTCTTTCGAGTTACCTAACCATGATTTTGAGTATCTAAGGGCTTTAATGATTAAAAAGAATAAAGGTATCCCTTTTAAAGAAGATAGGAAACTTTTGATGAATGTGGTGGTTGCTCAAGAAAAGGATTACAACCTTCATCGTAGCATATTGTTAAAGGATCTACCCCGTCTTCCAAAAACAAAACACCTGTACTAACCAATATCCCTAAGAATTTTCCTAAGAAATATGTGCCAAATAAAGGCCTTGTCTCTGCTAATAAGCCAAATACCACTGATGTTGCTCAGGTGGAAAAAAATCTTGTCCCATCAGAAACAAACAATTACTTTGTCGCCCTATACAGCTCTGCCAAGTATGTCATATGTGATATGGCTCAAATTTTGAGTCAAATTAAAATTATTGTTCCTATTGTTGAGTTTCTTCAGGATCCCTAAGCATAGAAAAAGATATCTTTTGAATATTTAGGATTCAAAGAAGAGACAATAGTTGTAAGCAAATATGTAAATAATGTGGATGTCTCATCTACTATAGTTGAAGTAGAAATGCCTCAGGAACAAGAAAGCATGGGGGAATCCTTGGAGATATATTTAGGAACTTCTTTGGTAGAATCTCAATTGGATGTTGATCCATTTTTTACCTCTTTTATTATCAATGGTGATAGACTTGTTCACAATTGTATGTTTGATTCGGGAGCTTCATGCAATATAATGCCACTAGAATTCATGAATGAATTAGATATGAAAATAAAAAAATATTTTGGAAAATGTCATGCCATGGATTCAAGAGAGGTACTAGTTATCAGGTATGTGAAAGGGCTAGTTGTTCAGTTGACTGCTTACCCAGGTAAATATTTGACCATGAACGTGGTTATTGTTGATTTCCCTAATAAATGGGGTATGATGTTATCCAGGAAATGGGTTGCAAGTGTGGGAGGTAGTGTACAGATGGACATGTCTTATGCCACCATACCTGTAGAAGGAAAGTTGGTGAAACTACATGGAGAGAAAAAGATACTCCACATCATTGAAGATCCTATGAATGCCTCTTATGAGGTATTATTTGTTGACACTGATTTGGAAAATTTTATAGGATATGTTGATTTTGAAGATCAATGTATAAATACTTTTACTCATTTACAAGATGTTGGTATTCCTTGGACCATGATATTTTATGGAGCATGTTTTGATGTGGGGAGTGGAGCTGGAATAGTCCTCATGTCCCCAGACAAGAATCTTATAATTTTTCATTCAAATTAAATTTTGAATGTACTAATAACATTGCAGAGTATGAAGCATTTCTCTTGGGTTTAAGAGTTGCTTGGAAACATGGAATCAGGGATATCATTGTTAAAGGAGATTCTTCGTTGATTTGAAACAAGTGAGAAAATTGTATGTAACCAAGAATCAATGGATGAAATAGTACAAACATGCAGTTTGGGACCTTATTGAAATGTTTGATTCATTTAATATCTTTTATAATGAAAGGACTCAGAACATAGCAGTTGATAAATTGGTTGTCATTGCATCACACTTATCTAATTGTACAATATATCCATTCTGTAACTTATGATGTTGAAGTATTGGCTGGACCTTATGTGTCTAACAAGGTCAAACATTGGCAAGTATTTGAAGATGATGCTCACATACAAGGATTTATGAAGAGAAAAGATGAATTTACAAATCGGGATATTGATTTAGAACTAATGGTTGAAATTTTTGATGGGAAAGAGACTCTCTTCATAAAAGAGGTGATCCAAATAAAAACAAATACAATTACTAGAGGATTTGTTTCCCTTGAATCTAACTTTGACAGTGTTGACAGAGTAATCAATAGTCCTATTTTTGTTTCTATAGATGTTGAAGAATATAACCTGAGGACTCAAGAAAACCCTAGGAAGGTATGGTTGGGTTGTAATTTCAATAAAGAAGAAAATAAATCTTATACCAAGATGTTAAGAGAACATCAAGATTGATTAGCCTTGTCATACTCTTAATTGAAATCTTATAGATAAGATCTTGTTCAAAATGAAATACCTTTACAACCCCATTCCAAACCTTTCAGGTAGAAAAAAGGCCCATCAATCCCATCCTTTCTCTTAAAATGCAAGAAGAGTTGATAAAGTTGAGAGATGGAGGAATCATAAAACCTATAAGGTATTCTATATGGGTGGCAAACCTTGTGCCAGTCAGAAAGAAAAATGGAGACATAAGGATTTGTGTTGATTTTAGGAATCTTAACAAGGCATCAATCAAAGATAATTATCCATTGCCAAATATGTATAACATGTTTCAACTAGTCACAGGGTTTGAATTATTGTCAACATTGGATGGTCCTTAGGATATAATAAAGTGGTTATGAATAAAACTGAACAATTTAAGATTGCCTTTACCACTCCATGGGGGACATATGCTTATGTCAGAATGCCTTTTGGAATCATTAATGTAGGAGAAACTTTCCAAATAGCTATGGATGTGGATTTATCCAAACTTATCAATGACTCCATAGTTCTATATCAAGATGATATAACAATTTTTTTGAAGAAAAGAGGTGACCATTTTAGGCACCTAAAAATTTCAAGATTTTATCCTATATTCCCCATAGGATGGTTAAGGACATCTTATCATAAATGGAAATTTCTAGAAAAATATGTCGTTGGGTGAATAAGCTACAAGAATATGATATGGAGATATAGACAACTAAATTGTTTAGAAGTTTGGGATTAGAGAATTTAATGGGTGAAAGTAATTTTCAGGTGATGGTGGTAAATTTCATTGAAGAAGATAGTATGGACCCCCATGAAAAGGTGAATAACTCAGTCTAGTATAAGAATGTAATTTATTACCTATAAAACTTGGAGTGTCCCGGACACCTAGACAAGAATCAAAGAAGGATACTAAAATTGGCATCCTAGAAATATGTCATCATTTATTTTAGCTTAGCATGGAAGAATACAAAAGGGTTGTTACTCAGATGTGTAACTAAAGAATAAGTTCTTATAATAATTTCATAATTACATGGAGGAGTATATGGGGGAACTTTTTTGAAAGAGTAACTGCTCAAAAAAAATTGAGAGAAGGATATTAGTGGCCCACATTATTCAAATATTTAGTTATATTGGTTAGAAAATGTGAAAGTTACTGTTAGTACAGAATCACAACACCCTCGAATGGCCTGGAGATTGAGATGGTGCATTCAATGTAATTGCACAACATTGAACCATATCTCAAGTTGTGTGACTTCCAAAACTTGAGATGGACCTCCAGAGAAGGTTGGTTCTTGCTTCCTAATCTACCTACCACAAGCTACTCCAGTGTAGGTAGAACCTATTCTAACCTAATATAACCATTCCAAGGGGAAAGGGAGAGAGAGAGAGAGGGTAAAAGAGATCCTACACTAAGCAATGATACACCAAGAAAGGAAGTGGCTGAATCACATATCCGACTTCCTAAAGTGGAGAGAGGTGAGCAGAGGAGAGGGTGGAAAAAATGTACCACGGACCAGAGATATATTTCACATGGAACAAAACTTCAAAACCCATTAAGCATAGCTCCCAGAACCTACAATAAACATCAGAGTATGCACAATATACCCTGTAATGATGAGAGGTAAGAAGAGACAATAAAAATAAGCCAAGGATGGGTAGATGCATCACGAAACAGATTTTATTGCTCCAGAATGTTACACGGTACATCATTAGTGGGAAAGGGGCAAGAAAATTCCATTACATAGCCATGAGAGGAGGCTTAGACTCCGCATTCTACCTTAAGGAAGAAAGAGAGAGGAGGGAAGAAGAGATACAATGACCAAACATTTGAATATGCCCCTCCTTTACAATATATAGAATAATGAGAGAGAAAGAGAGAGGGAAAAATTTGAACTCTGCTCCAACCACCCCTGGAAGTGCATTAAATCCACCTACCACAATGAAGAGTCCTACTACAACAATCATGCCTCTATTGTTGTCCCTTACTGGGTGAGAAAGAGGACCATTCTTCATCATGGTGGCAGGTGGGAGACTTGATAGCCCCCAAAATTAGCGGACTAAAACATTAATGGAGGCAGGTGAGAAGCTGACACCAAGATCTTTCTAAAATGTCCTCTCCACCCAAATATGAGTTTCCAGTCTGAAATATATGGCTGTCTGAAGATCAAGGTCACAGGTGCGTAATATTTAAAAGATTATGTTTGTACTGGGTCCACGTGGTAGCCTCATGCATCTTGAAGATTCAGATCCTTCCTTTCACTCGTAAAATTCATGTTAGACTGACATGTGGTGGCTTTCGCAGGATCCTAAGTTTCCTTTGTTTTTCATGAGTCCTTGTTGGCGAAGACACTGTGTCTGACCCAAGACATGTGGAGGCTTTGCACTCATTTGGAAACTGCCCCAAGGTTTTTCTTTTGAAGTTACATGGACGAGACATGTGGAGGCTTCTATGGGCTCTTGGAATTTTCAAAAATTTGACCTCACCTTTTTAGAATCTTGACCACGTGGTGGGATGGTGCTCATTTGGGAACTACCTTTTAGGTCGCGCCTTTGAAATTATGCCATTGAGACACGTGGCCTCCTTCCACAGCCTCGCTCTGTTTCCTTTTGTTTTGACTAAGTCCTTTTACTTGGTAGGGCCATAAGTCTGACCTAGACACATGGAGGCTTAGCACACATTTGGGAGCCTTCTCTGAATTTTACTTTTGAAGTTACACCGTGATTGACACTTGAATCCTTCTACTAGCCTGCCTCTGCTTAGAATTTTCAATGACCGACTTCTGCCTTTTTGGGCTCTGGACATGTGGAGGGTCAGCACTTGTTTGAGTCTCCTGCTTTGGGTTGTGCCTTTTAATTTGCACTGATGTGACACATGGCACCATCCACCAGTTCTTCTATACTTAGCTGATTTGGGCCTTGCCCATTTGATTTCTGTTCTGACCCAAGACACATGGAGAGTTTGCACATTTGGGCTCATTAGAGTCTCTGACCTTTGGACCTCTGCTTATACAAACCTTGGCGTTGCACTGATGAGACATGTGGAGGCTTCCACCGACACCTTTATACTTAGTCATTTAAAAATGGTCGGCTTTGTCCCCTTTTTAGACTTGGGACACATGGAAGCCTCGCGCTCATTTGGAAACCCACTCTGGATTTTACCTTTGAAGTTACACTGAGTTACACGCATGGATCCTTCCGCTGGTCTTCTTATACTTAGTTTATTTAGGCCCACTCTGTACCCTTTTTTTACTCTGACCATGTGGCGAGCCTACACTTATTTGGGGTTCCATCTTCAGATGTGGAGAGTCTTTGCACTCATTCACGCCAAGTCGACACATGGCCCTTTCCACTGGCTCTGCCCCATTTTGACTTTTCAGTTGTTGACTCTGTCCCTTTTTTGACCTGGGAAATGTGGAAACCTGACACTTGTTCGGGGTCTCCATTTTAGATCTTATCTTGGGAGTTTCTGTCGATGAGGCACGTGGCACCCTCCACGAGTCTTTGACTTTTAAATAGTTGATGAGACCCTGCGGGCTGTGGGACCCGCACTTGAAAACTACGCCATTTTGGAAAATTGTAAAAGTTCCAAAAGTCCCACGCAGACTTGCCGGCCCGCTTTCATATTTGGGAAAAATTTCCTCCACATGGGCCCCACAGACCTTGCTTTTGGAAAAAAATCATCCTCTGGCCCATTGCCCGCATTTTCCATGTTTGGGCAAAAAGACATCTCCGGGCCCATCGGCCCACTTTTTCCACTTAACAAAAGTAATCCTTCTCAGGCTTACAGGCCCCACAATTATACTTGTGCCTTTTGCGAAAAGTGAAAAAATCTCAAAATATCTCTCGCCACCCCCGCCGGTCTGCAATTTCCATGGAAAAAAATCTTCCCTAGGCCCACCAGCCAGCTTTTGGCAAAAAATCCCTCTAAGGCCCGTCGGCCCGTAACTTGAAAAATATGAAGAGTTAGAAGGACTTCTTTATATCTCTGGAAAGGGGAAGAAATTTCCTATTTGATGGAAATGCTTTTAGGGGGCCTTAAGTGCTTGAAATATGTAAAAATTTAGATTGAAGCACAAAAGGGGAAAATGGTGTCAGTTGACCCAAAATAAGTGTGAGCTTATTTTGGTCAACAATTTGGTGACTCATGGGGATCACCTACCTGCTAGGTGAAATGATCAGTTGCCTTGAAGCATCCATTGGGCATGGAGTCTGTCCTGGTAAACACAAATCTGATCTGAACTTTGAAAATATGATCCCTGAGCCACATGGAAACCGCTTGGAACTAGAGTTGACCCTGAACTCACCCCGCTACTTCCAATGTCCTGTGTTTGAGAAACAAAACATCACAACACACTATGTACAAAACTAGAAAATCATACATGCTCCAAGTGGAACATGCAGAGTGTGCAAAAGCACTTCTTCTGCTGAAAAAAAACCTAAACCTACTCCTATGCTAACTAGAGAGAAAGGGGACTCAAACAAATCCTGCAACTGGCAGGGAGAAGTAGCTTCCCTTCCTCAAGAGGGGCAGCCATGCAAATGATTTGACACTGAATATGGCTTCTTATATGAGTGAAAAACTGACTATAAGCTGATCCTCCACCCAAATCATCAAGGTGTCAACTGGAAACAAGACAAATTCCTCTTTTAGTTGCTCGTCATTTGGATTGAAGAGGCATTACAGCTGATCCTTGGTACTTTGGAGCTCATCCTCATGCCCTGAAGTGGGCATGACTAGTTTTGGCTTCTCTCTTGGCTCCAATGAAGCCAAGTACCTGATTGGGCATGGTCTGATCCTTTGGATGTGCCCATTTCTTTGAACTTCAACTCCAAGAATGGAGTCTTCTTGTTGACCTTCTTGGATGGATGGTGTGAGAGAGATGATGACATCCTCTTGCTTTTTCCTTCCTTCTCCTGTGAAGAACATGGAAGATCATATCTTCCAACCTTGGTTTCAGAGGGTTGTTATGAAGTGCAGGCTTGTTGTCCTTGAATGCTCTCCTTCATGGCAGTAGGCTCATGTGCTTGGAAGGTGGATGATGGAGGAGAAAATGATGTTATCTCCATGGGCTCCTCTCCATCAAAGCAATCTTCCAAGTCTGACAGGTAAGTCTGCCTCCTTGTTGTCCTACTGCATGTGCTCTACCTCCTCCATGGTGTCCTCTTGATCTACAACTTGCTCACCATGGTTCCCTTCATCCTCAAACATGAAGTTTGAAAGCTCAAACTCTTCTTCAACATTAGAGCTTGAAGGGGATGAAGTGGGAGGAAGAACTGAAGGTTCTTCTCTGTGGCCTGCTCCACACTTGGAGCCTCTGAAACTGTATGGATCCTCCTCTATCATGGGTTCATCAATCAAATCAGGCCCTTGAAATGAAAGAAAAAATATTCAATGATGCTTTCTTCATTAAGTGGCTTCAACTTTGATTTGATCTCTCCCAACTCTCCTCTTCAATGGGACTTGGAGCTGGTTGTTCTTCCTCCTTAACTGGTTGTGTAGCTTAGGTTAGATGAGCATCCTCTTCAGACAAAGTGCCATTATAGACACTGCATTCAGAGAAAAAAGATTTTTGATCTTCTCCTTCTTGTTGTTATTGTTCTTGTTCTGCTGCAAACTCAGCCTCAGCCACCACTGGCTCTTCAACCTTGACCTCCTCTGTTGGCTTAACCATCAAGGGGATCTTTGTAAACCCAAATCTGGCAGCCCAACTCTTCATATTTTTCTATCATTTCTTCTCTGTTGGGTTCCTCTTCTTGTTGTTTCTCCTTGATTGGATTCTTGAGTATCTTCCCAACATGGACTTGGGAAAGCAAGAGGAGTGGCAGGTTGGGGTTCAACTAGTTTTGCTATTTTTTGTGGTGGAGAGGGGAGTGGAACTTCTTGTTTGTTTGGAGGGGATGACTACTTGGAAGGAAAAGGGTAGAAGAATTGAGATGAGGTGAAAGATTAGGAGATGGAGAAGGGAAATCAACACTTGGGGCAACAAGTGAGGGGCTTGACTCTTGATCATGCTGAAATGATAAAGTTTGAGGAAGAGGAAAAGAAAATCTAAGGATGGTAATTGACTTACCCATTGACAAGGTTGTCTTGTGTCCAACTCATAAGCCTCAATCTCCTCAATCCACTGTGCAAGTTGAGGCAACATTTCAGTCATGAAGTCAACCTTCTCCTGAGGGCTGTAATGTCTTGGAAAAGGGCCTTCTCCATGGACAAGGTTCCCTATAACCAATCCTGAATGCCTTCATCTGTGTTGTAGCCCTGGACTGCACCATGCCAGCCTCCATCCTTTGAATCTTCTCCAGTAGATCAACATTTTCCATGTAGTTGTCACCATTATATGCATCCCCTTGTTCTTGATAAGCTCCATGGCCAAAATGGTTTTGACACTGCTCATATGGGTAAGCATAATGGTTCTGGATTTGATCATAATGCTGATCTGGAGGAGTTGGGAAATACATTGGAGGTGAGTGTACACTTTGTCTGCAAGTGTGAGTTCCAAGAAGGGAATGAAGTCATGATTGCACAACTTCATGAATGGAAGAAAATGAAAGATATGGAAATAAAGATGAATGAAGATGGATGGAAAGGATGCAACTTCAGAGATGGGTTGTTGACTCAGATGGAATAGATGTGTTTTTCATGTGCCTCTAAAGGCTGAATGGAACACATCAACTTGACTAAGATGAAGTGGTAAGGTGCTTCAAGACCTGTCCCATGGGCATGCCAAAACTGTTGAATCCACAAGGTGGCTTAACACCAACTGTTGATAATGAGACACCTTGGAAAGATGAGAAAAATCTAACCTAGTCTCCCACCAGGTGTGCCAAAATATGTTAGTGTAGAATCACAGCACCCTTGAATGGCCTTGAGTTTGAGTGGGGCATTAGTGTGATTGCACAACATTGGACCATCTCTCAAGTTGTGGGACTTGCAAAACTTGAGATGGACCTCCAGAGAAGGTTGGTTCTTGCTTCCTAATCTACCTGCCACAAGCTACTCTAGTGCAGGAAAAACCTATTAATCCTAATCTAACCATTCCAAGGAGAGAGGGAGAGAGAGAGAGAGAGTGAAAGAGAGCCTACACTAAGTGGTGATACACCAGAAAAGGAAGTGGCTGATCACAGATCTAAACTGCCTGAAGTGGAGAGAGGTGAGCAGAGGAGAGGGTGGAAAGATGCACCATGGACCAAAGATAGAATTTCACATGGAACACCACTTCAAAACCCATTAAGCACAGCTCCTAGAACCTGCAATAAACATCAGAGTATGCACAGTATACCCTGCAATGATGAGAGGTAAGAAGAGACAATAAAATGAGCCAAGGATGGATAGATGCATCATGAAATATATTTTATTACTCCAAAAGTTACACGGTACATCATCAATGGGCAAGGGGCAAGAAAATGCCATTACAGAGCCATGAGAAGGAGGCTTAGACTCCGCATTCTACCCTAAGGAAGAAAGAGAGAGGGGGCAAGAAGAGAAATAATGACCAACCATTTGAATATGCCCCTCCTTTACAATATATAGAAGAATGAGAGAGAAAGAGAGAGGGAAAAATGAACTCTGTTTCAACCACCCCTGGAATGCATTGCATCCTAAACTCCACCTATCCACCTGTCACAATGAAGAGTCTCACTGCAACACCCATGCCTCTATCATTGTCCCTTACTGGAAAAGAAAGAGGCCCATTCTTCATCATGGTGGAAGGTGGGAGACTTGACAGCCCCCAAAAATAGTGGGCCAAAAACATTAATGGAGGCAGGTGAGAAGCCAGCGCCGAGATCTTTCCAAAAATTCCTCTCCCACCCAAATATGAGTTTCCAGTCAAAAGATATGGTTGTCTGAAGATCAGGGTCGCAGGCATGCAATATTTAAAAGAGTCTATCCATACCGGGTCCATGTGGTAGCCTCGCGCATCTTGAAGATTCACCCCTTCCTTTTGCTCTGAAATTGTGTAGATCGACACGTGGCGGATTTTGCGGGCTCCTTGGTTTCCTTTGTATTTTTTCTTGAGTCCCTCCTGTTGGCAGGAGACACTGTGCCTGACCCGAGACATGTGGAGGCTTCACGCTCATTTGGAAACTTCCCCCATATTTTGCTTTTGAAGTTGCGTGGATGAGACATGTGGAGGCCTTCGTAGGCTTTTGGAATTTTCAATGGCCAACCTTACCTCTTCGGACTCTGGGACACGTGGTGGGTTGGCACTCGTTTGGGAACTGCCTTTTGGGCCGTGCCTTTGAAATTGTGTCAAAGAGACACGTGGATCCTTCCGCTGGCTCTCGCCTATTTCTTTTTGTTTTGGCTAAGTCCCTTTTGCTTGGTGGAGCCATATGTCTGACCCTAGACACGTGGAGGCTCAGCGTGCATTTGGGAACTTGCTCCAAATTTTACTTTTGAAGTTGTGCTTCTTGCTGACACTTGGCTCCTTCTGCTGGCCTGCCTCTGCTTAGACTTTTCAATGACCGCTTCTGCCTTTTTAGGGCTCTGGACACTGTGGAGGGCCAACACTTTTTGAGTCTCCACTTTGGGTCGTGCCTTTGAATTTACGGTGATGCAGACATGTGGCATCATCCTACCGGTTCTCTATACTTAGCCGATTCAGGCCTCTATCCATTTGACTTTATGTCGGACCCAAGACACGTGGAGAGCCTCTGTTTGGAAACCCACTCTTGGACCTAGCCTTTCCATTTGCGTCGATGAGACACGTGGAGGCTTCTGTTGACAACTCTTTATACTTCATTTTAAATGGTTGGCTCTGTCCCCTTTTCGGACCTAGGACACATGGAAGTCTCGCGCTCATTTGGAAACCCACTCTGGATCGCGCCTTTGAAGTTGCGCCGTTGCGACATGGCTCCTTCTGCCGGTTTCTTATACTTAGTCGATTTAGGCCTGCTCCGTCCCCTTTTTTGACTCTGACCATGTGGAAATCTTGTGCTTGTTTGGGGATCCATCTTTGAGTTGGTCTTTAAATGCATGTTGAGTTGACACGTGGCACTTTCCGCTGGCTCTGCCCCATTTTGAATTTTCAACTGTTGACTCTGTCCCTTTTCTGACCTGGGACATGTGGAAGCCTAGCGCTTGTTTGGGGTCTCTGTTTTGGATTCTTATCCTTGGAGTTGTGCTGATGAGGCACATGACACCCTCCATGGGTCTGTGACTTTTCAATGGCCAATGAGACCCCGTAGGCTTGCGGGCCCACACTTGAAAACTACATCGTTGCCATTGGGAAAAGTGCAAAAGTTCCAAAGTTCCCCGTAGACCTAAAAGACCTTTGATATTTGGCAAAAAGTCCCCGCAGACCCTCGGGCCCCCGCTATTTTCCACTTTGGGCAAAAAGACATCTCTGGGCCCGCCTAGCCCACTTTTTCCACTTTTGCAAAAGTAATCCTTCTTGGGCCCCACAATTATACTTGTGCCTTTTTAAAAAGTGAAAAAATGTCTAAAATGTCTCCCACCCTCCCACCAGTCTGTAATTTCCATTGGCAAAAAATCTTCCCTAGGCCCACTGCCCCTTTTGGCAAAAAAATCCCTCTAAGGCCCGTCGGCCCGTAACTTGAAAAATACAAAGAGTTAGAAGGACTTATTTATATATCTATGGAAAGGGGAAGAAATTTCCTATCTGATGGAAATGATTTCAAGGGGGCCTTAAGTGCTTAAAATATGTAAAAAATTCAGATTGAAGCACAAAAGGGGAAAATGGTGTCAGTTGACCCAAAATAAGTGTGAGCTTATTTTGGTCAACAATTTGGCGACTCATGGGGATCACCTGCCTACTAGGTAAAATGATCAGTGGCCTTGAAGCATCCATTGGGCATGGAGTCTTCCTGGTAAACACAAATCTGATATGAGCTTTGAAGATCTGATCCCTGAGCCACTTGGAAATTGTTGGAACTAGAGCTGACCCTGAACTCACCCCATTGCTACTTCCAATGCACCATGTTTGAGCAAAAAAACACCACAACACACTATGTACAAAATTGGAAAATCATACATGCTCCAAGTGGAACATGTAGAGTGTGCACAAGAACTTCTTCTATTGAAAAAAAACCTAAACCTACTCCTACGCTAACCAGAGAGAAAGGGGACTCAAACAAATCCTACAACTGGCAGGGAGAAGTAGCTTCCCTTTCTCAAAAGGGGCAGCCATGCAAATTATTTGACACTGAATATGGCTGCTTGTATGAGTGAAAAACTGACTATAAGCTGGTCCTCCACCCAAATCATCAAGGTGTCAACTGGAAACAAGACAAATGCCTCTTTTAGTTTCTCTTCATTTGGATTGAAGAGGCATTGTAGCTAATCCTTGGTACTTTGGAGCTCATCCTCATGCCCTGAAGTAGGCATGATTGGTTTTGGCTTCTCCCTTGGCTCCAATGAAGCCAAGTACCTGATTGGGCATGATTTGATCCTTTGGATGTGCCCATTGCTTTTGAACTTTAACTCCAAGAATGGAGTCTTCTTGTCTGACCTTCCTGGATGGATGGTGTGAGAGAGATGATGACATCCTCTTACTCTTTTCCTTCCTCCTCCTTGAGGAGAACATAGAAGATCAATATCTTCCAACCTTGGTTCTAGAGAGTTGTTATGAAGTGCAAGATGTTGTACCTTGAATGCTTTCCTTCATGGAAGCAGGCTCATGTGCTTGGAAGGTGGATGATGGAGGAGAAAATGATGTGATCTCCATGGGCTCCTCTCCATCAAAGCAATCTTCCAAGTATGACAGGTAATCTGCCTCCTTGTTGTCCTACTGCATGTGCTCGACCTCCTCCATGGTGTTCTCCTGATATGCAACTTGCTCACCATGGTTCCCTTCATCCTCAAACATGAAGTTTGAAAGCTCAAACTCTTCTTCAACATTAGAGCTTGAAGGGGATGAAGTGGGAGGAAGAACTGAAGGTTCTTCTGTGAAGGCACTTCTCTGAAATTATATGGTCCTCCTCCATCATGGGTTCATCAATCAAATAGGCCCTTGAAATGAAAGCAAAAAATATTCAATGATGATTTCTGTCATTAAGTGGCCTCAACTGATTTGATCTCTCCCATTTTCTCCTCTTCAATGGGACTTGGAGCTGGTTCTTCTTCCTCCTTAACTAGTTGTGCAGCTTGGGTTAGATCAACATCCTCTTCAAAAAAGTGCCATTATGGACACTACATTCAGAGAAAAGAGATTGTTGATCTTCTCCTTGTTGTTGTTGTTGTTATGCTGCAAACTTAACCTTAACCACCACTGGCTCTTCAACCTTAACCTCCTCTGTTGGCTTAACCATCAAGGGGATCTTTGTAAACCCAAATCTTACAGCCCAACTCTTTATATTTTCTATCATTTCTTCTCTGTTGGGTTCCTCTTCTTGTTGTTCTCCTTGATTGGATTCTTGAGTATCTTCCCAACATGGACTTGGGAAATTAGGAGGAGTGGCATGTTGGGATTCAATCAGTTTTGATATTATTTGTGGTGGAGAGGGAAGTGGACTACTCATTTGGATCTTGTTTGGAGGAATGACTGCTTGGAAGGGAAAAGGGTAGAGAATTAAGGTGAGGATGGAAGACTAGGGGGTGGAGAAGGGAAATCAACACTTGGGGCAGCAAGTGAGGGGCTTGACTCTTGATCATGCTGAAATGAAGTTTGAGAAGAGGAAAAGGAAGCATAAGGAGCTAGTGATTGACTTACCCATTGACAAGGTTGTCTCGCACTTTCCAACTCATATGCCTCAATATCCTCAATCCATTGTGAAAGTTGAGGCAACATTTCAACCATGAAGTCAAGCTTCTCATGAGGGTTGTAATGTCTTGGAAAAGAGCCTTCCCATGGACAAGGTGCCCATGCAACCAATCTGAATGCCTTCATTTGTGTTGTAGCCCTGGACTGCACCATGCTAGCCTCCACCCTTTGAATCCTCTCCAGTAGATCAACATTTTCCATGTATTTATCACCATTATATGTGTCCCCTTGTTCTTGATAAGCTCCATGGCCAAAATGGTTTTGACCTTGCTCATATGGGTAAGCATAATGGTGCTTTTGATCATAATGTTGATCTGGAGGAGTTGGGAAATACATTGAGGATGAGTGTATTGTTATTGCTACAAGTGTGAGTTCCATGAGGGGAATGAATTCATGATTGTACAACTTCATGGAATGGAAGAAAATGAAAGATATGGAAAGAAAGATGGATGAAAATGGATGGAAGGAAAGTCTGCAACTTCAGAGATGGGTTGTTGACCAGATGGAGTTGCCCAGATGTGTTTTGCATGTGCCTCTAAAGGATAAATCTCTAACAAGAACACACCAACTTGCTGAAGATGAAGTGGTAAGGTGCTTCAGACCTATCCCATCGGGTGTGTAAAAATTGTTAGTGTGGGTGCATGGTGGCTCAAGATTTGGTGTTGATAATGACACACCTTAGAAAGATGAGAAGAATCTAACCTTAGTGTCCCACCAGGCGTGCCAAAACTGTTAGTGTAGAATGACAACACCCCCTAATGGACTCATGTGTGAGTGGGGCATTTGGTGTGATTGCACAACATTGGACCATCTCTCAAACTGTGGGACTTGCAAAACTTGAGATGGACCTCCAGAGAAGGATGGTTCCTGCTTCCTAATATACCTGCCACAAGCTACTCCAGTGTAGGAAAAACCTATCTAATCCTAATCTAACCATTCCAAGGAGACAGGGAGAGAGAGAGAGGGTGAAAGAGAGCCTACACTAAGTAGTGATACACCAAAAAGGAAGTGGCTGATCACATATCCAAACTGCCTGAAGTGGAGAGAGGTGAGTAGAAGGAGAGGGTGGAGAAGATGCACCAAAAACCAAAGATGAATTTCACATGGAACACCACTTCAAAACCCATTAAGCACAGCTCCCAGAACCTGACAATAAACATCAAAGTATGCACAAAATACCCTGTAATGATGAGAGGTAAGAAGAGACAATAAAATGAGCCAAGGATGGATTGATGCATCATGAAACAGATTCTATTGCTTTAAAAGTTTCACGGTACATCATCAGTGGGAAAGGGGCAAGAAGATGCCATTAGAGAGACATGAGAGAAGGCTTAGACTCCGCATTCTACCCTAAGGAATAAAGAGAGAGGGGGCAGGAGAGAAAAGATTAACAACCATTTGAAAATGCCCCTCCTTTATAATATATAGAAGAATGAGAGAGAAAGAGAAAGGGAAAAATGAAATTTGTTTCAACCACCCTTGTAATACATTGAATTCTACCTACTCCAACCACTCCAGAAAGAATTGAAATCCACCTGCCACAATGAAGTGTCTCACTGCAACACCCATGCCTCTGTCACTATCCCTTACTGGAAAAGAAAGAGACCCATTCTTCATCATGGCGAAAGGTGAGAGACTCGACAGTCCCCAAAAATAGCGGGCCAAAAAATTAATGGAGGTAGGTGAGAAGCCGTCATCGAGATCTTTCCAAAAATTCCTCTCCTACCCAAATCTGAGTTTTGAATTGAAATATATGACTATATGAAGATCAAGATCACAAGTGCACAATACTTACTAGATTCTATTCATTCAGGGTCCACGTGGTAGCCTCACATGTCTTGAAGATTTAGACCCCTCCCTTTAGCTTCTTAAAATTGCAGTGGATCGACACGTGGCGGAATCCGTGGGCTCCTCAGTTTCCTTTGTATTCTACTGAGTCCTACCTATTGGCGGAGATATTGTGCTTGACCTAAGACACATGGAGGCTTGGTGCTTGTTTGGAAAACTACCCCTAGTTCTACTTTTAAAGTTGCGCGGATGAGACACATGGAAGGCCTTCGCTAGCCTTTATGGAATTTTCAACGACCAAACTTACCTCTTCAAATTCTGGGACATGTGGCAGGTTGGCGCTCATTTGGCAACTGTCTTTTGGGCCATGCCTTTGAAATTGCACCAAAGAGACACGTGGCTCTTTCCGCAGCTCTTCCCTAATTCATTATGTTTTGGCTAAGTCCCCTTTGTTCGGTGGCGGGCTTTATGTCTAGACCCTGAACACGTGGAGACTCAACGTGCATTTGGAAACCTACTCCGAGTTTTACTTTTGAAATTTCACCGTGCAGACATGTGGCTCCTTACGCTAGCCTGCCTCCATTGAATTTTCATTGACCACTTTTATCTTTTCGGGCTCTGGACATGTGGAGGGCCAGTGCTTGCTTAAGTCTCTACTTTGGTTCACACTTTCAAATTTGCATTGATGCGACACGTGGCGCCATCAGTCAGTTCTCTATACTTAGCTGATTCAGGCCTCGATCCATTTGACTTCTGTTGGACCCTAGACACATGGATAGCTAGTGTTCATTTGGAAACCCACTCTTTAGACCCAGCCTTGGTGTTGTGTTGATGAGACATGTGGAGGCTTCCGCCGACACTCTTATACTTAGTCGATTTAAACGGCCCACTTTTCCCCCTTCTTGGACCTGGGACACATGGAAGCCTCACACTCATTTGGAAACTTGCTCTAGACTTTACCTTTGAAGTTGTGTTGAGTCGACACGTGGCCCCTTCTGTCGGTTCCTTATACTTAGTCGATTTAGGCCCGCTCTGTCCCCTTTTTTGACTCTGACCATGTGGCGAGCCTGTGCTTGTTTGAGGATCCGCCCTCGGAGTCGATATTTGAAATGTGCTAAGTCGACACGTGGTACCCCCTGCTGGCTCTGCCCCATTTTGACTTTTCATCTATTGAATCTATCCTTTTCTGACCTGGGACACATGGAAACCTAACGCTTGTTCAGGGTCTCTATTTTTGGATCTTATCTTGTGAGTTGCATCGATGAGGCATGTGGCACCCTCCACGGGTCTGTGACTTTTCAACGGCCGATGAGACCCTGCGGGCTTACGGACCCGCACTTGAAAACTACATCGTTTGGGAAAAGTTTAAAAGTTCCAAAGTCCCCCATAGACCTGTCGGCCCACTTTCATATTTGGGAAAACTTTCCTCCATGGCCCTATAGGCCCACTTTTGGAAAAAAGTCATCCTCGGGCCCGCTGCCCCGCATATTCCATGTTTGGGCAAAAAGACATCTCCTGGCCTGTCGACCCACTTTTTCCACTTAGAAATAGTAATCTTTCTTCGACCCACAGGCCCTGCCATTATACTTGTGCCTTTTTTGAAAAGTGGAAAAAACCAAAATATCTCCCGTTGCCTACCGGTCCACAATTTCTATGGCAAAAAATCTTCCCTAGGCCCGTCGGCCTGCTTTTGGCAAAAATCCCCTCTAAGGCTCGACAGTCCATAACTTAAAAAATATGAAGAGTTAGAAGGACTTCTTTATATCTCTGGAAAGGGGAAGAAATTTCCTATCCCATGGAAATAATTTTAGGGGGTCTTAAGTGCTTGAAATATGTAAAAATTCATATTGAAGCACAAAAGGGGAAAATGGTGTCAGTTGACCCAAAATAGGTGTGAGCTTATTTTTGTCAACAGTTACCAACGTTTCTCTAGAAGGTTGAAAGTTGCAAGTGCTTTACCATTACAATGAGTGTCACTTGAATCCCCTTTCAAAAAATGGGGAATGCACTTCATTGGAGAAATATCATACTCTTCAAGTGTTAGCCATAGATGAATCTTGGTTGCTACTGACTACTTCACTAAATGGGTTGAGGCTATTCCCACCAAGAAAAAAACTTACCAAGTGGTCATGGAATTTATTTTAAACAATATAATTTGTATATTTGGGGTTCCCGTCAAAATATTTGCTGAAAATTCTATAATATTTAGGGCTAAACCATTAACAACTATGTGTAAGGAATATGTCATCAACTTGGCCTATGCATAAAACTACAATCCACAAGGAAATGACCAAGCTGAGTCAAGCAACAAAAATCTTCTTAAGATACTCCACAGGAAATTGGAAGTTAATAAAATAAAATGGGGTGAACAACTTAAATTTTCCTTATGGGAAGACCAAGTTACTACTAAAAGAGCTACTGGAAATATTCCTTTTGAGTTATTCTATGGAGTCCAAGATATTTTTTCTTTACATATGCAGTTGTCTTCCTATTAGTTCATGTAACAACTTGGAGATGAAGGTGAAGTGGACCCTTATGAAGCAAAGATGAATCAAATCATAGAAATAGACAAAGAGAGAAGAAAATATCATCAAAAGAACTTGAAGTTTTAGGGAAAGGCTTAAAAGGATATTTAATAAGAAAGTGACCCCAAGAGAGTTTAATATCGGATATTTATTCTTGTTGTGGGACCGCTTGCATGAAGACAAGAGAAAACTTGGAAATTTTGATTCCTTGTGGATGTGTCCATACTCTATTGATATCAGAATTGGGGAACACACTTTTTCCTTGAAGGACGTAGAAGGAGATTTTTTGGAATTTTCTGTCAACAGATAAACATCTTAAGCACTTCTTAGACTGAATATGGTCATGTATGACATTTTGTATAGTGTTTTTATTGTTTGCTTTTGTTTCCTTTTTTTTTTTCTAGTCTACAGTGACCAATTGTTCTAGTGTTTTAGTCATTTGTTGTGTGTATCTGATTATAAGGCCATGTGTGTGTTTCTGTTATGACTATGATTTCCCAATGGATTAAGGAACCTAGTCTATAAGTCAAATTATTTGTTTGGTTCTTGTGGAACCTGCGGGGGGTGCCCATCCCTGAGTTAGAGCTGATGTTGGTGCTTGTTTAAACTCGCCCCTTTTTAATTTGAAATGCACCTCCAAAAAATTTCATGCCATGTCTACGGAAATGATAATTTCAAGTAAAATTTGTTAAACAATTTTATCAATCCCTACACAAATCTCCTGGTGTGTTTCCCTTTGTTAATCCTTATGTAAATTACATTCTGTTTCCCAACACCCAAAGGAAAGTGGCATTTTTTGGTTTGCTTCACTATATCAGACCTAATTTGGATGTTTGCATAGGTAATGTAAATATGCAAGGCTCAAAATAATTCTTAAACTCTTATAAGATACTCCAAGGAATAATCACGTAAGTACAATGTAAAGTGTGGACACATCCCTATTCCCCAAAAGAAAACAGGTGAAAAGGTATTATTGGAGAAGGGAGAACGAGTCTTTATTTGCCTTGGCACTTTACACCTGATTGAGTGCAAAGTGAAGTTGTAAATCTCGAAACTCGAAGAAAGATGTGTGTCATCTCGGTAGTCAAACTCAACAATGGTTAACTAGGTCAAGCTAAAGGTTTTACATCCCTTTGACAAATAAGTAAGAGGAAAGAAATATGTGAAGAGGAAAGTGGGTAAGCCAAGAAAAATGGGAACAAAGACTCATGAATTTTTGGGGTGTGCAGTTGATAAAAAAACCAAGGCCCGAACGACTTAGGAGCATGAACTAGGCATATGGCATACACGGGAACAAAGAAGGAAGTGCATTTTACATGTTACAATAATGAGTGTGCATGTCATTTTACAAAAATATTTTGAAGCCCGTTAGTACAACGAAAGAGGTGATTCATTAATACACTAGTTGTACGGTAGTAAATCCCATTAATGCAAAGGAATTGATGTAGGAGAGATACATGGGTGATAGGATGTGAAAATATTGCAATGGTTAAAAAGAAAGAAAAAGATGAAAATTACGAAAACTCCCCACGAAATGTAATCTTCAGTATTAATGCATAAATACTATGAGCCATTAATAAGGAAAATTATTATAAAGTATTGTAATGATGAATCCAATATATGAATGTTTTGAATATATTTTTAAGTATCAATGGATAACTGAAGAAACAATCAAACCTAAGGATCAGAATTTACTTGCAGTGCCTTCTTAGTTAAGTTCCTGAGCAAGTAATTAGAGCTTTGGTGGAAAGGTAAGTACATCAGTTCCTATATTTTCTATCATATTTGAGAGATGGTTTGGTTTGGTTTTTTCTTGAAAATAGGTGTGATAGAATTAAACTAGAATCATGAAGATCCATGTGGTACCCTCAAAAATCAATTTCCATCCTTAGTTCTCCTCTAGAAAGAATTGCGGATTCTGATATTGCATCCTACGATTTAGAAGATTTTAAGAAGAGGTTGCACTCCCCTGAAAGAAGTAATGTCATGAACCAAATAGCTAACAGTCCTATTGACCTCGTTTCTACATTCCCTCCCGCTATGCCATGCCCAAAGCTCGTATGGGTATGTGCTCAACACTATGATTCTACAACTAGAGAAGTTCTTGATGGAAGGGGAGATTTGGTTTTATCTTTCTAGGAGTAGGCATTTGATAGAATGTTGGGTTTTCCTCCCACAAATGAGGAGGGGGATATTACCAAGGACTTATCATAGGAGTACTAGAACTCACATTTAAATAAATGGATGAAAACCATGAATGAACAATGGTTGAATAGTCCTTGAACTTTTGGCCCTAGAATGATGAAGAAGTTGAATAGGGATGAATTTATTGAGGAAGACAGAGATGTGATTACACTTGTTGAACCAAATAATGGTTATGGAATCTACTGCTTTCTTTTAGGAATGGATGTTCCAATTCATTCAGGTGATACTCATAAACAAAAATCCTCTCCCTTGGGATGAGATCAAAAGTAACCGTATTCATGAACAAATGATGGGAGTTGAGTAGATTACAAAAGGCTAAAAACCTGGAATGGATGAATTATTCATGACTTACTTACCTTGTTTATAACATTGATTTTCATAAAAAAATTCCAGAATTGCTAATGGATGGGGAACTTAACAGTTCCAAGGTTGTATGATGTTTTCTATCAGCTAAGATTGGAAAGCTATGATATGTATTACATAAACATTACCAATCACTTCTTTGCACCTACAATCTATTTATATCACCCGAACTGGGAGACTAAAAGAATTCTCCCTGATGCTAAGAGAGTCATTACTCAATACGGGTGTTATTTCATACAATTTAGGACTTATTCATATATCAGGGTTAGTGGTTTTGATGGGAAACCCTATGTGCTACCCAGGTGTGTAAATGACAAATGGGCATTAATGAAATTGGTCAGAACAATTATTATTAGTACATCAATTCATTTCCCAAAAGAAACTTACATCCCCAATAAAATTTCCCATAGTCATAGGGAATTACACTTGTCTCAAACATCCATAGAAATAAAAAATGTTAGAAGGAGAGATGGATAGGTGCATGATGGATAAATTTGACGACAAAAAGCACTATGATATAAAATATATCTTACATAGTATTGCGGCCACTCAAGAAGAACACAAACCTTATTATGACGATTTCTGGATGAACTGTGAAGATGAAAGGGAAGTCAGATGAAGATAACATTCAAGAATGACCTTTTCCTAAATGATTGATTTTGGGGTTATCCAAACTCTTGAAGGGTTAGAAGGATGATGGTAATGTGATTAGTGAAGAATACATATGAGACAATATTTCTTCTCATCCTTTGCCACCAATCAAATGGAACGTTTAGTGAGAAAAAATATAACCAAGAAAAGACTGCAAATCCCATCCATGACTCTCCATAAGGTGGTTATTTTCAAAAGGAGAGGACATAAATTACCAAGAAACCCCATTATTAAGAGAGTATAGAAATAGAAATCTCGTTGATGATGTTCTTCCGCCCATTTTGGAGGATTTAATGCTACTAGAGAAGTTTAATGGAGGCATAAATATTAAGAAGTTGGACTCATTTCCAGTAACATGTGATGTAAGAGCCTTGGATAGAAGACTCAGAACTCCCCCTCCAAGAAACATGAAGAACTAAGAGAAATAATTCATAAAGGTATGGTTGAGGGTCCTATTGTTCATGCTACTCCCCTATAGATTGTTCTAGTATTTGCTTCGGGATCCAAAGGAAAATAGAAAGTGATGGAACCCACTCTTAAGAAGCATAAGGAGGAAAAATTATTTGAGATTTCTCATGGGTTTCAAACACAAAAGACTAGTCTGTAGGGATCAGAATGAGGATAAACATGTCTCCAGATTCGAAAAGAGGAAGTGAACTAAAACATTTAAATGGGTTGATTTGGAGGAGAAAGAAACCCCTAGAATAGGTAATGAGTCTTGATGTTCCTCTTGTCTCATCTGTTATCACCTAGTATCCTATAAATTTTCTTGTTGAGAAAATTTTACCTATGAAAACAAACCTTTCCATTCCAATAGCTCCAGTTACTTCACCTATCAAGGAACAAACCCTCATGAATGCTCCTATACTCGATGCCTCAATATTCCACAAGTAGCATGTTGAGGCCACTCCAAAGAGCCAACTCTAAGTAGTGTGGCAACATAAGAAGAAGAAGAGTATTAGACATGAAGCAAAACTTCATGTTGAGGAAGTTCCAAGTACAAGAAGAAACTTCAGATGTCACATGTTGCAGAAGTACCTCAAGACTACTGAAGTAAATGTAAATTATTAAAGCTCGCATCCCTATAATCTGAATTTATCTCCTAGAAAACCAGCAAGATGATTATGTTCCTAGTATGAAAACAAGTGAGGACTTCAAAATGAATAGAGAAGGAAGTTGGTGACCAAAATCCCCCAATAGTTGAAGAGATAGGGGACCAATCTGAACCTATGGATGGAATTGAGGGTCAGGGTGACTCATAGGACTAGATACCCAAGAGGAACCTATACACATAGCTTCAGAAGGTATATCTATGCCTTCTTCCTCTTCCAAATCCCTTTTAGTTATCCCTGTGGCTCTAGTTCTAAAATCACTAGATGAACATTGAGTCTCCTTTAAGAGAATGGATAAGTAATACTCTCCCAAAGAAGAAGAAGGTGGAAATACAATTTGAATGACGATGATCTACAGAGCTTGGCTCTCCTCAATCTAAAGATACCACCTAAAAAATTAAGAATTATTTCTAAGGGAACTTTGAGCAAGAAAGGAGAAAGATTCATGGATGTGGCAACTCCCAAAGCTGGTGTGCTTTGAGGGGAAGCATCCTCATCTGATTTTTAGGTCTTCCAGGATCTCATTAGGTAAGCCTTCTACTGAAGAAATGAAATATGATTTTTCTATAGTAGTAGAAGGGGTATTCCAAAGGATTGATGAGTTCAAAGAAATTAAGAAGGAGCTAAAGGCCAAGAATGAGGCACTATCCAATTTGGTCAGAAAATTGACTAGAACTCACAAAGAAGGACAATTTTGAAGTCCCGAAGATATAACTAATGATGATATTAAAAGAATAGATGACTTAAGAGAAAGAGGGGATGCCACTATCCAATGGGAAAATGATTTGGTTTCCACGGGTGAATCACTAATCATCAGAATATGTAAAAAAGTATTCCTATATTCATGAAAAGGTAGAAGAAACCAAGGCATTAATGGATAAATGTGACACTAAGAAATTAATGTGCAGTGATATGCTACCAAAAATGGAAGCTATCAAAAAATTAGGTGATGACATGGTTGTTAGAGAAGGTATTGTGTCTCTTGATTCTATAGGAATTCAACAAGAATATTACAATATGGAAAAGGTAAGAGTGGATATTTTAAAATTCTTGATAAATTGAGAGACAAAACAATGGATTATATCGGTGGCCTTCATGCTCCGATAGATAAATTAATTGGGACAGACAGTGGAGAAACAATTATAATAGAGAGAAATGAAAATTTGATTAGAATTTTAGAGAATATGTTATGGGTAAACCAGGAGAGCCGTGGGTTTTCATTTTATCTCTTATGTAATACTGGGCATACGTTGAGTTAAAAATTTACAAATTTACAAAGAGGATAAAGAAAGAAAAGTTTTCCTTTTTGGAGATTGATGAAATAAGTACGAAACATGAAGTAATTTTCAATTACAACTCAGGGTTTAATGAGGAAGTTATTAGTAAAATGTTTGAAAATTATGATTCCTATAAAGACAGAGTAGGTGAAATCTCAAGTCAATCCACTAGAAAGGGGCCATAAAAAGTAAAAGAAGAGTGACAGAGTTTGTTATAAGTAAAATAATATCTTTTATATCTCCTCTAGGTGTCACCACATGTTTTTCACTCAGTCTATTCAGGAGAAAAAGGGAATATTTTCAATTGGCAGATAATTCCTCTACAGATTTTGATTTTGATGTGTTTTTGGGGGGAAATTTAGTTGAATAGTTGTAAGTATGAGGGGTTTGTTCTCATATCAAAGGGGTTTTTTTGTAAACTTTTACAAAGAACAAGAATTGCTATTTTTTTTTTGTGATATTGCTTAAAATTGTCTGGAAGAAAATACATTTTAAGTTTACTCTTTCAAATTCAAATGTTAAGATGATTATAGTGTATAGTAATTAACAGGCATTGAGATCATTTGTTTTCATGTTCCCTTGTCAATAATTTGGTATATTAGAATGAAATTTATCTAACTATGAGTTTGGATTACATATTTTGGATCTCATGTACTGAAAACTCATTTGATCAATTGCATTTTCTTTTGCAATTATGTATTTTTTCCTTCTCTAAATTACTTTAGGTTTTTCCTTATTGATTAATATTCGGTCATTTTTTCAATATTGTGGTGTGAGCCTTTACTTTACAATATTGAATGTGATTATAAAATCCTTGCTAAAATCATTATGTCGATGGATTTCTGTAAGCTTTCAAGTGTATCTTAAGCATATGAGACCAAAAGCAAAAAATACTTCATTGAAATATTTCCATGAGCTTTTATGCTAAGTATTTTAAGGATTGTGTGAAAAAATTGTCATAAATTGAGTATAAATGAATGAAAAGCTTTTCTTTAAATGGAAACTGTGACTTATTGATGAATCATTCTTTATTGTCCTAGATGTCATGAATGTCTGAGCAAGTACTGTGAGCAGTGTTATTAAGTGATGTATCATCTTAAAAATCCCCCATCCTTCTAAAAAAAACATAATCCGAGTCTCATCTTACAATATAAACCTTTTTTCTACCATCATGTTGTGTTCTTTACAAATATTAGTAAAGGGAGCCTTTGATCTTTGTCCCCTTTCATCAAAAATTCAACAGCAATGGAGCTTGTTTGTCTTTAGTAACTTGTGTCTTATCAATTCAGTATATACACAAATTTATGTCACAACTTGTGAGAGTGAAGTGTTGTATTCATGGCCATTCTTGTCCCAAACTGATCTGTTTCCCTATAAAATATTTAGAAGTAAAATATGTATCCCTTCTACTTTGTTTCCAGTTACCCCTTAGGTTCTCTCACGTCGATCAAAGGCAGGACCGAAAGTAGTAGGGTTAGCCATTCCTTTTGTATGTGTCACCCAATCCCTCCAAAGCTTGGTCTCAATAATTATGTAAGATTTTTCCCTGGCTAAAAATAACATAAAATTTTCAAGCCTAACATTCTTAAAATTTCCTTAGTCTATTTGCTGAAATTTCTTGGCCCAAAAGGAGGTGTGAATTTGGGTACCAAAACATCTACTATAGTATATGTGTAACTATTTTGATTGTGAGTTTTTTAATTGATCTATCTTGTTTTAATTCTTCTGTTTTATGCTTGATTCCAACCCTTCCTTTACCCTATTGAATACTATTCCGCTACCTTTTCATTTCCTTTTTATTTCCTTGTCAAACCACCTTGTTCTTCATGAAAAAACACATTTTTTTCTACCCTAATGAACAAAAACATGATCCCTTTCAGCTATTCTATGTATCTCTATTAAATGTGCTCCATATTCAGCTCTTCTATATATATCTCTTGATACAGTTTCATACTTTTTCGTTCTTGTTCTTGCGACAAATTTTCCCGATAATTTATGCATGTGTCCCTAATTGTGAAACACGCATCGCATAGTCACATTTTTTGAATCAAAATATTTTATGAGACCCAAATTAATTATTTAGATCTTCCTTTTGACTACCTTTATTTTTTTATTAAGATGATACAAATAAACATGACTAATTATTAAATTTTACTTTTTTGTATGGTTACCTCATTGACATTTAGGGAAGATTCTTGAGAATGTGTCTAAGAGGTTAAAAAATTACTTTAAAACTATATAACTATATTAATTATTCAATTTTATGACATAATATTTTAATTACATATAATTTCCCATATAGAAATAGTCAAAGGTAATACCATCGGCCCATTTAGTTTTTTATAATGTTGGGTATATTTATTAGGATTGACATATATACATGTATGGACAAAAACAATATATACGCGTACATATTGTCAAATATAAATATTATTCAATTTTTTTTTAAGTAAATATTTCCTATTACACCCACTAGGTTATGCCAAAAAATCACATAGCTTTTTGGTTGTCATTACATAATTCTTTATTTTGACCACCACCTTATGAAATCAGCAATCTATTTTGAATTAAATGTGAAACCAAAGAATAATAGATTTCATATAAAACATAAATTTTAATATGTTGTGTATTATTGCAGATAGATAGAATTTTGTAAAATATATTAACACATGATTGTACACGTAGATGTATGTATCTATATATAAAAACTCGATATTTATTCGACATTGTGTGCATATTTCCAATTTGATAACTCCTATATATATAAAACCAATCATGAAATAGATTTCTAGCCTAGCGGCCGTTGGGTTATAATTCTTCCATTTTAATCTAAACTATTTACAATTCACTATCATTATATAATATTATTTTTAACTACATAAAACTCTCTTATGTAGTGAAATTTTTTAGATTGGAGGCACTTATGCTATGTCTATTCAATCTTTTTTTTAGCCAAAAAATTATGAGTAGCTTAGCAGTCGCATAACACAATCGTTTTTTGTTTTACTATAGGAAAAAATTCGTTATTAATGGTATTATGTTATAAATACTTTGGTTCTATATTAGTTAAGCCTAGTGATAGCTAGCCTATATTTCTCTTTTTTAATTGCAAAGAATAACAATTTAGGTTTATAATACCAAATCATTATAAACATGATATAATTACCTTTATGGATAGCTTAGTGGTCATTAAGCTCCAACTATTAGATCTACACATTATTAAAAAACATGTTGTATAGATTTGCAACCACTAGTCTAAGTTTCTTGAATTGTCATTAAAAAAAATCCATCTAATTCTTGTCACAAATGTAAAGTATTTAAAATAATATATCTCCTTGGCTCTTTTTCATTATTTATAATTGTATCATATTCGTTGGACCATTCGTGGTGAAGCCAAGTGTTGCACTACATACCCTCAGGAGGGATCAATCCTTATGTGATTCTCATAAGATATTATATATCTCGGTATATTTATAAATGGATGACATAAAACATTTGTTATTAGTCATTATTTCTTATTAAAGGGAATGCCTAGTGGGAATTAAGCTCCATTACAAAAATTAGATAGTTAAACGTTGTATACAAAATATGAAACAATGTGAAAGAGCTCCACATGAGTATATTTCTCTAACAAATGAAAGTTATAATTTTAGAGTCTAGTGGTCACTAGGTAATGAATCAAGTAAATATCATGTATAAATCTTTATTTTTGGAAAAACAAATATATATACCCTAGCATTCATGTGACATTTTTGAAGTGGAAATTTTTTAGTCAAAGTTTTATTATATGGATTTAAAAAATTAAAGAAATATATTTTAAGCTTTTTGGTTGTTAGGTAATGCCACAACATAATATATGGAGCTTAGCGGTCTCTAGGATTAAAAAAATTAAAGTAAGATATTTTGAGCTTAGTGACCACTAGGTCATACCACAATATAATATTTGGATCTTAGTGGTCACTAGGTAGTTTTTGATGTACAAATAATATAGATAGGTATAACATTTGAAATATTTATTTGAATTATTATATATGTTTGTTTGTACTTTACATATGTATACGCGTCTTGAACTGTCATAAAAGAAAAAACAATATGTCTAATTCTTGTTGCAAATGTAATGCATTTAAAATAATATATCTCTTTAGCTCTTTTTCATTGTTTATAATTGTATCATATTGGTTAGATTATCTCTGGTGGAGCCAAGTGTTGTACTACATACCTTCGAGAGGGATCAAGCCTTATATAGTTCTCAAAAGACACACACACACACACACACACATGTATCTTTATAAACGGACAACATAAAACATTTTTCGGTAGTCATTATTATTTAAAGGAATACTCAACAAACGCTAAGCTTGATTACTAAAAAAAATTAGTCAAATGTTGTATTCAAAATATGAAATAATGTGAAATATGAGTGTAGCGGACATTTCATAGTCTGTATGATTATATTGATCTAGTAAATAAAGTTATACTTTTAAAGCATTAATGGTTTTAGGTGATGCATCAAGTAAGATATTTTGAGCCTAGCGGTTGCTAGGGCATACCACAACATAATATTCAAAGATTAGCAGTCATTAGGTAGTTTTGGATGTACAATTATTATAAAACTAAACGAAATGTTGCAGAAAGTGGCATTTTCATGTGCATGTGTAGATAGATATAACATTCGGAATATTTATTGGAATTGTTATATATTTATGTCTATAATTCATAAATTTATATGAAAACATATAATAAATTATAAATATTAATCAATTTACATGTTATACATATTTCATTTCCTGCTCGTTATGCTCAAATACTTCCACTCAGAAATCGTTACAGTTTATTCTTAACTATGGGTCGGTGTGATCTAAACCCGGAAGTGAAGTTACATCCTGAGTTGGTTAGGCTTGTTTGGGTCTTGTTGTGATGTGTTGCTTTCCCACTACTATAATGGCTTCCTTAAAAATATTCTAATATTTATCTAGACATACTAATTTCATAACAGGATTTTTAAAGAGAATAAGAGCCTTGCCAATCAAAACTTGATTTGTAACATTTACTTTTCCTATGACTTTCTTCAAAGTCTCTATCTTTTGGATTTTTCCCATGTTTGGGAGACAATCTCAATGACCTACAAAGTTTCTCCTTCATTTTATTTTATTATATTCCTTTGGAAACTAACCAAAAATTATTTAAGTAATATATAAAACTCTTCAGTAGATGCCAATAAATGGTTTTTATTAAAAATTTACCATAAGTGAGGCTTCTGCGAAAATATGATTTCCTCTCTATATGATGTCATCATACTAGAGAGATATTTTTCTTAATTGGTCATTTAATTCCTTGATATATATGGCACATGTCTAACCTATATCAATATCGTCTATGGTGACAATTGAAGGGTTCTCACAAATTACTTGCTCAATATCTTGTGCCATATATATTTACATTTTATGCATCCTTTCCATTGTTTCAATCATATTTTTGGTTTTCTTTAGGTAGGCTTATTCCCTCATATTTTCCTTGATGCACTCCTTTATAACATTATAAATGCCATTAAATTCCTCTTCAACATCATAAATAGTACCCTTGGGAACTATGGACTTTAATTGAGTTTCAAGTTCTTTATTTCGAGCACTTACTCCTCTCACTACTTCTACTGTTACCTTAATTGTAGCCCTTATCAAGGACTCTGGATATTCCTAATATTATACCGCATGTGAAACTTTATCTTTCCTTTTCTTTGTAAGAGAGAAGAGTTCTTCTAAATTTTCATGCCAAATTATGTCTTATTATGTTGAATTCTTATTTTTGGTTACCCTTTTCAAGGTTCCTGTTCTAAGATTGAATTCAATGTTTACTAAGGGATCTTTTTGTACATACCAATCTTGTTGTTATTTATGAGAAATTACAACTTGTTTAACCCAATCTTGTTTAGATTCATGTGGATTGGTAGGAGTAGGTTGATCTAGTTTCATTAGTGCTGCCCTTGCTAAGGTTTCAATGTCTATTGCCTCTTCTTATTCATTTAAATAATTCAAGGAATAGGCATAAAAAATAGGAGCTTTAGTAAGTGTAGACCTAACTTCTTAAACCTTGGATAGAGTTTTAATTAGTGCATGAAATCTTAGAGGAGATGGAGAAGGTGGAGTATGAGGATTTTCTAAAGGCTCTAAATATAATGTTATCTTTGTCTTTATAGACTCTTTTTTAATAGTTCCTCTCAGAGGGGGAAGTGCCCCTTATCATCTTTATGTTTACCTAAACTAGGATACCATCTATTTGGGTACTCCATACCCAATCATTGACACCATCCTTGTGTTCATAGGCTATAATTATATGTCCCCTAAGTGAATCTATGTATTTCACCATTCTTTTCCTAGGATCATATTACCTTAGAGGGTGTTGGGGAAGATGGAATGAATTTCTACGTATTATTGTAGCTTTAAAATCAGTTCACCTATTGAATACCCAAAGTACTATATTAACTGAGAAGGGGGGTGTGTTCTAAGATTATTCTCTTTACAATTTCCAATAATACCATTGCAAATATAATATGCCACATCTTGTTCTACCAATTTTCAGGCATATAATATGACAACTATAAAGGAGGTGTAAGGAGTCCCTCAATCATATTAACAATATAATCTGGATATAAGAATACAACTCCCATTTGTCTTATGGAAGTGGGGGTTCCATCAGATACTTTGGATTTCATTGTTTCATGCATTTCTTGGTAAAGAGTGGGACACAAATAAGTGCATATCTTTAATATGATACCCGAACCGATGGGCATACAAGTTTGAATACAATTTATTTATTAGAAAAGGGCATGAAAGAAGCCATATTTCACATAAATATGGACAGTTGAGAACATCATAGACTACATCCATAAGATAGGAATCTGTGTAAAAAGGTTTCTTATCATCCACAAAAAACTTTCTTTGGGCCACCAAATTGGAAGTAACCATTTACCCTAAAGAAAGAATCTTACCTCCATTAATAATCATAGAAAGTAAAGGTATCCAAGCTATATCAACCTTAGAGATAGAATTTTTTCCATATAGTATTTTCATGATGGCCATGCCAATAGGGAATTCTGGTCTAAAAATTTGAATATAGATAGCACTTAGATGAGAATCATCCATATTATCTATTGGGTCCACTACCCAATTCTGTAAAATGACTTTTACTTGCCTTGTCACAATCCATGACTCAATTGTATCTCTATTATATAGGGTATAAAGCTATGATATTTTGTAATAACCTTTGTAAGCATGCCCATCATATAAATTTATTCTATTTTTTCATGTTATAGAAAATAAGTTCCAATCCTTGGACTTAGCATGAATTAGATAGATAGCGATCAGTTCTAGAAATGGAAGTACCTCTAGTTTAAAAGCTATTTAGTAGAGAATGACTCTTTCTAATGCCCTTATGTCTTAGGACCTTAGTGCTTGATCTGATAGGATTCCCATTTTGTCTATGGCATTAACATCAATACTTTCATTCTGGAGTGTGGAAAGGATAGCTCAAATGCTTAAATTCATGATTTTAGATAGTTGGATCGAACACGGTATCTCTCATTACTCTAGTGACTGCATAGGAATATATAAATGCATCTCCATTTGATGGTGCTAGTTCTCCCACCATGATTAAGGATTAAAGTTCCATGAGAACTAAACAAAACTCCACAAAATAAACCCTAGGAAGATAGGATTAAACCTTAAGTATTAAATTTATATACATATTTGATATCAACACACATCTTATACATTATAAAATAATTTTGCAAACATGTACACACACACACACACACATATATATATATATATGAAAAAAACATACAGATTATATTTAGAGCTTAACTACATTTAAGGTTCTCCTTAAAATTTAAATGGACCACATAAAACAACCCTTTTCATTCATTAATAATTATTAAAATGAACAGCTTAGCGGCTCCAACCATTTGTTACATGTGTATTTTTAGAACTCTCTACATTTAAATGGACTACATAAAACAATCCATGGTATTCGTTAATACTTATGGTAAGGAATGACTTAGTGGCTCAAAAATATAGCATTGGAATAAAAAATGTCAGTAATGGAGCTTAGTGGATGCTGGGCATTTGGAATAACAAATGTAAACAAAGTTTGTTATGGACATTTTGAATATAATGACATTAGGGTAAGTGCACCAAGTTGGGGGACAATTAAGTGGACATCAAATCCTGAATTTTACATTAAAAACAACAAAACATAAAATTTAGTCTTCCACAGACTTGAACCATGCCGAAAAGTAAAACATATGTCATAAAAATGGTACCATTGCAAAGGGGAGACTATTAGCTTTGTAGAAATACTGCTTTTAAATTGAATAGAATAGGATAAATATCATTTTATAATTTTTTACTAATAGTAGGTCTTTAAGACACTTTTTCCCATGAATGTTTATGTCTACGTTTAAGACTACAAATTTTGGTTCACTTATCAGAATGTGATAAAACTTATACCATCCCAACTATGGAAAAATTATATACATGTTCAAAAAAAAATTATTTGATTTCAATATTATTTGATGAAGTTATGGCGGGCAAACGGAAAGTGCTCTATTTTCTTTATGTTTTCATATCACTTTCACGGAAAAAAATCATAAAAAATAAAATATTGCTAAAAAAAGTACAAAATAAAATTCATCCCAAGATAGATAGTGGCATCTAACTTCTCACCAAAGGAGAAAAATATATATCAATTTTTGGTCATCCAAATTGTGGGCAAACGGACTATAATCTTATAGGTGTTTTAAAAAAAAATACCAAGTCATTGAATTTTGAGTGTTTAATATAGCTAATATTTTCCATTTTTTTTTAAAATTAGTATTTTAGAAACTAGATTCTGGATGCTACGATTCATATTAATATAAGTTTTTCTAATTTTGAGTGTATGTATTCCTAATAATCCCTACAAGTTGATATTATGTTGTTATTTTCAATATGACGTCCACGTATGACCCCTGTTTTGTCCCCCAACTTGCTGCACTTACCCATTATATCCATGTCTATCGATAAATGTTGTCACAAATTCCATGGAGAGATTTTCTTTGTCGGGAGAAAACTTATTAAAAAATTTGATAGGGTGATCACACAACATCATAAAGAACGGACGTGTTGTCTAAAATACCCCCTTGTGATATTTTAACAACCCACATCTTCAAAATCTAGGCTTAGGAAAAACTTTACAGTTGATTCTACGTTGAGGAATTCATTTTTTAACTGTGTCGATTTTCCAAGATTTTCATGCACCATCATATGTATCATGTTCCCTATTATTCACACCAAAATTCATTCACAAAATCATGAAAAATACCTAAGTGTAAAAATTCCCCTTGTATTTCAGATTTTGGGTTTTGGGGATCAAAATGTAGTTTACATACAAATTGCTCCTCAAATCCCAAAACCTGAAATATGAAGGATTTAGTGTATTTTGGGTTCCGTGGTTCAAGTTGATGTTTACATGAAAATTGCAACTTGAAAGCCAATCCTCAAAATCCAACCTTACAAGTGCATTTCAGGTTTTGGGTTATGATTTACATTTTTCATGTAAACTACAACTTGAACCCTAAAACCTAAAACCTGATAGGCTACAAAAAGGTGGATGATTTCTTACCTTTCTTTTCAAAGGTCAATGTACACACCCAGAATTGTAGGGTACTGCACCACCGGAACAATGTTACACATACCCCAATGATAGTACAGGTCTCCTTGCAAGGTGTTCGAAATCCAGAAAAGCTCACCAAGTATACGTTTGTATCCCGTATGCCTCGCTCGGCCTCTACATGCTTTTTTTTCCCTCTGCCCCCCTTTTTCCTTGCATTTTTGTCTTCAGTGATGAGACCGCCACCTTACCTAGGCAGTGATCCTGTGACCGCCTCCTAGGATAGGGCAGCGGTCCAGTAACCGCCACCCTGTACAGGGCGACTGTCCTGTACGTTTTTTCCAGAACGCTCTGACGATTACGTAAAATGTAAATCTTCAATTTATACCCACATTCTTCAGCTACTTTTCTTTACATTTATGTTTTGGTTGCCCTGTGAATAGTGTTTCCCTTTGTTTATAGTAAAAGAGTTCAATTGAGAGTTACCCTCTGGTAAATGCATTTGCTATAAATAGCCAGCTTGTTTTTAAACAAATGGCCCCTCTCCTTCTCAATTCTATTATTCAGTCTTTTGAATTTCTCAATTAGAATTCCCATAGTTTCATGTTTTTCTTCCATTTTTGGTCTTTCTTTGTTGTTTAGAGGTCATTTGATCTTCTTGTTTCAGTCTTGCTTCATTGTTGTTCCATGCAAGTGAGTTTAGAGTAAAATAGTTTCATTTATAGATTGGAATCCATTAGAGTTGCAAGTTCTATTCTTCACAAAGGATAGTTTCAAGAACTCTTGGCGTATTTGTGTTGTATTCTCACAATAAATCCCGCTAGGAATTGCATAGTCAAGCTCTGTTCACTTGTGCTATCCCTCTCCTACTCGCATTGTATTCGGTCTATATCCAAAGCTACCATTGTTCGAATACATTCTTCTGTTGATGCTCTCATATACGTGTTTTTTCTGGATTCACGAGAACATGAAGGAATGAGGAGATCACACTGAGGGGATGAAGTCACACACAACTGGATTTGCCACTGTTTTGTAAATGCCAGGTTTGAGCTATTAAAGTTCTAGTTACAATAGAGTAGTGAATTATTTTATTTCAGTCAAAATTTCACTCTCGATATCACCAAGGAAGCTATGGGGATTGATAGTTTCTGAGAAACTGTGATTCATTCCTCACTTCTGAGGTAGGATTAAAATAATTAGTTTCTTAGATATTTAGGATAAAATCACAACTGCACAGGAAAATAGCCACACCAGGCTACTTTGTTTGTTTTACTTCTGTTACTATATTAGTTGTCCATTTTCTAAATATATTAGAGTAGCTGCTCTTAAATTTCATTAAAATACGTCATCGAAAATACAAAAATAGAAGAATACACGCATAGTTCAAATACGTCTTTCGTAATTAGTTTATTAAATTTAGTTAAAAGCTTGAATCATTTTGCATGACAATCACGGGACCTAGATAGCCTAGAGAATACATATTTGAACCAATAGTGCCTCAACCAAATCTACCCACGACACTAGTTGATATAGATCAAGACCTTAGGATACAGGTCTTTCAAGCAACGGAAGACCTACGAGTGATTAGTGAACAACTGAGAGGGTTAAATATCGAAGATGACAAAGCTTACACATTTTGGTCAAACCATCCTAACTATAGAATGCCTTAATAAAATATCTGAATGAATGTACAAGGATTCGAAAGAGAACAATTATTTGGTTGTGATCCTTTAGTTCCACAACCTGATGTAGGAGACCTCCTCATTGACATAGATACTAGCTTACGCATTCAAGTCACCAGAACACCTGTAAGGTATTCTGAGAAAATTATACAACTTCTAGTTCAAAATATAGAGGTTGAAAAGGCATATGATTACTGGATAATCAAAAGAATGGATTAATTCTTCACATGACCATAACAGGTCCACAACAACCACGAACTCATGGTTATGATCCCCAAGTCCCACAACCCAACGGGCCTAAAAATTAGTTAAGTATCGATACCAGTTTATGAACACTGGTATTTAGATCCTCACCACTCCTACCAGTTATCATAAATGTAGTTCTCCATATTAAATATAGATGTCAATCAATCTAATATTTTCTAGGCTAGACCATAAAATAACCCATAGTTCACTACGAATCCACTACACCTCCCATCACCAATTTCATGACCTTGTTTGGAGATATATACGAAGCTCCCACAAGTCACTTCCCACGTATCCAACAACCAATAAACAGGATCTCAAAAGAGCTCGACATTGATTGAAGCCTCCGAACAACTATTATATCTGAATGATCCATTACACCAATTCAGGTTAGGAAGGCCTTCTTTGACTTAGATTCGTAGATTCCATTATTGTGTATTGAGGATATAAGATTACCCAATTAGTTTGTATGTATCCATTTATATTCCACATTCACCAGCCATCTCATCATGACCTTGGGAGGTCAGGTACGAGGAAGAGTTACTTGTAGATTCCTATGCTCGCATGTCACTTTTCCATCCTATAGTCAACACATGCATCGCATGGGTGAAATTTCATCAAATACCATTTTGGAATTTTGGAGGTGCATTGCAGGCCCAAAATTTTACCCTTTGTATTTCGGGGGTCAACAAGTGCAAATCAAGTTCAAACTTTTGACAGTCTCGTGTGTTTTAGGTTTTCAGAATTCTTCCACATCAAAACATGGTGACCCAAAATGCATGTATTTTTTCACTAGCATTGCAATATCTGAAACCTAATTTCCTTTGTGTCAGGTTTCTAAAGTTGTTTTTCAAGGTCAAAGTTCCAACAGAGGCATGATTTAATAGTTCAACCACTCTTTTTTATTGAAGTATGGCACCTTGAACTTAAAATGGCCATAACTTTCTCCCAAAAGCTCTAATTTTCACAAAATTAGACTTTTTGGAAAGATCCTAGCATCCTCTACACTGTAAATACTAAATTTATTAATTTTAATGTGGTTAAGTATTTTTAAAATTGGAAATATAGTTCATCATTTAGAGGACTAATTTAAGGTTTCTCAACCACCGAGTTTGATGAGGTATGGTGCCCATTCCTTCTCCAACAAGCAAGTTGACATGGGTGAATGGATTTGACAGAGTCCCATTCATTTTTTTAATGGGCATTTAATGGATCTTCTTGGTGGATGGAAATGCAAATTTTATTTCCCTTTATTTTACCTCTTCTCTCTCTTTCTCATTTTCTATATAATTGTAAAGTGATGCTCATTCGTAAGGGTTGGACATTCTTGAAAAGCTTGTGCATTATCTTCCAAGTGTTTCCCATGTTGTATGAGTTTCAAGCCTCAGATGTGGTCTCCTCCATGGTGAATCTTACCTCTCACATTTCTTTTAATGCATCGTGTAACTCTCCAAAGAAATAAAATACTTGTATTGTGGCTATTAATCTATCGTAACTTGTATTATATTGCAATTTCTTACCTTTTATTAAACTTGTAGGTGTTTGTGTATATTTTATTCTCCTTGCAGGCTAAATCTTTTGTTGTGTTTCATTGGAAATAGAGGTTTGAAGGATTTTTTAGACTGTGGCACTCATATATGCCCTCTCCTTCATCATTTTGGTCTCCTTTTTTCCCTCTTTTGAGAGTGTCTATCCACCCTTTCTTAGTGTTATCACCTCTATTACTATAGGATTTCCCTTTTTTTTTCATTTTATCTCTCTCCCTAGTCCCTTGGGAATTTAGAGTATGGTTATATAGTTGTGTTTCCTTCATTATAAGTACTTTAGCATCAGGATTAGTTATAGGAAGCCAGCCTTCTCCACAGGATTGTCTCAATAGCAAGGTCACACACTCAAAATAATCCCATGTTGCCCAAAAACAGTGGTTGATTCCTTGGCTATATCACACATATCACGCAGTGCCTCCTCCTACATCGGGGGATCTTTATTTCCTAGTTGTTCATACTGACAATGTCTCCTCCAGTGAAATGTTCTTTATTTGATCATGATCATCATGCTACATTCTAAAAGATGTGGATGATTACTATATGAACTTTATCACCTTTATCAGACTTTCCTTCCCTATCAATAACACCAAAGTATACCTATTATGCCTGTATCAGTGCAATGTTATGTTCTACTTCTTATTTTTACTAGATACTAATCCACTCGACAAAATTAGGTTCATATCAAATGGATAACTCATATGTAAGGTATGTCCATCTTCAAGTTATTGTCTAAGCTCAGCCTCACTATACTATTTAGAGCTTAGCGGTTGCTAGGCATCATTCACTGGTCAACTAGGGGTGTGACATCGTAATTAGGTCTTACATTGGATTCATACAGTCTCAATCTGTTCAAATCTCCACGAATCAGTTCTGCATGTAGATTTCATTCACAACAATCGGATCATCTCTATCAATGGTCTAAGATACCTCCATCAACTCTGTGGTTAATAGCCTCCTCTGTAAGGAATTGATTATTGACCATCACCTAATTTCCATCTAGTGTTCCTCATGGCCTATTGAATCCTAGTAAAGGACAATCCACTCACTAATTCACTATTCACACACGTCCCGCATGATATCATTGTTCTGCTAGTCAAGTGCATCTATCTAGGTATATCTCTAGGAAATCTATGTGACATCTAGATGTATTTCACCACCTCTCTTTACAAAATCCCCATCTTAGCTATTACTAGGTAATCTCATGGAGATGATCTCAAATCTACATAGGCATCCATCACCTTCACACTCTATCTGTCAGCATACTTTTCAATCTACGGTACCACATTTTAGATACATGGATAAGGTGCCCACTGATATGTTCATGGAGTCGCTATACATATAGTTGCTGTAAACATTCACCTACACAGTGTCTGTACTCATACACCACCAGTCTTCAATTATCCTTCACACACAATTCATATCTGCTAGAAATCAGCTGGATGGGCCAATTGACATACTTTCACTTTATATCAGATAGTCTTACTGCATCGTGACACACTTGGGGGGCATCATTGTGGTCCTAGGCTGAAAATTTCAAACTAACCTTCATGCCAAGATTTTAACGATCACTATCATGTGAGTCCATGTACTAGGCTTGCTAAGCTTAGCCTCAAGTAAAATGATTTGAATCCTAGTTGTTAAAAATCATTCAAACCTTGTATAAAAACTATTGATTGCTAAGGTGCATTCAACTATGTGACTAATCTACTATGCTTTACTTAAGAGAGTCTTTGCCTTCTGTAGTTCTCAAATAAAGACTTCATTACCGATAACTCTTTACCACTCTTACGTTATTAATAGGAATTCAATCATCAATCTTCACCTGGACCATGCCCAAAATGGAGCCAAGTAACTACACTTCATACCATTTAAACATGATCATGCCATATAAATCAGTATTCTCTCAACCCAAATCATGCCCTCTACGTAAAGCATTGTATGCATGGATAACAAGAAATGTACTAGTTTAGTCCTAATTGTGTACATATCTTTATATTGATAGTCCATGTAATATCTACTACCTCACCTTTTCATTTGAGGATTTTATCCTACAGTTTTAGTTCTTCATGAGAATATTATAATTTCCCTCATATGCATACGTCTCTCACTTCATATTCAAGGTGAACTTGAATTATGACTCGTATTTAACCATTACAATTTTAAAACCTAACAAATTCCAACAAGAATTTGAAACCTTGTTTTGATCCTACTACAACCTTAATTTATCATAAATATCTTGATCTAGAAACGTGGTATTAATGAAGCTTAAATTTTAGAAACCATGGGATACATGAGAACTGATGTAATATATTTAGTAGAAGAAAATTTCATCAAATTTCACGTATAAAGTAATTGACTCAAAACAAAAATACAGAGACATGTCAGTGAGATAATTATTATTATCAAGTTATCATTTTCTATTTAACTAAAACTAGCCACAACCTTTTATCTCTAATTGGATTAGGTGCTACACGTGTCTTAGGCATAAAACTCAAAGAGAAGTGTGAATAGGATGGTTGAGAGAATATATAAATTACACTATTTATCTAGGATATTAAATTGAATTCTCAAGTTATAGACGTTTACTATATGTAAACTACTGATTCATTGTATGGGTAGAATGAACCTACACAGATTGAAACCTGTGCATATATTTTCATGTTCATTTCATATACATTTGGATAGAATTGTATTTCCCACAATTTTCTTATGATTAGAAGGAAACCACAATTTTTTTCAAGAAAAAAAATTACATTTTCTTGGTATAAACTTACCTTATACAGCATGCATGGTAATGGTCTCCAATTGGGCTCATACATCATGGATTATTTGAGTAAGGAAGTAATTTCTCATGTATTCCTACAGCCTCAATAAGGGAAATGAAGGGAAACTTTGTCTAGAAAAAAATAATAACTATCAATATATCTATGAGATTAGGAAACTAAAAGAAGGAAAAAGAAGAAAAATGGATACAAAGAGAAGAGACCATTTAATGCTTCATAGATGGGGACAGTGCTATAAAAGGGAATTTGAAACCAAATAAAAGTCATCTAGTCAGAGTAACTGTAGAGTGATTGAAGAAGGAGAAATGTAATCTCTCCTGCAGAAATAGAAGAAAAGCCTATAAGAATAAGATTAAATATATTGATAGCATGCTACAATGAAGACATGTGAAACTTGATCAGTTTTACATTAAGCTAGTATCCCCGCAAGGAGGTGTCCCCTATGTTTCCCAATAAAGGAATATGATAGATAGTTTACTACAGATATGCACATAAATATGATGTACGATAGTAGAAGATTATAATATAGCTAATTTATTTAGATCTTCACTGAGGTAATTGTAATCCCTTAACCTCAAAGAATACTGACTTTTGGGATAACATCCATGATCACCTTGCATCAAATAAAGGATGGAAGTGATTTACAATGAAGTACATCATACTATTATATCCACATAGGATAGTAGAAAGATAAAAATAAACCTATCTCTAGGATATATTCCTAAATTGAGTGAGATATCTGAACTGATTAATTTCCCTTGGGATTATTCTGAATGGTACTAGGACACTTTGATATAGTAATCCTTTATTGCATATTCCTTATTATGGTGATCATAAGTTAGTGCCAACCTTATGCATTTTTATCTGATCATTACCCATCTGAGTTAAGTGAATCAAGAAATACCTAAGAAATGGAAGTCACTTATTGTAAGGAATAAGATCATATCTATGAGGGGACATCCTTTTCACATACCCTCTCTAGGTAGTAGTCAAGTAGAGCATCTGAAATTTGGAGAGTGTTCCCAATATTAGATGCACATGATTCTCTAAGTATAGATTAATATTTTTTGAATCAACAATATTCAAAATCCAGTAGTGAATATTCATATTCTAAAGAGTCCAATGAAGCACTACCATAGGTAGGTCTTAAAATTTGCTTGAGTTTAAATGTCTACATGAAACCAATAATCTAATTTCATGAGCACATATCATATTCTAGTATTATTTTCAACATCAACACATTTTGTCTACTGCAAACAAATCCATGAGGTTATCTAGGTGAAATGACATGAAATGCAACTCATTATACCCAATTTAGTATGTCAGTCCTTAAATGCATTAAGCATAGGTCAATCTAATTTATGAAAATTACTTATTGAACTATCAAAGATGTGTGGGGTAGCCTAAGGGAGTGCATCCTCAATGTAGAATTCTAGTCTAGAACTTGTTTGCGCAGATCCTACAAGCACATTAAATGGAATATATGCTTTCAATATTCATATCACAACCTATTCTATGAGCTCACATTCAGAGTGAGCCAAACATTTACAAGAAGTCGTGTGCACTTCTCTTACTCAAGAATTTATTGAGGGAAAAGTACATGTCAAGGACTATGCACTATTTCTAGTGTGTCATTTTATCAAGAATGATGCCAAAACACTTAGGGAATCTGATGATGGATGTATGATATGATGCTTGGTTTCATATGCGTTTGAACAAAAAAAATATTTAATTGCTTGATTAGACCATCAAATTTGGTTAGTTGTCTAGAGGGACTGCACAGTAAGATCCATTATACAATTACACATATTTTCATAATTTTACTAAGGGATTCCTGGTAAAAGACAGTACCATTTTTTTAATATCCAGGGTAGATAAGATTAAATATTATCATGAAACTGGTGATCATATTTTTCAGCACACGCCCTACTCAAATTTTTCAATGTAATGAAGGGAGTGGCGTGCTTCTATAAAGACGAAGAGAATAGAAAGGTGAATGTGCTTCCCAAAAGCTTCAAAACTTCAGAGTCAAAAATATATACTGAAATTAAATGTCAATTTATGGTGACATAAATTTGCCAGATCCAACCACCACTTTCTTTGGAAGATATTAAATGGCACACGTATGGTGTTACATTGATTTAGATAATGTTTTGTTTAATGGATAATTAATGTGGAGGAAACTGCCAGATTAATTAGCATTTCACCTTAGCAATAGTGTATTTTATTAGAAAATGCTCTTTGGGAAAACACCCGTAAGAATTAATGTAAGAATTTTATAATATAAATTTATAATGTATGAAGTTTTAGTAATATTTTTATAACTTTTATAACATTTGATAACACCCCAAACTTTTAAAAGCAAATAGTATGACTAATTAGAAAAGGCTAACACCATGGCCACCTATAGCCAAGATTTAAGTTTTAGGAATGTAACATCAATGATCAAAGCTTAAAAGCATGCTATGAATGTAAACTAAATGGAATTAAAAACTAATCTACAAAGTATCCTTACTATGTATTGAATTGTTAAACTAACATAGAACTAAATAGATCTAAGAGGGAAATCAAATTGGGATTTGTTGATACTCCAATAAAGGTGAAATGGTCTCTCCAACAATTACTATAAGATCATATTGGATACCCATCTACTAACCCCATTGAAAAATTTAGGCAAGGATTGAGCTTGGATATAAATCATATTTCTTATATGAGATGCAAATCAAAGCATGGTGTAAAGTTTAAAGGTATGTGGTGAGTAATTTTTAATAGTTTTCTCCTTTCAGGAAAACTATAATCTTGGTGCATGTGGCACTAAAAGGAAAAAATTAGATTTAGGAATTTCTAAGTCATGATTAAGCTTTGCTAATCACAATTAGTGAATTAACAAGTGATAAAGATGAGAGGAGCCTCAAACAACCGCTTAGGGTCAATTAGGAGGATCAGGATAAGATTTTGAAGCTTGATGAGATGCTGTGGAGGGAAATGGGGTGATTTTTGAGTGGTTGGAAGAGAGGTTTGAGCCAATAATAGGGCATATTGACCAGAACAAGGGAAAACTAGGCTTAATTAGCTAATAATCATCAAATTGTCTGTTTGGAAGAGGATTTTTACTTACGATGTCGTCATAAATTGGCATCCTCAATGCAAAAGTGGGTTAGGAAATGAATATTGTGTTGTTAATTGGCCAAAATTGTAATAAAAATTAGTTAATTATTAGAGATCACTAATTATAATAGAATTGGTAATAATGAAAATGATTTGCGTGTGTTTTGGAAATAATATTGTGAAAGTCAGTAATTTAGGTGTTTACAATTTCCTGTTGTTTGAGGTGAAGTAAATAACTTCTCTTCAAATATAGTAGACAAGACATAAAAAAGTAAATTTTTGAAGAAAAATTAGTAGAATGAAGGATGCCCCCCTAGCATGTCAATGGGGTGATAGAAGAATTCAATCGATGATCGAAAATATGATTGAAACGGATAGAAGAAATAGGATAGGAATAAACATAATTGTTTATTACCCCAAGTGATTTGGAAGAAAAATTAATAGTGATAAGACATGAAAGTGGAGAATAGGAATAGATCTTTGCATCCAATCTTCAATAAGAAACTTTTATTTCATCATGTTTCCCCTATGATCTACATCATCAGCCCTTATTCAAATAAAAAAAAGTGTAAAATACATGAAAAGCTATATTACTAATATTTGTTCATTGTTTGTTGACGAGAAAATTTGTCGAGAACAAATTTATGGGTTTCTTGCCAACTCTCCGGGAATCTAATTCACTCTACTTAAACAATGCAGCCATCATATATGCATGTGTGAGTAAGGTGAATTTTATCCAGGTTGGCCTTGTGGATGGGGATCCAACATAGGCACTCTACTGACCATGCAGAAAATCTTGTAGATATCTGCAAGAGAGGAATTTTCTAAGAGAGTGGGAAAGGGAGTGAGAATGTTAGATAAGATAACTAATGTTGCAAGTAGAAAATCATATTCTTACATACACTAGTTAGAAGTTACAACACATGCATTAGAATTAGGAAGAAACAATATTACAAATAGCAACAAGACCAATTAGAATTTAATGAGCACAAAGTATCAATAAATCCATTAGTCAAAAAAATAGAAACTCCTTCTTGTATTGATGCTTAAACAAAAAATTGTACATAGTATGAAAATGGAAGACATTTGAGAATAGGGGAAATGGAATAATTTTCTATCTCTTTGCTCTTTTCACAAGGATATCTCTCTCATGAATTCACAAAAACATCTCAGACTTCTAAGAATACCCTCAAATGAGGAGCTTGTTACAATTTATAGAAGAAAAACAACTCTTCATCTTCCTGGCGACCTTTCATATGTCATATTTTTTTTATTGTAGGTTGTTCATATTCCTATAAAATATTAATTCCCTTTTATAAAATCAAGGTGAATTAAATGTTTACATTATGGTTCTAAATTCATTTAAAGATATATTAAAAAGTGCAAACCCCAACATAAAATTATAACATTAAAGAGAGATAATGTTGGGAGGGAAGAGAAGAGAGAGAAAGAGGAGGAAGAAGAAGGAAGAAGAAAGGAGAATAATCATGAAAAATAATGAGCCACTCCAATGGATCTGATCTCTCTCCCTGATAGGTATCCATCTCGTGTTGCTGAGAAGATATTTATTCCTCCAAATTTCTTACTAAAATGAGATGATGTAGGTTCCACTTTGTCTGCATGAGGAATGCAAACATATCTTAAATTCTCTTTCCATCCATCAGACACACTATTAATATATTTGCACTTTTTGAACCATGATGGATGTTTCTCTGTGATAACTGCAATGGCGGCCCGAATCTCTCAGAGGAACTCTAGGGTATCCTTAGTGAAGGATTTCTTGTCTCTTTCGTGACATATTCCTTAAATGGACCAATCAAATCATCGGTAGTTATGCCTTCTCCCATTGCAGGTACTCTAAGTTTCTAGATTTGATGATTAATATTATCCTGCAATTTGTATAATTGTTCCTCCTTTTCATCCAACTCAGTGACGGCCCGATTGATTGCATCAAACCTGATTGCTAAGGCCTTTTCCCATATGCGTGAAAAATCTTCAAAAGGATTCCCAAAAATCTTCTTATTGATCAACTTATGAGCGCGAGTGTTTCTCATTTCACTCACTACTAGACCCAGAGGATCCTAGTAGTCCCTTTCTTTCTCCAAGTCTTCTTTGAGTTCCCGCATCATGTTTGTTATTGCACACATGTAGGAAAAGTTATTGACTACCTCTTGGAGAATTGACTTTCCCTTTATGGAAATTTAACTGATCCATTCATTATTACCTCATCCCTACATCATGAGATCATGCGTCCTCTTGATAGATTCTAGATTGAATCTGCTAATGTGTGTAACTTCTTCGATGGTAATTTCCATGGCATTTGGATCTACTAGATGTTGCACATAGGACAACAGAGTTTGCACATGTTCCTTTAGCTCATTAATATTATTCTTATATTATTTATTCCTTACCACCATACGAGCAGAATACTACTGATACATGTTCAAATCCCCTTTATGAGTAGTTGGCCCTAGTTATATTGTGATCATCTCATAATCATTCGATGACATCTCGTCCACTAGCTTGATCACCTTCAGTCAGGATAATTCAATATATTGATTACATGTTTCTCTTTTGTAGAACCATGAGGCTGTGTGTGTGAACTTCCTTTTCTTTCTCTTAGCCAATGAGGAAATTGTTGATAAATCAGGGGCTGCCACTGGTTGAATAGTGTGAGTATCAGGTGTTATTATTTCCTACATCCATGGGAACATTTCATCGGACTTAGGCTCTATGACCTGTGTATCAATCATTCCTGGTTGTGGAAAAGGAGGCACATCCTGGATGAGAGGTACATTGGTGTCAATAAGAGGAGAGACCTCTTGTGATGGTTTGAAGACTGAGACTTGAACTTCTTGCTCTTCCTCCACTTGTGTTTCTACCACTGGATCTTCTTCTTGTGTCTCTACATCCAACTCTTCCCCTTTTATTGTTAAAATTGAGCCTTCTTCTATCCTAGCCTTCTTTGGTGACTTTTCCCGAGATGCAGTCTCTAATTATGTGAATCTCCATCTTAAAATTTCTCCAAATTGTCTTGAACTTGAAGTAACTTCCACAAATTTTGACGATGACTGCGGAGAGGCCTATTTCTGACTTGTGGGGATACCTTGTGATTGGATGATCATGGTTCTATTTCTCTGGAACCAATCTCTTGTTCTCCTGACCACCTTCTCAGTTCATTCCTTTATATCCCCTTACTCATGAACGTGCCAATTGACTTAAGGAAATGAAGAAACCTTGACCACCACATACCCAGGATCATATATTTCCATTCAGTCATCTTACAAAATATCTTCATACCAAGAGAACTTGAATTTCCTCATATCATCAATTTTCATCCTCGTATGATCTTTTTCCCATACTTTAAATTCATCAACACAGCTAGCCCAATAGTCCTTGATTTTCAAATCATAACGAAAGTCTTGAATGTGGAAAGAGTCAGGATCACCCCGAATGTCAAAATTGGGCCTGGAAGTATAGGAATGTAGAGTCAAATGTGTGAAGGCAACCTCCAAATGAGATGCATCATTCGCATTCTTACATGTGAATACTTTGAGAGAGATGGGGAATGAAATTAACTTATTTTTCTTGTTCTTGAGCCTGTTTTTTACCTATATGAACTGCTTGTAGAGCTCAAATACTAAAATGTGCTCACTAAGGTACTTGGGCAACCTTAGCGGATATTGGTCGAAGTCGGCAATTTACAGGTACAAAATTTTTGATAATTGTATAAAATAAGAGCAGTATTTTTTGATGAAGGACTGTTAGTGTATGTTATTATTTATCCTTTTATTTATTTATCATGATAATTCTTACACTTGTATTAACCCTACACTTGTTGGGTTAACTTGCTTAGGTGCACTAGTTGTGTGGAGTTAGCTTACTAGTTATGTTGAGTTAACTTCTCAGTTTTGTGGAGTTAGCTTACTAGTCTTATGGAGTTAACTTAACTACTAGTATCAGTTAGTGGGAGTTCTTCACCACTGATTTAGGCAGTAGTTACACCTCCCTCCTCCTATATGTACATCTTTCTTATTGAATAATTCAATTCATTGTATTATAAGGTATTGAGCATTATGGATTATGATGAATTTCCATATATGGTATTTTAAGTCTTCTATTTTGCAAATCTAATGTGGTTTGCTATTATTATCTGAGATTGTAGATTGGAACAATATTATTGTCATTCCTTTCATGGTATCAGAGCGATAGATGATGTAGACATCCATTTGTAAGTTTTATTTGCAAGTAAGGGTTTATTATTTTCATGTATTCAGAATTTGTTAGTACTTTTCTGCAACATGCATTTTTATGCAAAGTGGAGTGCTCCATTGGATTTGGAAGGTTCAAAAACCCTAGAATCGAATATAAACTCAACCATATTTTGAGAAAGTCAAATCTAGACATTTTAAAGGGTTTTTGGCACAATTCTCAAAAAAACCATACAATTATGTACAGACATATTCGTTGACTCAAAAATTACATCATATTTCTAGGTTTTTCAAGAAAATTTTTGGGTTTCTCTCTGTTTTTTGATACAGGTGCCAGAAAAATAGATATTTGCAGTCAAAGTTTGTATTAACAATTGTACTTTTTAGGTGCATTCTTTTATCCATTTGATATAAGCGTGTACCTTACGGATGCATTATTTTACCCTCTATATATTTTGATTTTTGATGCAGTATTTTATCCATTGGACACAAATATGTACCCTCTAGGTACATTCTTTTATCCATGGGATATAAGTGTGTACCTTCTTGATGCATTCTTTTACCCTCTGGATATTTCAGTTTTGGATGCAGTCTTTTATCCACTGGATGTAGATCTGTACCCTCTAGGTGCATTCTTTTTTATCCATTGGATATAAGCATGTACCTTCAAGATGCATTCTTTTACTCTCTGGATATTTTGGTTTTGGATGCAGTCTTTTATCCACTGGGTGCAGATCTTTACCCTCTAGGTGCATTCTTTTATCTATTGGATATTGACGTGTACCCTTTGGATGCAATGTAACATCCTCATTTTAGACAATAGAACAAATCAATTTTTTTTTTGATAATTGCATACTGGTTCTAAATACATAATTTAGAACTCACAATTCAAATAACCATTTATATAACAGACAACCATATGCAGCTGTAATGACTCGGAATACCTCCGATCTATTCATTCCATGACTCGGTAATCTACCGATCTATTCATGAGTAAAAAGAGTTAGTGTTTTTATTTAACACAACACTCTGGCGGTTCTCTTCCCTAATCTGGGATTCAGAATGCTCTGTCCAAGGAATCTAACTGAATAACTATTACTATTATTCATCGGCATCTCATCCCTTAGACTAGGTGAATTAGGACAACGCAATCAGCAGCTTGCGATACTTTGGCCAAAGATTTGAAACATACTGTTCATGTCTCGTATTCCTTAATGGCATACTCGTCAATCTGGAATACGTCCTTCACCCCATTCATATGTTATATAGAATGTCTTATACTGACTACTGTCAGTCCTTCCTTTCACAGCTGAATCACTCGGAGGCAGATTAACAAGGTGATAATGTTATATGGATGCCCACGAGGATTAGGGATATGATGACATACTGGTTCAACCTTGCAGTTCAACCAGTGTGTCATGATACCCCGAATCTCCGAGGCAGTCTTATAACATGACCACGTTCTTAATCGGTCCTAGGGTAACTCGTGCGAAATCAAGTGTAAATCTTAGCGATCAATGCAAAAGGGTTGTCGCCATAAGTCACCTGCATTGTTGTAACTTCGAGAAGATCCTAATCTTCTCAGAGGTACAGCCCTGCAGTCGACTTTATGTCGTCAACCTTTAAATCCGCCTCGAGAAGATCTACCCAATAACAAGCATTACGCACTTGAGATTAAATTACTTTTAAAGACTTTTCCCTAAGGTTAGCCTTTTTAAATCCCTGGATTCTTTGTCTTAAGATGACCCTCCTCTAAAAGACTCATATACTGGTAGAGGTATTACGGTCACGCTCTCATCAAGGAGTCATTAGAATACACCTGATTCTAAAGCAACAGAATGGGACAATATCTCATAACCTTTACTTGAGATTGCCATCTAAACTCCTTTGATTGCCTATCAGTTCTCTTAACTGAATTTATATCATACTTTTTAGTTTAGAGATATAAATGATTTAAGAATCCAATTTACTATTGTCCTGTTATACTTAGGACTAGGGATTAGTAATTTCAATTCAACTTGTTTAGCGTTCTCTTTTAGGCTCAATTTTAACCTATCTTCTAGAGAGACAATAATTAAATTACAATATTGCTTTTGCTAGAACAAATTAGAACTACTAAATACTCATAAGAATTTAGTCTCAATTACTTACAAGCTTTCATTGTCAATCACAAAAGCATCCATATTATACAATAGATAACTATGCCCCTTCGTTACATAAACCGAAGAAGGTCATCTTTCAGAAATAGAATACAACACATAAGTATCAAACACTTATTTTCATTCCTTTCGAGAACTCATACAATTACATTTTATGCAACAACATGCTTAATATAATGCTAACAGAAAAGAAACATCTTTTCACATATAGTACATCTATAAAATCAAGTTGTAATTCTTTATAAATCAAATAAACTATCTGATCAGCCTGCCATATCTGCATTGGTTTTTACCTCTTACGGCAACCATCTGCAAAAATAGTCAACATGAGTCAGTTCAATGAACTGAGCGTGATAAGCACTAACTTTTAAAACAATTGCAATCCATCAATTGTTTTCATTAAACACCCTGTTTAAATGAGATCTAGATATTCACATAAGGTAAACATAATCAGACTATGCCCTTGTAACCCAAAATGATTACAAATATGTAACTCTATCATTGTTACAAATAGTCTTAATCACTTTCTAATATTTCATTAAATATTAAGAAACAAGGAATGAATGTACACAACAATCATTAAATCCAAAATCACAACATTGGTCAGATTGTTTCATTCTCCAAAAAGGAAATAACATAACAATTCGGGGTTCCACCAATATGTTACAAACAATTTCCCACTGCTAGTCAATTATCAATAATTTTAAATAAAGGAAGAGAAAGAACCAAACCATTCATACTTCCTTTCTCATAAGTTCATCAGTGTACTGCCTTCACATATGAAAACATTCAACCAGTATAAAAATGAACAAGTTAGACAAGCCGCAACCAAGATCACTGTTTAATCAAGAAACAGAAACACAGCAAACTTTTGTACAGCAACTAACACATCAACAAAACATGTATCAACCCTAAGCCTAATGCTAGTTCCTTTTACACAGTAAGGCATTGACACAAGTTGAAAACAAGAAACTACAAGCGTATCGCTGAAAGCAACAACCTTATTGTATCAAGCAATCGAAGGTTTCCATATGGACTATGCTATGTTTCCCAAACGGTATTTCCAAATCATGCACAGTCAAATCGGACAGATTAATTGGAAAAGAACATAGCATATATATTCTTGCTCAGTCAAAATCAGACTGAAGTAAAAGAAAGGAATTCAGCCAAACGATCCTTACCTTGCTGCATACAAGTCTTGGAGTGATATTCGTGACTTACCCAAACAAGGTCAGAACACGAAACGGTCATCCATACTCAAGGACCTCAAAAAGTAACAAAGACAGTGTCCAAGGTCAAGCTCAGAAAGGAGACAGAAGTACTAGTTACCATTCCAGAATTCCAATGATTCAAACGGAGGTATCAATTCAAGCAAATGCATAAGAATTCATACTGACATTCATCAACAAAGCATAACAATAATCAGACAACAAATTACTCTCTGCCAATCATTTTACACTAATTTGCACAGGTTGAAGACATACATGTCCACCTAAGAATCTGTACCTCAAAATCCTAAAAACACGAAGGAATTCCAATCGCAATAACAAAATCGAAATACATGTTATTCCATTAAGTCGCCGGCACTTAAAATACCAACAACTTAACTTTATTTGGCTCAAAAATAAAATGAATCATTCAATCGACTCCTCAGAGTCGTCCAAGCCACAATAGTTTAAATCTATATAATCACAATGTAACTGTTAAAGGTTTTGTACTTATAACCTCTGTACCCTACAGCAACGTACTATGAAATTGGTTGATAAATCCATATATACCACTCATGGCTAACATTCAGAATGAACAAGTGAAACAAATCGAATACCCATTTCAAGCAAGGACAGCAACTGGACCGCTTCGAAAATTTCGAACAGCTTTCTCATAGAAAAGAAAATGCCTACACAGGAAGTCTTTATCCTTTAATTATTTCAAATATACAGTAGCCAAAAGCCCTGTTTCATCTTATCAGGCTTTCACAAAAATCCATTCACAAAACTTATGGATGAATCTACATTTCCAGCAATAGATAGCAATATACGATTCAATCATCGACTCCACTGAGTCGATACAACAAAGTACAGGTGTATTTATATTATACACAGTGCGCAAGTAATCCTGCTAACCTAATAACAAGGAAAACAACTTCCGCTAGGTCGAAAAGACTATGGTAACACTGCAGTTGCCTGTTCCAAGCTAAAAATTGAAAACAAATGAAACCCGAAAGTATCATTAGTCGCTGTCAACAAATCCCACGACAGAGTTTTCAGAGAAACGATAGTACTAATCAATCTTACAGTAATCACCCAAATCATTTTATACAGTTTCAATAACAAGAAACAGCGACCACGAATCAAAGACATACAGTGGTCTCATACTACACATAGGTATATTCTAAGGGCTCACGCCAAACAGGCCGAACACTCGACACCTTTATAAATAAATACCTCACATGCATAAGCCAGAATGAATACTCAAACAAATAGAGTTGAAGTTCGATTTCAACAAACACCCATCAAGAGGAAATTGAAAAATCGAACCAGAAGAGATACAGTGCCAGAAAATCAAACTAGATCTCATAGAAAATTCATCCAATCTTCACAAAACATTTGAACAGAGTTGTTTTAATGAAAGCACTTGAAAAACAGCAAGATATTTAAAGGTTAGGGCCTAGCATGCCTGTATGTTGATCAAATTTCCGAAGCAGACCATAGGAAGAGCTCAAACTCCCTTTTCTTTTTCCATGATAAAGCAACCAACAAAATTTCGTTGTCTTCATCGCATATATATCTTCTATGACAGAGAAAAGAGCTATGAGCAGTTCATACATGCCATGCAACTCAAAGAGAAACTGGTGCTAAGAACCAGTAAACAAGCAGAGAGAGAGAGAGAAGACCAAAAATCGCGACAAGCCAAACAAACCCCCAAATTTCCACTTGCATGCCTTCTCGCGAGTTCCAAGCTCGACTTCCGAGAGTATTGAATGCCATTAAACCAATTTTCCCGCTTAAACTCTACTCCCACCGACCGCCAGAATTGGCGACAGTCCAACTAAAAATTTAAGTCCATTTCCAAACTTAGCAATTGCCAAGTCTGCACAAATTAGCCGCCACTTAAGCCTCCGCTATTGACCTGTCCCTCATCCTTATCCCTTACATTTATTGCCATAGAAAACACCGCCGATGGTTCACCACCCTTCATCGGCCCCTTCATAATCTCCTCCATTAGTTAGGTTAGTATCTTAGGTTAGAGTTTAGGGTAATGCCCACACTAACAAATTTATACAAAGATACTAACTTAGGATATTAACAAATAGCCTAGGTCTAGGTTAGACTAACAATAATCTAACCCCTAGGTTAGGTTTTAGTTTTAGGTTACTAACCCTTAATAACTTCGTTTGGTCCTCGTCCTGAAAACTCGGAAAGACCTGTATCATACCTTCTAGAGTGGAGTTAGCTCCTGTTCTTAATGCAGAATTGTATGTCAACGAATTATTACCTGGTCTACAATCGAGACCTTCCAGATATACTTTGATATCGGGAACCATTTCATTTCCCAAGATCAGATTAATATTCAGACACAAAATGAAATTATTAAATGCTTCCATACCTTGCAACCTGTTCAAGGTCTGTGATATAATTTTATCACAAACAGATTTAAAGCATTACTTGGATCAATTCCTCTGATCCAAGTCTAGATATTATTGATGAATACCTCTATAATTCATTCCGTGATCAGATTAATATTCAGACACAAAATGAAATAAATAAAAGAGTCTATTCATATTTTGACTCAGTCAAGATCTGCAATCTGCAAGAAATTCAATACATATCAAGCATGATTTCTGAATCGAGGAACATATCCTTTTACAAGAAATCACATATCAACACTTGAATGCTTAGGAGAAAGTAACAACAGTTCAGGGTGTTACATGCAATGATTTACCCTCTGGACATTTTAGGTTTTGGGTGCAGGATTTTATCCTTTGGTCACAATCCTATATCGTGTGGATGCACTCTTTTACCCTTTGGACATTCGGGTGTCATGTGTACATTTAAAAAAAAAAGATCAACATTAAAATATTATTTTAACAGCAAAACCTTCTAGAGCTCATAACTTTTGATCTATAGCTCGGATTAAGGTGATATTTTTTAAAAATTGTGTATTTTTTTGAGATCTACGCATTGGTGACATTTTTAAACACATATTTCAAATTTAAAAGGTATTTTTTCTCATTGTAATGTTTACACGCACTCAATTATAAAGTGTCAAATTTGGGAGGGTGTTGTAATCACTTGTAGATGTAATTTTGGTTAAGCCTGACATCCTTAAATTTTGGGTGTTGCATTCTTGTATCTATAGGTGTATGCATTTATATCTCTTTTTTGTTGAGATATTTTGGATCTGTATTTTTGACACTTTATTTTTTGGCATGTTGACAGTATCTCTTGTGGGGGACCTATTCTGGTGAAGCCCAGTGTTAGTTTGTCAGTGTTCAAGTAGTTGATTTTGGAAACTCATACAGATCTATGGTGTCTCTCTACCAATTCAGCAGTATGGGAGGGTATGGTGTTGATACAGATTCTTTGGGTTTTTTGTCCTTGCCTTGTTACATGTTAATACTACTTCTTTGGGTTTCATGTCCTTTCCTTGTTACCTTGGCCTTGGTTGTTCTTGGATCATGGCACAACTATTTGTAACAGTTGTTCAAATTATGTTTGGTGTTTTTTTTGTATTTTCGACATCACTCCATTGATAGTCTCCTTGCATGGAGCTAATCTGGTGAAGCCCAGTGTCAGTTGTTTTTGAGTTCTATGATCGAGCAGTGGATTCGGACCACAATGCACACCACACTTCTTCAGCATTGTACGAGTTTTTAGAGCCAAGATTTTGAGGATGTCTTACAGTGGGATTTTTCTCTATCTACTTTGTTATTACTGGTTTTGGGTACCTTATGGTGTCTAATTTTCCTAGTTAATGTACATGGGTACCTCATTAGGCCTTGTTACTAGGACCCACCTTCTTTTCCACCCACCTAAGCTATGATAATGGGAAGGTATCAGTGTAGGTTATTATTTATCCTTTTATTTATTTATTAGGATAATTCTTACACTTGTGTTATCCCTACACTTGTTGGGTTAGCTTGCTTAGGTGTACTAGTTGTGTGGAGTTAGCTTACTAGTTATGTTGAGTTAACTTCTCAGTTATGTGGAGTTAACTTACTAGTCTTATGGAGTTAACTTAACTACAAATATCAGTTAGTGGGAGTTCTTTACCATTGATTTAGGTAGTATTTGCACTTCCCTCCTCCTATATGTACATCTTTCTTATTGAATAATTCAATTCATTGTATTGTAATGTATTGAGCATTATGGATTATGATGAATTTCCATATATGGTATTTTAGATCTTCTGTTTTACAAATCTAATGTGGTGTGTTATTATCATATGAGATTACAGCTTAGAACAATCTTCTTTCTGTTTCTTTCAAGGATGTAGTTTGTGGGGACATCCTTTCCTCCAAATCACCCTCTAAGGTTTGCACCATGTACATCGTGAATGCATCATTCATGCGGGTGAAGTGTCTATGAATTTACTCCATTATCAACTACAGGAGTTTCTCAAATCTGGGCACCTTGGTAGTAATGTTTTATGTAAGGATCAATCCCTTGAATGATATTGAGCTAGCGATCAGATATACTAAGTAAGAAGTCATGTGGAAATTCTTTGTCATGGTAACCTGAAGTAGTTGCACATGTAGATTGTCACTAATGATCTATCTCAAGTCAATTCTCTTCTTTCCTTCGGTCACTGTCAAGATGAAAAGACCCATCCAATCTTGGATGTATCTCGTATTTATTTCTCCCATCACTCTGTTGAGGAGAGTGATTGTATCTTAATAGCCTTCTCAAAACTCACATCTCTAAAGTGTTTTTGACATCCTTGAGGTTTTTATCCCTATCTTCATCCATGATCCTGTTGTAACCCCTTGCACGTATGCATCCATATTTTCTCCTTCATGCACAAACCTTTCCTTTGTGATGATGACCATACTAGTTGATGTCATAATTTTCAGAGTGAGTGAGATTATTCCAGGACTAATGAATGTCATTGTCATACCATTTTTGGATCAAATTATTTGTGTTTCAGGATCATAGTGGTGTGAGCATGCCAAGACCAACTCAAAGCTTTGTACAAACACAGGGTGTCATGTAGCTATGAATAATCCACTTGAGAATACTTGATCTTTAATTTTCCCTCTTTCTTTTGTTGTTATGTGGTCCTTCATATCATTGAATTCCATATATGAGACATCATTATCTTCTATCTCGTACTTAGAAGTGAAAGGTTGTGTCAGCTTCTATCTTGTCCATTTGTACTTCATGATTCCTTAGCACTTACTATTTCTGAAAAAGTAACTTACTATTTTTAGTAAGTATGAAAATTCAGCTTCTTCGAACCTCAATTGGATATTGCAACTCGAATTCCCCTTTCTCCCTTTGCTTTTGTCACCTTCTTAACCAGTTTACTATTTTTAGTAAGTGTCAATTCTGGACTAAGATGACCACTTCGATTAATTTTCAGCAATACTATTATGGTTATGACCTAAATGGTCTCTCAAGTAACTACCATTGCAGTAGTTAGTCTTCCACTAAATACCACCTTTATCCTATGCGGATTTCTTTTAATATTGGATTTATACTCCAATTTTTATCATAATGTAGTTTGATTAATCGAGTAACACTTTACCGATCATCACCATTCAACCAAAGTTTTTTTGCTTGGTTGTTCTTATTCACACTTACCAGCTGCTCCCTGCATCTATCCAGTATAGTGTGCCATGAAAGAATTTTAGAGTATTATTTAACTCTTTCACCCCCGAACCCAAATCTTAGTTTGATCTGGCTTGACATCCATGGTACATCCTTCATTCAAACCTTATTCTCAGTTTGACGGGAAATAAGAATTTTCTAAGTGTAAGGTCTCATTAGTGCCCAAGAGCTGCAGACCTTCAGCTCTGATACCAAAATGTAGCATCCACTTTTGTCACTTCAGAACTTAGAATTTTTTTTTATGTTTTTTTTGGTCTCTAAAAACTGTAGCTGAATTCAAAAAATACCCATATATCTTAAATCCATGCACTAAGTCTTGCAATGCATATGTCCCCCTTTTTAATAACTATCACGGAACCATGTGCAGTTGTATGAGAGAATACCGATTTCTTACAAGTTCTTCTCCTTCGTTATTTGCTCTTATTTGAGCCATACATACAAATGTATCCCTTCTGGTTGAAACCTATGTATTTTCATGGATATGAGGGTTTTATGGCCATGGAAGAGCTGGTTTGGACCCTAAGTGGTGTACCTAGGTTCCACCTATGAAATCCAGCTATGGCAGGATCACAGAGTTAGATGAATGGTGAAATCTCGACAAGTATAATCAGCAGTTACACTACCTTGAGCAAGGTTTTTGAGTCATGTATGCCATACCCAATTCCAGGGGTGACGGAACACTCGTCATTAGGAAAATCCTTCGTTTCACCTGATAATCACTTTTTTGGATTATAAGGGATTTGCAAATTTCACATGATGCTGTAAATAGCTACACTTGGCAGTATTATACAACAGTCGAGCATTAGTCCGGATAAAACCTATGGGACGAAGCGCATGGGCGCTCAAGTCAACCTATGGATGCCTATGGGAGAACTAGGAGTGCATTTCTAATGATGGTCTCATCATTGCTAGACTAATCTGTCCCAAAATCCCGTAAGCCATCATATGTTGTCATCGGGGTACCACATCGCGCCTGGGGTTCCATCCACCCTTGGTGGGCTATAACGAAGAGTTGTACATTAAGCAATACCACGCTAGCATTTTAAGGTCTTGAAAAGGGAACTCAATATAGTCAAATTGATGACCTGGCAGGTATTCAAGGGGGATGGGAACATTACTATCATTAAACGGATACGTTTCCACGTCCAGAATGGACATAAGTGAGTCAACATTGTTCACAGAGTGCCTAAAATGAAACATGGTATCTTAACATGAATTAAACGATTATACAAAGATCTAGGTTCCTGATAAGTCTTCATCACATGGTTAGAACTAGCGTAACTAGAAGGTTCCTATCCTGTAGAACCGTGATAGGGAAAAAAATGTAGATGTCCTCATTTTACTGTCCCTCATTTCTTCCTATCTGTCTTCAGGGAATATAAGATAGATCAAACTTTACTAGGCTCTTAGAATTGACACCAATCCTCGTAATGGTTTGACTAATGATTCGGGAAGTTCACCATGGGGGCAACTCAGAATGACGATACCTTGAGCATTATCATGGAATTGTTTGGAATAACTGTTTATATGTTAATCTTGACTCCCATTAGTAATCATGCAACTATATAATTACTAATGTATTGGGTACATACAGATCTTGATTCCTCCATTTACCCTCCTTTCAAAAAGCACTTATGCTAGATTATTAGAATCGTGTTACTGAGCATGAAAAAACCTCAGACATAAATCTATTCTCTGTTAGGTTTGATTTATCGATAGATATAAATCTTCATCCATATTGTAGAGATATGAATTCAATTGTCGATGATGTATTTTTTATCCAATAACTCCATTGAGAACTTCTATAACCATCTCTTGAACCTCCACTTAGGTTTATGTTGCCTATGTGCTACTATCACCTTGGCCTAGTGTATTCTATTTTCCTGATGAAAACTAACCCCAACTTGCTCCAAATATTTACTTGGCATTCCAAAATAAATTCCATGATGTTTTTATACCTTCAATTCATCTCTGTGTCATATTTATCTCCTTTGTTTCACTCCACGGGATTGTGTCAGCCCTAGGAAGGCCAGTGGTAGCCCTACCCAACATTGTCCAAAAATAATAGTCTTCAAGAAATCCTGAAATCACCTAGAGGGGTTGACTTGAATTTATTAATTCACCTAAGGGACTGAGTTAACATCCATTGGGAGGTCATTGGATAGACTAGGTAGACCTGGGGTGTCGTGGAAGGGTAATACTTGAAAGTTTCATCACAAGGGTATCATTGTCATGCTAAAAATTTGTCAATTTTCCTGATGCACATTTGCATGACAACATTGTTGAAAATACATAATTGTATACAACATACGTAATGCAATGCAATACGAGAAATTAAACGATGCTTAACTCTATGCAACATACATAATGCAATGCAATACGAGAAAGTAAACTAGATAACCTAACAGAGAAATAAGTACAATCACACATACTTAAACAAATAACATTCAAGACAGTTGCACTAGTTTTTTTGTTATCAAGATTCGGTTACCAAATGTTCATTTTGTAATGACAAGGGTTAAAAATGGTGCCCCAAGCAAGAATACATGTAAGGGGAATAACAGGGGACACAAGTATTCCCATGGAAATCATTCTTTCACTATGACATAGTCTCTGACAACTCACTGTTGCATGGGAGTACCGACATAGTAAGCAAGCCAACTTTTTTGATGGAGGTAGATCACGATGATCTGCAAGTCGTTTGAGACAAGAACAAACAAGAACCTAGGAAATATGATTTTTAGGAAAAAATTTATGTTTGAGGGAAATGCATTTGATACAGGCTTCAGCTGCAAGCATCTCATTTATCAATTTTTGAAAAAAAATAAAATTGCAATTTTTTTTGGATCTTTGTGAATTTTTACCAATGTTTTGGATTTTTTAATGATTTTACCAATGTTTTGGATTTTTTAAATATTTTACCAATGTTTTGGATTTTCAAAAGTTATATGAATTTTTTTTACGATTTTTAAGAATTTTTTCAAAGCTATATGTAAGAAAACCAAGAAGCATGCATGCCCCTAGCATCAGATGGGATGTACAAGGGCATAATGCCAAGCACATGTGCAAGAAGGTGAAGATGCAAATTTTCCCCCAGCGTTGGATGGGAATATACAAAGGAAACATCTTCACACTCAGAAGTTGGATCATAGCCAAGAATATAGGTTCAATCATGATGATGAACACAATTCAATGAAGTGTTAAGAAGGAGAAAACATGCCCCCAATGTAACCTAGCCAAGAAGCACATGATAGAAAGAATTAGAAGATTATTTTATTGAAAGGGGACAAAGGTTCCCATAAACATATAAAAAGGAAATTTTATATACATAGATGTTCTAAATGAAGTAGAACAATAGTGTGAATGTTATGAATGTATCTTAGAAGCCTCGTGATAAAGAAGTGATTAGTAAAAAGCACAAATCATGAGACAGGATATGGACTAAAGCAAGAGTCTGAATAGGGTCCAAAAAAATACACTTGGTAACATACTAATCTTGTTTTCTCATAGATATCAAATTTTTGCACATGGAAATTTATTACCTCTTGGAGAGAAGGTTTGATATATAACAAGTGAAGACACCTTAGCCAATGTGTAGGAATGATTTATTTTCAAAGCTGGTTTTTGAATGGATTGTGGAAGGAGAGTCGTACATTGCTCTGCTGTTATCCAAATGTCCATAGCCTCAACGAAGATGTGTTTTAATCTAATCACAAAATTTCTCTACTATAATTCAGGCATCCATAGCCTCGGTAGAGATTATTGGAAATACCCAAAGAGAGAGTTATAAATCAATTTGCTTTTACTTTTAGTGTTTTCTTTTTTATTTGATCTATTCTTTTTCTTTCTAAAAACTTTTTTCATCTCTCTTGTTTGATAAGGGGTTAAGAACCAATGATGGCATGATGGAAGGAGGTGGAATTGATTGTGATGACGACATTGTCTAGTGTCAACAAATATGTCTAGAATTTCTTCGCAACAAGTTTTTTAGATGTTGATTGTGATAGGATCTCTATGAGGTCAGTCGTTCTTTAATTTACCAAGGTGATGAAAGACCAAGGCAAAACGGATACCATAGAGATAAATTTTGTAAAATACGTATGAATAGGCTAACCAAAATATCACCAAAGGGATGAAAATTGAAAGAAAGACTTACAGAAGAAGAGAAATAAAGGGAATAAAGAATATCTATCTAATTCGATACCTGATTACAATGCGTGTTTGTTTACCTTTGATTTTTTTAAACATTTTTTTTTTTTTTTGGTTTGAAATTTTTTCTTTTTTTTTGGTATTTTGTATTTTTTTAAAGGTGGGACTGACAAGGTCACTTAACGTGATAAGATCCAACAACAATGTTAGTGATTTCCTTGATAAGGAAGGACTAGGTATGTTTGTTTATCAAGATTCATATAATCCCCCGATCTCAATGATTGTGGTGAGCTCATACTCAATAGATGACTGCGTTTTATCATGAAATTTGGATGTTGCATGTGGGAGATTGAGGTCCCAATCTAGATGTTTTTTTCACTTTACACCATACTTGATGGTTATGTTGATGTGCATTTTTTAACGCGTTTGATTCTGAACTTTAAGATTGTTTAAAATTGTTGTGAGATTTGGATCTCTTGGAATTTTTAATTGTAGCTTGATGAAGAAAGCATTTGGATTTCTTGTAAGCTATTACTTGACTTGTCTGATCCCGAGAAGAAGGAGATGAAATTGGATGAATAGAATTGATGTGAGAAGTGATGGTGGTTTTTCCACAATCATTGATAGAATAACATTTTGATGGGTATGAAGGATATGGTCCAAGAATTGAAGAGGATGGGTTACCAAGAGGTGTCCCATATACTGAAGATAAAGGGATAATTGGATGTATCCCCTAAGATAGAAGATGAAGGAATGCCTGGTGGTGTCCCATATATTGAAGATAGTGGGCTACTAGGACGATTCCCAAGAATTGAATATCAGGTATTTATAGGATGTGCCCCCAATATAGATGAAGATGGGTTACCCAGAGGTGAGCCACATACAAAAGAAGATGGGATACTAGGAGGTGTCCCATTGACTGAAGATGAAGGGCTACCTAGAGGTGGCCCAAGAATAGAAGATAATTAATTAGCTACTAGGAGTTGACCCACAAATATATGAAGATGGTCTACTAGGAGGTGAGCCATATATAGATGATTTGGGGCTACTTGGAGGCGGCCCACATATATAAGAAGATGATGGGATACCAGGTGGTGACCTAAGGCGAGTTTATGATTGAGGAATAGTGATATATAAAGAATGATTGGGTAATGAGAAGATAGGCCATGGATCAATGTCAAACCCAAGAATTTAGTTACATAAGGAAGAATGAGAATATGGATGAATAATAGGAGGATCAAGTTTAATGATCCTAGGGCCTTCCTCTATGGTCTGAAAAATAGAATCAACCTCTTCCATATAGTACGTAAGCGTATCGAGGTCTAACGAGAATTATGGCATGTGATTCTCTAGGGGAATGTCATTGTGTGACCCCCATGATTTCTATGATCAATCCTTCATTCTGAAATGAATTAATTGGCATGGGTATTTGTTCTTTGACTATGGGAGGTTGACTAGAAGAAATGGTTCTAACTATTGTAGAAGATTGGGAAGATGATGACTCAAGAGATAAAGTAGATTTGGATCTAGATGTCTCATGAGTAGAAGAAGACATGGCTTTGAGATAGCTGATTGGTATAGGTTTGCCTATAATATGAAATATTATGGGTATAGCCCTAGGATCACTCATCCCGGGAAGGATATTGTGACGTAGGAGTCGACTTAGATGATTGAAACATATGTGTCAACTTAGAAGGTTGCGACATGGGAGTCATTTTAGATGATTGTGACATAAGTTTTAACTGAGATTATTGTGACATGGGAGTCATATTAGATTATTATGACATGGGTGTCTATTTACATGAATGTGACGTACGAGTCATTTTAGATGATTATGACATAAGTGTCAACTGAGATGATTGTGACATGGGTGTTGACTTACATGAATTCGGATTTGTCTATATTTTCAATGGAGGAAGAGGTTTTCGAGGTGACAAATAAGGGAGGTCATGTGAAGAAAGGGAGGACAGTGACTCAAGAAAAAAATGAGATGTTTGATTGATGGATCTTGGAGTTACATAGATCTTCAGAGGAAGGTGTCATTTAGGCAACTGATAAGGGGAGTCCTGCGAAAGAAGGGACGACTGTGACTTAAGAGTGGAATGAGGTGAATATATATGATGAGAATTTTCAAAAACCGAGGTGAATCCAAAAAATTAGAAGAAGAGTGGGGGAACCTAAATAACAATTTGGATTAGAATCATCTAAACCATACCATTGACTATGAGATGAAGGTGGGGAACAAATTACCCAATCGAGTTCTCTAGCATGAAGAACCAGATGAGGCTTAGCCATGATGGGCATATTTTGATGGTATGCCAAAAATTTGATGCCTTAGTGTCGTGTGTATAAGGAAACTTATGATAGTTGGTCATTATTGGAATTTGCAGGCTAAAAATGTCTAAACCAAGATAGTGTGATTTAACTCCTTTAATTCGAAGGAAGTCCTGTGTCGATTTTGGAAGAACAACAAAAACTAGCTAGACATTTGGAAAATATGGGCCCTAAGACAAACCAAGTGGCGTAACGACTTCAAATTGTTACAAAAGAATACCAAACAATAAATGGTTATGAATCTAAATAGTGTTTTGTTGTAATTTTGTTCGATCTTTTGGTGAACTAGTTTTGTTTCTATTTTCTTTTTGTTTGTGTTTTTTCTTTGGTTAGTGTTGTGAGACCTTATATCCTTGGAGTTAAGCCTGTTTAACTTCCTTTGGTCCTATTTCTTCTTCTGCATATTTTTGTAAAAATTTCACGATGTAATCTTTATTGTACGACCCTTGGGAGTCCATCCATGTTCTTACCTTATCTAATAAATAAATAAATGGTTATGAATCTAAAGGATTGTTATGAGCCTAAGGACACCAAACAATAAAGAAAGACCTACCCTAACAAGGTAATTTACGACAAGAGGTATCCACGACAATATAATGACGTATAAGACTCAAATCCAATCATAACAAAAGTTTACTCCCTATGATTTTTTGAGATAGGTTTGACACAAATAATGAAAACACAATATCACCAGTTAGGCTAAGTTTGAGAAAAACAAGACCTAAATGCTAAGAGAGTGTTGACACGATCCTCCTACAAGGTATACTAAAACTATTTTTTCGATACTAACGGAATTCTAAGTCTCGTAAAATGGAAGTTAAAAATGTGAGCATCGTAAGAACGCTATTTGGACAAGTTAATCAAGATTTGCAAGAAAGAAAGATTTTAGTATCAAAATGGCATTGTAGCGATGCAAACAACGTAACCTCAACACTCAAAAAAACTCAAGATAAGGTTAGTATGTAAAAACTATGCCTAATTATATCAAGGAATTATTATTCATGTGAGTAGCTCGTAACAATACAATTTAGAGATTTAGGCCAAGTTTCGCAATGGAAACAAGACGTAAAATATCACAATTGTATGGATATAATGTGGGAAGTGTAACAACTCAAAAGAAGTCAGTGATAAGAAACCTAACTACAATGATAATAAGTCTCAATATGGGTTTCAAATAAAAGGGCGTATTAGAACTTGATGAGGTACCATTCACACTTTCAACACTTCCATTTCAACATTACAACATGGTCATGCAAGTAGACTACAAAAGTGGTGGACATGATTATTTCTAGTAGGTATCTGTATATGTTTGTTCTTTCTTTTTGTCTCAAAATGAGAAAAAATAAAATAAAGGAGTATACCAAGTGGTGATGAAAAATACTTGGTGTAACTTTGGCATAGTTTTGCCTTGTCTTAGGACAAGTTGATGCCAATCTTATCTTTACTCAAATATTGAACCTACTTGGTATAGGATTTTTACATTTTATTCTTTGAAGCTTGTATAATTAGTCTTCCTCTTTATATAATGTAATATCATAAAATACTCAAGTCTCCAATAACTATTCCTGGCTTAAACTGAACTTAAAAACCCCAACAATTCCTTGATTAAAAGAAAACAAAATACACTAACTCACTTGATCATTCATACTTCTTTGCTTCAACATTCATAGACATATGTATGGCTTCCATAGGTAATGATTAATATTGATTCAACATCATTGTTTTATAGGACATCTTTGTTCACTCCCTAGTTACCAAGTATTAGGTCATATGTCTCAATTCATTTCATGTTCTTGAACTTGTTAGGTTCTAATTCTTCTTAACTATCAATATGTCATTCTTCTTAGTTCTTACATTCAAATATTCTTTGTACATTGATGTTAAGGAATTATAACAACTATTCCATGCTCATTTGGACCAAGTATATCCATAAATCTCTACTTTGATTCCGTTGACAACAAATATAAAAAATTGAAATTAGATATTTTTGGGTTTTAGACTCTATAGATCTAGGACTTTACATTCCTTTCTCACTTTCTTGTAGACAGTGCTTCTACCAACTTAATACATAATTCCTCCAGCCTTCTTATTATCCTTAAGCAAAACAATCCCTTGTTATATCTATTAGCTTGACAAAGTAACCATATGGAGGTTGACTGTCCTAGTTTAGAATTTTGTAAGAACTGTCATATAACATGTTTTTTCCATCTATACATTCAAACCCCTAAAACCTTCCTTGATCATTTAGAACATTTCATAAAATCTCAAAATAAACACTAAGTCTTAGAAACTTCGAGAATTACCTTTCTAAAAATGAAATTTAATCCTTTTGGTTAGTGTATAGAGTCCCTTGTTCCTGCAATTGTCTATCAATAAGTTCTCTACACACACATGCCCAAATTCTTTATAACTTTTGGAATCTATTTCACTTTTCGGGGAAGAGATATGTTGTGAATTTGGGAATATTTCATTAGATAATTTTAAATATATAACGTGTCCTATTATCCAGGCCGCGAGTTAGTAAAACCATATAAATTACAAATGACATAATTTCAACACTTCCATTAAATTGTATTGAATTCTTGATCGCATTCTCTTCCTGTACATGATTACAGTCATGATATTGACATGTTTTTTTGTAAGATCACAATTTTCACTCACTGCCTATCAATTAACCTTAACACAATCCGCTATAACATCCAAGTATACACCAAAAATGTGTTAAAAGAGATATATTCACCTTATTGAAACTTCACACACATTCAATACATCATAATATACATTATTACATACTCTTACCTTAAATTTCTGATCCCAATATGGATTAGCTACCAAATCAACTCCTTAATTTTCTCCCTAAGAAACTCAACAAGACCCTAAAATGACTTAAACCGGCCTATTATAGTTCAACAATATTCCATGTCAAGATAATAGGATGAAATTTGTTTATAATCCCAAAATTATGATGTTATCAAACTTGACAACTCACTCACAATTAATACACCTCTTTTACTTAGACCATTTACAACTTGTTACAAGATTTTCACCTTCATAGTTTTTTTAGATAAGATAAAAAAGGTTTGGTTTTAATCTGGGGAGCAAAAAAACCCCATACATATAGAAGCAAGTTTTTTAAAGACAAAAACTACAACAGAGCCATGGAGGTAGATTCAAAACCACTTGAAAATAGGCCCCCCACACAAACAAGACAAACTACAAGATTTTGCAAATTAAAATAGATTTTTTTGAAGTCCCAAAGGGACAGAGATAAGCTAGGAAAATCAATAAAAAATAAAAGGGCAGAAAAAGGTACGCAATTAGTTCTTTGTAGCCCTGCTACAGGTTCTAGTACTCGGACCACCATCTCTCCTACCAACCACCTTGATAATGACCCTTTTAGAATGGTTGACTTCCTCTTTCTCAATCTGGGTCTCAACCTGCTCTTCCTTTTGTTCCTTGCTATGATTAGACTCTAAAACCATACCTGAGTTGTCACCGATATTTTACTCTTCACTATTAGAAGAGCTCAACATCAACTTCATTTTGTTTTTTCCCTCCTCAGTAGTGACCTAATCATGTAGAATAGAAATATGATGCTCTTGTATAACATAATCGGATTAGATACCCTAATGGTTCTGTTCTGGGTACCAATCCTTTGATGACAATCTTTCACCCCCTGTATGAGGTTTTTGTTGATGGTGAGAATGGTGTCAGCAGTGGACTCAACCCTCATCAGTTTGGCCTCCTAGTCAGCAAGTTCTTGGTCCCTTTTAGTGGAATTTTCATCCAAATTCCTAATCCATTTTTTAATATTACACAAGGCATCCGCGATACCCTTATTAGGATCAATAACTTTCTTTTTCCTAATTTTATTAAGGCGGGAAGTGAGGGTTTCCTAATAAGAATCATGGTCATTGACTTGACTAGGGATGATAGGTTTACCTCTTTAAACCATGAGAAGAATGAGACCCTGGTGGAGGAGGATATCCATCTTCTCTTTCTTAAAATCCTCAATGGTCAAGATAAGTGACTAATAGAGAAAATAAACAAGGGTCATGGTCTAGTCCTGATGGAAAAAATTGAGGATAGACAAATGGTGAGTAAAGATTTTTCAAAAATTTCCTTTGAGGGTCAAATACTTCATAATGACCAGGAAAACATCATCCCACCTATCTAGAAGATAGGTGCAATCAATACCATCATCATAAGCTATGATTTTTTCCCCAACTTCAAAAAAGTTAGCAATTTCATGTTTTTTCCTATTTTTGTCTTTAAAAATTTTGAGGACTTCATTTTTTAACCCAGTAATATTAACAATTGCAATCTTTGAAACATCAATTTGAACCTCGCAAAAATAAAACCACCATCCATCCAAGATTTAGCAAAATCAACAGACATGGTAGGGTCAATACCTTTAAGCTGACAAATTAACTTGGTAAAACCAACTTTATGCAGCAATTTCCACATACCCGTGTCATTTTTGAGGTGGAAAAAAGTAGAAGGATCCATTCTCACCCTATCTCCCCCCATGAATCCTACAATATGTTCACCTTCGCAGACCCGAGAGATAAATTGGGTGAAATTGAGGAAAAAGTAATTGAATTTGACAAGGCTAGTTTTCTAAACAAGGGAAGTCCATTCGAAAACCCAAGCGTGTGATTTAGTGGTGTCATCATAACACTACCTCATACATTGTGTCATCATTAATGATCTTGTTCACCTAACCCCAATGATTACATGTCCCAATCCACATCTCCAATCCCACCATGATAGTACCTGTTTTGTCCAGTGCATCCACTAGTTTATTCCCCACCCGGTAAGTGTGTTGAATGACCACTTGATCAAATGAATCAAGAATGAAACGTGCCTCCATATTCAAATTATTTAGGTTTCATCCACATTTTATGCTATCCTTGAGGTAAAAGGGTTTTGGTAAACCTTGGTGAGATTCGAACCAGAGACATAGCACTGAGATCATTAGCCTAACTCTATGCCTCACCTTCATCACTGATTCAACTATTTTCACCTTCATACTTACACTCACACACAAATTTGAATTTGAGCATAAACAAAATAGAGGAAAAACAAATATCATTCCAAACCATATGACTCCTAAGAAACTTTCTTCTTATACAAAGATGCTCTTACATCATATTACCCAACTTGAAATTTTTTTATGAGCTCCTACTCATAGGTCTTTATTATTCTTTTCTTCTTGAACTTGTTTATGCTATTAATGACTCCATATTTTCCACTTGTATATTTAAAAATTATTGATCTCAATGTTGGTGTAAACTCCATGGTTTCCTTGAATGTTAGAAATTTTGTTGATTTTCCATGCTCTTCAAGTGAGAAATATTTTTTCTTTTGTCTAATTTCCAAACTTCCTTTAATAGTAGTTAAAGATGGAACAAACATATTATATAAAACCACTCTTTCACCATCTTCTTTTCTCCAATCCTTTGCATAGTTCTTCTGTTTTGCATTCTCATAGGCTTCACTATCATAATGGACTTCAAAATGCCCATTATCCTCTTGATTTCCTCTTTCCTCTTCATTTTCCTTGATCTTAAAACATCACCATTTCTTTCTTCATTGGTCTTGCTAAGGATTTCCTCAGCCTTCCCTTTGTGCAGTAGTATTTTACCCTTAAGAACATGTTCATATAACATTGTATGTAATAGCTTACTTTTCCCCTGTTTTTGCATTCTCTTTCTTTGTCTCTCTTTTAAATTCTCAAAGACTGTCTCAAATTGAATTTGGCCTACAACATCTTTGAATGAGATCACATTCATCTCCTTACAACATTTTTCTTCACCCTTTATACCTATCCTTATTAATTTTTCCTTCATAGAATATTGAAGTTCACATTGCATCAATTTACAATTTAACTCCTTCGTGGTTGCATAGACTTGTTCAATATTCCATTTCATACCTACATACTTCTAATCCTTGAAGGCTATCCCGATATTCTTGATGTTTCAGTAGTTCTTGTGCAACAATTTCTTCACCTAGTAACTCTAATATACCTCTTATTATTTCCAACATCCCTGATTTGATAACCTAATCAGTTTCTTCCATTGGTATACCTGAAATTGCATTACTTACAAAAACATTATGCAAAATATAGTTGGACTTGTGTGTCTCTTCAACTTCCCTTTATGTCTCCTCCTTCAAATCACTTTTGTCTATGAAATTGTCTTCATCTTCTTCTTCTGAAAGGATCACCTCCAATTCTATGTCTTCCTTCTTAATGGCTTCACCATCACCTATGAGCTTCAAGTTGTCTTCATTCTTCATGATCAGATGCCAAATCATATCTTCTCCCACACTACACCTTGTCATTTTATCAATTCCCTCTTGATAGTCTTGGAACTGATCAACATGATCTTGTTTCTCACGTACCTCTTCAAACTCATCAAATTTGATTAAAGGTTAAACTATCTCATTTCCCAAGGAATCCTTATGAACTTCATCAATGGAATCATGCATGCACTGTTCTAGACTATCATGACTTTCATGAATTTTTTTATCATCACAAGGATTAAATGAAAACATATGAAATAATTTCTTACCTTATTTTTGTTCATTTTCTTGTGAATTATTTTCATTCATGTAATGAGAACTACTAAATTATTTTCTTCTTTCTTTAACTAAGTTATTGATCTATCTAGGACTGTGATAGTCATGAGTCCATATTCCTCTATTTTGGTTCAGACCTTCTTTATATGTTCTCACTCCATCTTCATCATGACCTTTTTTATCTTGTTCAAAACTTGTTATATGTTGTCTTGGTTCTAAAAATTCCAATTTCTCTATGCCTTTATTTCTAACGTTTTTTCCTTGCACAGTTAATAACCATAGGAATCTTCTCATATTGTTATCAATCTCGTCATTTATATTTTCCTTGAAGAGGTTATTCATCATCTCCATCATCACTCCATGCTTTTATTCTATCTTATTCACATCAATTTTCTCTCTTGTAGGTGTAGAAAAATGAATTTTAAAGTTATTCTTATTATCATCTTCACATAGATCATACCATTTCTTAAAATACATTTGTTTTTCCTTGAGTTCTTGCAAATTCACCTTCTTGAAATGTCACTATGAGAAATTTATACCTGTCATTTGGAATCTTCACTCTTCCATCATCTTTTGGACTTGTTTTTGTCTCTCTTACACCTACAACAAGACTAAATGCTTGATTGTCCTCTTCTCTATCTTGGAGAATCTTGACTTTCTTCTTGTGTTTTTCCTTCACCTCTTCTTCTTGATATCCTTGAATCTCATTTGCTTTGCCTTTATTCACAAGAGACATATTTGTCTCTTCATCTTTCTCATCATGTTCACTTTCTTGTTCACCAAAACCTACAAACACACACTTAGAATCATAGTTAGATTGAAAAATTATAGGCTCATTTGCCCCTTTTAGTGTCTCAAAACTTTTTATTTCTCATTCTTGCATGTTCTCATTACTTAATCCTTCTGTAAGACCCTCATTTTGTCCATTTTTCATCTCATCTTCACCAAGCTTAGATTCCTCTTTTGTTTCACATATGTATATTTATTTTATTTCCCTTAAGGACTGATTTTCATACCTCTTCTTGTGTCTAGCCCCTTCTATCACTTCATTTTGAGGATTGAACATTTCCTCAATCATCTTCAACTCTTCCTCTATCATGAATGATCCTTTTTCTTCATCAAACTTTGGACTGCCAAATATGTCCTCTCTTTCACTTTGTGTTTCTTTAACCAAGTAGATCTCCTAATGCATGTGATCGTGTTTCATTTCTTCATTGTCAAGGTACTCTTATATTGTACCTATTTTCCCTTCATGGACTTCATCCATCTCATCAAAATAATCACCTTCCTCAGGGTAGAAATATTCTTCCTCCTCATAACTAAGATTTTCTTCATTTTCTTCTTCACTTTGTCATTCATCCTCTGCTTCTAGAATGGCTTCTACATTTTCAAGTTTTTCTCCCATAGTTGCCTCTATTTATCTTTCAACAAGGCTAATCATCCTCTAAAATTCCTTTTTCATCTCTACAAGCTCCTTTCTAGGGATCACTTCTTGTCCCTTCTTTGCTTTCTTCTCCTCATTTATTATTCTTTCATCTATTTCTCTCAACATCTTCATTATCTCCTCTAATTGGTCTTGTTTCGTACTGATGGCCATCTTCACTTACTCTTTATATCTCTCTTACCTTGGTTCTTTCACCTCAACAAGTCTCTTTCACCTTGGATGTATCTTTCTCAAATATTTCAATGAGTTCTTATCAACTTTTTTATCCTCTTAGACTTCTTTCCTCTTTCACTGAGCTTTCTTCTCTTCTCCTTATCTTCCTTTCTCTTGTTACTTCATTTTAACCTCTCCAAGAGTTTTTTATATCTCCTGAGCTCACCCTTATTTATTTCCATATACATCCACATACTTATATTTTTCCTTTGCATCATCAAATTACATCAGAAATCTAGATTTTAAATTGTGCACAAGTGGTATGCTCTGATACCACAAATGATTCCAATCTTATCTCTACTCAAATATTGAACCTGCTTAGTTTAAGATTTTGACATTTTCTTCTTTGAATCTTGTATCATGATTATTCCTCTCTCTATAATGTAATATCATAAAATACTCAAGTCTCCAATAACTATTCTTTGCTTGAATGTAACTTAAAACCCCAACAGATCCTTAATTAAAAGAAAACAAAATACACTAGCTCGCCTGATCATTCATACTTCTTTGTTTAAACATTCATAGACATATGTATGGCTTCCGTAGGTAATTATTAATATTTATTCATCATCATTGGATATCATTTTTTTAGAGGACATCTTTTTTCACTCCCTAGTTATTAAGTATTAGGTCATATGTCTCAACTCATTTCATGTTCTTGAACTTGTTAGGTTGTAGTTGTTCTTAACTATCAACATGCCTTTATTTTTAGTTCTTACATTCAAATATTATTTGTAAATTAATGTTAAAGAATTATAAAAACTATTCCATTCTCATTTGGACTGATTATATCCACAAATATCTACTTTTATTCCCTTGACAACAATTATAAGAAATTAAAATTAGATAATTTTAGGTTTTAGACTCTATAGATCTAGGAATTTATATTCCTTTCTCACTTTCTTGTAGACAGTGATTATACCAACTTAATACATAATTCCTCCAAAAAATTTATTATCCTTAAGCAAGAACAATCCCTTGTTATATCTATTAGCTTGACAAAGTAACAATATGGAGGTTGATTCTCCTGGTTTAGACTTTTGTAAGAACTATCATATAACAATCAATTTCCATAAATACATTCAAACCTCTAAAACCTTCCTTGATCCTTTAATTTTTTTTATAAAATCCCAAAATAAACTCTATGTCTTAGAAACTTCAAGAATTGCCTTTCTAAATATGAAATTTAATCCTTTTGTTCACTGTACAGAGTCACATGTTCCTACAATTTTCTGTCAACGAGTTCTCTACATACACGTGCCTAGATTCTCTACAAATTTAGGAATATATTTCACTTGTCAGGATAGAGATATGTTGTGAATTTGGGAAGATTTCATTAGATAATTTTAAAGATATAACGTGCCCTAGTTCTAGGCCGTGGGTTAGCAAAACCATATAATTTACAAATGACACAATTTCAAAACTTCAATTAAATTGTATTGAATTCTTGATCGCATTCTCTTCCTATGCAGGCTTGTAGTCAGGACATTGACATGTTTTTCCTAAGATCATGATTTTCAATCATTTCCAATCAATTAACCTTAACATAGTCCATTATAACATCCAATTATACACAAAAAATGTGTAAAAAGAGCTATATTCACCTTATTGAAACTTCACACACATTCAATACATCAAAATATACATTATTCCATGCTCTTACCTTGAATTTTTTATCCCAATAGGGATTATCTATCAAATAAACTCCTTAATTTTCTCCCTAATAAAATCAACAAGTCCCTAAAATGACTCAAACCGACCTATTATAGTTCAACAATATTCTATGTCAAGAGAATAGGATGAAATTTGTTTGTAATCCCAAAATTGTTACCTTATCAAACTTGACAATTCACTCACACCTAATACACCTCTTTTACTTAGAGAATTTACAACTTGTTACAATATTTTCACCTTCATAGTTACACTTACACACAAATTTGAATTTTAGCATAAACAAAATGGAGGGAAAAAAATATCATTCCAAACCATATGACCCCTAAGAAAATATCTTTCTTATACAAATATGCTCTTGCATCACAAGTGAAAAACTAGGAAAAAGTAACACTAAATAGATTTCATGATGAAATATCACACGGTTTCAAATTTAAGAGATTATTTCCCTTGTTCGAAAAACAAGAGTTTAAATCTAACAAAGTTTTCACTTTATGAGAGCTCTCAAGAATAATATCTAAGAAAAATAATGGTTCCAATCCAACAAGGCTCCTAGTATTTTTTTGTCTAGGTGTCACAAGATATTTCTATGAGCTCAGTTTTCCAAGGAGTTACCCTTAGAGTATCCCAGCTTTATTTTACCCCATTCAATATAATGAGCATAAAAATGCGTTCAGTTTTATTTTCACAAGGCTCGCAATGGAAATAACTTTGACTCTAATCTCACCAAGGTGTATTAATAAATTGGGTAGTTGGAGCATTTTGGCATTTTGTTCACAAGGTTCCCTCTTATGTGAACTACTTTGGGGTTCTTAGGAGCATTCCTCTTGTTGTCTTAAGGCTTATGCCAAAGGATGTTTCTCCTAGTTAAGTGGACGAGTCATAGATATTAACTAAAACCTGAAATACATTGTGATGAATGGTGTGTTGGTGTATTTTAGTATCTTTTAGATTAATCAATTTGGTTTAGACCACCATTAGCAACCTACAACACACGTGAATGTTAGAGTTTAGATTCTCCTTTTTTGGAAAGTGTTAGGTCCTTCGCACAAATTGTTAGTAGTTTGAAAAGATATAAAATATCATAGAAAGATGATTAAATGTTTCTTTTGGTTCTCAAGATCATCTAAGGATGTGAGAGAAGAGCATACACAACAAGTAACCCAACTAGATAGTAATGAAAATCTTGTAAATCAAATAACTACCATAAAAATTTATAAATCTATATTTATTCCCAATTAATCCAAGTGTTTTTTTAGTGAAAAACTATGGTTGTTTTTGGTTCTCAAGATCACACAAGGTGCAAGAGAAGAGCATACATAATCCTTAGCCTTATTTATTTATCAAAATGAAAATTTCTTAAACTAAAAAATCATATACATGCCAAAATGAAAGTTTATTCCCTTGAGCATAACAATGAATGATGATTTTTCCTACTTACTCTAAATTAGCAAAATAAGGTTTAGAGGTGTTTTTAATTCTCAAGATCATACAAAGTGCAAGAGAAGAGCATACAAAACCTTATTCCAAACTCATACAAAGCATGAAGACAAAATCACTCATCAAACCCTAAGACAATTTTAAACAAAATCACTTATCAAACCCTAAGCTAATTTTGTTACAAATCCTGCTCTAAATCAAAAAATTGATAGCAACCACAACTAAAAATCCCTAGAAAATGAAAGTACTACTAAAAAATAGAAGTTGAAAATTTGAATTTTGAGGCAACTTTACCTGAGTGCACCAGCACGCCTCTTTATGTAGTAGCGAGTACTTATGAGTATGAGCACACACCTTGAAGTATCAACGCATACAGTTATGCATAGGCACGCCTTTGTCAAAATCCATAGTCAATATTGCATAGGCGTGGCAGTGAAGTGTCAGTACATACTTTGAAGCAAGAGCGTAGATTACACATAGAGGATCAAAAAATAAATGATGCATGGGCACGACCAGTAAGGCCTAGGAACATCTGCAAAAATATAGGCATGTCTAGTAGAGCACATGTGCAGCCTTTGAAGCATTAGCAGACCCCTTTGAGCATAGGTGTAGACCTTCCTATAGGTGATCAAAACATGAATTTTGACAAGAAAAATATGAAAAAGATCAAATCTTTGGCATTTTGAGGGAATTTCAATAGCACTTCACCTCCTTATATCCTGTAACAAACATGAAAATGCAACATCTACTACTAATCTAGTTCAAACAACTATCAAAATGAAAATTGATCTACAAAACTTTGAAATATAATCTTAAAAGTTGAAAGTAATCTAAAATCTTGATAAACTAATCTAATAAACTTGAAAGTAATCTAAAAAACCTGAAACTAAGCTAGACAACTTGAAACTAAATAAAAAAACTTGAAACTATTCTAGAAATATTGAAATTAAAAAAATTGAAAATAAGTTAAAAATCTTTAAAAAATGAATGCAAAGGAGTAATGTCCCACCAGGCATGCCAAATGATAACACCCCAAACTTTTAAAAACAAATAGTATGACTAATTAGAAAATGCTAACACCATGGCCACATATAGCCAAGCTTTAAGTTTTAGTAATGTAACATTAATGATAAAATCTTAAAAGCATGTTATGAATGTAAACTAAACGGAATTAAACATTAATCTACAAAGCATCCTTACGATGTATGAATTGCTAACTAACATAGACCTAAATAAATCTAAGAGGGAATTCAAATTGGTTTTTTTTCTACTCCAAGGAAGGTGAGATGGTATTTCCAACATTGACTACAAGTTCATATTGGATACCCATCTACTAACCCCACTAAAGACTTGAGGCAAGGATTGAGCTTGGCTATTAATCATATTTCTTATATGATATGCAAATCAAAGCATGGTATATAGTTTAAAGGAATGTGCTTAGTCCTTTTTATAGTTTTTCCTTTAAGGAAAACTAGAATCTTGGTGCATGTGGGACTAAAAGCACAAATTAGATTAAGAAAATCATGATTAAGGTTTTCTAATCACAATTAGTGAATTAACAAGTCATTAGGATGTCATGAGGCTTAATCAACCACTTAGGGTTAATTAGGAGGCTAGGATAAGCTTTTGAAGTTTGTTGAGATGTTGTGGAGGGAAGTGGGGTGATTTTGAATGGCTGGAAGAGGGGTTTGAGCCAATAATAGGGTATATTGACCAAAACAAGAGCAAAATAGGATTAATTAGCTAATAATCACTAATTTTCTTTTTAGAAGAAGATTTTGACTTACGATGTGTCATAAAGTGGCATCTTGAATGCAAAAGGGGTTAGGTAATCAACAAAGTGTTGTTGATTGACCAAATTGGTAAGAAACATTAGTTAATTAGCAGAAATTACTAATTATAATAGAAATGGTAAGAATGAGAGTGATTTGTGTGTTTTTAGCAATAAGATTGCAAAATCATAATTTAGGTGTCTACAACATTAAAATTTCTTGTTGAAATTTCCTTAGTGCAATTAATTATTTTATAATATTGAAGTTTTTATAATTTTTTATAATTTTTATAATATTGAATTTTACTCGCATTCGAAGTGCGATGATTCAAGAGGTTATATATTTTTTATTAAGGGCAAATAGTTTTGAAGGGACTATACCCTGTATACAAAAGGGCTCAAAAGCTAGATGGTAAAGGTGAGAGAAACAACCCAGAGAAGGGAAAAACTGTCAACCAAAGAGGGCTCAACAGCCAAATATTACAATATAAGTGAAAAAATGATCTAAACGTACAATGATCCAAAAAGAAGTAGGAAAGATAAAAAAGAAACCAAAAGAGAAACAACATATAGAGCTCCGTAAAAAAATAGCTCCAGAACCGCCAGATAACAACAACTTTGCAGCCAAAAAACAACATCACAACAACCCGTTACTTGATAGCTCTGTCAATCTTGGTTTTGATAGCCTACAACGACATGAAGAAGGCAATGACAGTGGCCTAAGAGGAGTCTTGCATATCCACCTGAGCAATTGCAATATCCCTTTTCTCTTTAGGGCCCCAAATGTCCTCATTAACCCAACTTAAACTACAGACACTATGAACATGTTGTTCAATGAAATTATAAATGCTTTTGAGGGCAGAAAATATGCAGTCATTGCGGCTTTTAGTATTCCCCAATCTGCCATCTAAGGACTGTAGCTTCTTGAAGACTTCAACAATAACCCCCTCTTCCTCATCACTTTGAAGAATCCCTTTTCCCTTAGCTCTTTCCATATTTTTTATAGCCCCTTTGAGCTCTCGTATCTCCTTTTCTAATCTGTCCACCTTGTCCAACAATTCCTCCTCCTTGGGCTCCTCCACTGGTTTACTAATATGCAGGAGGTTTTCAGCAAGTTCCAAGTCTTTGTGGCTCCTTAGGACCCATTGGGAAGAAGGGATTTTAGCTTTGATGCTCTTGCTTTTCTTGCTGGAAACAACAGCTTCATTCTTTCTTTTCAGTAGGCGGCGAGTGGAAGTGGTGTGGGAAGGTGGAGGTATGGAGGAGGGAGGTGGGGTAGGATTCACGGGGGGGCAGCTGGAACAGTGGCAGTGGATCTGGAGGATAAGTCCCTGGTGCAAAGGGACAGCCCTAGAGTGGCTCTGAACTTCCCTAATTGATTTCTCCAGTGAGTTTATCAAATAGTGAGGAAAGCTGATTATGTTATTTCTATGAAAGTGATTTAGAAATATCAGATGCTTTTGAGGTATAGTCACAAATCTTCCTTCAAGAGTTACATACCTAACCACCATCATGGCAAGCTCAGCAAATGGTTCAAGAATCGATGCCACCTTGATGCCAGCAGTCATGAATTCAAGATTCCCCCCCTTGTCTAGAAATTTCTTGGTCTCCACCTCCCTATCCACCTTCTTATTGAAGAATTTGGTGCCTTCCAGGCTGAGGCCCGTGATTTGGGCGATGAGATCTTTCATGATTTCCATCTCCATGTTACTATATTTTACAATCCTATTCTTCCATCCCTGGGCGAATCTGATAGAAATGTCTTGGTCGAAGCCTTGAATCCTTTCAATTAAATTAGACAGGCCCCTGATTTACAAGTAATTCCAAAGCTCCGTATTCTCTTTCCACGCAGGATTGTGGGTCGGTTTAGTTTTGCAAGGCAGACCCCCCATGTTTCCTCTGCTTCTTTTCTTGTTCTCAACGGTAAGAAAGCTACCAATATGTGGGACAGGAAGAGCTTTGATTTTGATATTTGAATCTTTCCTTTCCGGGAAAGCAGGTTTAATTATTATGCTATACTTGTTATTATTGCCCCCACTCCTCGGCTTTCCTCCTATGCCAAGAAATGATGACAGTCCATCCCGCACAGATCGCATCAATCATCCATATCTTTTGTGATGTCATCATAATGTACTTGAGGATCTGTACATTAGCGTCCAAATTACAGCTGTTAGTGTTGATTTTCACTGCCATGTAGATCAATGATTATGGCTTTATTGATTTGAGCTGGCAGAACGTCCCCCCTAAGCCAAGTTTGAAAGGAATTATTAACACCAAAGTTAGCCAAACTGTCAGCGACCTATTTCCTTCCTGATAGGTGTGGGTGATTTGGACATTTTCAAAGCTCTTGCATATATCAATAGCTTCCTCAATATAATCCCTGATAGACCAGCTGGGGTGTTGCTTTTTATTTAAAAGATTGATAATATTTAGAGAATCGCCTTCAATTATAATATTTGGAATATTACAATCTCTAGAAAGTCTTATACCACAAAGATCCGCCATGGCTTCAGAATAATGATTAGTCTACCTTCCCATTCTCCCAGAAAAAGTAGCAACAAAATAACCTCTTTGATCTCTGATGACTCCCCCTCCTCCAGAGTCTCCCGAATTGCCTTTTGAGGCCCCATCAAAATTTAACTTGTGCCAATCAGTGGGAGGTTTAATCCATCGGACTGTGTTTCTGTCAGTACCATTGTTATTTCTATTGACAGTGTCAATATTCCATTCAGTCAGGATGCATTCTTCATTCTCCGGGTAAAGTCTATTTTTAGGGGGTTTAAATCTAGCAATATTATCTTGCACAACAATGATAATTTCCTTGTAGACTTTGTTACAAGCCTGTCTATTGTTTCTGAAAATGCTATCATTACGAGCCTTCCAAATTCTCCACATAGTGTGGGGTAGAAGAAGTTGCCACAATATTTTCACCATACAATGCTTAAACGGAGAGTCCCATTGCTCCCAAGCCTGAAGACAGGTAAGGGGAAAAATCCATCTCAGATTAAATTTTGAAAAAATGAGCTGCCAAATTTTGGAAGCAATCTCACAATGGAGGAATAAATGCTTTATATCTTCTGCCTCTTTCTGACACATGCAACATCTATTCAGCATGATGAATCCCTTCTTGATGAGGTTGTCATTAGTTAGGATCTTGCCATTAATAATTAGCCACCAAAAGAAGTTCACTCTAGGGGTTAGCTTCGACATCCACAGCTTGTGCCACTTAATTTCACTTTCCATGGATACAAAGAAAGAATTATATCCTGATTTAATAGTGTATTCCCCATCAAAAAAATCTTTCCAGATGAGTTCATCCTTAAGATTTTGATTACTTATATGGATTAGAGAAAGTTGATTCTGGAAAGATGAAATATCAGCCTGTATACTATCATTCTCCACTTTTAGCTGTTTCCATTTTCTTTTGTTTCCATCCCTCTCAATGTACCCCTGGATTTTGTGCCCATACTTTGTAATTAAGATGTCTTTAATGTGATCATAAGCAGAAATTCAGTTAGAATCAGTCCACTTATCAGTCCAGAAGTTTATGTTTTGTCCATCTCCAAGCTTCTAGCTACACCCCTGAGAGAGAATGTGTCTGCTACGAAGAAGGTTGTTCCAGAAAATAGAACCACTCAGAAGAGACTAATCATATATGAAGGAAATCTTGTTTTGGTTTGAAATATATTTGATCTTAACCAGCTCTATCCAAGGTCTGTGATCTTTTATAAGCCTCCATCCTAATTTTGCAATAAGGGCAGTACTCATATGTTTGATATCTTTGATGTCTAACCCCTCTAGTCTCTTAGGTTTACAAACCTGTTCCCAAGCCACAAGATGATTGATAAATCTATCCTCAGTACCGTCCCATAAAAAGTATGAAGAGGTTATATTAAATGTCTGAACTTTGAAGTGTAATTTATCACACTTCAAAATGTGAGCACTTTCACTTTGAAGTACAAGTGCTCACACTTCGAAGTGCAAGTTCTCAATTTTAACCTGCCAGTCTAATCAATCACTGCATGAGTGCAAGTATGATAAAATTTAAAAGCACGAATGAGAGTGTGAGAAATTTGAAAACTGTACACCATGTGTTATATGGATAAAATTATATAGATAGTAGCATGATATAAGAGTCTAATATAATGTCTTATATGGTCAAATAGGAGTACTAATTCAAGATCACCTTCACAATATATAATGTAGGAGGAAAATTTAGGATGGGAATAGAAATAGTTTTGAGATATCATTAATGAGTACATAAAAACCTATAGTAGCTTTATTTCATATGTAATGAAAATTTCCCCAAATATTAAGGTCAAATTTAAAACTATTAATAACCACACAACCTTAACATTGTATGAGTAAAAAAAATAATGAATAGTAATGATGGGTAAATGGAATTTATAATTAAAAATTAATAAAACATTTGTAGTGGAGAAGTGTTATGAATGTTGTGGTTTTAGTTTGACATGGACTAATAACCAAATGCACATTGTCTTTATATAACAAAGCACATGTTGGTGCCCATTTTAATCCTCTACCATTTTTCCATGTTTCCCCTTTGCTCTTTGTGCTCTGAAATGTTTTTTTCCTCATGAAATCAATGATGTGAAGTTGTAGCTCCATTCTTGTGCATTGGATTATTTGCAAACTCATTACCTTGCCCTAATATTTCCTGTTCAAACACCTCTACAATTTTTCCCGTGTTTTCCCTGCCTTTGGAGCTCAAAATTATTCGTTTTATACGTATTTTCCCTCAAATATCCCTTGTCATGGTCGTAAATTTCCTAAAAAACACTTTCCATTTTTTTTTCGATAAAAAAATTCTTCACCCACAAAGGAAAAATCGATTTTGGGCATCCCTGGCATTTTCTATATTTGTTTATGGTCAAACGGGCATCATTTTCTCATCAAATTCATCTTCAACATTCTAGGGCATCGCTAGCAACTTTTGCATCTATTGATGGTTATACGGGCATCCTTTGGCCATCAAATTTTAGCCCAAAAATATTCTCCTACATGGCTTGTTCTACATGAACAAGGATCGGCGGGTCATTTCTAAATACTTAACGTTTTTTGTGTTTTTGGAAAAAAGTGTAAATTTCCCCGGCAGCTCTGCAGGTCCCAGAGTGAAGGCTGATGGGTGGGTCTTTTTGTGCCTTAAGGCATTTTGAAAAAAAGAGTTAAAGTAAAAAAGAAAATGCCTAGGGCCCGCAACGAATAAGAATGGAACATGTGGCAGCTTCAGAGTGTAGGCCCTAAACGAATCAGAGGAGGACATGTGTCATGTTTTCATCAAAAGTAGGATGAAAGGTCAGAGGTGGAAACGTGTCATGTTTTCATCAAAATTAGGATGGAAGGTTGGTGGAGGAATTGGAAAAAAAATTCTTTTTGGTGAAAGGGAGAAAAATTTGTGAAAAAGGTCGCGGGTCCGTCAGGCCAATCAAGAGGGAGACACGTGTCAAAAGCAATGCAAGAGGGGAGTGTGGGCCGCCAGTAAGTTTTGGAACTTTTGAAATTTTTGAGGAGTTGAGTAAAGTTTAAAAGGAGGAACACAAGCTCGCAGTGAGTCAGCGATCGCCACGTGTCAAGGATAGAAGCGGAGGTGCGGATCCGCGGGGAAAATTATGAAAAATTTCTTGTTTTCCAAAAAGGTAGAAATGTGTAAAATTGAGCAGCGACCCCAGATCCAATCATATTGTGCCACGTGTCAGAACCAAATCTCAAGGGCGGAGTGGTGGAGGAAATTGTGAAAAAAATCTTTTTTTCCAAAAAAGATGGAAATGTGTAGAATCGAGTCGTGATTCCGATGGGACCCACCTTGGGACACGTGTTAATACCAAGGGTAGAGGGGCAGAGAAAAATGTCAAATTTTTTACATTTTTCAAAAAGTGTTAAAAAGTCAAAAAGTGATCCCAAACCCATTTCCAATCACATTTTGACACGTGGAGGGCTCAGATTGAAGGGAGAAAGGCAGATCAACGGTAACTATGCATTTTTTAGTTTGGCCGCCATTTTTACTCCAGGAAGTGTGGAAATGCACTTTTTTCATCGATTTTGATCAAATTTTTGGCAAATTCATGTCATTTGTGCCTGCACGGACCAATGTAATAGGTTTTGAGGATTAATTTGAAGATTAGAGATGTTTTTGGAATAAATTTTTGCCCTAACCCATCCAAAAACGTGAAATATCAAATCCAAAAGTTGTAAAGTCAGATTTTGGAGGGATAAGGATGAAATAATGAAAGAAAGAGGGTTTGCATGCTTTAAAGATGAAAAATGTGCCTCCACAATGGATAATGATGCAAATTTTGCAATGATTCATCTATTTTTGAGACAATTGGCAACTTTTTGTGTTAGGAAATAAGGGATAAAATATGTGGAATAATCCCTCACAAAATAGCAACAGTAGAAACTAATATGCAGAAATTATTATAGATCTCAAATAAAATTGCAAAATAAAATAACACAACACAAAGAGACAGTATTTAACGTGGTTCACCCAATTTGGGCTACGTCCACCAAGAATCACTTGCTCAGATTTTATTACAAGCCACCACTCTCTCAATACAATACCCAGATCCGTTTGGAGCTATACTCAACAAACTCTACAGAATTCACAGCCGAATTCAAACCACATCTGCAATACATTTGCTTGTACATCTATCATATGCATAAGACCATATAAATAGACAACTGCTTAAGCAGTTTTACAAAACCGTGGGTATCAAAACCATGGGTAAAACCCGTCCCATAAACCTATGGGTCAAAAAACTCACCCATATGAGAAAAGCACGTTTCCCGATATTTCGGGTGTAATTTTTTGAGGCCAAAAAAATTTACGCCTAAAAAAATACTCTTAGTGTATAGTACTCTTAGTGTACAGTCTTCAACACTTTCACACATGAAAAATAGGCTCCACAACCTAACAATCTCCCACTTGGAGACTAGTTTTCCTCTGAGCAAGCTTCTCAACCCTTGAAGAGAAGGACAAAAACCTTGAAGACTGGTTCTCCACTATCAGTGAGTAATAAATAATAAAGAGAAGGAGAAAAACGTTCAGATTCTTTTCTTACCCTAGAAGACCTCATCACTGTAGGAGTTTGGGGTTCCTGTTGAGTAGGTTCCTAAACTGATTCATGGGTCACTTTCCCATCCAGAAGATCCTCTACCACTGCATATTCTTTCTTGGATTCTTCCCTGTTTTCCTGCAACTGTTGCTTATACATGACTTTCTCATTAAAGACCACATCCCTAGACCGAATGATTTTCTTGTCCTTAATACTCCAACATTTAAATCCAAAGTCATCACCACCATAACCAATGAAATTACATTTTTCTGATTTAGCCTCTAGCTTGGTCCTATCATCCTTGTCTATATGAACAAACACCTCACATCCAAAGACTCTAAGAAATGAATAATCAACTTTCTTACCATACCAAGCCTCCTCAGGTATGCCTCCATCCAAGGCACTTGAGGGTGCTCTGTTTATCAAGTACACAGCTGTGCTCACCGCTTCTGCCCAAAAAGAAAGAGGCAGTCCTGCATGTAACCTTATACTCCTAGCACATTCCATTATTGTTCTGTTCATCCTTTCTGATACCCCATTCTACTGTGGAGTTCCTGGAACCATTTTTTGCCTGCGGATTCCATTCTTAGAACAGTAATCATCAAATTCATTGCTGCAATACTCTCCTCCATTATCTGACCCGAGACATTTTAGCTTAAGACCTGTTTCATTCTCTACCAAGACTTTCCATTTAACAAAAGTGTCAAATACATCAGGTTTGTTTCTAATACAATAAACCCAAAATTTCCTTGTTGCATCATCAATAAAAGTAACATAATAACTTGAACCCCCAAGAGATGATACCTGAGCTGGCCCCCACACATCAGAATGCACTAGCTCTAACTTACTCTCTTTCTTTGTAGGTCCAACCTTGAGAAACCTTACTCGCTTCTGTTTCCCATATATGCAGTTCTCACATAAATCCAAACCTATTTCTGTATGTCTAGGAAAATTCTTCTTTATGATGTTCATGCCCTTATGGATCATATGATCGAGCCTATAGTGCCATAATGTTGTATCTACATCTGAAGCCATAAGATTACAATCATTAGTACTATCAGTGGTTAAATACAAGGTTCCAACCTTCTTACCTCTTGCCACCAAAAGAGCACCCTTGGTAACCTTCCAAGAGTCTGCTGTAAATATCACAGTACAACCATCACTTCCCAACTGCCCTGCCGATATCAAATTTCATCTTAATATAGGCACATGTCTAACATCCTTCAATAGCCAAGTATTCCCATTTTGCATCTTAACCTAAACAGAACCTTTTCCAACTATGCTGCAAGGCTCATCATCACCAAGAAAAACATGCCCAAAATCTCCTTGAACATAATCAACAAAATAATGCCTATGTGGAGAAGCATGGAAAGAAGCCCCTGAATCTAAAACCCAAGATTCAGTAATATTGTGCAAAGAAAGAATCAAAGCATCCTGACATACATTACCCATTGCCACATTTTCCTCCTTGTTTTCTTCTTCTTGTTTCTTCTTATCCCGAAGCTCCCAACAGTCCTTCTTTGCATGCCCAGGCTTTCCACAATTCCAGCATACAATCTTGTTCTTGGATTTTGACCTTGCCCGATCTTTTGATTTTCCACGGTTTCCTCTATTCTTATGTCTCCCTCTAGTTTCCACTGTCAAAGCATTCCCTGAAGTAGAAGATTCCCCAGAGTTTTTTCTTCGCATTTCCTCGCCTAGAATCACCCCTACAACATCCTCAAACTTCAACTTTGAGTTAGCTGGAACCGAGTTACTTACCGCCATTACCAGGCTATTCCAACTCTCAGGTAAAGAGCAAAGAATTAATAAAGCCCTAACTTCTTCATCAAATTCTATTGTAACCGAAGCTAGCATATTCACTACCATATTGAAATCATTTAAATGATCTGCTACTGAACTATTCTCAGACATCTTCATATTAAACAACTTTTTCATTAAAAATATCTTATTAGAGGCAGAGGGTTTTTCATATAAATTCCCTAATGCATCCATTAGATCTTTTGTAGTCTTTTCCTTTGAAACATTAAATAATACCGAAGATGCAAGACTCAACCGGATCATTCCAAGTGCCTTCCAATCCAACAAATCCCATTCTGTATTTGTCATACTCGAGGGTTTGTTCACCTTCTCAGACAACAGAGTATAAAGATCCTTCTGATAAAGGTAATCTTCTAAATGCATCTTCCAAAGACTGAAATTTTTCCCGTTGAATTTATCAACCCTAGATCTTCCTTCATCTGCCATAGCTCCCACTCAAGCTAAAAAACTTTCCCTGCGATTCAACACTTCAGCAAACCAAACCAGGCTCTGATACCAATTGATAGGAAATAAGGGATAAAATATGTGGAATAATCCCTCACAAAATCGCAACAGTAGAAACTAATATGTAGAAATTATTACAGATCTCAAATAAAATTGCAAAATAAAATAACACAACACAAAGAGACAGTATTTAACGTGGTTCACCCAATTTGGGCTACGTCCACCAAGAATCACTTGCTCAGATTTTATTACAAGCCACCGCTCTCTCAATACAATACCCAGATCCGTTTGGAGCTATGCTCAACAAACTCTACAGAATTCACAGCCGAATTCAAACCACATCTGCAATACATTTGTTTGTACATCTATCATATGCATAAGACCATATAAATAGACAACTGCTTAAGCATTTTTACAAAACCGTGGGTATCAAAACCATGGGAAAAACCCGTCCCATAAACCTATGGGTCAAAAAACTTGCCCATATGAGAAAAGCACGTTTCCCGATATTTCGGGTCTAATTTTTCGAGGCCAAAAAAATTTACGCCTAAAAAAATACTCTTAGTGTATAGTACTCTTAGTGTACAGTCTTCAACACTTTCACACATGAAAAATAGGCTCCACAACCTAACATTTTGGATGTGTTCTGTTAAATGTCCCTATTTGCGAATCATGAGGAATTTTTGTAACAAATTTGATCCTTTGGCATATTCTTTTCTTGGGAAAGAAGGCTTGAAGGAGATTGAAAGCTATATATTGCATGAATTTGTCATGCAAAGGGTTAGAAGAGTTTTAAAAAAGCCCTGGAAACCCTAAAAATTTCACAGGAAAATCTGTGAAGAACCCTATTCTCTGAGAAACCACCTGAGAACCACTTCTAATTCCTTTTTGCATCAGATTTGTATCATGTTGAGTTGGTTTCAGTTGTAAAGCCATCAACAAGCTCTGAGATTGTTCCTGAAACATTCCCCTGTTGATAAATTTGATCATTTTTGGATTATTTTGTGTTGTCTCTTGGCAAAATTTACATACACTTACGTTTCAGAATGTTTTCAATTTGTGTTTCTTGCTCCTATTGCAGTCTTGTGTTTAAAATCTCTCTTGATCATACATGATCTCATTTCTTGTTGATAGTTTAGTGGCATTTGCAATCTCACATTCAGAAGAGCTTTCATCTGATTAAGAGATAAACAAATTTAAAATCACTTTACCTTCCTTGATTTTAGAGATTGTTTGTAAACATTTGGGTCCACCTTAGGTCATGATTTAATAGTGATTATTAAATGCTTCATTGGTTCATTCTAACTCAATATTCTGTGATAGATGATTAAATATTGAGTGGAAAAGTGCATATATGGGCCTCCATTTGATGCACATATCCTGGTTGAAGGGATGATTAACCATTTTGATAATTTTTGTTGTTAAGTTTCTCCATATTTTGCTGAAATCCTCAAAGAATATGACGGACCTTAGTTTGTCTTATCTAAACTCCCACCCAAAAAATCATTCAAAACAACTAATCCTACCCTGTGTTACCCATGTTTTGACCTGTATACCCACAAAAGATCAAAATCCATTTGCTAAAGAATGCAGAACATATCAAGATTTCAAAATGTCTTCAGTAACCCTTGCCTTACATTGAAAGTATCTCCATAATCTGGAAGTGACAACTTGTGAAAGTCAGATTTGGAGTGTTGATCATATTTTCCCAAGGCCCTTTTCATACTATTTACACAAATTTAGGGATATCTTCACCTCCTTCACCATTTGAGGGTTACAATATGGGTCCTCTTACCTTGGTTGAAAGGCACAACCTAAAACAGTTGGGACAAGATCAAGTCCTATTTGAGTGCTATCCATCTCTCCACAAATCTGAGTGCCAGTTAGATCACATCCCCAGCTATAAAATGACATACATCATGATCTATCTATCTTCAAGCTTCATGTCATATCTCTGATGTTTCTCAGACTGAAAAGGAGAACAAATTTAGGTACCAACACTAGTGGCGCCATTATCGGGGACAAAGAATGCAATATCCAGACCAATTTGTTAATCTAGAGCTTCATTGAGAGATTGATTTACTGATTCACTTCCAGTGCATATCTATTTATCCCATCAACAACACCAGTGGCACCGTTGCCAAGGACTTGTTGGAAATATTTGAGATATTTGGATACATATAAAACCTTGTGTTGATAGGTATTTGACAGAGTATTTTAGTGCATTTACACAACTAGGGTGAAATTCCTTAGTGGTGACTCCATACTGATTTGATCTTGATGAATACCAGTATCTTAGCTTTCTGTCATTTATTTTTGTGTTGCTAATCTCTACAAAGATGGAAGGAAGAAGATCTCTCTTTAGGAGGGACCCAAGTAGAAAGTTATTTCAAGAATTGGGAAAGATAGTTTTAGAGGAGAGAAAAGTTTGGAAGGTTTTTGAAGGTCAGACATCAGGAAAAGGTATATCCATTGGTGAGAGAGATCATCCTTTAGTAGAGGATTATCACTCTTCTTCCTGTGATTTTGATTCAAGCAATATTCTCACAAATTTGTTTACTTCAACTAGTTAAGGTCCTTCTGTTGTATCTGGTAAGTTCTTTTCTCAAATTGCACCTGTGTGTTTCAATCCTAGTAAAACTTTCCAAGAAAATCAGCACCTAGAGAATACCAATTTTGTGAATCACATTCTTGTGCCCCAAAGACCTCTCACTCCTCATCATTTTGTTTCTCCTCCAAGATCACCTCCACCAAATAATATGGCTCATCTTAGACCTCCATTTTTTGTTAACACCTTTGGTCCTATTGAATTTAGAGGAATGGTTGGTTATCCTAATGTTGTCCCTCAAGATGTCAGAAATAGATTGCCAAAGTTCCAAGGTAACAATGCAATAACTAGTGATCAACACCTAAAATTTTTTGTTAACATGATGGAGGACTTTGAGATTGAGCATGAAGATGTGTACATTAAATTGTTCATTCATACACTAGAATATGATGTAAGGGATTGGTACAAGGTTCTGCCTGATAATTCTATTAATTCTTAGACTGAGATGAACAATGCATTTAGGTTGCAATATAGTGACAAGACTGATCCTAGATTTCACTTTTCTGAATTTGAGAATATCAAGAAGAACCCAAATGAATCATTTCATGACTTCAACACAAGGTTTAACAAAACTTTGAGAAGGCTTCCAGTTAATTGAGGTCATGTGATCAGTCATGCTTGATCAAATATGCAAATGCATTTGATAAGAAGCCAACCTATTACCTAAGAGACAAGGCCCATACTAATTTAAGACAAGCCTTTACCATGGCACTGCAGATTGAAAATAACATTAAGGTCATTGGGAAACCTCTCAAGAGAGATGGTGTAAAGTTGATAAACCCTGAAAAACCTCAAGCTAGCAAGGGTGTTGATTTGGAAGAGGTTGTGAAAACTTTGGCAAGGGCTGTCAAATAAATCTCATACAAACTAGCCCGGGCCGAGAAGGGAACCGGGAAGACTTCACAAGGTCAACAAAAAGCACAAAACCATGACAGAGTTGCCAATCATCCTAGGGGTGATCAGATATCTGATGATAGAGGGAAAGGACTCATGGGGTCTATTAGTAGACATCCTTAAGCACATGAAGAAAGAGTGTTACTTGGTCCCCTAACTGTTAGGGTTGTGTGATACATGTTTTCTACCCCATCCTCCATGTGAAGTGGACCATTAAGATGGTGAAGCTAATAATGATGAGGGTACTGATGATGATATCTGCATGGTGGGTTTTTCTTCAAGCTCACAAGAACGAGAAACATCAACTGAGGTAATAAGTGTAAGGATAGCTGTAAATTTTTGGGATTGCATCAAATGGGTACAAGTATTTCTTCCCCCTCATACTCTTGAAGTTGATGTAGTGCAAGATTTTTATATTCCTAACAATGACTTTGAATACTTAAGATCTTTGATTATTAAGAAATATGATGGTTCTATCCCTTTGGATGAAGATAGATAATTATTGATGAATGCTAGTGTAGCTCAAGAGAAAGACTATAACACTAGGAGAAAAGTTGTTAAGGGAGTTGGGCCTCAGGCCAAACCTAAAACACCCTTACTCACAAGCATTCCCAAAGAATCTCCTAGAAGGGAAACACCTACCAAAACCTTTGTTGTCCCAAGCAAAAATTACAGTCCTCCTCATGCCCAAACTGCCAAGAATCCCATGCCATCTAATGAATATGCTTGTCTCCATTCCAATGATGCCTTGCCAAATAATTTTCCCTATGACATAGCCCAAGTGTTGAGCCAAATCAAAGTAAGTGTTCCAATCATTGAGTTTCTTAGGATTCCTGAGCACACGAAGAGAGCATTTGAGTACTTGGGATTGAAAGAGGAGAAGAGTGCCCCAAGCATAAATGTAAACATTGTTGAAACTCCTCCTCAAATCATGATAGACCTTGAAACACCACCAACATTGGAGGATCTTGGAGAAACACCTGAGGTATACTTGGGGACATCCTTGAATGATTCCCAATGGAATGTTGATCCTTTCTTTACAACTTTGATCATAAATGATAGAATACTTAAAAATTGTATGCTTGATTCCTGTGCATCATGTAATTTCATGCCTCTAGAAGTCATGAATGAGTTGGATATCAAAGTGATAGTAGCCTATGAAAAGTGTACTACCATGGAATCAAGATAAGTCCTGGTAGTTGGTTGTGTTTAGGGTTTTGTGGTGCAACTTGCATCTTATCCTGGGAGGAATTTAAAATTGGATGGTGTGATTGTTGATTGCCCTGCCAAATGTTGTATACTTTTGTCAAGAAAGTGGGATGTAAGTGTTAGAGGGAGTGTCTAAATGGATATGTCTTTTGCCACCATTCCCATTGAAGGCAGCCTCATAAAATTATATGGAGAAAAGAATATGTTGCATCTAATTGAGGATCCAAACAATGCTTCCTATGAGGTGTTGTTTGCTGATGGTAAAGAACACAAGATGGATCAGTCCAAGTGCCTTGAATAGGTAGTTTCTCCTTGGACCTTTCTATTTGATGGATCTTGCTCCAAATTTGGGAATGGTGCTAGTATAATTCTGATTTCCCCTAGCTTGTAAGAGTTTTTTTTTCCTTCAAGCTTAATTTTGAATGTACTAACAACATTTTTGAGTATGAAGCTTTGTTTTTTGGTCTGAGAATTGCATGGAAGTATGGTGTCAAGGACATCATTGCAAAAGGAGATTCAGAGCTAGTTGTCAAACAAATAAGAAAACTATATGCTACAAAAAATCAGCGGATGAAATAGTACAAACATGTAGTTTGGGATCTAATTGAGATGTTTGATTCCTTCAACATTTTGCATCATGACAGAATTTTGAATGATGCAGCTAACAAGTTGGTAGTGTTGGGGTCAAGATTTGGAAATTGCACAGTTTCACCTTATTGTGAGTACAATATTGAAGTGTTAACTAGGCTAGTTGTCCCTGACAATATCAAACATTGGCAAGTGTTTAATGATGATGCTCAAGTGAAAAGGTTCTTACAAAATCAAGGTGAGTTTTCAGATTAGAATATAGATTGGGAACCAATGGCATGTGTGACTAAAGGAAGAGAGACTTTGTTTGGAAAGGATATCATCCAATTGAAAACTAACACCATTCCTAGAGGTCTTGTTACTCTTGAGTCAAATTTTAGCAATTTTGATTGCGTCATAATAGAAATATGTTTTCCTCAAGGGATGTGGAAGAGCATAACTTTGGCACTAGTGATAAACCAAGAAAATTTTGATTGGGTAGCAATCTAAACAAAGAGGAAAAACAGTCCTATGTTCAACTATTGAAGTAATATCAGGACTGTCTTGCCTGGTCATATTCAGATCTAAAAGCATACAAAGATGACTTGTTTTAGCATGAGATTCCTATTGAAACAAATGCCAACCATTTAGAAAAAAGAAAAGGCCAATTAATCCACTCCTCTCCATGAAAATGCAAGATGAATTGAAGAAACTGAAGGAGGGAGGGATTATTCAGCCCACAAGGTATTCATCTTGGGTTGCAAACCTTGTTCCAGTCAAAAATAAAAATGGAGATATCATACTTTGTGTAGACTTCAGAAATCTGAATAGAGCTTCATTGAAGGAAAATTATCCTTTACCAAACATGGAAAACATGCTGCAGTTAGTGACCGGATCTGAATTTTTGTCCACCTTAGATGGTTTCTCTAGCTACAATCAAGTTGTTGTCAAGGAGTCAGAAAGACTTAAAACTACCTTTACCACTCCTTGGGGAACATATGTTTATGTAAGAATGACTTTTGGTCTTATGAATGCTGAAGCTACTTTCCAAAGAGCAATGGATGTTTCTTTTGTTGGTTACATAAATGACTTCATTGTAGTTTATCAAGATGATGTGACTGTGTTTTCAAGGAGCGGAAAAGATCACTTGCAGCACCTGGAAAGAATGTTGATCAGATGTAGAGAATATGGCATTTCTCTCCATCCAAAGAAGTGTCATTTTGGGGTGCAAAAGGCCAAGTTTCTTGTTCATATTGTTTCAAAGGCTAGTGTCGTGATTGACCTTGAGAGGGTAGAAGAAATCAACAAGGTTCTAACTCCAAGAACAAAGAAGGGCATCCAATCCTTCTTTGGGAACATCAATTTAATTAGAAGGTTTGTGTCTAATTTTGTTGAATTGAATCTTCCTATTACATGCATGTTAAATAAAAACCAAGTTATCAAATGGGAGGAGGCTTCTATTCATGATTTTTAAGGAATCAAAGAAGCATTGAAACATGCACCTATCTTGGCAGCTCTGAATTACAAGAAGCCTTTCCAAATCTTCTCCTTTGCTTCTGAAAATACCATTGCATATGTTTTGCCACAGAAGGATGAAGATGGGGCTGAGAGGCCTATTGCCTTCTTTAGAAAGGATTTACAAGCTGCTGAGTTAAAGTACACAATCATGGAAAAACAATCATTTGCCTTGGTGAAAGCAACAAAGGTTTTCTGGCCTTATATCTTAAGTTCAAAAGTTGTTTCTTATGTTCCCCGCACCATGGTAAAAGACATCTTATCAGAGATGGATATCTCAAGGAAAATATGTAGATGGGTGAAAAAACTATAGGAGTATGACATGGACATCCAAACCACAAAGTTGGTGAGTGGTTTGGGTCTTGTTAAGCTCATGGCTGAGAGCAACCTGCAGACAATTGAAGTGAATGAATTAGATGAAGAAAGGGTAGATGTTCTTGAGAAATTGGTAAGTTCTGAGTGGTACAAGGATGTAATATTTTACCTCAGACACCTATGCTGCCCTAATCATTTGAATAAAAATAAGAAAAGAGCCCTCAAGTCAGCTTCTCAAAAATACATCATCGCTGACTTTGGGATGGCTTGGAAGAACCCTGAAGGTGTCCTCTTGAAATGTATAACTGAAGATGAAGATCCCAAAATAGTTACTGATTTCCATGGGGGAGTCTGTCGAGGGAACTTTGTTGGAAGGGTTACAACACACAAAGTTTTGATATCTGGTTATTGGTGGACTACTCTCTTCAAAGATGCAACCTTGCTGGTTCGAAAATGTGAAAGCTGCCAGCATTTCTCTGGAAGAATGAAAGCTTCAAGATCCCTTCCTTTGTAGCCTATATCAATTGACGATCCTTTCAAATAATGGGGGATGGACTTCATTGGTGAGATTTTAGACCCTTTTAGTGTTGGCCATAAGTGGATTCTTGTAGCCATAGATTACTTCACCAAGTGGGTGGAAGCAATCCCCACTAAAAAATTAACACACCAAGTTTTTATGGACTTCTTGTTGAATCATATCATATGTAGATTTGGTGTGCTAGTCAAGATTGTTATTGATAATGCCATGTGTTTCAGAGCTAAACCCTTAATGGAAATGTGCAAGGAGTATGGAACCAATCTGAATTATGCTTCAAACTATAACCCTCAAGGGAATGGATAAGCTGAGTCTAGAAATAAGAACTTATTGAAGATCATTAGGAGAACCTTGGAGTTGAACAAGAGAAAATGGGGTAAACAATTGAAATTTGTAGTTTGGGCTGATAGAATCATTGCCAAAAGAGCTAATGGTAAGAGCCCATTTGATTAGGTGGATGGAACTCAAGCTCTGTTTCCCTTACATCTATAATTATTTTCATTTCAATTTGTTCAACAACTTGAAGATCAAGAGGTCAGTCCATATGAAGCAAGGATTAATCAGATTATTGAGTTGGATGAAGAAAGAAGATCATCCCACCAAAGGCATGTCAGATTTAGAGAGAAGTTGAAGAGATTGTTTGACAAGAAGGTCACTCCTAGGGCATTCAATGTTGGAGATCTGGTTTTGTTGTGGGATAGCAGGCATGAAGATAAGGTAAAACATGGTAAATTTGATGCATTATGGATGGTCCCTTACTCCATTAATATCATAATTGGTGAAAATACCTTTTTTCTCAAGGACTTATATGGGGAATTGCTTGAACTGCCTATTAATGATAGGAATCTAAAGCAATTCTTGGAACACCAACTTGTATAGTGTATAGTGTTTGGCTTTTTCTCTATTTTTGGTGTTTTTTCGGTTTTTGGTTTGCCTTGGTGTGTGGCAGCCATTTTTGTCAATTTCTCAGCTAGTTTTTTGGTGGCTTTGGCTCATGACTTCATTTTCCCAGTGGATTATTTTTGCACTTGGTCTACTTTTGTTCTTGTGGCATTCACTGGGAGTGCCCATCCCCAAGTAGGAGCCAATGTTGGTGCCCATTTTAATCCTCTGTCATTTTTCCATGTTTCCCCTTTGCTCTTCATGCTCTGAAACGTTTTTTCCTCATGAAATCGATGATGTGAAGTTGTAGCTACATTCTTGTGCATTGGATTGTTTACAAACTCATTACCTTTCCCTAATTTTCTAAGGAGAAATGTGTTTTTCCCTAATTTTTCCCATTCAAATACCTCTACCATTTTTCCCATGTTTTCCCGACCTTTGGAGCTCAATTTTTTTCATTTTATACATATTTTCCCTCAAATATCCCTTGTCATGGTCGTAAATTGCCTAAAAACACTTTCCATTTGTCTTTTGATAAAAATTTCTTCACCCAAAAAGGAAAAAATGATTTTGGGCATCCCTGGCATTTTCTGTGTTTTTTTACGGTCAGACGGGCGTCATTTACCCGTCAAATTCATCTTCAGCATTCTAGGGCATCGCTGGAAAATTTTGCATCTTTTTACGGTCATATGGGCATCCTTTACCCATCAAATTTTAGCCAACAAATCTTCTCCTACGTGGCTTGTTTTAATTGGAAAAGGATCGGCGGGTCATTTCTAAAGACTTAACATTTTTTGTGTTTTTGGAAAAAAGTGCAAATTTCCCCCGCAGCTCCGTAGGTCCCAGAGGAGGTACACATGTCACAAACATAGTGAAGGCAGACGAGTGGGTCTTTTTGTGCCTTAAGGAATTTTGGAAAAAAGTGCAAATTTCCCCCACAGCTCTGCAGGTCCCAGAGGAGGTACACGTGTCACAAATAGAGTGAAGGTAGATGGGTGGGTCTTTTGTGCCCTAAGGAATTTTGGAAAAAAGAGTTAAAGTACAAAGAAATTTCCTAGGGCCCACAACGAATCAGAATGGAACATGTGGCGGCTTCAGAGCGCAGGCCCTAAATGAATCAGAGGACACGTGTCATGTTTTCATCAAAAGCGGGATAGAAGGTCAAAGGTGGACACGTGTCATGTTTTCATCAAAAGTGGGATGGAAGGATGGCAGAGGACTTATAAAAATTTTGATTTTTGGCAAAAGGGAGCAAAAGTTGTGAAAAAGGTCGCGGGTACGTCGGGCCAATCAAGAGGGGAGTGTGGGCCGCTAATGAGTTTTGAAATTTTTGAAATTTTTGAGGAGTTGAGTAAAGTTTAAAAGGAGGAATGCAAGCCCATAGCGAGTCAGCAATCGCCACGTGTCAAGCATAGAAGTGGAGGTGCGGGTCTGCAGGGAAAATTGTGAAAAATTTCCTTTTTTCTAAAAAAGGTGGAAATGTGTAAAATTGAGCGGCGACCCTGGATCCAATCACATTGTGCCACGTGTTAGAACCAAATCTCAAGGGTGGAGTGGTGGAGGAAATTGTGCAAATTTTCCTTTTTTTCCAAAAAAGGTGGAAATTTCTAGAATCAAGCCATGATTCTGATGGGACCCACCTTGGGACACGTGTTAACGCCAAATCTCAAGGGCGGAAGGGTAGAGAAAAATGTCAAATTTTTACATTTTTTCAAAAAGTGTTAAAAATTCAAAAAGTGATCCGAAACCCATTTCCAATCACTTTTTGACACGTGGAGGGCTCAGATTGAAGGGAGAAAGGCAGATCAACAGTAACTATGCATTTTTCAGTTTGGCCACCATCTTTTCTCTAGGAAGTGTGGAAATGTATTTTTTACATCGATTTTGATCAAATTTTTGGAAAATTTGTGTCATTTGTGCCTGCAAGGAACAATGCAATAGGTTTTGAGGATCAATTTGAAGATCAAAGATGTTTTTGGAATAAATTTTTCCCCTAACCCATCAAAAAACGTGAAATATCATATCCAAAAGTTGCAGAGTCAAATTTTGGAGAGATAAGGATGAAATAATGAAAGGAAGAGGGTCTGTATTCTTTGAAGATGAAAAACATGCCTGCACAATGGATAATGATGTGAATTTTGCAATGATTCATCTATTTTTGAGACAACTGGAAACTTTTTGGACGTGTTCTGTTAAATGTCTCTGTCTATGAATCATGAGGAATTTTTGTAACAAATTTGATCCTTTATCATATTCTCTTCTTGGGAAAGAAGGATCGAAGGAGATTGAAAGCTATATATTGCATGAATTTTTCATGCAAATGGTTGGAAGAGTTTAAAAAATCCTTGGAAAACTAAAAATTTCACAGGAAAATGTAGGAAGAAGCCCATTCTCTGAGAAACCACCTGAGAACCACTTTTAATTCCTTTTTGCATCAGATTTGTATCATGTTGAGTTAGTTTTAGTTATAAATCCATCAACAAGATCTGAGATTGTTCCTGAAACATTCCCCTATTGATAAATTTGATCATTTCTAGATTATTTTGTGTTGTCTCTTGGCAAAATTTGCATACACTTACGTTTCAGAATGTTTTCAATTTTTGTTTTTTACTCTTATTGCAGTCTTGTGTTTAAAATATTTCTTGATCATACATGGTCTCATTTCTTGTTGATAGTTTAGTGGTGTTTGCAATCTCACATTCAAAAGATATTTCATCTAATTAAGAGAAACAAATTTAAAATCACTTTACCTTTCTTAATTTCAAAGATTGTTTGTAAACATTTGGGTCCACCTTAGGTCATGATTTAATAGTGATTGTTAAATGCTTCATTAGTTCATTCTAACTCAAGATTTTGTGATAGATGATTAAATATTGTGTGGAAAAGTGTAGCTTTGGGCCTCCATTTGATGCACATATCCTGGTTAAAGGGATGATTGACCATTTTGATACTTTTTTGTTGTTAAGTTTCTCTATATTTTGCTGAAATCCTCAAAGAATCTGGCGGACCTTGGTTTGTATTATCTAAACTCCCACCCAAAAAATAATTCAAAACAACTAATCCTACCCTGTGTTGCCCCTGTTTTGACTTGTATACCTACATAAGATCAAAATCCATTTGCTAAAGTATGCAGAATAGATCAGGATTTCAAAATGTCTTCAGTAACCCTTGCCTTGCATTGAAAGTATCTCCATAATCTGGAAGTGACAACTTGTGAAAGTCAGATTTGGAGTGTTGATCATATTTTCCCAAGGCCCTTTTCATACTATTTACACAAATTTAGGGATATCTTCATCTCCTTCACCATTTGAGGGTTAAAAAATAGGTCCTCTTACCTTGGTTGAAAGGCACGACCTAAAATAGTTGGGACAAGATCAAGTCCTATTTGAGTGCTATCTATCACTCCACAAATCTGAGTGCCAGTTAGATCACATCCTCGGCTATAAAACTGCATACATAATTATCTATCTGTATTCAATCTTCATGCCATATCTCTGATGCTACTCAGACTGAAAAGGAAAACAAATTTGGGTACCAACAACACATACATGGTAGGGTGAAGTGGAGGGTGAGAGAGATGAAGGTTTGAATGTTAGTGATATTAGATATATTTGTGTGTGTGTGTGTGTGTGTGTGTGTGTGTGTATAATAAAATAAGAATATTGAATTTTATTGTATATGGCCACATGGAAAAATCCATTTCTACAAAGCTCTAGGTAAAATAAACCCCTATTAGAACACATGAAGTACTTCCAAAAGAAAATAGTAACTTAACATAAATCTTTATATAGAGAGGTAAACTGAGGTATTTGTTTCTAAGTTTTTTTTTCAAGGATGTTAGGTTCTAAAATAGATGGCATATACCTTAGATCATAATTTGGATAGGATTTTAAATTTCAATGTTTCATGATTTGAATAAGGTAGGCATAAATAGTCTTATATGTAAGATGATGATAATATTGATATGTGTCATAAATGGCTATAATCACTTATTTAATGTCTTGTAGGCCATCAGTGATCAAATTTGGAGAGCTATTCTAAATTTCATTGTGAAGGGTAAGTATTGGACCAACCCTTTGATGATAAAAATTAACATGATTGTTTCACATTTTTATGACTAATTAAAAAAAAAATAGAGTTAATGATAAATCCTAATTACAAAGTAATTGAATGTACACTATGATATACAATTATTAGATGTAATTTGACATGATAAATTAGCTAATAGAATATGAAACCCTAAGTGAAAGAGAGAGAGTAAAGGAATTATCATATTTTCACTTTCCTGGAATTGATCTAGATTGGGGAATTGATGAAAAAAGGGGGAAAACCATCACAACTGTGTACTGTAAAATCTAGAATTGTCAGATAAGGTCAGACTAGGGTACCTAGACTGGATCAAGGACACTTGGGCACCAGAGTCTACTACTAGGTGCCCATGACTGCACAGGAGCTCAAAATATGATTTTTGGAGTGTCGTAAGAGTTTTGATAATAATCACTTTTGACCACTTGTATATCACACCTTGATCTTCGAGTGTACCTATAACCTGTAGAATAAATGTTCACCTGTAAAACCCACAAAAGTGTATCAAATCCAAAAAAAAAAGATGTAATATGGGGAGTTATACTAAATATGATGGTCACCTAACATGGTGAACTAATTGTAGTTCTTATGAGTGTGTGAAATAATTGTGCCCTAGGATGCCCTTGTGTAAGTGCACTTTATAACGGGTTGTATCTATATGTACTAATGTAGATAGATGTGTGGATGGAATAATGAACTACACCTTCCTATGTTGTGTATGCATAAATTGTAATCCATTGTCCTTTGAATGGATGTTAGATGGATGCATTTAGTGCTTTTAGATGTCATTGGATGTAAATATTAGGTGATGATAGTATTCTTAGAGCTTGGTATTTTATTTTGATCACATAGCTATGTATTTATATGATTCCCTTGGTTGAATTTTGTATTTGAACACTAGAAGACCGACCCATAAGAAAATAATATTCCCAAAAGATAAAAGAGGCTAAAAATAGCTATTAAAGTTGAAATAGGTTAGGGGCACATAGAGGGCATGATGCCACCTAGAATTTGGCATCCTGGTTGGGCGCTAGTGTCTGAAGTCATGAAATATAAGAAAGTAAAGTACATATAGGGTTGTAGGGTGTGTAAGACCAAATAGATATCAAGAAGGGCATAAAAGAGGCCAAAGATAGTTAATTATTAATTTTCTCACTTATGAATTATGTAAATGATATCATGCTTTTAGGACCTAGAAATGTACCCAAATGTGTGATTTTGTGTCTACATTTACCCCCACTTTATGTTTTTGAGTGAATACTTGATAACATAATGTAGTTAGAATATGCATACATTTTTCTGTAGAGTGTGATGTCGATAGCATGTTGAAGAGAAAAGCGAAAGTGTGGAAGCTACAAAAGAGAAATTACCCTAAGGGGTGAAGCATATTGTGGTGTACCATTTTATACATTTTGTTTTTCTTAATGTAGGGTTACTTCTTGTTACATATTAAGAATGAACCTATAAAAGGACAGTGAAATATTAGTTAAGGTTGTGTATTATAAAAACTCTATAAAAGTATGTAAATGTGTCTAAAAGTAGTAAAAGGAAAGTGTACACCCCATGAACTTGAGTGTAAAGGGTTAGAAAGATGTCCTAAAACTACTGTTTAGAGTAAATTTTTTTGGGACATCTCACACAAATATTGAGTTTTTTGGGCGATCTCATTCCAAGTGTAAGTTTTTTGGGTGATCTCATGCCAATTGCGAGTTTTTTGGGTGATCTCACGCCAAGTGCTAGTTTTTTGGGTGATCTCACACCACTGCAAAAGAGTGTTTTTGAGATAGTTCTAGTGTTACTCTCCTTCCATGACTACTTCCCAATAAACACCCCTGCAGATGTCGTGTCCCTATTTTGTTCTAATTTATACTGAATTAGTTCTAAATTATTCTAATTGTACTGTTTATTCTGATTGAGAGGAGATAGAATGCATTTTGTTATTAGAGGATTGTGCCTATAACATAAAAATTACTCTATGAATTGTGGTGATTTGATAAGTCAATTGTATCTTTCCCCAGGACATAGGCACCTAGTGGAGGTCAAGAGCACCAAGGCACTAATGTCTAAATATGGGCACTAGTGTATATGTTGAACTAAGGACCCAAGTCAAATTTTGGGCCATTTCTATAACTATAGTATGTTTTATTTCTATACTTTGTAGGCATGTACTATAGCTCTAAGTTGTTGTATGGGGTTCATTATTCACCCAATTTATGCCCCCTCTTTTGGGGGTGTATTTAACACTGATAGGACCATACGGTCTAAAGGAGAGGACTTGAAACTTACCTTAAGTAGAAACCCTGCAGGGGGAGGTAATCTGCATGGTAGAGACCAAGTCACATGTAAACAAAATGGCTAGAAATATGTGTTAGTGCAATCAAAGATAGCATGCAAGTAGAATAAAATGTGTAATCAAGAAAATATAGACCGCAAAAAGTGGTTTTCATACATGGTACATTGCTCACAATGTCACACGACAATTATGACTGAAGCAACCAAAAGCATACATTGTGCATACAAGACAAAGGTCATAGCTTGTAAATAATAACATACCATAGAAGCAATGTCAATCAAATTGTAACAGACACCCATGGTTCGACATAGTCCTACAAGGTATATGATGCATACAAAGCACCCATTAGCATGTTAGAAAGATAAAAATCATGTCAAAGCATGTATAAATATGTGGAATAAGTAGTGTGCTAGTAATAATATGAATTATTACATAATGAAATAATATCACCTGTAATGTATAAGAGTAGTAAATGTAGATGCCCCCAGGAGCCTCAGTAGGACTGGTGAGAGGTTTAGTTCTAAGCATCATTGTTGCATGTCATGCACAAGTAAAGACCAAATGAGTGTGCATGTGTATATAAAAATGATATTTACATACTAAGTATCTGTCTGGCATGAGATACAAAGTGTACATGTACGTAGAAGCAAACAAGAGTATGTGTAACCAAGATATGCAGTATGTTGTGTATGGGTGATATGGAATAGTATGTAATGTGAATTTGATAGGATCAGGGTGCCCCCTAATGGATGTGGATGAGTATAAGATGAGGTTCATTTATAAAATACCCCTTGACAGTCAAGAATGAATCATGGAACAAGACTATGTCATTAGGAAATGGTTTGAAAATGTGCACTACATAGAATAGAACATGAAACATAGAGCATAAAGTGTGAGTGATGTGAGGTTCATTTCATGTTTGTACCCTCAACATTCGAGTATGAACCATGGAACTAGAGTGTGTCATAGGGTATTATGTTATGTCAGAATAGAATGCTTTAAAATATGTATCGTGAAGTGCGGAGCATGAAATGTGTAGTGTGTGAGGTTCATGGATGTAGTGTGACCTCAATAGTCAAGTGTGAACCTTAACACAAGAGTGTTCCATATAGTAAAGGTTTGAAAATGTGTACTAGATAGATAGATCATGAAGCATAGAACATGGATAAGTGAATGAGTGAAGGGATGTTTATTTCAAATTCAGACCATCAACAGTCGATTATGAATCGTGGAACTAGATTACCTCATAGGGTAGTGACGATACAAGATGTGTATCAAGTTGTGTAATATTTCTTAGAGAGATTCTGATATGAAGCATGGAGTGTAAGAGTATAAATGGTAGAAAACTGATAATGCTAAGAGGGGGCTGGAAAGTAAGCATGATGCCCCCAAGCATATGATGTGTATAAGAATCAAATAATATCATCTAGAAGATCGTAATTGTCAATATCATATCCAATTAGACCTAGATCAGAGACTTGGTAAGAAATACTGTGGCGCTAATCATATAAACATACATTGTAGCATAAATTATACATTCCCATAACATCTTCTTCATCACTGAAAGGTGGTTGCAGATAGTTGTGTTCATACAAACGTGTGAGATTTTGAGTATAGCTAAGAAATGAATAGTTGAAAATATATATACAACCAAAAGGCATGAGAAATGTGATACTGGTGTGATTAGTATCAAAAATTCCACCAATGTAGTCAATCCAAGATTTCCCAAGTGTGAGTAGAGAAGAACGAGAAGTAGGTGTATAGGAATACTTATAAATGTAATACCCCAGAGGCCATAAGTAGCAGTAATAAAGGACACATCCACGATAGAGGTGAGGATAATGAGGAAGTGGGTGGAGATCATCAAGTGATAATCCCAGCCAGGATAATCCTCTCATGCATGCAAATAGTTTCATAACAAGTGGGATCGAATGGAATATGGTGCTAATAAGATTCTTGTATGAAAAGAGTGCATGTGAAAGGATGAGATGCTAACAAAGAGGGTTGTTAGAGAGATAAAACACATGGCATGATGTCTAATGCACAAATAGATCCTTGGAGAAGAATCATATCGATGGTAGGGTCAGGAGGTTCTGTGAGTTGATAATCATCAATGAGAGATGTAGGAGTATAGTGATGACCAAAATCATGATATATAAGAAGAGTAGGGAGTGCAATGAGTGGGTCCCTAGGAAAAAAATATTTGAATTGGTCACGATCAATTAACAGTAGAATATTCATATTCATTATTAATAAATTTAATGCATCGATTAAATCTATAATGTATTGCCTACATAGTATGAAGCCATGGCCTACCAAGTAAGCAAATTGAACTGAAGTGTGGCATCGAGATCAAATAATATTATAGGCATGGTTTTTGGTCCAAATGTGAGAGGTAAAGAGATAGTATCGATACACTAGTGTGTAGAAGAATCGTAGATACGGATAGAAATGGATGTTGGACTGACATGAGCTAAGCGAAAGGCCAAGTTTTTGAATAAATATGGGATTAAAAATATTAAGATCAAATAAATTATCAACTAGTACTCTCCTAATGCTTATGATTTAACAAAATTATATTTAATGCTAATTCCTAATTATAGAGTAACTAAAATGTACACTATGATAAATAGTTTTTAGATACACTTTGACACAAGTAAAAAGCTAATAGAATATGAAACCCTAAGTGGAAGAGAGAGAGGAAAGCACTTAATTGATTTGTATTTTCCTAGAACTGATCTTGATTGAGGAGACTGATGAACAGAAAGGGTAGAACATCAGAATTGTGCACTGTAAAATGTGGAACTTTTGGATAAGGCCGGAATAGGGCACCTGGAATGGGTCAGGGACACCTAGGTGTCAGAGTCTTTGATTGGACACGCGTGACTATGCAAGAGCTTGGAATCTAGTTTCTGGAGTGTCGCAATAGTCTCATTAATATCTAATTTTGATCACATATATGTCACACCTTGATTGTCGAGTGTACCTATAACCTGCAAAACATATGTTCACCTATAAAAATCACAAAATACATCAAATCCATAAAATAAATATGTAATATGGGGAGTCATAATGACACCAACGGTCACCTAACAAAGTTACCTTACTACCAAAATGTTACACTAAATCTTAGACTACATGTAGTTATTGTGTATGTGAAAGAATCGTGCCCTAGGATTCCCTTGTGCAATTGCACTTGATAACGGGTTGTCACTAGATGTAGATATATGTTTGGATGGAATAATGACCTTCCCTTTCCTATGTTGTGTATAAAGAAAATACAGTCCCTTGTCTCCTGAATGGATGTTATATGGATTCATTTAGTCATCATACATGCCTTTGGATGTAGGCTTAGGTGATGATAGTATGCTTAGAGCTTGGTCCTTTATTTTGATCACATAGTTATGTATTTATATGATTCTCTTGGTTCAATTTCGTAATTGACAACTGGAAGGCCGACCCATAAGAAAATAAGATGCCCAAAAGATAAAAGAGTTCCAAAAAGAGTAAGTAAATTGGAAAGAAGTCAAGGGCACCCAGAGGGAATGATGTTGCCTAGGCCTTGGCATCCTAGATGGGTGTTGGTGTCTGAAGTCATGAAATATAAGAAAGTAAAGTGTTGACTGATTTGTAGGCTGTATAAGACCAAATAGAGAACAAGAAGGATAAAAAAGAGTCCAAAGATATTTTTTAATTGCTAGTTTTCTCACTTAGGAATCATATAAATCCTAGTATGCTTTTAGGACCTATAAATGTACCCAAGTGTGTGATTTCGGGTCTACAATGACAAGATTAAATAATGAACAAACATCACAACAATAACTTCACATAATATATGTTATCCCAAATTCACACCCCTTACAAATTTAGATAACTTATCACAAATGATCTTAGCCATTTTTGTAGGCTAGTGGTCACTATGATGTTTCAAGGCTAGCGGACCCTAGGATGTTTTAAGGCTAGTAGTTGCTAGGATGTTTTGAAGCTAGCGGTGGCTAGGATAATTGAGATTAGTGGCCACTAAGTACTTTTTCTAGCCTAATTTTTAGATTATCAATCACTAGGAAATTTTTCCTACTTAATTTTGATACTAACGGCTATTGGGTATCATTTACTAACCTTTTGGAGAGTAGGAGATGATAGGCATAATTCACCCAACCATGCAAACTTCAAATGAGCATAACTTTCTTTCTACAACTCCAAATAAAGTAAACTTGGTACCATTATAAATATCTCCTTGATCCCATCCAATTGGAAGAGTAATAATCATTTTTATGGAGTTAAGAGGGAGAAAAATTGGATTTGCACTTTTACTGGCCTATTTTGAGCCTAGCGGCCACTAGGCATCATTCACTTGATCCCTAAAGCTTCAAATGAGCATATATTTCTTTCTACAATTCAAAATCAAGTAAAATTGGTATTTATGGAAAGGTATTGAGGATATATTCATGATGTATTTATCAATTCAAGGATTGAATGAGATTAAGAGGGTGAAAATAGGAAAACAATCTAGAGGACATTTTATGTCAATGTAAAATAGGGAAAACATCCAAGTTATTTAATGATGCAATTTTATCTCACCTTGAGACCCTACAAATTTCTCCCAAATACCATATTCATGTCCATGCTCAACTAGAATAATAGAAATAATAACTTCTGCTAGTTTTTTTGGACACTTAGCAACATCTTATGCATTCTACATCCAGATTTTGTAGGTTGTCATTGATTTGTGGAATGTGCTCGACCTGACTCAGATATCTTCAATTTTCTTACATGCCAAGGAAGTACCATAAGCATGAGAAATCATGAAGGAATTGGGTGACCTATTAGAGGTAGTTTCAGATAAAATTGCAAGGTTTAGTAGGCCATTTATTGTATGGAATATTTTAGATCCCCTCTTCTCTCCTTCATTCTATAATTTTTACATGTTCTTAATTGTAAAAGGATCCCTCTCTAGCTTAAAATTTTCATAATGTCAAAATTGTGACAAAACTGAGGATTTGTACACCTAGGAACGTATTTTGATGAAGCATTTTACCTCCAGGATTTATTCTAGCATTCTTTGTATTTAAAAAATAGTAATATGATATAAATTGTGGAGCGAATCTGCCCTTTTTTCTATTATGTGTTTTTTCCTTTTAGTTCTTAAATTTCAACTATGTATATATGGTGTTTTGCATAATGTTATTTCAACTATATATAAATCAAATAGGTTTGTGAGTTGACTTATTTAAAGGGTTGCAAAGAGGAAAGAATCCAGTCCTTCTACTTGATTTAACAATTTTAGAATTATGAAAAACCCTAACTACAGATTCACTTATGATAAAAAAAATGATAAAGTAAAGATTTGACACAAGTAATAAGCTAAATAAATATGAAACCTAAGTGTAAGAGAGAGAGGGTAGAATACTTAGCTAATTTTTCACTTGATCTAGAAGTATTCTAAAAAAGAAAAATTATGAACTTGAGGAGCAGATTTTCACAATCAAACACAAAAAATCTTGAAACTGTCGGATGAGTTGGGATTAGGGTGCTTGGAATAGGATTGGGTAACCTAGGCACTAGATACCTTTTCTAGGAACTTATGATGGCATAATAGCTTTGAATCTAAGTTTTTTGGTGTTGTGTAAGTGTCACTAACCTTCGATTTTGGTCTCCTATATATCATTAGATGATCGTCAAATTCATTTGTAACCTGCAAAGAGAAGATGACCTATAAACCCCTCAAACTACATCAAATCCCAAAAATAAAAGATACAAAATGGGGAGTCATACTTACCCCGGTAGTCACTCAACATAGTGAACTTACGACCAAGCATTGCACTACATCTTAAACTTCATGTAGTTCTTATGTGTGTGTGATAGGATCATGCCCTAGGAGGCCCTTATGCAATTGCACTTGATAGTGGGTGATAGCTAGATGTACCAACGTAAATATATGTGTGGATGACAAAATTAACTTCCCCTCCCATGCGTGTAAGCAGAAAATGTAGTCCCTCATCTCTTGAATGAGTGTTATATGAAGCCTCTTATGCACTTAGATACGTTTGGATGTAACCTTAGGTGATGATAATGGATTCTTAGAGCTTGGTATTTTATTTTGGTCACATAGCTTTGTATTTATTTGAATTCCTTAGTTTAATTTCATAATTGACAACTAAAATTATGACACATAAGAAAATGAGATTCTCAAAAGATATAAAGAGGTCAGGATCTCCAAGAGGGGATGAGGGAACCTAGGCATTGGCATTTTTGCTTAGCGCTGGTGTCTGAAGTTATAAAATATGAAACAATAAACTACCGATATGGCTATATGGTATAAGAAACCATAAAGAAACTAGAAAAAAGAAAAGAGGCCAAATATAACAGTCAAATATTAGCTTTCTTGCTTAGGAATCATATGAATGCAAGTATGTGTTAATGGACCTATAAATTTACCCAAGTATGATATTTTGTGTTTACATTTTCCCCCACTTTATGTTGTTGACCGAATACTTGATAACATAGAATAGATAAGAGATTTTTTCTTGATAACCATGTAGAGTAATGGTGATAGTGTGACGAAGAGACAAGTGAAAGTGTGGGGTGATAAAAATGAAGCGTGGAAGCTAAGAAAGAGGGAGTGACCCTAAGGGTGAAGTGTATGAGTTGTATCATGTTTTACCTAATGTTTTGTAGCTTGGTGTAGGGTTTCCTTTTGTTTAGTACTAAGGATGGACCTGTAAAATAAGAGTGAAATATTAGTCAAATTCATGTGTTATGAAAACTTTTTAAAAACATATAAACATATCTAAAAAAATGTCAAAAGTAGTAAAAAGGAAATTTGTACACTTGATCTGTGAAGACTGAAAAGGATATAGAAAATGTCTTGAAACTATTGTCAGATGTCGAGATTAATGTTAGCATGATCTCACACCAAGTGATGACATTTCTAGGAGATATCATGCCAAGAATTAAGTTTTTTGGGTGATCTGACAGCAAAATGTGAAATTTTTTTGGGCAATATCATGCCATGATAGAAGAGTGTTGGGGGAGAGAAGTCTAGTGTTACTCTCCTTCCATGACTGCTTCCCAAATTTATATGCTACCATTATAGAACGTGTGATCCATGTTTAGTTCTATGTTGTTCTATGTGTTCGATCTAAGTAGAAGAAGAAGTAGATATAATGCATTCTGATTGTTGGAGGACTTATGCCTATACTATAAAAATTGCTTCTCTAAGAATTTCTTAAAATTTTGTTGATCTGAGAAAGTAACTATGACTACCCCATGGTCATAGTTTCACTGAGGAAATGTCAGGAGATTTCCCAAGTGCTAGTTTCTGTATCTAAGCATTCAGTTTTTGTGCTGATACCTGAGGACCCAAGTCAAGAATTATGGGCTCATCCTGTGTCTGTAACTCTATTCTTTTTCCTATACTTGTGGAGGCATTGTACTGAATCTCTGAGCTTCTGTATAGTGTGAATAATTCACCCAATATATTCCCCCACCCTTATTTTGGTTGCGTACAATGCAACGTTACTAGGAGGATGCAGCCCAAAAGGAGAGGAAAATATGCAAACTTTAAAAAATGTATACCCTATAGGAGAAGAGTAATATGCATGGTATAAACTAAGGCACATGTATAAAAAAGTGGCTAGATATACATGTGGTCAGTAGAATAAAGTGATAAGACAGGCTATAGGAGACAATGTAAACAAGTAATAACAAAAAAAAAATAGACCATGCAAATAGTGGGTTTCAAACATGGGACATCAGCTCACAATTTTGTCACAAGATAATCAAGGGACAAAGCAGTTAAAATCAGTACAAGAAATGATGAAGAACGAAATAGGGAAAAGCACTGAAAAACAATGGCATACAATGTAGAAAATAATTAAAAATAGTAACAAGAAAATTATCAAACGAACCACGATGGCTAATAGCGGTCCTGCAATAAGGAAAATGTTAGACACGAACCATGTGTTAGCATGTTAGAAAGATAAAGAGTATGTCAAATGCATGTATAAATCAATGAGAATAAGTAGTGTCCTAGTAAGAATAGGAAGTTAGTATAAAATGAAAACAATAGCACCTATGTAGTGTGCACAAGAGTAGGAAATGTAGATTCCACCTAGGTGCCATCAGGGTGGGACTAGTAAGAAGGTACATTATTAAACAACAATGTACTACGTGTAAATATTTATACGAATTATGAATTCACAAATAGAAGAATATTTAAACATGCATGTTTATATATAGAAAGATAATAACGTAATAAGGTGTTTGTATAGCATGTGAAAACAAGTGTACATGTAACTAGTATAAGTAAGCAATAGTATGTGTAACCAATGATATGTAGTATGTCATGAATGAGTGAGATGGAATGATATGCAATGTGAATGTGATAGGAGTAATCAGTGCCCCCTGAGTTAATGTGTATTTGTATGAGATGAGGTTCATTTATAAAACACCTCTTGATGGTCAAGAATGAACCATAGAACAAAGTGTAATCATCAAGAAATGGTTTGAAAAATGTGTGCTAAGATAGATAGATCAATGAAGCATAGAGCATAAAGAGTGTGAATGTGGTGAGGTTAATTTCAAATTTAGACCCTCAACAATTGAGTATGAATTGTGGAACTAGAGTGCATCATAGGGTAATGACATTACAAGTTGTGTGTATCAAGTTGTGTAATACGTGATGCTTATAGATAAGACTAGATGAAAATCACAGAGTGTAATAGTAGAAATGAAAGATACCTGGATAATGCTATGAGGGGGGAAGTAACCATGATGCTCCCCAAGTGTATGATGATGAGGTAAGCCTATCTGAAAAAACGTGGAAGGGCAAGGTTCCTCCACCGTAATGCTATGCAGGAGATAAAGGAGTGTGACCATGCTCTGAGATTAGTGATATATGATGAAGTATATGTGACCGGAAGCTTAGGAGGTGAACAATTCTGATGGAGACCTAGGAGGTGATAATGAACCTATGTGAAGGAGACCTAGGAGTTGATGAACACCTATATGAAGTAGACCTAGGAGGTGATGAGAACCTATATGAAGGATATTGAGGAGGTGATGAGCACCTATATGAAGGAGACCAAGGAGGTCGTATGAAGAAGGTGAAGATCCTATGTGAAAGGGATTCCTGAGTAGGGGACATAGGCCATAGAGGATGGACTAGTATACCGGCAATGAGAGTGAATATGTGGTGTACGAATCGAAGAGCTAGGTGTACAATTTTCCTTACATTTGAGAGTGTCTAAGGGACCTAGATGTTTTATCTATTGCAATGGAAAATTCAAGATGAGGTTGACAGCCATGGTGTGTATGGTGGAATACCTTTGATGGTGATAACTTTCTTGTTGTGAATGAATTTTATACACAAGTGATTCATGGAAATGATATCTTGAGTGGCACGGATCCAAGGAATTCCTAAGAGCATGTCACAACCTTTGATTGAAGGTGCCACAATGAATGGCTCAAGCATGGTGAGAGGCCTAACTGTAACTAGAATATTGATGTAACCATAAGATTTAGGAACTAGATATGAAATATGAGAGAGTGGATAGTTGATAGCAGACAATGAGCATAATAGAGCACACACCCATATGAATTGATGGATTGATCATTGTATTATTTATAGTATGAGGTCTAATAGAAGCATTAATATGTAATGTTTAGAAGAGAATGTGGCATGATAATCATGATCAAAGAATGTAATGAATGGTGAAGATGCATCAGCATTAGAAACTAGAAAATCCAATAGCCCCCGATGAAGGAGGAGGAACTACACAATATGTATGATTAGTTGAAGATGTCAACAATTTTCTTTGTCATGTTTAGGGAGAGGATCATTAAATATTTTTAGCTTCTTATTTTCATTGACCCGGCGTAGATGCCAAAGGCTCAACGAGCTCAATTGCATTGTTGTCAATATGATCTTGGATGATATACATGAGTTTGAAACATCAATTAGTAGAATTCCCAATGCATTTATTATAGTCACATCTAATATTTTTCATTATAATTGGCATCCTTTAGGGTGATATGGATCTAGATTAAGTGGAGGAGGAAGATTAATAAGATTTTTCTTGATAAGTTATAGCAATAGAATATATAGAGCACAAGTAAATTTTGTGAATGTACACTTTGGAGGATTGCCATTGAATCTTTTCAAGAGTGACAGAAAACATTAACAATAGTATTTTTCTTCAGTGGTCTTAGTAGATAGCTTGAAAGTTGATTTTCTTTTAAACCAATTAGAAGATGATGAATCTTGATCATGATACTTGATTTTTCCCATAGAGATAATTTTTCATTCACATAATTTAAGATTATGACATAATTTATCAAATGAAGGATATTTCTTGAAGATGACACTCTCTTGTAGAGGTGGTAAGAGACTTTAGACAAATAGATCTTGAAGTTCCAAGTTAGTCGAGCACATTGGTTATCCTAGCTAGGTTGTTCCTTATATCATAACACATAGTCCACTAGATGCTCATTATATATTTATTTAATTTGTTCCAGTTTAGAATAGGATATCTTATAACTGATACTGATTGAAAAATGAGTGAGAAAAACATCAGACTAAATGCGTAAATGATGTTACCAAATGAACAGGTAGATCATAAAACCAACACATAGCATAATCTTAGAGACCCTTTAGGAAAGAGATTTACTACTAAAGTTATGATCATCCACATAATTGAGACATGCCACATGAAAATATCTAAGATGCTCTTGAGGGTCACCATGGCCATTAAAAGTAGGAAACTTAGGGGTGAAAAAATTTGGAGGAAGTGGATATGTCAGAAATTGAAGGTGAAAAAAGGAGTATGAAGGAGTAAGGTGGAATCAAGAGATGGAGATGCATTGATAAGTAGCTATTTAAAGTTGGCGAATTTGAGTTTGCAAATCCTAATATAAATAATTTAAATCAAGGGTATGTTTGAAGAAGATCCATGTTGTGGAGTAAGAAGCATTAGGTTGAATGATTGGAGTCAGTAGTATGTGGGAATGGAAATAGGAATATGAAGGGGTTGAGTGGAGCCCATGACAGACCAAGGAAGAACCTACAAAGGGTATATAAGTATCATCTCAGATATTTTTTTATCAGTCATTAAGGCATGGTGAATATGTCGAAGATGTGTAGGATTATCACCCAAAGATTGATGAAAAATTGGTAAGCTTTTCTAGTGGGTTATTTATCAACATTATTATCCTCATCATAGGATTTCTCACTATAAGATGTCTCAATGTTTTTGAGAGGAAAATTTTGAGAGTTGCAAAAGGGGTTATCAAATTCATCCATTGATTTAGAAACCATAAGGGTAGATGGTGGGAGCTCTATATGCTCAAAATACCCAAAATGACCACTATGAGTGACAGGAATAAGAAGAAAACCCTAGAAAGAAGGTTGAATTCGAGTGATGGGTTCACCAAAGTGATTTAACAAATATTATAATTATGTTAAATCCTAATTAGAAAGTCACGTATGATAAATAAATGATAAAAAAAGCTACATTAATATGAATAGCAAAGAAATAAGATAAAGAAATATGAAACCCTAAGTGCTAGAGAGAGAAGGTAGAAAGACTTAGCTGATTTCATGGACTTGATCCTAAGTATTCTGGGAACTAGAAAACCGATGAACAGAAAGGGAATATCGTTGTCGATAATTGTATCACTATTAAATTTTGGAACTGTCGGATATGTTGGGACTAGGGCGCTATGGAACATGATTAGGGGCACCTAGGTGCCAGAGACCTCTGTTAGGCAGCATGTGACTGCATAGGAGATCTCATAAATCTAGTTTTTCTTGTGTCACACAAGTTTCACTAACCTTCACATTTTTAGTCACCTGTATGTCATTGGATGATCAGTGAATTCATATGTAACCTTTAAAGATAAGATGACCTGTTACAAAACCCTCAAACTACATCAAATCCCAAAAATTAAAAGATGCAATACATGGGGAGTTCGGACTGACCCTGATCAATCACCCGACAAAGTGAACTTATGACCAAGTTGCTGCACTACATCTCAGAATCCATGTAGTTATTTGTGCGTGTGTGTGATGATAGAATCAGTGCCCTAGGAATCCCTTGTGCAAGTGCATGTGATAGTGGGAAATAGCTAGATGTACCAATGTAAATAGATGTGTGGATGGAAAAATGAACTTCCCCTCCTATGCATGTATGCAGAAAATTGTACGTCCTTTTCCCTTGGAATGAGTGCTAGATGAATGTATTTGATTCTCTTAGATACTCCTTTAGATATAACCTTAGGTGATGATAATAGATGCTTAGAGCTTGGTAACCCTTTATTTTGGTCACATATATTTGTATTTATATGATTCCCTTGGTTGAATTTTATAATTGACAACTAAAAGGCTAACCCATAAGAAAATAAGATTCCTAAAAGATAAAAAGTGCCCAAAAAGAGTGAGTAAGATAAAAAGATGATTGTGGGGGTTCCCATAGGGGACAAGGGCACCTAGGGCATTGTAATCCTTGGCTTGGTGTTGGTTCTTTGAAGTCATGAAAGCTAAATGAAATAAAGTACCTGACTTGGGTTGTAGGGTGTAAAGTAACCATAAAGAAGACCAAAGAGACAAAGCAAAGATGCCAGAGGTAAATCTGTAAATTATGTAGTTTTCTAACTTAAGAATCATATGAATACAAGTATGTTTTTATGGACCTAGAAATGTACCCAAGTGTGTGATTTTTTTTTCTACATTTTCCCCCACTTTATTTTTTTTAGAGGATACTTGATAACATAAAGTATATAAGAGATGTGTACCTGATAATCATGTAGAGTGTGATGGTTATAGTGTTTCAAAAAAAAAATGAAATTGTGGAGTGATAAAAAATGAAGCATGGAAGCTAAGAAAGAGGAAGTGACCCTAAGGGTGAAGCATATGAGTCGTATCATGGTGTACGTGTTGTTGTTGTAGCTTGATGTAGCACTTCTTCTTATTGTGTATTGAGGATGAACTTGCAAAATAAGTGAAATATTAGCCAAATTTATGTGTTATGAAAAATTTGTAAAAGTATGTAAAAATGTGAAAAGGTAGTAAAAAGGAAAGTGTGCACTTGATTCATGAAGAGTGAAAAGGATAGAAAAATATCCTGAACTATTGTCGAAGAGTGATTTTTTTGGATGATCTCATGCCGAGAATGAGTTTTTCAGATGATCTCATACCAAATTTCATTTTTTGGGAAATATCACACCATGCCAGAAGAGTGTTAGGGAGATATTTCTAGTTCTAATATCCTTCCATAATTGTTTCCCGAATTTATACACCACTACAGATGGTGTGATTCGTGTTTAGTTTTATGTTGTTTTATGTTCGATACAAGTAGAAAAGGGAAATAGAATGCATTTTGATTTTTAGAGGACTATGCCTACACTATGGAATTTTCTCTTTGAACTATTGAAAATTGTGGTGATATGAGAAAGAAACTGTAACTGCCCCTGGTCATAAGCACTCAGGAAAGCTCAAGATCACCCATGTGCTAGTGTCTATAGTTGGGAACTAGTGTCTGTGCTATACTGAGGATCCAAGTTAGATTCTGGGTCATTATGAAACTGAAACTCTACCCTATTCTTGTACCATATAGGCATGTAATTAATTTTTGAGTTGTTGTATGGGGTGATTAATTTACCCAATGTATGTCCCACCTCATTTGGGGTGCATGCGACGTTTCTAGGAGTATGCCGACCAAAGGAGAGACTGAATGTGGATCTGAAAATGTATTCTTACAGGGGGAATGTGCATGGTATACACTAAGGCACATACAAACAAAGTGGCTAGAAACATGTGTTAGTAGAAAAATTGATAAGCATGTTATATAAGACAATGTAAACAAGAAATAGTGCAGACAAAGTAGACGAAAAAAATGTTGTTTCAAACATGAGACATTTCTCAAAATGTGGCAATTCAATTAGGGCTGAAGTGGCCAAAAACCTACAAGCAATGATCAAGTGAGACATAGGGAAAATCCCACAAATAATGGCATACAAGTAGCAAACAATGGAAAATAGTATAAAGCAAAGTATCAAACAACCATGGTAGAAAATAGTCATGAAAAATGAATACTACACATGAAGCACATGTTAGCATTTTATAATGGTATAGAGTATGTCAAAGTGTGTATATATCAATGGAATAAGTAGTGTGCTACTAATAATATGAAGTATTATAAAATGAAATAATAGCACATGTAGTGTGTTCAATAGTAGAAAATGTAGATTTCCCCTAGGAGCCTCATTGGGAATGGTAAGAGGTACAGTGCCAAGTATCGATGTTACGTGTAAATATCTATAAAATGTCTACATTCACAACTAGATAACAAGTGAATGCACATGTGTATATATAGAAAGATAATGACATACTAAGTATTTGTATAGCATGTGAAACAAAATGTACATGTAACTAGTATAAACAAACAAGATTAAATGCAACCGAGATATGTAATATGACATGAATGAGTGAGATGGAATGATATGAAAAGTGAATGTGATAGGATCATCATGTCCCCCCAGTGGATGTGTATGATTATGAGATGAGGTTAATTTATAAAATACCCCTTGACAGTCAAGAGTGAACCATAGAGCAAGAGTGCATCATTGGGAAATGGTTTAGAAATGTGCGCAAGATAGATAGATAAATGAAGCAAGGAGCATAAAGAGTGTGAATGTGGTGAGGTTCATTTCATATTTAGACCCTCAGTAGTTGAGTATGAACCATGGAACTAGAGTGCATTAAAGATTAATTACTATACAAGTTGTGTGTATCAATGTATGTGCAATGAATGAGAAAGATTAATTATGAAGCACGAAGCATAATAGTGGAAACACAAGACGCCTGAGAATGTTAAGAGAGGGGGAGAAGTAAGCACAATGCCCCCAATTGTATGATGATGCGTAAGCTATATAACAAAATTGAAAGGTGTTGGCATGTGTTTCTAGCGCTCTCTTTGAATTTTGTGACACGAAATAACTGCCTCTCATAGATCCTAACTCTGGTGATTATAAAAGAGACTAACACCTATGGGTTTTGGTCTAATGGAAATCATGGTCTAAAAAATGATATTAGAGCAACAGGTCTTGATTTCAAAACTCACTCAAGTAAAATTGAGGGGGATATTGTTGGCATGTTTGTCTAGTGCTCCCCGTGAGTTTTGTGACATAGACTAACTACCTCTCATAGATCCTAACTCTAGCAATTGTATCAGAGAATAACACCTATGGGTTTTAGTCTAACATAAATCGTGGTCCAAAAAAAGGAAAGGTTCTTCCACCCAATGCTGTAGGAGAGAAAGGTGTGTGACCATGCTCTGAGATTGCTGATATATGAGACTGATGAAGTACATGTGACGGAAGCCAAGGAGGTGAACACGGTTGTGATGGAGACCTAGGAGGTGATGAGAACCTATGTGAAGGAGACCTAGGAGGTGATGAACACCTATATGAAGGATACCAAGGAGGTGATGAGAACCTATATGAAGGATACCCAGGATGTGATAAGCACCTATATGAAGGAGACCAAAAAATTGATTAAGGAGGTGAAATGTTATACGAATTTTTTTTCCCGAGCAGGGGACATAGGCCGAGAATATGGACTAGTAGACCAATGAGAGTTAATAGTTTGTGCACAAATCAGAGAGCTAGGTAAAAAATGCGCCTTACATTTGAGAGGTCTAAGGGACCTATATGCTTTAGGTATTGTAATGACAACTTCAAGAGTAGGTTGAGGCCATGGTTTGTATGGCGGAACACCTTTGATGGTAATAAATTTCTTATTGTGAATGAAATTTAGACATAAGTGATTTGTGGAAATGATAGCTTGAGTGGCACATAGCTAAGGAAGAACTAAGAGCATGTTGTAACCCTTGATTGAAGGTGCCACAATGAAAGGCACAAGCATGGTGAGAGGCCCAACTTTAACTAGAAGCTTTACGTAACCATGAGATTTATGAACTAGATAAAAAATATGTGAGAGTGGATAGTTCATAGGAACAAGGAGTGCAATAGAGCACACACTCATATGAATCGATGGATTGATCATTGTATTATTGATAGTATGAGGTATAATAGAACCATTGATATGTGATGTGTCAGAAGAGAGTATAGCATGATAATAATAACTAAGGAATGTAATAAATGGTGGAGATGTGTTAGCATTAGCAACTAAAAAATCTAGATCCCGTAATGAAGGAGGAGGCAGTGCACAATATGTATGATTGGCTAAATATTTGAAAAATTGTTTGTTATGTTTAGGGAGAGGATCATTAAAGATTTTCACCTTCTTGTTTTCATTAACCAACCTAGATTCCTAAGGCTCAAGGAGCTTGATTGTAGTTTTTTCAATAAGATCTTAGATGAGATGTCTGAGTTTGAAATATCAATCAGTAAAATTCCCAATGCATTGATGATAATCACATCTAGTATTTTCATTATAATTGCTTCCTTTAGGGTGATATGGGTTTAGATTAGGTTTAGGATGAAGCGCACTAATATTACTCTTCATAAGTTATGGTAATAGAATATGTGGAGCACAAGGAAATTTTGTGAATGTACACTTTGGAGGCTATTATTAATTATTTTCAAGAGTAGCGACGGTGTTAACAGTATTTTTTTCTTAATTGGTCTTAGTAGATGGATTAAAATTTGATTTTATTTGAAACCAATTAGAAGATGATGAAGCTTGATCATGATACTTGATTTTTCTCATAGATATAATTTTTCCTTCAAGTAATTTAAGAGTATGACATAATTGATCAAATGAATGAGATGTCTCAAAGATGACACTCTCCTATAGAGGTGGTAAGAGACTTTGGACAAATAGATCTTGAAGTTCTGAGTCATAGATTACATTGGTCATCCTAGCTAGGTTGTCCTTATATTATAAGACATCGTCCACTAGATTCTCATTAAATCCTTGTTTAATTTTTTCCAATTTAGCATAAGATATCTTATAACTAGTATTGATTGAGAAATAAGAGAGAAAAACATCGGTTAAATTTGTAAATGATGTTATCAAATGGACATGTAGATTGTAAAACCAACACATGGCATAATATTATAGGCTTCTAGGAAATATCTTTTCTAGTAAATTTTTGTCATCCACATAATCGAGGCATGCCACATGAAAGTATATAATATGCTCTTGAGGGTTAGCATGGTCATTGAAGGTGAGCAGCTTAGGGGTGAAAATTTTTAGAGGAAGTGGATAGGTAGAAATGGTGGGTACAAAAGGAGTATGAAGGATTAAAGTGGATTCAAGAGATGGAGATACACGAGAAGTAGTGATTTCACGTTGGTGAATTTGAGTTTTTTAGATCTTTATATAAAGAATTTAAATCAGGGGTGTTTGAAGAAGATCCATGTTGTCGAGTAGAAGCATTAGGTTGAATGATTGGATCACTAATAGTGGGAAAGGGAGTAGTAATATGAAGGAGTTGAGTGGAGGCCATGGTATTCAAGAAATAACCTACAAGGGTTGTAGAAGTAGCATTTTGAGAGTTTTTAGCAGCCATCAAGGCATGCAGAATATGCGGAAGATGCATAGGATTGTCGTGCAAATATTGAAAAAATCTTGTAAGTGTTTCTAGTTGTTATTTATCAATGTTAGTTTCCTCGTCATAGGATTTCTCACTATCACATGTTTCAATGTTTTCAAGATAAAAAATTTGAGAGTTGGTAAAGGGGTTATCAGATTTATCCATTGACTTAGAAACCCTATGGGAAGATGGAGGGAGCTTTATATGCTCAAAAGACCCAAAACAACCACTACCAGTGACATGCATAAGAAATAAACCCTAGAAAGAAGTTTAGATTTGAGTGATGTGTTTAAAAAATTTAGAATTATGATAAACCTTAATTTCAGAGTCACGTATGATAAATAAATGATAAATTACATATTTTACACAAGCAATAAACTAAAGAAATATTAAACCCTAAGTGTAAGAGAGAGGGTAGAAGACTTAGCTTATTTTTCACATGATCCCAAAGTATTCTAAACTATAAAATTGATGAATAGGAAGAGCATACTGCTGCAATCAAACACTTAAAATCTATAAACTATCATATGAGCCAAGACTAGGGTGCCTGGAATAAGACTGGGGCCCCTAGGTGCTAGAGACCTCTGTTAGGCATATGTGACTATGTAGGAGCTCAAAATATGAGTTTTTTAGTGTCAGATAAGTTTCTCTAACATTCAATTTTTGTCTCCTATATGTCACTAGATGATCTCTGAATTCACATGTAACCTTTAAAGAGAAGATGACCTATAAAACCCTCAAACTAAATAAAATTCAAAAAAATAAAATATACAAAATGGGGAGTCGAACTGACCCCGAAGGTCACCTGATATAGTGAACTTATGATTAGTTTTGCACTACATCTCAGAATCCATGTAGTTCTTTTGTGTGTGTGATAGAATTTTTCCGTATGAGGCCCTTGTACAAGTGCACTTGATAGCGGGAGATAGCTAGATGTACCAATGTAAATAGATGTGTGGATGGAAAAATTAACTTAACCTCTTATGCGTGTATGCAGAAAATGTAGTACCTTGTCCCTTGAATGAGTGTTATATGAATTCCTTTGATGTTCTTAGATGGTTTTGGATGCAACCTTAGGTGATGATAATGGATTGTTAGTGTTTGGTCCTTTATTTTGGTCCCATACCTTTGTATTTTAATGATTCCATTTATTTAATTTTGTAATTGAGAACTAAAGGCTGACCCATAAGAAAACAAGATGCTTAAAAGATAAAAGAGGCCCAAAAGAGGCGAGTAAGATATAAATATGGCGGGGGTGCCTAGAGGGGACAAAGGTGCCTGAGCACTGGCATCCTAGATGGGCACTGGTGTCTGAATTCATAAAAGATAAATTAATATAGTACCGACTGGTTTGTAGGGTGTAAAAAACTAGAAAGAAAACCAAAAACAAAGAAAAGAGGCCAAAGATAGCTGTCAATTATTTATAAATGAAAATATGTGTTTATGGACGCTTAGGAATCATATAAATGAAAATATGTGTTTATGGACCTAGAAATTTACCCAAGTGTGTGATTTTGTGTCTACACTACTTTGTAATTGATCTTCTTACTTCTCTAAAACTTAAAGAGAGTGATCAAACAATTCTTCGTGCTATCACAACTTTTAGCTTAGGATTTCTTTATGTTTTCCTCTCCCTCTCTCCCAAGTTACTTGAATCTGTTAGACTAAGTTTAGTCTTGGAGTTGTTTAGCATTAGGATAGGTGAGGAACTAGCCTTCTCTAGAGGTCTATCTCAATTTTCAAGTCCCACAACTTTGAGATAGTCTAATATTATCCATAATTATTTGATCTTCTATGATCAAATTCTAGGGTGCAATTCTGAGCTATAATAATATACAAATCATGAAATTAGTTAGTGAAAATTACTTGTGATAATATAAATAATGGTTATATTCACCGACAACAAAATTCATATAATAAGCTTACACTACAATAAAATTGTAGCCATAGGAATGAAAATGGTGAGGGAATGTCATTAAATTTGAAAGAAAATCATTTCTTGGGTCTATGGTTACATTAAAAAATTATAAAATTACTAAAAATCCCTGTGAATATGTCTTTTAGAAAACAAAGGTGCGAAAAAAGAAAGGGATGGGTATCTTCCTTGTTCTACGAAGTCATAATAAGAAGAGAGATTGTGGCATAGCGAGTGCAATATTAAACCTCTAAAATGCATATAATAATCTTCATTATCCAGATGGTGAGATTAGAGGGCCACAACCTGTAAATTAATATGATAGTTGGATTCTAAAACGTAACAAATAATAATAATATTTAATATCCATATGGTGAGATTGGAGGACTACAGCCTGTAAATTATTCTGATATCTTGATTTTAAAATGTAAGGTGGAATATGATTGTTTGAGATAGTGATTTAATTACCTTTGAAGTTTTAGTGGACATATAACAGATTGGGGCCTTGGTAAATATGCATAGTTGCATAATAGGTGGAGGAATTAATAATGATAAGACTTACAGTGGCTACAGATCACAACAGTCTGAAATTTGTAGATAAAAATATTAAAAAACATCTCACATCATTTAATGTGCTACTTAATCTGATTATCTAAGTACATAAGCTCAAAGCTGTAATATTTTTGAGAAAATTTGTTATGTCTAAGAGTTAAAAATTATATAAAAATATTTAATGGGAGGTTTTTCTAAACTAAAAGTTATGTCAGTCTACTTTGGGATTTGTAAGGATCTCAATGTTGATTCTAAGTCAACTGATAGGAATTTTGAAAATTTGTCAATTCTATGACATTTTAAATTATGTTTTAACCTTCTTTATTTTCAAAAAGTTTTTGAATTTGTTTTTTTAAATGATAAATTTTTTCTTTGCACTTTTATGATAGATTAGAATCCCTTTGATGAGATCTGACGGGTTGAATTTTGATCACTGTATGCTATCCAAATTATTCATAGGTTCAATATTTATATTGAAGATGGTTTCAAAGATGTCTATTTTTATTTGTTATTGTCATTTCAAGGATTTTTTTACCTTAAAATTGATATTGTTATTTCTCATTACCAAATTATCCTTAGGTTCAAGATTTAAGTGTCTATGCTACTAATTTTCTCTTTGTATTTTTGGATACATTTGATAATGAACTCTGTTTTCGAAGGAGCGCATGTGGATTTACTCTCCAAAGGTATGAAGGTTATGGAGGGACTAGTTTATACATCCATAACTACATTCCATTGTAGAGACATGGGGTCTAACTTATTCTCTGTCATAATAAGTATTATGTTCAATGACAAAGTAAGACTACCATACACAAATGATGATTGTGAAACCCTAGAAGACATTGAAAACAAGGGATATTTATCCCATGGGAAAGGAAGGAAATGAGTTAAAATGTGATTTTATAGGTTTCACATGTGAGTTTTAATGAAATAAAAAAATCATGAGCGGTGACTTATAGGATACATTTGATGAGAATGACAGTTTAAATTCTGAAAATGAAAGCCATTGTTTCACAAATCCTAAAGACAAGGATGAATTTGTTACAACATACATGTTGTTAAAACATAAGTGTGCTCCAAAATAAGGTGACATAGTCAAAGGGTTTATATCCCTGGTACAAGAAGAAAAAGTGATTTCGGGAGTAGTGTTAGGATCCCCATAATTAGGATTTTTTTGGAAAATATTATAACTACATGAAATGATTGTTATCAAAGAATACAACTCAATAGTGAAGTTTCTTAGCCAATCAAAGATCTGGTGTATCTCAAAACAATAACTACACTTCATTTTAATGGAAACTATGAATTTCATGAATCAATCCCATATAAAAAATTGACTACAATTTAAAGTTCAAAGGGATTGTTGTGAAGTTGATACATTTTTGTTCAAAAGAGAACAAATATTTTGTATAAGTGACAATTAAAAATGTCTATGAATGAGACATGGTGTAGTTTAAAAAATTGGATGGCAATACATTTGGGGTGTATATTGATAAAATAATTAGGCCTATTTACAAGGGTTGTTATATATGAAGGATCTCTCATATGATGGCCTACCAGCCAGTTAGCCCATCTAGATGGTTTCGTTATGAAGTAAGGCTAAAATAAATTCTATAAGAGATGGAGTAAAAATATGAAGTGCATTCAAAGATCCATTTTTTCAACTGGTATATCTAATTTCATTTTATTCCTCTAATTGAATTTGTAATGAAAAGTTGAGAAAAAGACCTTACAAATCCCACAAATGCCAAAAGGTAAATAATATTCCATTTAGTACATGAAAGGAAAGGGAAAAAAATAAGATATCAACTCTTAACTGAAGTTGATAAGAAACCTTGTTGCAATGAAGGGCGTCTCTCTAATCTATCTCCCAGTGATTTTAATCCCAGTTGCAATATAACTTGAGTGATGAATGAAAATGCCATCAAAAAATTACACTTAATGCATTCACCACAAATGATATAAGTTGTGATGAAGGACAAACTTCTGGGAAAACTACAGATAAATTAAAATTATGTAGAATGGATGTATGTATGAATAGTAGAGATGTTATGGGATCCCAAAGAGCAAGTATTAGAGTTATAGGCAATCTTGGATGAATGGTGAGAGTCGGGAAATAAATATAAATATAGGAAAACATAAACAAATGCCAACTAATTTCGTGACTATTTCTTTGATATCCAAAAATGGTGGAGAGAAATTCTGATATATGGCCACACATGTCTCATTTAGTAGGAAAAAATGGTACTCAAGTAACAATGAGATTGTTTCCTGCATTTTATAGTTATGCTTACATCCATAAAAAAATTAACAAGGACCTTTCATTATCGAACCTTCCTCCAACGGCATAGTCAAACCTCATAAAAATATGGTAATAACATTTCTCTCATGTTTCAATCACCAAGAAAAACTTATTTTCCAAATGTGACGAGTGCACAGAGCTTAAGAACAAACATGTAGCAACCTCATGTCTAAAAACACTCGCACAGGTATATCAATACTATAAATTCCACAATTAATACATTGAAATTTGCATTGCAAATTACTATTCCCATATAATAGAATCAGAGGAATATCCTAATAGATTCTTGAGAAATTTTCATGAAAAATGGACAAGATGAAAATCAACATACCAAGGATGGGTAGAATAACAAATTCAATAAAAAATTCTATTAACCTCTCCATCACCTTGACTGGTATGCTGACACATGGGCATAAAACTAGTGGATTTTGACACTAGGGTCTTCATTTCATTGAGAAAGGAGTAAACTTCACAATAAAACCATTGGCTTTGTGTATCAGGAAGCTATAAGAACCACATACTAATCAATATGGTGATTTATTATATAATATTGGGACATTAAAAAACTCATTATATGATGTATTATTGCAAAATGATGTGTATGACAAATGAAAGGAATACAAGTAGAAAAATGGTTGGGCTCATATAACTGATATTATAAATATATGTATAAGTTTATTTAGAAAACATCCACTAGTTCTCTACTTACAACTAGATAATACTTCAATAAATAACAAAAATCATACGTTGTTTACATTTTCATAGATGCTGACAACTAGAAGGATTTTTAAGAAAGTGTACATGAGCTTCCTTCCAGTGGGTCACATACATGAGGATATAGATGGGACATTTGGGTGATTATCAACATCATTTTGTAAATTAGAAACATTCTCTTTTCCATAAATAATGGAGGCTTATAGAACATGCCAAGAGAGGTCCATTTCATTAATTCCATACCTTATTCAATAATTCTATCACTTTAAGGTTGTTGTGTAACCACACTTGTTAGATGGTGGTTTAACAAATATGGGAATTTGTAAAACCCTAATATTTCAGATTCACGTATGATAAATAAATGTTAAAGTATATATCTGACACAAGTAATAAGATAGATAAATATGAAACCCTAAGTGTAAGAGGGAGAAATTATAAGACTTAGTTGATTTTTCACTTGATCATGAAGTGTTCTAGACTAAAAAAATAATGAATAGGAAGAGCATAATGTCGTAACTGAGCACAAAAAATCCTAGAACTACCAAATGAGCTGGAAATAGGGCACTTGGAACAAAACTAGGGCACCTAGGCACCAAGGACCTCTATTAGGTGCATGTGACTGTACAGGACCTCAGGAACTAATTTTTGTTGTGTTACATAGGTATCACTAACCTTTTCTTTTAGTCCAATGTATGTCGCCGGATGATCACAAAATTTTCATGTAACCTACAAAAAGAAGATGACCTATAAAACCCTCAAACTACATCAAATCTTGAAAATAAAATATATAATATGGGGAGTCCGATTGACCCCGGCGGTTACCCAACATAGTGAACTTATGACCAAGCACCGCACTACATCTTAAACTCCATGTAATTCTTGTGTATGTGTGATAGAATCATGCCCTAGAAATACCTTGTGTAAGTTCACGTGATAGTGGGAGATAGCTAGATGTACCAATGTAAATATATGTGTGGATGGAAAAATGAAATTCCCCTCCTATGTGGATATGTAGAAAATGTAGTCCCTTGTCCCTTGTATGAGTGTTACAGTAATTCCTTTGATGCCTTTGGATGCAACCTTAGGTGATGATAATAGATTATTAGAGCTTGGTCCCTTTTTTTGGTCACATAGCATTATATTTATATGATTTCCTTGTTTAAATTTCATAACTGACAACTAAAATTTTGAACCATAAGAAAATAAGATGTCTAAAAGATAAAAGAGGCCCAAAAGAGGAGAGTAAGATAAAAATATGTTGGGGCACCTAGAGGGGATGAGGGCACATGGGTGTTGGTGTCCTAGCTAGACATTAGTGACTAGAGTCATGAAAGATAAGAAAGTAATGTACTGAATGGGTTATAGGGTGTGAAAGACCAGAAAGAAGACTAGAGACAAAGCAAAAAGGTCAAAGATAGTTGTCAATTATTAGTTTTCTTGCTTATGAATCATATGAATGTAATTGTGTGTTTAAAGACCTATAAATGTACCCAAGTCAGTGATTTTTTGTCTACATTTTCCCCTACTTTATTTTTTTGCTTGAATACTCAATAAAATAAAGTATATAAGAGATGCGTACTTGATAACCATGTAGATTTTTATGGCGATAGCATGCTAAAGAGACAAGTGAAAGTGTGGAGTGATAAAAATGAAACGTGGAAGCTAAGAAAGAGGAAGTTACCCTAGGGGTGAAACGTATGAGTTGTATTATTTTTTACCTCTTGTTATTATATCTTGATGAAGGGTTTTTCCTTTTTGTGTATTAAGGATGGACCTGCAAAAGAAGATTAAAGAAGTAGTCAAATATGTATATATGAAAAAAAATTGCATAAGTATGTAAAAGTTATTGAAAATGTGTAAAAAGGAAAGTGTACACTTGATCCATGAAGAGTGAAAAGGATAGAAAATGTCCTGAAATGATATAGAAGAGTGAGTTTTTTGAGTGATCTCACACCAAGAGCAAGTTTTTGGGCGAATTCACACCAACAATGAATGTTTAGGTGATGTCATGCCAAGTGCAGGTTTTTTTGGTAATCTCATGCCACAAAAGAAGAGTTTTAGGGAGAGGGGTATAATGTTACTCTCCATCCATGAATTCTTCCCAAATTTATACACCACTGTAGCATGTGTAATCCATGTTTAGTTTTGTTTTGTTTTGTGTTCTATCCAATTAGAAAAAGGAGATAGAATGCATTCGGATTGCTAGAGGATTGTGCATGTACTGTGAGAACAACTTTGTGAACTGTTGAAAAATGTGTTGATCTGAGAAAGTAACAGTAACTACCCCCTATTCATAAGTGCCCAGGAAATTTCAAGAGTGCCTAGGAACAAGTGTCTGTATCTAGGCATGAGTATATGTGCTGAACCGAGGACCCAAGTCAAATTCTGGGCCATTTTATGACTATAACTTTGTTTTTTTCCTTTACTGTGTAGGCTTATACTAAATCTCTGATTTTTTGTATGGGGTGATTGATTCACCCAATGTATGCCCCCCTCTTTTGGGGTGCATGTGATGTTGCTAGGAGAATGTGGCCCAAAGGAGAGGACCTAGATGTTGATTTGAAATTGATATCCTTGTAGGGGTAATGTGCATAATAGAAACCAAGGACATGTGTAAAAAAAGTGGTTAGAAAGATGTGTTAGTAGAAAAAGTGACAAACATGTTACAAAATACAATGTAAATAATCAATAATGCAGAAAAAGTTGACTACAAAAATTGGGTTTCAAACATGGGACATTGCTCACAATGTCGCAAGACAATCAGGGACTGAAGCGGCCAAAATCAACCAAGAAATGATCAAGAAATAGCATAGGGAAAAGCCCACAAATAATGGCATACAATAGAAAACAATGGAAAATAGTAACAAACAAAGTATTAGACAACCATGGTGGTAAATAGTTCATGTAAGGATCAAATACCACACATGAAGCACCCATTAACATGTTAGAAAGATAAAGAGTATATAAAATCATGTATGATCAATGGAAAAAGTAGTGTGCTAGTAAATATATGAAGTAGTAGAACATGAAACAATAACACCTGTAATGTAAGAAAGTAAGATGCCCCCATGAGCCTCAGTGGGACTGATAAGAGGTACAGTGCCAATCATCATTGTTGTGTGTAACAATCTGTATAAAGTATGCATTCATAACTATAGAACAAGTGAATTCATGTATGTATATATAAAATATAATGACATACGAGATATCTGACTAGCATAGTAATACAAATTGTAACATGAAACTAGTATAAGCAATCAAGATTAAGTGTAACCAAGATATGCAAGATGTAGTGTATATAATGAGATGGAATGGTATGCAATATGAATATGATAGGAGTAGTGTGCCCCCCAAGTGGATATGGATGTATATGTATGAGATGAGTTTCATTTATAAAATACCCCTCGACAGTCAAGAATAAACCATAAAACAAGAGTAATTGGGAAATGGTTTGAAAATATGCACTAGATAGATATGACCAATGAAGCATAAAGCATAGTAGAATAGGAAAGCATAATGTGGACAGTAAAATGCTAGAAAATATGTATCATAAATCATAGAGTGTGAAATGTTTAGTATGTTAGGTTCATGGATGTAGTATGCCCTCAAAAGTCGAGTGTGAACCTTATCACAAGAGTGTGTCATAGGGTAATGATGATACAATTTGTGTATCAATTTATGTAAGATTAATTAGAGAAATAGGAAGTATAAAGCATGGATCATAATAGTAGAAATGATAGAGACACCTAAATACCTGTAGGAGGGGAAAAGAGCATGATGCCCCCAAGTGTGTAGATCAAGTTGATGTTGTTAAGGGGATCAATGTAAGGAGTAGTTTCGTTGATAAAAATTATTACTTTCAACTTATGTTGTATTGATAACATTGTAGAGGAATTGAGAGGAGGAGGTGTTGGACTGATATTTATAGGAGGCTACTTAGGGGTTGGTGACATGGTAGAAGACTTAGTAGGACGAATTGATGGAGGAAGGACCTTTAGAGGTGATTTTTAGTTGGAATGAGTTATATAGTTGGTGTTTGACTGACCGAAGAAGGAACATTATAAGTGATAGCATGATGTTCATTGGTCATAGAAGGAGCATATTTAGGAGCCCATTTGGATGTAGCATTTGGAGATATGAATGTAAAATAATTTTGTGTAGAAAATGAGATAAAACCTTGATACTCAAGGTTCTCAATTCTTCATTTTAAATCATAGAAATCATTTTCATTATGTCCATTAATTTGATGATAATTACAAAATGGAGAACTTGATAGTTGGCAATCCATTAAGGAGGATATAAATGAATAGGTGGACAAGTTGAATAATTGATGAGTGAGGAGTTGAAGAATAATTTCATGTTTCTTAACATTGAGATAAAACTTGAAAGGTTTCAATAATGGTAATACTTGAGGTTCACTGATATAATCACATGTAGAAGACATAGAATTAGAATGAGGAGTAGAAGAAGAAACAAGCATGGGCTTGAGAAGCATCCTTGAGATCTTAGATTTCATATTTGAGAGATGTAATTGTGGATTCCATATCTTGAAATTTATCTTGAAAATCATGTTGCAAAGCTTTAATTGACTCTAATATAGCTTGATAAGTTGTGTTAACAGAACTAGTAAATGGGTATAAGATGTGATTGAAAATTTCACTTATTTGTGAAGGTTACGTATTTTGAGGGAGGTAAATTGTGTGTACGTATTTTGTGAGAGCATCTTTGCAAACTAGGTTATTTTGAAGTAATTCATAGAAGGAGAGTTCAAGAGCATTAGGAGCCATGAAATAATACTGGATAGAATAAGAAAAATGAATATCCCAAAGTGTTTGAATGTGGGTTCACCAAATGATTTAACAGATATGGGAATTTGTAAAACCATAATATTATAGAGTCACGTATGATAAATAAATGTAAAAGTACATATTTGACACAAGCAATAAGCTAAAGAAATATGAAACCCTAAGTGCAAGAGAGAGTAGAATACTTATCTAATTTTACACTTGATCCTGAAGTGTTCTGTTCTGGAAAACTAATGAAAAAGAATAGAATACCATCGGAACTAAGCACAAAAACCCTTCAAACTGTCAAATGAGCCGAGACTAGTGTGTTTAGAACATGACTAGGGTGCCTAGGTGTTAAGGACCTCTACTAGGTCTTATGACTGCACAGGAGCTCAGGAACTAATTTTTTATGTCACTAACTGTCACTTGTGGTCACCTATATGTCTCTATATGGTCACTAAATTCACATGTAACGTGAAAATAGAAGATGACCCGCAAAATCCTCAAACCACATCAAATCCCAAAAAGAAAAGATGTAATATGGGGATTCAGACTAACCCCATAAATCACTTGACATGGTGATCTTACGAATGAGTGTTGCACTACTTCCCATACTCCATGTAATTCTTGTGGTGCATGTGTGATAGAATCATTCCCTAGGAATCCCTTGTGGAAGTGCTCATGATAGCGGGTGATAGTAGAATGCACCAATGTAAATAGATGTGTGGATGGAAAAATGAACTTCCCCTCCTATGCATGTATGAATAAAATGCATTCCGTTTTCCCTTGTATGAGTGCTAGTGGAATGCCTTTGATTCTCTTAGATTACTTTGGATGCAACCTTAGGTAATGGTCATAGATGTTTAGAGCTTGGTCCTTTATTTTGGTCACATAGCATTGTATTTATATGATTCCCTTGTTTGAATTTTGTAATTGACAACTAAAAGGCCAACCCATAAAAAAATAATATGACCAAAAGATAAAAGAGGCCCAAAAGAGGTGAGTAAGATAAAAAGATGTCAGGGGCTCCTAGAGGGAATGAGGGCATTTGGGCGCTGGCATCCTGGTTGGGCGCTGGAATCCTAGTTGGGCGTTGGTGTCCATAGTCATTAAAGATAAAAAAGTAAAATATTGAATGGGATGTAGGGTGTGAATACCATAAAGAAGACTAGAGAAAAATAAAAAAGGACAAAGATAACTGTGAATTATTGGTTTTCTATTTTAGGAAACATATGAATGCAAGTATGTTATTATAGACCTAGAATTTTACCCAAGTGTGTGCTTTTGTGTCTATAGATGGAAACCGCAATATTATGGGTTTCAGCAAACTAAATATGTTTAGGTTCCATGTCCTCAACAACATCTTATCATGGAGTAAAAAGCATTAATCATGGATGCCTTATGGTCTTAACCAATTAAAATATAGAAAACATTGGGTGGGAAGCCTTACTTTCTTAAAGGGAATCCTCCATTGGCACCCTTCAAAGAACAAAAAGAAATCATGGACCTGTAGAGAGGAATTTAAACATATATTACACATTGGGAAAAGAGTTCAACAAATGGGTGAGAAGCATTATGGCTTCTGAAAAATAGCATATTATTAAAATGTTTTGCGTGCCCTAGAAATTCCTTAGTCAATTGTAGCAAGATGAGGATAGATTACTATTGGCCAAAAATAATTCAAGATAGGACAATGTATGATCAAATATTGGGATCCCCACATTTTTAAAATGAAAATTTTTATATTCAAAATGTCCTTTCAAATAAGGATATATATGTTGGGCCTATTTTTGATATACATCGAGACGAATACAATCTAGTAGTGAATGTGAATAATTGGAAGATGATACTAGTAAGACAAGTTGTTTATCACATACCTAGAAAAAAAATCCAATACATGATGTTGACACAAAGGCTCAAAAGATAAGGGTTCGTTGGTGGGAAACCATAGGAAAATAAAATACAGAAAAAGAAAATTATTAAAAATTCTTAAATAAAAAATGGTGGTGAAAATCATGGGAAACATTAGAGATTGATCTAGATAGCTTCATTTAGGCATGGAAACTAAAAAATATGGAAAGGAGATCAAATTAAAATACCAAATTAGGGACATGAATCCATTCAGATATACCTTGCACAACTTCAAGAACCATAATTAATGCATTTTAGTTAAAATTGGCTGGACTAGATACCCTCGAGAGGGATCAATCCTTATGAAATTGTCAATAAATATACTGAAGGAATTAATTTCCTATGGAAATAAACTGTCAAATCCATGTTTTAAGAAAGAGTGTTTAATATAATTCTTAACTCTATGTTCTTCTTTATCATTTATAAAATATAAAATCATAGTGACATCTAAGATTTAAAAATTTATTACCTTGTATTAAAGTACTTCACATTTTCTAGATTATCTTCTATTTAGAAATGTGTAGCAACCATTGAGTTTTGTTACAATGATTTACATTTTAATAATTGATCAAATAAATGTTAAAAATATGAAACTTAGTATCACATAACATCATTTTCATTACTCCAAAAATATGCACAGTACATCATTGTAGCAAGGGAAGGAAAGGAATTCCATTACAATATTCATAAGGAAGGCTTGAAACCCCAAAATTTACAACAACCTAGTTGTGGAGATGAGGGGGGGCATGGGGAGGAAAATGTCCAACAACCTTACAATTATGCATCCCCTTACAATTTATATCAATTTTGCAGAGAAGAGAGAGAAACGTGAAATACTTGAATGCATACCTTGCTTGACACTCAAAACCAATTACTGATGTGAAGGTATCATGGGTGGCTTACAAGACCCATATCTTTCATACTCTTGCTTGCAACAAAAGGAATTGGCACCCATGCCTCATTAATAACAATGGTTGACTACAACTATGCAATGAATTGAATTAGAATTAATTCATTTTTTTTACCACCCTTTACCCACCAAATCTGAAATCTGAATTTTCTAGTGTGTAGAGGGCTTTGAGACCTTCCTAAAAAATCCAAGAATGCGTGAAACTAAGCTCCTAACTGAAAGTAATGGTGTTTTGAAGTTTCACAATTCTATGGAAAAACCAGGGGCCATTACTTCTACTTATCCTTCATTGCGGGAAAATGACCCCTAATTACTTTTCCTTTCCATTGGGCTTCTCCAACTTCTTTACTTTTTTTATCGTTTGGGAAGTATTTGTAATTTCCTACTTACTTCACCCTTTTTCTCTCTTTGTGGGAAACTGAGGGTTATTTAATTATCTTGGGTGGAAATCCAACTCGCCACCTAGCTCACTCTTCAACTCAAATTTAGCTTGGCACATAGTTCACTCTTTTGTTTTGTTGAATAGAACACCCAATGCTTGACTCGGTCTATTGATTGAGCTAAGTAATTAGATTTCCGATCACCGTAATGACTTATTGGCTGGACCGTCTCCCTTCATAACTTAAGTCATCCACCTTAATTTCACCTCTTTTCATTTTGATAGTTTAGTCGAGCCCTCCTTTATTTCATTGAATTGAAATGTCTTTACTTACATCAGGTCTTAATGCAAGACTTCTCCATTCAAAACACCACTTAACTCATGCATGCCTTAGCATCTCGTTTCATTGTGGCCTTTTCACATCGCTTTACTCCCTTTGTGTTGAACGCTTTTTTTTTGCTTTTCTTAGTAGATCTCCCACCATAAGACTTCGACCCTTGAATCATTGCAACACATTGCTTCTCCTAATGACTCGTGCTCATTCATAGTGGTGTTCATGTTTACTTTTGCTTCATTAAACAAATCCCATTACCTAAGTCTTCATTGCTCAAATCAACAACTTACATGCCTCTCCAATGACAAACTCTCCATGTTATGCAATGAATGACTTGTCTTTTTCTTCAGATGTGGAGCCCCCTTTCATCAAATTTTTTGCATTATTGCTTCTTGGTTTACGGATTTTTGCAATGAAAAGTTTTCACCGTCATAATCACCACTTTACATTGCTTCTCCCAACTTGGTCTCAGGATGGGTTGACTTCCATGCCGATCTCGGTGACGATCTCGACCCTAACCCCTACCTTCGGCCCTACAACTCGTTTTCTTTCCCGATCCCATTTTCATTGTGGGCTCCCTATTCTTAACTTGTCACTAGATTCATTCCATCCCACGTCATCTTCTAGTCTTGCATTCTCATCGAGCCTCAAAGGGCTCGGCCTTAGCTCATTTCTTTTACCCCATTTACTTTGTTATGCCTGGTGCCATCGAGTTGTGATTCTCGTGAAATCTGCAAGGGAATCCATTGTTAATCCCTGCGACTTGGCCCTTAGCCTGAGGGCTCATTCATTTTTCCATTTGAGCCCCCCACACAAGATCCTAACCCATCATTTCTCCCATATTAGTGAGCTTGTTGGTCGATCTCATCCTTGACTTGTGTACAGTCCGCAAGATCCCCACTTTTAACTTACCGCATGGGCTCTTTTCATGGCTGAGCTCGGGGAGCTCGACCCTAACTTCTATGTTCTTTTCCTCATCTTCATGTCGTTGCATTATGACCCGTGTAATCTCAGATCGCCGAACCATCTAGCTCCATCTCTTCCACAACCCTTGGCTTATTGAACTTGGGATCGAATCGCATCACCCACCAATGCCTTCAATATTCTAATCTCAGGGAGCTCATCCTTAGACCCTTCCACCAACCTATCCCACTGAGTAGCTCGGCGAGCTACTAAACAAGCTCACTGCTTGTCCACCATGAGCCTTCACACTACCAAGGCATCCTTCAACTCGACCAGCTCATTGAGTAGCTCAGCGAGCAACTTGGTGAGCCATTTTTTGGCCTGATGGCCTTCTTGAGTCCCCTTTGCAGATTTTTAACATTTTTGGATTTTTTGATGAATTCCTCACACACCAAAGAACCAATGGGGGGCAATAGTACCTCCCAAGACACTTTTACCAATTTTACCCATTTTCTCATCTCAATTGCATGCGGGTCTAGTCGGAGTTTACTCATCTTTCCCAACTGAGCTCTAATCCATGAAAACCCAGAAGAGGAAAAAATCCTCTCATGACCCCCAACACTCCCGAATCATTGAATATGCTCCCAAAATCATAAGTACTAAATGTAACTCGGTTAAATGCCCTTGTTTTCTTAACAAGTGCTCTAAATTATACCTCCTAGTTGTCTATTTCACCCTAGGGATGAAAATGGATAACAAGGTGTTCTTGAATCCTCCTTACTCATTTCAAGTCGCTCCATGAGTGTTTACTAGCCATTTTGCAATTTCCCTCCAAAATGAGGATGTGAAAATTTGAATTTGGAAACTATGATTAAAAGGTGTAATGTCAAATGTAAAGTAATGGAAGGTTATAAGAGGTCATAAAAATACCTTATGTAATGTATTTAAGGTTTTTTCATTGCATAAGCTTGAGTCACCATGTGTGGTTAGTCTCCACCATGGTTTAAAGGAGAAATTAATTATTTTTTTCACTTTTTAAGCCTTAAATGAGAGATATTTGAATGGAGAAAGATAGGGAAAGTTGAAAAATAGGATTAGGAGGTCCAATAATAGGGTGAAGGACCTGAAGGAGGAAAGAACCCGAGATGGAAAGCATGGGAAATTTGTAATACTAGATTTTTGTAAAGAAAAAATGAAAGGTTCTTATATATATGAATAAAATAATTCTTTGGAAGGAATTATCTGTGTATGAATGAATTCTATGAGTTTGAAATGTTTTGTTAATATATATTTCTACCTAATATTTATTCTTTAAACTTCTAAGTATTTAATAGTCTAATACTTGTGAATTTGTTAAGAATAAGGTGAATATATTATGATTTTGTAAGGATTTAGAGTTATTGTCTTAATTAAATGATGGTACATGTTATTATAATATATGTAATAGGTTTTCTAATGGTTAATGAACCTTTTTAGGGTCTAAAGTGATAAGAAGAAGTGTAATTTCTTAGTTTGAGGCAGATTTGGTAAGGTTTCTTGTGCATTGTAGAGAAAAATAATAAAATGTGTAAGAAATGTTGAATGTGATGAATTAAATAATGGTGACAGGTATGTATAAGTATTAAAATGCATTCTTAATGATAGAAAAATGATATTGAGAAAATAATTGATAATGTTTTCCCTTAAAAAATAAGGTTTTCTTAAAGAAATTAAATGCAAAGCTTATCATTGGGAGTAAATGGTGCATTTATAGGTGTTGGTGCAAGAAGAAGAAAGATGGAGGATGCTCATACAAAGTTAAAAAGGTATATTTTAGGCCTTGATTCATTTATTTGTTCTATTTATCCATTATTTCCCTTCTCAGACTCTGTGAAACCCTAAATTAGGGGAAAACAACACAAATGAGTGTATCTTGAGTTTTAGTTGATGAAATTTCTTAAAATTTGGAACATATTATCTATTCATGGTGAGAAGAGATATTTTGTGGTTTTTATTATTTGGGTGTTGTATTATTTGCGATTTATTTTATAGTCTTGTTTAAGGGCTAAAAAGACCTAGTTTGAGACAAGTTACTTCATAACTGGGAATAAATACCTTAATAAGCATTTAAATGATGAATATGGTAGGTAAAAGAGCTTAATGGGTGTCAAAAAAGTGTCTTTTTTTTCCAATAAATTGATTCTATGAAAATGTATCATTTTTTTATTCAATAGGGCTAGTAGCATAAATAAATAGTGTTGAGAGGGAAAATGACTTGCTTGTAATTCCTTGATGTTTTCATGATTGGAAGAGGTATGTGAGCATATAATAAAAATGAATAATATATGATAAAGTATTAATAATCCCTTTGAATGAGTCTATGAGAATACATTATGTTAAGAGTATTGTGAGACCTTTTCTAGTTAATATTGTTATAAAATTCATGTATGAGTAGGATATGACAACTTCGACAGAAACATGTATAGAAGAGTCATGAGAATTATTGAGAACTTATATGGGTGTAGTTACAATACATTATACTAGAATACAATATTCCAATTAAAGCCTAACTATTAAGAAAAAATGTTAGTAAACACTTATCAAAACAAGGTTGTATGAGGAAAACAAAGTAAAGGAAGAATATTGGATTGTAGGGAAAGTACAATAAACCAAGGCAAGAGGAAAATAATCATATGGTTGTTAGGTGAAAAGGGGAGAGAGTTTATTGAGGAATAGTAAAAGGTTTGAAAAAAGAATACTTCAAATCTAAGTTCACACTAACACAAGTATAGTCAAGTACATTATGATGGAAGATAGATTTAGGAATAACAAATTATGATGCTTGTTAACTATGAATGAATAGTTTCAAGGTACATGAAGGGTATTATAAATTTATAGAAGGTATTAAACAAGGAGAGGACATATTCAATGTCAAAGAAGTGAGGTCAAAGTGAGAAGAGAGAGAGAATATAGAGTGAGAAGAGATAAAGAACATAAAGAAACCAATTAGGGAAAGTTAATTTGATTAATTTCCAAGAAACATAAAGGAGATCATTATGAGAGTAAGTAAAGAACCTTGAATATGTATTTGGGAAATATTCATTGTATGATATTTGAAGGGTACTATAAATAAGAACAAGCTAGTTTCTAACAACTAAGCAGAGGATTGATTCTTGAGATGTGTTAATACTCTGTAAAGTATATGTCATCTAATCTTGTTTGTAAGGTGTATGGATAGGTGTGATTATAATAAGGAGATAAAATCTGAGATGGAGGGTTGGAAACACAAACAAAAAATTTTGAATGACACTTTTCTTGAGAATTAGGGGTATGTATAGGATCACATAACATGGTAATCAGTTTATACATAGAGGTTTGGTAAGTTCTTGTCTACATTGCATCAAATACATTTCTTACTACCCGATTTGGACATGCCTCTTCAGTACATATTGGAATTTCTTCTATGAATTGAAATCTACATTTAGTAAAAAAAAAACCACATTGGTTGGTTGTCTTTTTTTATGGTGACATATAAACCCCGATATATCATGATCCTTATATTAATATGGGTGAAGGTACAATAGATGTGGCCCTCTAATAAATTTAATATAACAATAGTGGTGATGATCCAATGAATCTATACTTGTTACTAAAATAATGGTTCATTGCTTATGAGATCAGTACATTGACTTTATCATCCTTCCCCTCTCCTCCCTAGTGGCTTTAAGAAATACAAAAACATCATCTACAATTGCTTCTTGATACACACCTTATTACCTAAGTCACATATTTCTGGCATGAAATGATACTAGGTGAGAGTATTTAATGGTGATATTTTATTTTATCTCAAATTGGACATCTGAAACAATGACCTAATAACTTAATGCACATGATAACTAATTATGAGGTTTTTTTCCTTATTATGGTGTTTGTATATCTAGTTACACATATACTTTAAAGATTTAATTAAAACACATATGACATATTGTAAGAGGTCATATGTTATATATAATGTTAGGTTGAAAGTGATAATGTAAAGGAATGACTCCAAACACCTTCTTCCATATATTGTTATACAAATTATGATAAGAAATTATTTACTACATTATGAAGATTAAATTTGTCAATATTTTGAAATAAGTATTTATCGAGGCATTTAAACGTAATTAAATATTTGTAGAGATATTTGATACAAAAAATGGAATTTAATTTTGAGGAAGCATCATTACATTCACCACTTTTAGAAAACATTATTGATTTCTCTAAACCTTATTCTAAACTCCACTCTAAGTACTATAATCAATATTTTTCATTAACGACGCAAGAAAAACCCCACTATAAAGGAAAACCACTAATTAATAATTTATTTAGAACTCTATTTTATAACTAAAAAATTATTTTCAATTCAATTGCTTTTAAATTTTTAAATTATAAATTGTATAATTGAAAACAAGCATTATCCGTTAAATAAATTTTAGTTAATCAACTTCGTAGAGAAAGTATTATGAAGTTTTGCACAAATACATGTATATATTTAATTTTTCTTTAACCAATATGTAAGAATATGGTAATGTTTTGTGTAAAATAAGAATATAGATATCAAACACAATTTAGATACCCCCAAATTACCACTTAGCATTACAAATGATCAAAATCCCACTGCAACCCTTGTCCCTTCTCTAGGATTAATTCAATTAATTCTATTACACCTTATCACCCCCTTAGCTAATTTAATACCATATCAATTAATTGAATCTAGACATGATCACTTCCATATTTTAATAAATTAAATATTCTTGATATCCTATCCACCTCAATGACTCAAGATGACTAAAGTCATGAATAAATATTATAATCAAGAGGATGTGTTCAAATTGACTCAAACCATACATTTGAGTAAACTAAATCTATCTCCCAAGTCATGGAAATCAAAAATCAATCCACATTTTTCCAAAATCCAAATATTCATGACACATTTTGGGTTAATAAAATAGTAGATATGAAATTAAAATCTGAAAACATGTCCAACCATGCACCTAACTTACTCATACAAATATAGAACAACAGTCTAACTCTTAAATCAATCTGAAAACTCAACTAAACATCTCATTCGTGTTTATTCATCTCCAAATCAAATCAGTCTAAACATAGCTCATAGATTCACTTTCCTCATCTATAAATCAATGATCTTTCCTTTAAAAATCATCCACCAAAATATTTCCAGTTTGTGTTGTTTGTAGATCAAGAATTTTCGCGCTTGTTACCTGTCTAAGTTAATGTACCAAACTAAACACAAAAACCCTGAAAAACTCAAATAAAATCGATACCTGATAGATAAGACAAGATCTGAAGATGTAGATGGAAAAGAAAGTTGATGTAGACAAGACGGGTGCACACAAGCAATCTAGCAAAGTAGATCCAAGAAACCTGCGAGACACAGATGCTTGACAGAAAAAGACAACATTAAAAGATATTTGGGTGGACTACCTGAAAAGTGGGTCCGAGAAGCGATAAGCTCCCTCGGCGGATGTCAGTCCACATTTTCAATTAGGAAAAGAAGCATACATGATAAAAGAATGTAGATAAATGTTTAGATTTTCTGATCAAAAGTGACAAAACGAATGTAAACAGTGGACAAAAAGCAACAGAAACTAGAAACTGTGAAAACAATGCTAGATTTGTGTTACTTGAATTCTTTTACCTGTGCGTAGTCCGATCGGCATCGATTAGTAAAATCGGTGTTGACTAAGATAGGTCGGCGTCGACTAGATAAATCGGTGTCGACTGGGGACGGTCAACGTTGATCAAAAGGAAATTGCAGGAAGATTGAGAAACGCACAATGGAAACTAGATCACCAATGTACGTTGGATATGTAGGAGCCTTTGGGATGTTGATAAAGTTCCACCTTCACTAGACGCAAGAGTAGAGTCACCAAGAGACCAATGGAGGTTTGCGATGTCAATGTGGAAGGATCAAAGTAACGGTACTCCTATCAGGGATTGATTTGGACGGAATTAGCTTTCGCTCGATAGATAATGCTCAGGATTGGTTTTCAGAACTCTCTATCATTCTTTTGGTCTAACCAGAATTGAATTCTGGCCCTGTATTTGTAATCAGCGCCAACTGAGATAAAATCGATGCCACTCCAAAAAATCGGCGTCGACCAAGTACCGGTCGGTGTCGATCAAGGAACAGACTCCCGAAATGGCCAAAAGGGGCAATTTTTGGAAAGATGAAAGTGATCCTTCCACCTCAAATACGGGAAATATCCTGCTGCTTGGTTTGGGAGGAGGAGAAATAGGGGGGATAGATGGATAAAATAGATATGGGAGGTTAGGAATTGATATGGAGTAGATAAGTGGTTAAGATATATGTAAAAAGTATAATTAAATAGTTAATATTTAATTATCTATGGGTAAAACATAATGGGGTGAAATAAACTTAGGATAGATGTTTAAATCAAATATTAAATAATACCCTAAGGGAGAAGTGGTGATATAAACATGCCCTAGGTTACCCGAGAAGGCAAATGCTCATGGGGGACACTAAATTGGATAACCAATTTTAGGTGTCTACATTGTCATTGTGTGCATTTATTTGGTGAATCAAATCAATCATTCCATACTGCTATTTTACCCACATGATGTCAAATTAATCAATCATGCTCTTAGATTGACACAACATCAATTTAGAGTATCTTGGAGCATCCAAAAATAAACAAAGATCAGAAATTAAAAAAAAACAACAAAGAGCATCTCTAAACCATGATATTTTAGTCAGATCTAATCTGAGGTTGTTTTGTATTTATGATGGAAGGTTTGCATTTGTTTTTGTATTGATTTTCCTCTTTTATTGTATTTGTTATGGTTTACACACAATAAATATTAATATTTGATTTAATAAAATTAAATATTTATAACAGGAATTATATGAAATAGATAATATTATAAACACACAAGATCTATATTTCAATGGAAAACAAGTGCAAGTAAAGAGAAGATGATATTGAATTAGCTTCTATTTGACTGTCTAGGTTGATTCTGGGATAAAATCATGATGGAGCATGTTGGACCTGAAGCATATATTCTTCATCTAGGAAAAAGAGATATGCAAGTCTTCTAGATAGAAATTTTCAGAAGAGGACATGACCACCCAGGCACTAGTGTCTTAGTTGTGAGTCTGGATATGATATTTTCATGGTCAGATCATGTCATCTTCACTTATCTCTTTTTCAATCTAATTTCATTATAGGGTTTCACTGTCACACTTGTACCTATAAAACAAAATCCTAACTACTTGTACAAGGCTCAAGTAAACATTAGATAGAATACCTATGCATATGTTGAAGTCAGACTAACCTCAGTGGTCACCCCAATGTGATTTTTCCTGAGTGTTGCACTACATTCTAGACTCAATGTAGTTCTAGTTTTTGTGTGATAGAATCATGTTCCTTAAATCTATGCTTCCCTTGTGTCATTTGCACCATGATATAAAAACACAACTAAATTTACCCCAAGATGAAAGTGTGAGATAGACTTTAGAATTTTCCCTTCCTATGTGGTGAATGATGTATCCCAAATGCAATCCTTAAATGTTTCTCTTTTCTGAAATAATATATTGGAAGTAATATCCCAAATTTCTCAACCCCTTAAAATAACAATTCATGTGTGTGTGTGTGTGTGTGTGTGTGTGTGTGTGTGTGTGTGTGTGTGTGTGTGTGTGTGTGTGTGTGTGTGTGCGTGCGTGCGTGCGTGCGTGCGTGTGTGCGTGCGTGCGTGCGTGCGTGCGTGCGTGCGTGCGTGTGTGTGCATGTGTGTGATTTCGTTCCTTGAATTCCATCATTAACAACTAAAAATTTGACCCATAGTGATAAGTAAAAGTTTTATAGAATATAATGGTCAATGAGGCATTTTAAAACATAAGAGAAAAGGGAAATAGGAAAAAATCACCCAAAGAGGATAATAACACTTTGGCACTCCTATCCCTATTGGGTGCTAGTGTCAAAAATTTCCAAAGCTAAAATAGAAAATATTGAGTTGGGTCACATATTTTACAATTTCCAAAATTAGAGGGATAGTTCCTAAAAATCAAATGGCAGAATTATGAAAAGATAAAATAATGTAAATACAAAGAAAAACAATTTTTTTTAATGTCTATTTTTTTTTCTTAGCAAGCATGCATATAATGACATGCTAGAGGAATGATGTAATAGTAATATGTGTGTGATATTTCATCTCTATATTTTCCCCCACCTTATTCTTGTGAATGAATATTTAGTAGCATAAAGTAGATAGTAAAAGCATACCTTATGGAGATCCGAAAGAGGTTATAAGTGATATCATGTAGAATGGATATCGTAGTTAATAGTGTGATGAATGGAGATCATAGTATGTGTATTGTGGAATGTAAGAGGGGATGAGAACCCTATGGATAACCTTATGTACATAGTGGAAATAATGCTTGTAATTATAACTTGGTAATTACCTTTTCCTAAGCATCTTAAGTTTGGGATTGCTCTTTGTTCCATTTTTTTACATTTTTCAGGATAAGAAAGGAACTACAAAATAAGAAATGTGGAGTCAATTCTCATGTTATGTGAAATAGAACTTTAACTTAGAGAAACCAACATAGTTCAGTGTGTATGAAAAAAAGTGAGTTAAGGATATAATACACTTGAATGGTATGAGAGAAGAGATAGAATTTTTCCTTTGTGTTTTTTCCTTCAAGATGGTTGGAAGAGTTGAGAGTGGTCGATTCTTGAACTGGTTTGTATATAATGAGGATTCAAGTGTTTTTTTTTCCACACTAAAGATTTATGTATCATGTCACCAAGGGAAGACTATTGGGAGAGATGTAGGATTTTCCCTCCATCCATTTGTGCTTCCCCACAGATAAGTACCACTACAGATGGTCACAAACCCAATAGAAACTAGCCATGGATGACACATGTGTTCCAAACATATTATTTTCCTATATATTCCATAGATCTCCTACATCAAAAATGAGTATTAGAGATGATAACAGTAGTGTATGAAGATGTTCAGTGAGAAAGAAGATGTAATTAGGTTCCCTTGCTTAATATAAATTTGGAAAATAAAGTCAACCCTAATCATGTTACCCATTGTACTTGATAGTAATCTAGAACTTCATTGTTATTGGATTTTAATAAAATTGTTTCATTGAGAATGATCCTTAACTACGGATTGAAACTCACCTAATAAGTTGAATGGAGGAATAAACCTCCCAAGTGGAACAATAACACCCACCATTCAATTCATAACAAAGTTTTTTTTGTCCTTGTGATGATTAAGGAGCTAAATTAAAAGTTACGGTCAAGTGCCCTATTACAGTCAAGAATAAGTTTGAAGAAACTAGTCTCCTCTAGCTATGCATGACAAGAAGTGTGCATAAGGAATATAAACATATGAAGGTTAGTATTGTATCAGATGTTTCCAGACAAATATATAAAATAAATTTAATTCATATTAGTTTTAACAGTGTTGGACATTGATTTATCATGTTTCAATATTCTTACTAGAAGGTAAGACAAAGTTCTTATGAATAAACATTGTATGAAGATGTTTAAGCTAACCAAGATGTAATGCAAAATAAATTAAGATGGAGAAAGGAGAGGAAAGGCTTAGAAGGTGAATAAGTTCCATGCAATGAAATCCTTCAATTATATACAAGAAAAAAAGCAATCAAACATATTTCATTACCCACAAACAATGAAAATTGAGACACGTGAATAGATAAGATAAAAGTAAATTGTATAAACATGGTTGGGAGTAAGCCTATAATAAAAATGCTACACATAAAGCACATATTAGCATGTTAAAAATAATAATAATAGTATGTCACAATGTATACAATTGAAAATAGGAATGAAATGAGTATATTTTGCAATGATAGCATTTGAATATAGATAATTAGGGAAGGTAGATGCCCAGGGAGTCTCAATGGGACTAGTACATAATAGTGTCGAGCATCATGCATTATGTGATAACCTATAAATAGCTTACATTACCTCAAAGTACCATGTGAGCACGCATGTTTATTGTAAAAGGATAGAACACTATGAATCAAAGTAATATGGTAGGAAAAATGTATCACGGAATAGTATAAGCAAAAAAGGATACATGCAAACAAGATCTAAGCTAATGTGTTTGTATTTTCTCCAATATGTGAATGTTTCTATATTATTAGAATATAAAATATTATGAGTAGGCAAGGTCAAAAAGGTTTCCCCCCAGTGTAAGTGTGCAAAGTGACGTTCTTGTACGTAAGTACACCCTCAACATTCATGATTGAACCTACAACAAGATGACATAATCAAGTGACAAGGGGGAAATGGTATGCTCACAAGTGGGAATGCCATTTTCATCTAAGTGATTTCATTAAGAGATTATTCTAAATACGATTCATTAAAAAATGGGGTTAATTTAGATTCATAATTTATGAGAAATATTTAGTTTTATCTTACAGAATCTCGTAAGATGTAAGTCATACCTACACATGACATATTCCTCATCAGTAAAAATTGAACCATGGAACTTATATGCATTCTATAATGACAAATTGGAAGTATAATATTGAAATTAATCATTACTAATAGTAATAATCCGAGAGGTTATGGGATAAGAACAAATGATGTTATATCTCTCAATGATACCACTGATGTAATCTAGCCAATATTTCCCAATTGTAATCGGAGAGGGTCAGGAATCTAGTGCAACCCAAACCTAAATGTAAAATAATCTTGTAACATAATTTGCTAAGAGAAATATGTTTCCTTAATATTTATCATGAGTTTCAAGTAAGGGTATGATATTATCGGTGATGAGGCCAAAGTGAGATCATTCCTCATATATGTATATGTTTTTAGGTTAAGCAAGATCAAATGGCACATGTTGCCAATACACTTGATTAATGTATAATGTTCAAGTGAATTTATCACAACAATGAAGTTATATATAGGAAGAATGAGGAATAAAATTAATATCATGATTAGGAAGCAGATACTTGTAACTGTATAAGTAAGAATAGAATCGAGGTTATGTATAATATTATGATAAGGAATCATAGTAGAAGTGGTAGCTTGTGTAGTGTGAGATTTGATTTGATATTCACTAGCACTAGTGGCAATATGATTACTATGAAATATTTAATCATTAATTTCCATTGGGGTAAAATCCAAAGTGCATAAGGTTTCATCAGTAAGTTCAATAACATTAACATCATCATCGTAATCATTAGTATCCACATTGTAATGTTGTATAAAAGTCTCTAAGATATTGGGAATAGATGTGAAAGAAGGTGTAGGAGGGGATGTGGTCAGAGAGATGAGATTGGTAGTGTTTGTTTTAATAGAGGAAGCAAGGGGGATGGTGATACAATATCAAGATTTTTAGACTCCCCAATATCATATGTATTAAGACAATGTCAGGGAATTGGTTGAGTTGGATGAAAAAACATAGAAGAAGTGAAATCCACATGAAATTATTTTAATGGTGCAAGATCATTGGTAACATTACACTCATAGACCTAAACGCATGATCATCAAAGTGATAGGCAAAAAGGACAGTGGGCTAAGTTCTAGAACCCACAACAAGGAAAAGGAGAACTAATGGCATGCCTTTTTCTGTCTTTTCTTGTTCTTGTTTCTATGGTCTATAGATTAGTTATTTTGGTTTCTATCCTTTTTTTAGTTTTTTATAAAAAAAGTGTAATGGTTAATATTCAAACAAGGTAAATTCTGGCTCTATTCTGTGGTAGTTTATTGTCGAGCTTTTTTTACTTTTCCTCCCTAGATTTTGTTGGTTTTTTTTAAAACCTGGCTTCTTTCTACATACGGGGTTTTTCGGTCCCCTCAAAATCAAATTTTTTTAACCTTATCCAAAAAATAGTACATTCATAGATACCAAATATAAAATTGACACAACGGTGGAATATAGAGGGAATATCCTATATGACAAGGATCTAGGGTCAACTAAGGAGTAGATTAAATTATAATGAGGCATTCATAACATCAAATAGAGTAAGGATGTTGGAAGGTCCTACTTGCAATTTTAGTTTGACAACATGAATGCATGTATGAATAGTAGTATCATATCCATGGAAAACAAGAGTAGATTGTTCAATTGCACTATGATGGATGCCCAATGAGGCTAGTAATGATTAAGGACAAATATTTAATGGATAACCATTATCAAGGAGAATGCATTTAATTTTAAAAACTTGAATCTAAGGCATGATGAGGGGAGGAGGAGAATCCTTAGAAGATGTGTGTGGAATATCATCATCAAAAATATAATAGAATTTCTTATTTTCTTAAAAAGGTTTCATGAGATTGGAAAAATCTACGAGAGGGTCATCACTTTTTATCTAAATGGATCATAAGGTAGTTTCTAGCGTACAACAAAAATTAAGGGCCTTACGCAAAAGATAAGAGATATATTAGTTGGGGTATTCTTTACTTACTCAATGATATCATAAGTTTTAGATAAATTAGGAGGTTAAGGGAGTGGGACAATAATAGGATGGGGTTAGAATTAGGAAGTCCCAAACATTTCTTAGTTTGATGAGTACTTACAACATTGACAATGGGATTTGCAAAGTTGGTGGTGAAGCGAGGCCAATGTTAAGTGATGATTGGTATATAATCATCTTAGATGGATGCTTGGGAATAGACACGATTGGGAATGAAAGAAGAATTATCCATAACCTCATAAAAGGAATAAGAAAGGAAATGGATTTAATAGATGGTCATGGTTGGTTTCACCAAATGATTTAATGAAATTAAATATTTATGATAGGATTGAGATCAAAGAGATGACATTCGAAAAAAATGAGACCTAATGTGTAATGGAAATCAAGTGTAAGTAACGAGAGGTTGATAGTGACTTAGCTTGTATCTAACTATCTGGGATAATTTTGGGATGGAACCATGATGGAACAAGTTAGACTTGAGTTGTATATACTTTATCTAGAAAATGGAGATTTGCATGTCTTCTGGAAAGAAACTCCTAGAAGAGGACATGACCACAAAGGCGTTAGTGTCTATATTGGGTGCTAGTGTCTATACTAGACACTAGTGTCCTAGCTATAAGTATGGATTTAATATTTTTTGGGTTTTATCATGTCTTCTTCACTTCACTCTTTATTTATATTAATTTTTGTAGGGTTTCCTTATCACACATGTACGTACTAAACAAAACCATAACTACCTACACAAGGCTCAAGCACACATTATATGCAATAAAATATGCATATGTTTGATTTGGACTAACCTCCGAGGTCACCCCAATGTGATTTTCATTGAATGCTACACTAAATTTTAGAATCAATGTAGTTATGATTTGTTTATGATATAATCATTTCCCTTAAAGGTAGGTTTCCCTTGTTCAATTCACACCAAGATAGTAGGCTACAACTAATTTTCCCCCAAGATGAATGTGTGAGATGGAATTAAGAATTTTCCCTTCCAATGTAGTGAATGATGCAACCCAAATGTATTCCTTTAATATTTTTCTTTGCCTAAATAGTATATTGGAATAAATAGCCCAAATTTTCAAGCCCCTTATAATATTAAGTCACTCGTGTATATATATGAATCCTTTGCTTGAATTTTTTAATAAAAACTTAAAATATGATGGATAGTGATGACTAAAAGTTATATAAAATATAATGGTCGATGTGGCATTTTAAAACATGAGAGAAGAGGGAATAAGGAACAAAGTACCCAAAAGGAAAAGTAGTGTCTAGATGCTTATGTACTTACTATGTGCAAGTTTCTAAAAGGTTACAAAGATAAAACAAGAAATAATGAGTTGGGTCACATGTTGTGCATTGCCCAAAAATAGAGGGATGGTTCTAGAAAATAAAAGGTCAAAAGTATGAAGAGATAAAACAATGTAAATCCAAATCAAAACAAGAGTTTTAAATGGCTAATTTTATTTCTTAGGAATCATGCATATAATGACATACTAGAGGCATTATGTGATAGTAATAAGTGAGTGATTTCATTTATACAATATAGTAATCAAAATAGAACATCAAAATAAATTTTTTGAATCATGTTATAAGTTGAATGGGTCCACAAGATGAAAATGTTTGTCATAATTTTTTCATGAATGGGCATTTGTAGCAAAAAAAATTATAATTTAGATAATAGTTTCATGGCTATAAATATAAATAATTATATGGGTTATTTGTGAAGGGTTTCGATGGTTTTAGAACACACACACACACACACACATACATACATACATATATACATATCGAACACACACACACACACACACACACACACACACACACACACACACACATACATACATACATATATACATATCGAACACACACACACACACACACACACACACACACACACACACACAAATAGAACATCAAAATAAATTTTTTGAATCATGTTATAAGTTGAATGGGTCCACAAGATGAAAATGTTTGTCATAATTTTTTCATGAATGGGCATTTGTAGCAAAAAAAATTATAATTTAGATAATAGTTTCATGGCTATAAATATAAATAATTATATGGGTTATTTGTGAAGGGTTTTCGATGGTTTTAGAACACACACACACACACACCACACACACACACATACATACATACATATATACATATCGAACACACACCACACACACACACACACACAAAATAGAACATCAAAATAAATTTTTTGACTCATGTTATTAAGTTGAATGGGTCCACAAGATTGAAAATGTTGTGCATATTTTTATGATATGGGCATTTGTAGCAAAAAAAAATTATAATTTAGATATAGTTTCATGGCTATAAATATAAATAAATATAGGGTTATTTGTGATGGAAGGGGTTCGATGGTTTTAGAACACCAAAAAACACACACCACACACACACACATACATCATACATATATACATATCGAACACACACCACACACACACACATACATACATACAGATATACATACGACACACACACACACAACACACACACACAAAACACACACACACCAAACAACACAACACCACACACACACACAGAGACAGGAAAACAGACAGGACAGAGGAGAGGAGAGTAGGAGAGGGACAGAAGCGGAGAGAGAGAGAGTGGAGAGATGAGGACACAGAAACAGACAGACAGACAGACAGAGAGAGAGAGCGTAGACAGGACAGAGAGAGAGGGAGACGAGACAGAGGAAGAGAGAGATAGAGATAGAGGAGCCGATGGGAGAGGGAGTTGAGGGAGATTGAGAGGGAGACAGAGCGACATGCCACACAGAGAGCGAGAAGACAGCGTACACCATTTTGATACAGGACAGAGAGGAGGAGAGCGACACAGAGACAGAAGAGATGAGATAGAGAGAGAGAGAGAGAGAAGGGAGGGAGAGAGAGAGAGAGAGAGAGACAGACATAGATGGAGATAGAGAGAAAATACATATATATATATATATATATATATATATATATATATTGAAAATTTTATGAAATATCATGTTCAAATTGTATAATACTCTTTCATTTTACAAAAATAAATTGGGTTCCTCAAACAAGAAATGTTGGAATTGTCCTTAAAGTTGACTTGAAACAATAGAAAGTGATCTATGATCAAGTTTACCAATTAAAATTTTTAGAGGCATACTTCTACCATCCTTGAAGTGCAACTTAAATCTAATCATTCTTGGATTTACTTAGAACAATAAAGAGATCCCATTTTGATGTTGATTTGGTGACTAGAAAATAACATACTTGGATTTAGTTTCCAAATTAGAATCTATCAATTTGAATTCATGGATTCAAACTTAGTGAAAAAAAAGTAACAAACACCACAACTATTTGAATCAGTACTACAATAATAATTTGAGGAACTATACAAACTAAAGGTAAATCCCTTAACATATAACTTATAGGTCAAAGGATTAATTATACGAGAGGATGTCACTGAAAAAACCAAAGTTCATGCAAATTCATAAGTTAATTTAGGGTTACCTAATGGCCTGCTCGAAAGGGATAGGTCAATCAATATTACTTTTTAAATAATTTATGCATCTACGAGGGAAGAATAGTAGTTATCTTGTGTTTTATATAATCTGCGGGGGATGGAGCAGGAGTGGGAGCGGGAGCAGGATTTCCTGGAAATTTCAAACGAAGGAAACGAGCGGGAATCTCCAGTAGGTCAGACAGAGCAGTAGAATAAACAGGCCCTGAACCTGGGAAAATATCATGTGATTGTTGAACCCAAGGACAATAAGGAAAAGGATGGGGTTGTGATCTCGTGGCCAGAACATTTGGTTGGAAAAATCTTGGACAAGGTGATTTTGGAGGGACTAGAGCCATCAAAAGAGAAAGGTAACTTATCCCTTAAAGTCCCTGAGATTCTTTTAGCTATAACCAAAGCCTCCATGGAAGGTGCTCTTTTTCCTAATTTCCTTAGCTCTAGAACAAATATTGACTACTTTAGAGGTTAGGTCAAGAGGCATTGGGTGTCTAATGGAGTTGTTGAAGTTTCAGCTTATGCTAATGGGTTCTTCTTAGTCTCTTTGCCTAGTAAAGATCATGTGGTGAAGATTCTAGCTGTAGGTCCTTGGTTTATTGGAAAATCTCATGTGGTGGTTCAGAAATGGGAACCGGCTTTTAATCCGTGTAACGCTCAAAATTACTAGATCTGGAAAATGAGGATTTTTTTTAAACATACATAAAAATAGATTACACAGCTACAATCGTACATATTTATTTAATCAAATTCTTTAAATCAAATTTGTTCTTTTGATCTATCTGATAACATCCATGTAAGCCATGTGTGGCTGAGAAGGGTGAATCTAGATCTCCACGATCTCCCTTCACCACTACTTCGAGTGACAATGCTTATTATCATTTTGGCTCAACCTGTTTCAGGTCATGGGAACCATGTCAAATTCCTTGGGTCTACCACGAAGCTATTTTTCTGACTTCGTATTTTGGTATCCAACCATTTCCTACCTCATGTTCAGTGTTCAACTTCCCATGATCAAGTTACTTGAAATTTTAATTTAATTGGAGGACTAGGTGATCAGACAATGCACAACCATCAATGCATTACTTTGGCCAAAGTTTTCCACCATGCAGGTTATAGCTAAACTCAAGACAACACACTAGTCTTATGTTTTAAGTCTTCTGCCACCTCACAACTATCCCTTTCATAGTTATCTAGATATTATAGTTTGTATTTAATTTATTTCCAATTTAACCTATCTTGCAAGGGTTTATATCGAGATAAATGCCAAAGGCCAACTAGGATCATCATGAGATAAGTCTAATGGATCTTTTCATATTTTTACCATCCCATTTAGTCTCTCTTTTCCTGATGCTTGGTTTTTTAACCTTAAATTACCTTTTACAATGATACTCTTCTATTCTCTATACAACAGGATTTACAATCTTATCATATTAATACCAAGTTTACCGAAAGGCTGAATGAAATATATATTAAAACATGTATATTTAATTATTCCTTCTATTAGCTACGCCACTAAATAGTTTATTTAATTTTGAAATTAAAGACAATTGATTGTTACAATAATTGCCCAATTATTAGCTTCATACATTGACAAATATCAAATAAATAAATATAACAATTTATGATAAGTAATATTTCTCACTTCTAATATTTATCATTTACTCATAATAATATATTCTTTCATACAAGGTAATCATATCTTTATTAAAATCATAAATTACATATGTCGTTAAGGTGAAATATATAACTATTACGGTAACTCTCACATAGTGAGGTTTGAATATTAATAATGGGTCCAAGATCCCAATAAATTTAGTCAAAATTCTAGGATATCATCCTTCTACAAATTGAAATCCAAGTATCTCATTTAGATCCATGCTACGATAAAACTTCACAAGACATGAGTTTTTGCATATCCGAACATGACAAATAATTGTCCTACAAGACTAGAGTAGTAGTATGTTGTCAGTTCAAAATGAATTGGCATGAATATTTCCTCCATTTTCTGATGAAATTATTTAATAAAATATGAAACATTATACATGTTATTTTATCAACAAATGCATGGTAATACAACAGAGAATGTATTATTACATGTTTTACATCAAGATACAACTATGAATGTACACAAATAGAACAACCAATTTCTATTTCAGCAATCATGTTTCACTCTAATCACAAGGATCAAAACATAATCAAACCATAATCATTCAAAATCTGAATTTTGATTAAACCACAAGCAAATCATGCTTCACATGGTACAAATTCAACTATTATATTTCTTACCTTCCAATCAACAAGCAGCTTAACAAAATTGTCTGAAATCGTCATTTCCAAATACCAATTAGACATATTCCCTCTAGGTAATGAGCAGCTCTATAAAACGCACAATAAATTTATTTCAAACAATCAAAATACATTTATATATATAGGAACAGTCCAACTAAACAATGTAAAAACACCTCTATTAAATCATTTTAACATGTTCTTTCAGGTAACCAACAGATCAACAAAACAAATTGACCCACATACCACAAAATGATAATTTTGAAGTCTATTTTCATAGAATAACAACAATCAGTTTTAACACTTCCAGTAACGAAATACTTTAAGAAAAACTAAGTCATCTTACATAGACTATTAACACTAATTTATTTTGCAATCAGGTAATAAAATTATACCTACATGAAAATCAACTTGTACATATCCAAATCAATTCGTCCCAACATTAATTTCTTTTCTATTTAGAAATTATTAGAATCTGGAAGCAAATATATCAGGAAAAATGATGAAATACCTGGTAAAAACATTTTTCACACTACCCATAAATTTCTTTGCTCATACAAATAAATTATTGTTTGACTGTAATAAAACCCAGAAGTAGAAATCGATTTGGGTTTCCAGAAATCAAATTTAAATAGAAAATATAATAATTGATTAGGAACACCCATCTATGTTTTTTTCTAGGTTTAGTTAAAACCACACAAAGGAAGCTTAAGAGAATACAAAATCCATCAATTTCCTTTTTACATTTCATTTCCAAGCAATTAAATCAAAAGTTGTCCGCAAATTCATTTAGATGCCATTTAAAACAGAATGTGTATTTCCTCATTATTTACAAATAATGCTGCAGAGAAAGGAGAAGATATTCATGCCTAAAGTAAACCCAGAATCAACAACCTCTTACTCTTCTAGCTCCAACAATTTGAATCCTTCCTTCCTCCCAAAACTCACGCAGGTATTCCAGAAGAGAAGAATGAAAATAGACAAAGGATAAGTAAAAGAAAGTATAATGAAGAAACTATACTATAATGGAGAATTTTTGGGCTTCCCAATGTTGCTTCATGTGTCATTGCATGCCACATACTTGGTGTCAGATGAAGGCGTGTCCCTTTCAAAACTCTCAGATTTTAAATATTAAAATAATATTATTATTATTCTTTTAAACTTTTGATTTACATGCCAAATCCTTTTAGGATTTAAATATATAATTTCACAAATTAATAATGCATTTTTTTTCATTTTTATTTTGATTGATACATAACTTTAACGGTAAAATTAATCATCATAATATAAGTCTACATATTACCAAAAATATGTTATCGTAATAATTATTTGAATTCCCATGTTCCATATAAAACATTCAAATAAATGAAAAATCACCAAGTCTGTAAATAATAATAATTTGAATATTCTCATCAAGTTGGTTTGATATAGCATTGTCAAATAAAACAGAGGCAGTATTCATCACGTTCATTGCAAAAATCGAACAAAATAAAAGACGACCAAACCGATAAAAATAAAGTAACCAAAATATAAATAACTGAAAGATTCACTATCATTTATAAACCATTTTACCTATGATTAGGAACTAATCATGTTTTAGGAAGGATCATCAAGGTGGGTTCGGGGTTATTCATTTTGCAATGTCATGCCCCGCAACAAAATTTGTGGGTCATGATACGACAAACCAAATGAATTTTATACCCAATGATTATCTCATCTAATTATGTTTAGACGTAACTGTAGTTAATTTAACTTACAAGAAATTTTGGGATGTTACAATCTGTATGTGACGTTTGTTTCTAAGTTCCCTATCTGATTCAACCTTCTAAGCTTACCACTAGAGTTTTAGGAGCCGGAGGTCCTTATTGGAATTGCAAAAATCCTGGGTAATTCGATAGCCTTAGACCCTATCACTAAGGCTAAATCTAGACTCACTCATGCCATATTTTGTGTCAATATGGGTCAAGATGCTTTTTTAGAGAGTAATATCAAACTCTTGACTTTTGAGGGTGTTTAGATGCAGATATTTAATTATGATATATCTCCCTTTTCCTGTAGAAAATGTAAGCTAGTGGGTCATGATCATAGAAATTGTCCTCTTCATAAGAAAAAAAAGCGATCCCTTAGTTGGTCCACAAAAGACAACTAATAAGGAGGCAAAGGAATGGAGGATGATTGGCAAAAAGGGAAAAGTTGTAAAACCAAAGGATCCTCTTAATATCTAGAATGTGGTTAAAGAAGTGGATCCCTCGGTCCATCTTAATACCCCATGCAAGGAGCTAGTTACCTGCGGTTTTCATGAAGTCAATGATTTTGAAGCTATAGATGAAAATGAAAATGAAGATCCAAACTTGGAAGATTTGGTTCTAGAAATAGAGGAAGGGGCTAGCCAAGATTTGGAAGGTAATGTTTTTGCTCTGCAAGAGGCCTGCGGACCTTCGTTGGATGAAGTTTCTTCCATTGGTCAGAGTTCCTTTGGTCAAAGACAGGAAGAACTACTACCCATGTCTAATGTTTTCAGAATACTTGTGGACTATGTTGTTGATACGTATGATTTAGCGGTCTCTCCTAATACCCCAGTAAGTAAATCAAAACTTGTTACTCAAAGTACCTCTAGATTTGATGTTGGTAAGGACTCAACTCCTAAGGGTAGGAAAAGTAATAAGGAAGTAAGGGAGATTAACTCCGGGAGGGAAGTAATGTTGGTATTCAGAGTACTTTGGGGAAGTTGCTTCTCCGAAATAAGTAATGTTAAATGATCCTCCTCTCTTGGAACATTAGGGGTTTGAATAACCCTAGTAAACATAGAATTGCTAAAGATCTTAGAGCTAAAAATAAACCGGATATTCACATGCTCCAAGAAACCAAAATGAAAATGGACAAATTTAAAGAGGTGGGGAGACAAATTTGGAAAGAAAGTTGTTTGGAAGGGTGTAGCTCCTTGGATGAGCCTCAGAAGGTGTTGTTACTATGTGGGATCCTAGAATAATGCATGGGGTTCTGATCCTTTCCTCCCATGGGCATGTGGTTATGATTTTCACGGAAATTATCTCCAAAAAATCCTGGTATGTTTCTAATATTTATGCTCCCAATAAACTTAGCGAAAGAAGGAATTATTGGAAGGATTTCTCAAGCTTTAGACAACTGTTTAAAGACAAAGACTAGATTGTTGGAGGAGACTTCAATAGCCCCTTTCCCCTGGTGAAAAGAAAGGTGGCTTGATCTCTTATTCTGAAAGTATGGAAGATTTAGCTGACTTTCTGGCCAGTAATAGTCTATTTGATTTAGATTTGGAGGGATCCAAGTTTACTTAGGTAAACAGAAGGATGGGAACTAAGCTCATTCAGATTAGATTGGATAGATTTGTGGTGAGTCATCTTTGTATGATCAATCAACTTTATTCTCTAAACACTCTCCCCAGAATTGGTTCGGATCATAATTCCATTCTTCTGGATTTGGGGATGAATCAACTGAAAAAAGCTAGACCTTTCAAATTTGAAAAGATGTGGCTAGACCACCCTAATATTTTCAACAAAATTCAAGAATGGTGGGATATTCAGGTTCGTGGGGTTGCTATTTTTATATTGTGTTTTAAATTTAAGCATATCAAAATTAACCTTAAAAGATGGAATAAGGAGACTTTTGGAAATATTTTCCAGGAAAAAAATAGAGTTTCTGAAGATTTAAGAAATAGTGAGGAACTTATGGAGAATGATGGTCTTAACACTATTCTCAACGATCGAGAACAAAAAATCATGTCTGAATACCATGAGATCCTAGCTAAAGAAGAGGTGTATTAGAGACAAAAATCTAGGGTTAAATGGCTTAAGGAGGGGGATAGGAATACTAAATTCTTCCACTTCTCTGCCACTTCCTGAGCTAATATCCTAAATATTAATGAGATAAGAAGTGATAATGGGGAGATCTACATGGATAGTAAGGATATATATGCCACTATAATAATTTACTTCAAGGAGGATTTTAAACAAGGACGGAGTTCGAAGGAGCAGGTTTAGAATAAAGTCCTAGATCTTTTCCAAAATGTTATCACCCCCTTGAAAATAGAGATATCTTCAGGAGCCCCTCAGAGGAGAAATTTTTTTTTGCGATCTTTGATATGGAACTAGATAAATCTCCAGCGCTGGATGGCTTCCCTACCTTTTTCTTTAAAAAAAATGGGAGGTGATAAAATATGAGGTCATTGAAATGGTCCAAGATTTTTTCAACAATGGTCAGCTTTTGAGGTAAATGAATAACGCTTTCCTTTTCCTTGTGCTAAAAATTGTTGGTGCCAAGGAGGTTAAGGATTTCAGACCTATAAGCCTGTGTAACACCAGTTAAAAAATTCTGACTAAAATCATAGTTGGGAGGATTTGTATGGTCCTTCCTAACTTTATCTCTGAGAATCAGGGGGCTTTTTTGCCATGAAGGAAAATTACAGATAGCATTATTGTGATTCAAGAAGCCATCCATTCCATTGAGATCTCTAGAAGATCAGCTATATTTCTCAAGTTGGATATGCATAAAGCCTTTGATAGGATAACATGGTCTTTCCTCTGGGCCATCCTGTTAAAGGTGGGTTTCGATAACTTCCTAGTAAATATGATTATGACCTATATATCCACTGCTAGTTTCATGGTTTTGTTCAATGGAAAACTGGAATATTTCTTCCAAGCTGGTAGAGGGTTGAGACAAGGTGATCCTCTTTCACCTTTCCTTTATGCCATAATGGCTAAATCCTTGAGTAGAATCTGTTAACTAGCCATGTTTTCAAGAAGTATCCAGAGTATTAAAATCTCTAATGGAATTCACTCTATCTGCCTCAATCATTTTGTGGACGATAACTTTATGATGGGTAAAAACTCTATCCATGAGGCCTCAAATTTTAAGATGGTTCTTAAGGATTATGAACAAGTTTTGGGACAGATGGTTCATTTCCATAAAAGTGTTTTTTTTTTTTCAGTAATGTGGAGAATTACGTTTAATATAGATTAGCTTGCATCCTAGGGTGTAGGATTAAGCATTTTCTAGATTCTTATCTGGGTATGCCCTTGATCCATAAGAATCCTGACTTCACAGTTGGGAATTCTCTGCTGGAAAGAGTTAATAGTAAACTCTCGTCTTGGAAGGGTCTATTACTTTCTCAAGCTGGTAATATTCAATTGCTTCAAATCTCCCTTCAAGGCATTCCCATTTATGTGATATCTCTTTTCATGCTCCCTGCTAAAATTAAGGAAGCCTTAGAGAAAATATAGAAGAGATTCCTTTGGATGGTAGCTGGAGAGAAGTTTGAATTCCCTCTTGTGGCCTAGGACAAGGTCACAAAACCAAATCTTTGTGGAGGATTGGGGTTAAAAAAAAATTCTCTTATAAATGAGGCCTTAATTTCCAAGGCAAGTTGGAGGATTGCTAGAGAGGAAGGACTTTGGGTGCAAATTATAAACATGAAATACTTGCAGAATATAGGTAGAATGGAATCCTTTTTTAATCAAAATAATATTCGTAGAGGGTCTCCCTTTTGGAATTATTTTGTGGCCTCTAAAGAAATCTTAACAAAAGGTACTATATTGGAGATAGGAAAGGGCTCTAGAATCATTTTTTGTTATGATAATTGGATTGAGGATTTCCCCTTAGCTAACCTAGAAATCTAGAAAAGGATTGCACAGTTCTACAAGGAAACAGGAAAATTTTGGATTCAGGACTTTTAGATCCAGGAAGATTTTGTCATGTGGGAAACCATTGAACCTCCTCTGGATTTTGATGGTGACATCTAACCCTTTCAGGATCTCAATAAGAAATTAAGGGATTTCCGCATCCCCATGTTCCAAACCAAGGAGGATTCCATCAAATGGAAAGAAGAAGATTATATAATTTTCTTAGTTAAATCCACCTACATGTTAAATTTCAAGACTGATATTCACAAGGACTATTGGGGTAAACTCTGGGTGAAGGATCTTACCCCAAAGGTTAATATCTTTTTTTGGTTGGCTGCCCAAAATAAAATCTTGATTGTGGATAATCTCAAGAAAAGGGGAATGAAGCTTACCAATAGATGCTCTCTTTATAGGAAGGAGGAGGAAATTTTCAACCATCTCCTCCTTCACTCCTCCTTCTCCCATGATGTCTTTGTTTCCATTCTAGATTTGTTCAATATCCAATGGACCTTTCCCTTGACAATTGAAGATTGTTGTTTTCAATGGGAGAGTCCCTTCTATTTTCCCATTTTGATCTAGGCTTGGAATATTTCCCTCCCTCATTTTTTGGGGGATTATGGAAGGCCAGAAATGATTGTATCTTCCGGGATCATAAATCTCTTCTCTTGAATGTTAGAAGAAAGTTTTTGGCTGCCATTAAGGAAAAAATTAAACTCTTTAAAGGCAAAGTCAATAAACCCTACCCAAAAAGTGAGCATAATTTCTTGACAAGTTCACCCTTGGACCGGTGGAATTACACAAACCAAAAAAGAATTCTAGATGGATTAGGCCTGAGGAAAATATCGTTAAGTTAAATTTTGATGGAGCTTCAAAAGGGAATCTGGGTCTTGCTAGGGGGTGGAATTTTAAGAAACAGTGAAGGAGATTGGTTATTTTCTTACGCGGGCCCATTAGGACAGCAAACCAACAACATGACAGAAGCCATAGCTCTTCTTTGGGGGATTTTGTTGGTGAAAGAAAAAGTCTTCAAGGAAATATAGATTGAAGGTTATTCTCTCATCATAATTAATGCCCTCAATAATCAAGGTTCCATTAATTGGTCCATAAGAAATATCCTCAATGATGTTAAGGAAACTTTAAAAAAATTTGTAAGGCTTTCTCATAATCATACTTTGTGTCAAGGGAACAAATGTGCAGATAAGATGGTTAATTATGGAGCCATTAGTAATGATTACAAGATCAGGTGTAAAGATGATGAATTACCCACTAACATTAATGAAACCATTAGCAGAGATAGAGGGTACTAAGTTTCATGATGTTGGCATGAAAGGGGGTCTGATTTTGAGAAGTAGTAGCAAACAGGGGAAATTTAGTCTCACAAAGATGGGGGTGATAGGATTAGAGTTGAACCTGCTAGCCAGATCATTAAAGCTTTTAATCAGCATCTGTGGAACAAGATTAAGATTGGGGGTTTCAGTAATTTCATAGCCAAATTACATGTTCATGACCCCTCCCTATCAAAGGATTTTGGAAAATCTTAGAAAGAGGGTAAGTTTGAGGTCAGGGGTATGGAAATTGAGGTTTCTGAATCCACCATTGCCTTGGCAACGAACATGAAAATAGATAGGCTCAAAAATTTTAAGGACAAAACCCGCAGAGAACATGAAATTGAGTTGTTCTTCGTGGGTAAGGAAAGGTTCTCTATCTTTATGGATGGTATCGCCAGGTCATGTACTCTAGGAATATGGAGAGATGTGTGCCTTCAAATCGTGAAGTATATTACTCTGGAAGGAAAATACCGAAAAATCTACACCCACCATATGACCCTTCTAAATATGTTCCACCATAAGGTCATGGTGAGCATCCCGTTCTTCTTATTTCTTTGACTAACTCTTTGACGGCTTTCCAGCAAGATAAAGCTGAGATTCCTTTGCATGAAGGGCTCATCCTTCTATTTTTTGAAAATGGGAAACCTATTTAGAAATCTTCTTTGAAAGATAAGGCATAAGAGGATGACCTCACTCTCGCGGAATGCCTTACTAAGATGAAGGCTGGGAAATGAAAAAATGTTGGGGAGGATTCTGGTAAAGATAAGGGTGAGGAAGGTTATGGGGAAGTGAGCACCTCGATAAAAAGGAATTGGGATGGTAATCTAAAGGGTTTCGAGGAATTGAGTACAAAGGTTCAGTACTTAGAGGGTGTGTTTCAGGAAATGGAGGAAACCAATGTTGGTCAAAGGGAAACTATGTTGGATGTCATTAACACTTCAAAGAAAATTACCTCTGCTCAAGTGAAGTCCAAGCAGAAGTTTTTAGAGCTGGAGTACGAGGTCAAAAAGTTGAGTGAGGTTGGAAGGGATGGAGGAGGGCACTAAAAAAAGGAACTTTAACTTGTGCATCAGTAACTCCGAGGACGAGTTGAAGATATAAATGTCAAGGGTGTTGAGGGTGCCGAGATCAAAGACAACCATGATGGTAGCAGTGAAGGATCTCCTAAAAATTAGTTAGTGGTTTCTGGACTGTTGACAGACTTTTGGCAAACTTCTGTTGTTTTGAAGTTTTGGATCTAGTTTTCTTTCTCTCTATTTTTTCTCTCTTTGGTTCAAATTCCTAATCTTCAATGTAAGAGTTAAGCATGTTTAACTACTTTCTTGAAATTTTATGTTTCTTTCTTGTTCGTGGTTTTTTGTTCCTCTTTTTGTTAAGGCCCTTGGGAGCCGATCCCTATTTTTACCTTATCTAATAAAAAAAAATTTTAAATAAATTTTTTCATAAATCAAAAGACAAATTGGGGTCTTTATTATCGAAGAAAATAAAATGATCCATTTTTTATTTAATTTACCTTGATAAATATTTACCCATGTTATAAAAATAACTAAATAATGTAAATAGGAAAGTAAGTTATGATTTAGAATTTTTTCTCTATAAAGGTGATAATACGGAGAATATATGAACCACCATACATGGTACAAACATGGACAAGTTAGTATGAAGGGATTCTGAAATAGAGTTATTTGAACAATAGGGGAGGCCAATAATTTCATAGGGGATAATTTAATTTATATATATGATTGGTTAGCCTCTACAAAAATTTATTTCAATAGAGGTTTTATTTAGTCATTGCTATTAGTAGAGAAATCCCCACAACTTTAGTATCTTTATTTTTATAGATATTGTTGGGTGGGAATTATTTGCAGGGGTTATGAATATGTTTGAGTAATTTTCCCATATAGCATTATTTTTTATAAGGGTGAATGGGTAAGGGTTTTCAAAGGCCTCCATAATATTATACAATAACATGAAAAGATAAATACATTAATTCCCACTCATAAAATTTTCCCCCGGTCTTGAAACCATTTTTAATCAATTGAATCATACCAAAATCCTAACCATGGGTGGGAGACCCTATAAGAAGGTTTGTTTTTGGGTTGAACTACAATTCATGTATGACCTATTGTTGTACTAAGCCAAAGAGGAATTAACCACATGTAGTTATCCACCTAACATGTAACATATGAATGTAGCTAGTTAACAATTTGAACCACTTTGATCATGCTTGATATGATTCTCTTGTTAATACTTTGGAGTGTGGAACTTGGTGTGTTTAGGAATAAGGGAAGATTAACTCCTTGATGTGGTTGAGTTATTTAAAATTGTAGTAGTGGTTATCTTGATGGTTTTTCATCGTTATTGGGGATATTTAGGGAGCCTCGATGTCCTTTTGTGAGTTTTGTAAATGAGTGTGACAATAGAGTGCTTGGTTATTTCCAAGTTAGTAAATGAGTAATGTTAACTATTTATATAGGTTTTCAAAGGTAAAATACTATGATAAGGCTGGCCTAGGAAGATGAAAATACCCTAAAAAAATTATATTGCATTGAACATAGAGTTCAAAAGTATGTTGATGCAAGACTATACAGGTTGGCCAAGACTAGATTATATAACTTGATTGAAATATATGGATTTGGAAAAGAAAGAGGTAAGAAAAATAGGAAAGTTACACAATGGAAAGAAAATTTTGATGACAGGTTTTTTATATTATCATTTAGAATTTTTCAACACATATATGTATGTAAATAAGGTATAATAGCATGCACTAAGCGAAGATAAGATGTGGGTTTTTTTTCATCTAGGAAGCAAAATTGAAATTAGCAGCACGTTAAAGGGTGAATTCCAAATTTTGAGTGTCTACACTCCCCCCACCTTAAGTATGAAATGAAAATTTCATTATTAAAGGAAAAGATACTTGAGTGTGTACACACATTGTGTCTTCAATTGGAGTTTTTGTTATCCATATGTATTTGTGTTGGCACGATCCATGATGAAACTTGAAACATAGATTGTAGTAAACGGCCATAGTAGAAATTGAATTGTAACTCAATTATAAATGCAAAATTTTAATTTACACAAATTGAAATAAATATATGTAAAACATTAAAAGAGTAAACATGTTTTTTTTAAGGAAAGAGTTTCTTGTCCCTTTCTTGTAGTTGGAGATTCAGATTGTATTGCTAATTTTTTTTGAAGGATTAGGGGTGATCAATACCCAATTGTGTCGAAGGAAAAACTAGAGTAATTTTCATGTATTCCTAACACTGAATAGAAGGTGGAGAAATAATAAGAGAGAGGTACTAATGCACCCTATGAAGGAAGAAGACCATTTATCAAATTTTTTGGTAACTTTGATATCTTCCTCTTTAAGATGGGATTCAAATTTATCGTGCAGTGAGTTTGTTAAAACAACATATCTAGATTAGTTTGAATTTCCCAATAAACTCCCACCTTTTGGACATCCATCAAAGCATAATAGAATTTTTTTTTTTGTTATATATTGTAGGTGTACATGCTCTTGTTGATATCAATGAAAATGTAGAAGTATATAAAATGAATTTAAATTGTTTGACAATTTATACCTCAAAGATGTCATCTCATGGAATGGAATGATTTCAATACATAAGTAACAATAACTATTTGACAAAATACCTCAAAGAAATGTAGTCTCATGGCCTACTATGATGGTAGGGTATGCAAAAAATGGGTTTTTTTAAAATATTTTTGAAACTTTAATGTAAATGCAATTGGAATGTGTAAATCCAACTTCAAGAACCTTTTATAAAATACTTCCAACTAGAGCTAACTTTGGAGCTTTATAGCAGGGTATAGACATCTTGAAAATTGTAATGGAAATTGGATTTTTATTAGATGTCATAGGTGTAAATGACATAATAGACATGTATCTTAAATTTGTAAGTGTATTGAGTGTATGAGAACTACTTCAAACAAATACCTTAAAAAATTGGGTTCTTTGACTGTTATGATTGCATGATATGCAAAAAATGGTGTTCTTGATGAGGCTTTAAGACTTTTTGAAGTAATGCCTCAATGAAATGACACAATTCAAGTATTTACTAGTCATATTTTAGTTAAAAATATATCTAGAAAATATAGAGAATCAAGAAGTTGATCAAGGTTCTAAAAACACTGCAACTGAAACATGTAATCAAATACTCATATTTTATTTCATAATTTTTTTTATAATTAATGAATTTAAATGATTGATTCTATGAAGAATTTATTTACAATTGGTTATGACAATATAGATGTAGTGTCAACAATTTATGACTAAGTACAACACTTTCTTAGTATAGTAACATAAAAATTAGTTACTTTAATTTTATAAAAAAATCTATAGTTAATAATTGTTAGAGTATATATGCCTATACTTTATTTATGAAATTTTAAGTAGAAAACCTCTATTGATACTAGATATGGAAGGTGTGCTAATTTTTCAAGTGACTTCTATTTTTTTTGGATCTTATCAGACCAAAGAATGTCACTATGTTCACATACAAAAGTTGTCTCATTTTTAAAAGTGCATATGTACTAACTTTAAGATAGCATTTTGGTTAGGTTTATATGACCAAGATGTTAAATATTAAGGGAAGAAGATTTTGAAGAAATATGGGGATGGTAAGCAAAGAGATATTTTTCATGGTGTTGAGATGTGCACAAATGCAAATTGTGAACATGTAAAGGATCTAAATATAGTATTGTTAAAGAATAAATCATATGATGCTAAAAATACCATATTTGATAAGATATTTACATATAATAAATGAATAATATATAAAAGATAACGCAAAACAAGATATATAGGTGGGATAAGTTCCCAAATGTTCAATATATGCATAATATACCCTTAAAGTAGGGAAACACCATACAATTCTCTTTCAGGAAGAAGTAACTCCACAATATCCTAAGATGGGAATCCACTTCGAGGGGGAAACCTCCAATATAGCTCTACCAAATAGAATAGTCAACTAATACATCCATCACATAACTCATAATGATACTCACATCCTTTATATAGACATACATTAATCTTAATGGATGGGTAACACCTAATCCCAATGTAGGCTGACTCATTACCCAATATAACTAATTCCTATGTGACCCCATATATTATAAACATATAATTAACTAAGGGTATGTGTGCCACATGTCAGTATATTCATCAACCCATATACATTATAATATCATATCCCAAAGTACATATCATTCCCTCCCTCATTGACATGTTTTGTCTCTAAAACATAAGAAGAAGCCATATAATGAGTGTTATTTAAATCATTGCACACTTTTCACCATGTTTGATCATCCAAGTTTAGTCACTAAATCATGCACTTTGAGCCAATATTTATTCCCGGTCTCATACTACTATTCATATGGTTCTTGAGTAAAAAGAGTAATAATTAACCCATGTCTTTGGCAATTTTTACATTGTTTTCTATCATATTTTTCCATCTTACACCTACACTCACCCAGTTTTTTTTGTCATTTTGTGTTTCTATACTTTTGATTGGGGCACATAGCTTAGGATTGGGGTGCCTCAGGTGCCCTAATCCCATTTGGGGTACCCTGGTCCTTTAACACTTTCTCACCACCTTTTAGGCACTTTCTAACTGTTTGAGCTTTTCATAGTTTTAGTAGTCAGCCTTTTCGAGGTTAATTATGAAATAAGTACAAGAGAACCCTATTAATATAAATTTATAAGACCATAATGAGGGATCAAGCACTAAGAAATTACTATCACACATCTAGGTTACATCCATCAAAGGCATCTAAAGCTACATTTGCATCCATCTAGCTCTATCACAAGGCACACAAGGATGATTCATCTACAACACACTTCAAAAGAGGGGAGTCTATTGTTTCCATACACATATTTATTACCTTCTACATCTAGTTATTGATTGTTACTTTACAAAGTGTGACTAGCACAAGAGAAACCTAGGGCACGATTTTCACACACACACCTAGAACTACATTGTGTCTTACATGTAGTGCACACTTAGTTAGTAAGTCCACCATTGTGTCCACAGAGGATAGTCCAACCCCTTAATATGCATCTTTATTTTTTAGGGTTTTTATGTTTTGTCTGAGGTTTTGGATATCTTTCTTTCATCTTTGATTTACAACAAAATCTAGCACAGTTTAGTGAAGTTAGTGTGACAAGAAGAGCTTATAAGAGAACATCTAATGATGCCTCATAAGAGGTATCAGGTCATTTCTGTAGACCAGTGTGCCCACAAGCACCCCTATCCATTTTTGGGCATCCCAGTCTAGTCAGAAATCTCAAACATGTGCTTTCTCATACTTTTATGTGCTTGTTTCCTCCTCCTATTTACCTGGTTGGCACTACGACACATTCCTGCACCTTCATCGACTCAGCTAAGGATTTCCTAACCTCTCTTGCATATTAGGGTTTTTCATTTATGTTTACTTAGTTACTTGATTCATTTTCCTTTACTTATTTACCTGTTATTTTTTGTTTTGCATAGGATTAGATTAACCTAGAATATAAAATAATTTCATATTTTAGTTAATCATTTTAGTGAACCCCATGCTCGACACCACTTTTCACTTAGGATTGTTTTTCTCTTATTCAATATGGATCAATCTAATGAATAATTACTAAAGCCCAGCTTAATGCCATCAATGATCATATCATTGAGCATCCTTAAGATCTATATTCACTTCTATATGTTACTCATGAGAAAGCTACAAACCTTGCAGAGCTTAATGCTTCTGTTTTTAATCCTACCACTGTTCCTACACAACCAATCACTTCTACCCTTCCACCCATCTCCACTATTCCTATTGTTTTTCCTAATCCTACTAATCATTATACTCCACCCCTTATTTCACATATATGACAGCCTCCTTCCGTTGGTACTCAGGATCAAACCTTCCTTTGTCGAGACCTTCAAGCACAAAATCATCAATTATGGTAGGCTACATCTTATGTGTCTCCATCTTTGGATTCCACTATATTATTACATACTCCATTTGTATTCGCTATATCCACCTATGCATTTCCACAAAACTTTGTCACCCCTAAATTACCTATTTTCAGTGGCCATCGTGACCCCTAAGAGAATCTCTAAGATTTTCATGTGTTTTTTTTTAAATTTGTGGATGATCATATCCTCTTGGCTAAAAACTTTCCTCGTAGTTTGCAATATTATGTAATGTGTTGGTTTTATGACCTACTTGTCCATTCGGTAAGTGTACGGTAGAAAATTAACATGTGACCTTCTTTGCACCTAACCTCCCGAGGTTGTGCCGAGACAGCCAGTGTAAAATGATTGTGAATGTGAGTGTGGTGATGAGGATCAAGCTAATTGAGAAATATTATATCTTCAACATGTAATTTCAGGATCTATGACTCTAAAGCAAAGAATGCTCAACTAAATTTAAGTGGTGTGATGGTTTAGTCTGAGATAATAGTCATTCGTAGACTCCAATCAATGTCGAGCTCGGCAGAGATTATGTTCATTGGTTCTTGAATACATAGAAAATGACTTACAGGTGCCTCATATAGATTTCTAAACAAGGTCATGGAATTAAGAACCAGAGGCACAATGAAGCCATAGGTATTTATGGGCAATTTTCTGGTCTGGTCCAGAAAGTCTTATCATGATCGTCTGTTATGTTTAGTAAGGAAAGTTGTGCGATAATATCTGGTGGAAGTGGTGAAGATCTGAATACTAATGTATGCAAACTAGTGTCAACGTCTAACTGACTGGTAGGCACATTGGGTTATGGGACCTGAGGATCACAACCAAAGACTCGTGGAGGTTGTGGCCCTTTGATGGTCATGCACATAATCAAACCCTATTTCCAGGAGCAGTCCAATAGTCGTAGGCTTGATTAGCAGTTATGTTTAGTATATTGAGTTGTTCTATCTTCTCAGCAAAAGTTGTAGGTGTGCGTAAGACTATCAAACATAAGCTGGTATCAATGTCAGTTATCAATTCTATCTCATTGGGTTGTGGGACCAATGGATCACAACTGTATCTCTTTTCTTATTATGGACCATTGATGGTCATAAAAAATGAAATAAAATGACTTTTATTAAGCAAGCTAACTACTGAAAGAGATCTAATCTATGTTTTTGGAGTTTCACAATATTTTCGATCAAAGCAATAAAAGTAAACTAATCTATCAAAGGAAATATTTTTGTTCTTTTCTAATCTTTAAGAAATGTTTTCTAATCTAATAAATAAACTAAAGACAAGTAGTCAACTAGATGTAGTTGGTTACTTGTGTAAATGTATGAATCTATTCTAAATCAAACAACCTAATCTGATCAAAATCTACCAAACCCTACCTCAAAGGTGAAGAAAAAATCATGACCCTGAAAGGGCTATTGCCCCTCACAACTTCCTTAGTAATGTTAAAAGGAAAACTTACTTAAATGAATGATTCTCTACTCTATTTGATATGAATGATTTTCTATTGTATTTGATATGAATGATTTTCTACTCTATTTGATATGAATGATTTTCTACTCTATTTTATATGAATGAGTTTCTACTCTATTTGATATGAAATTGAAAATTCAACACACAAGGAAAACAAACACACAATTCCAACCTGGACCAGTAAGAGCTTTGGTAAATCTAGTTGTGTTTATATCTGTCTCCTTAGTATGTTCCTTTCTTTGTTCGAGTGTTCATCTGATTCCAAGAGATTGGGAATGCAAGAACAACAGTAGGAGGATGGCATTTGAGAAATGGTAGCTTTATGGTAGTTTGAATGTAATGCAAGTAGAAGAGAGATAGCATAAGAGATTAGAGCTTGGCTATGAAATTCCTAGCAGGATCGTAGCAATAATACAATGCAAGATACACAAAATTCTTAGGCCTTTTTCTTGAATACAAGCATGGAATATATAAGAATGGAGGATGGGAGGTTCCTTCATGTACAAGGCAAGAAGGAGTAGTTCCAAAAAATTAAATCTATTTAAAAATAGGAGGAAGGAGAACCAAGCAATCAAAGCTAATTTTAGACAATTAGGTTCATGGATGCATGCAAAAGGTGAAATTAAGTGAACCGTTTGTTATCCTATAAAATTGACGAGGGCAATTTTATAGGTAACCATACCAAATTTTACCCTGTTCCCTCATCAAGGACCCCTCTGCGTTTGGAATGTTACAAAATCCCTTTCTGGGAAATCTAGTTCTCCGAACTTAGCCATTTTGGTCCCTTTTTGGCTGGGCGCACCTTTTATCTGTGTAACATAGATTAAATTTGCACCACCTTCATTTACTTTGCCGCATAGTTTGAAGTGTCGACACATCAATTTTTGCGCCTTCCCGTGATGCACCTTTCTTGCGTGCGCCAAGGTGCATGCACCTTCATGTTAACAACTAAATTGTTGCGTCGTGTTTTGGTGTACTAAAGGGTGCAAGGAATGAAGTGTTGACACACGTTTATCCGTGCCAAAGGGCGCAAATTTTTACGTGTCGACACATGTTTTGGTGTGCCTCTTAAAAAAGTTGTTGGCGCATTTATTGCACCTTTGCCTATATATAGGCGCACCCGCCCTGTCACTTTCACAATTTAAAAACATGTGATAACTTTATTCCTCTGCACCTGTCAGCACGCTCGTCCTCCTTGTGTCGCATTCGTGGACCCCATTTCATCTCTCACATTCTATATATTCTAGGTAGGTGGTTCTTACTCCTCTTATGTTTTGTTTTGATTGTTTGTGTGGTAGGAAACAATGGATTTGTGAATCATAAAACCCCCCCTGCTCTTGCAATCTTTCTCCCCAAGCTATTTTCCTCCTCTTTCTAGATCTGTTGGCCAAGAGGACTCTGCCTAGAAAACAAATCCAAAATGTCTTTTCTTTGCCCCCTTCACCACTTGAATCAATGTGGAGTTAAGCCTAAAGGATCACGAATCTGTCAGAGAGAAGGAAAAATTGAAAAATTGTTTCCGAGCTGCCTTTTCCCCTTAGCGCAATCGCCACCCTTACAATAAGAAACACAGTCATGCCTATGGTGCACCAACATTGATTGCAACACATAAGCTCCCTACGCTATGTGTAAACCAAGTAAATCCTAAAACCTGGCGAAGGCGCATCCTCGCTTACCACACCAATATGTCATGCAAGCTTTCCCTGCGCCGCACCAAAGTCCCCTTCTGCGTGCCTAAAGATGGTGCTACACGCAATAAACTTGTGCCCTTTGGTGCACCAAACTTCCATGTTGCAGGTCAAATCCTTACGCCAAGGCACACCCTGCCCCCATGCAACACCAACATTACTTGCGCCAAGTATAAAATTGCATAACGGCGCAAGCGCATCTCCGCTTACAATAACATGATGTCATATGCAAAATCCTTGCACCCTGTGCCCTTTGGTGCTGATTTTTTCCTTGTAACACTCTGATGTAGTGCGCCATTCTATTAACTCTGCAGCCTGTAGTGTTCCTGTGCCCTGTGCCCTGAGGCCTTAAAATTGCTAACTCCTCATTCTATTTTGTAGTGCTTTAATGGGAGATCTGACAGCTAATATGGCTCTTTGGCGTTGGACTTCTCTTCTTCTTCTTACAGATCAGCAACTGAACTCAGATCCATATATGTCTACATCAAGCAAGAAGCCAACCAAGTCAAAGGGTAAGGCTAAGCTTATAGAAGAAGAGATGGAGTATAAATACCAGAGGGTCAGGATGCCCGAGTCCCAGGCAGAATGTGACCTAGACATAAGAGACTCTGAACTCGGTCACATAGACATGGAGGATTTCTGGGCTAGAACTAGGAGAGTCACATGAAGTCCTTGGATGGACAAGATGGTGGGCAGTGGACTGCATTTTTCTGGGGGGATCCCCATCAGTGCAGTAAACAATTAATTTCTGATGGTAGTGGCTCGTTGTTACAACAAAGACACAAGGTGTGTCAAAAATGAAAAGGGTGAGGTCATAATCAACCTCACTACCCGACACTTCGAAATCATGCTAGGCATCCCTCACCACTGACACTTTGTGGCTGTAAGCCAATAGGATTGCACCAAGGTATGGGAGGACAACAAAGACAAGTGCATGCAACTGATGAACGAAGTGTACTTGAAAAACAAAAGGGTAATAACAAGATGGCCACAGGTTATTCACCGCAGTGACTTCTCCGAGGAAGTGAACGACACCATCACATTCCTAAGCAGAGTTTTTGGGATTTTTGACACCCATTACTTTACCAAAAGGATGCATAGGTACCTTGAAACTATGAACAAGAATTTGCCAGATCAATGCTTCGAGTGGGTTGAGGTCATAAGCAGCACCATATCCAATCAGCTCCAACAACTCACCACAACGGGGAGATTCTACATGAACTCCTATGTAGTCTACATTGTAGCCTCGGAGAGGGATTATCTGACACTAAGCCGATGCGGGGTTTGGCCCCTAGTAAAAATATATGAATACTACCCGGAGCTAAAGCTGGAAAACAACATCCCGCAGTTTACTAAAATCAACGATGCCTTTTTCTACAGCATCATCTACCTATTGAGGCCCAACATGACTCACAGTCGAACGACCAAGAGCATTGTCACAGCAACAGAGAAGTGGGGGGCCTTATTTACACAATTTCCCACCTTCACCTATCTCAGGGCAGCTAACTTCCTGGGTGAGCCCACTAAATTTCCAAGGTACGCTGGCCCCAGAATGGTCCTGTTGGAGCTGTCCAGACAGCTCATAACATACCATGAGAAGCTCCTGAAGAGAAAAAAGGGTGGAACTCCTTTCCCCCTTACAGTGGGCAAATACACATGCATCTCTCACCACAAAGCCCGGGAAATGGTTGCTAAGCTAGAAATGCTCAATCTAAAGCACAACTTCCCAGCGAGGCCCACTTTTGATCCAAGGGATTACCTTCCCAAGGAAAACTCGATCCAATCCATATTCCAAAAATCGAGGACATCTATATCGACCTGTACCATGAGGTCGAACTTAGAAGGAAGGACCACTCCCGCTTGGCCTTGGCAGAGATTATTCAATACGGCGTGGCCATTGTTCCAAAGGGTTATCAAACTACCGATCAAGAAGTTGATCAGGTATATCTAGATACAGATGGGGACAACTAGCCATTTGCTACAATTGACAAAACAAAAGTGCCCCAAACCATTGAAGAAAGGGTCAAGGAGACATTGTGGAGGATAGAACACTGGTGCAGAATGAATGGCCTTATCTACCTCAGGGTAGATTTCACTACATCCCCATTGGGCAATGCACCTGTCAGGCCAAAACATTTTCCAAAGGTCAAAGGCAAGGATAAAGAGGGCGAATCAAGCTCTGCTCAAGAAGGAGCTCCTGAAAGTCCTTCTTCCACTGCACAAGAATAGGTTGTAAGCTTGGTATCCCAAGAGAAAGAAGTGGTGGAAGGTGTTTCGATGAGCACATCCACTCAGGGTGTCACCACTACTACAACCACTGAGGTCTCTTCTATCCCTTCTCCCTCTCCTCCTTCTCCTCCTCGCGTGACCCAAGCGACCATTCCTTTGGTCGTGTCCTCTCCCCCATCTTCTACTATTCCCCCTTCCTTGTCATCCATCTTCTGTTCTCTCGCGGAGCTGTCCCCCACCATTTCTTCCCTCATCTCTCAACTCCCTTCCATTTCCATGTCTACCTCCCCTGCAGTATCCCTTCCTCCCGTGAGCACTTTCTCGGCCTCCCTCTTGATGCCACCACCAAGTGTCTCTACCCATTTCCCCTCATCCACTGCAGCTGCTCCCTCTTCTACCTCTGGTCTTGTTCCCTTAATTCTAGCGTGGATCTCCCAGCATCTGAGCCAACAAAAGAGGAAATTCCCTATCACACTGATGGACTTCTCCATCATCCCAACAAAGGGAGCTAAGAAGTAAAAGCATATAACCCGCTTTTCTCAGAGTGTGTCGGGAGAAAGAAAAATGGAGATTGCCTACCCTGATCCGTCAAAGGGTAAAAAATTTCTGTCTCCGACAGATTATACAGTGACCCAAGTCACAATGGGAATGTCTTCGGAAAGTCTTCAAGGAGAGGCCCTATCTTCGGTGGATGCCCTTTGCAAGAAACTTCAAGAAGCAAAGGAGGAGAATAGGTTACTAAAAGAACAAAACAAACATCTTCTCCATGCCCTGCAGAAAATGGGCAGTGCACCTCCTACAACTGCCACTGAAACTCCTGAGCTCTTAATCCAGGATAAGATAAATGAGTATGCCAAAATTGGTGAACAAGGTATGGCAGTTTCCACCTGGAGAGATCAAATCCTCAAAGACAGCGAGGAGGTAATAGTCAAGTTCACCGAATTGTATCAGAATATTAGTCAAGCGAACAAAGATCTCCAGGTGATTGCAGGACCTATCTCCGAGGAGTTGGACCATGCAAGGCTGTAACACGAGACATTCCAAAAAATTCTCGACTGCTCAGTCGATGATCTAGTGAAATTCGGCATTTTCAGTCACCCCATGGTACCCAAAAAGATCCTTGCTGCGTTGGATTACCGGGTCGACTAGATGGAGTTCGTCCTAGAAAAAATTGATAAATTCAAGGAGGAAGCCCTGAATGCAATGCATAAAATGGAGAAAATTGTTCTGAGGATGTCTCCAGGATTTCTTACTCCTTCTTTCGCCTTGAGGAAGGCAGATGAAACTATCTGGATCTTCAAAGAGTTCGTCTCGCAAGGGTTAAGGCCAGAAGCCACTTTCGACACCGAATGCATCAACAACCTTCTGGCTTGCCGTGATTTTGTGGGGTTCCTGATGGAGGTGGGAAATGAATATTTCAAACTCCCTGAAAAATTCAGAGATGAGCGGGAGACCTATGAGGTCATCGGTGATCATACAAAGGGTCCTGCCCAAGATCAACTTCAGCCCATGATTAGTAAATTCATGGAATATCAGACTCAGTTCCTTATCACCTCTCCCGAACAACAGCAAAAGCAAGATACCCCCTTCCAGCTGCGAGACGACGATGAATAGCTTTCTTCCTCTTGGCTTCCTTTTTTGTAAATATCTAATAGTATGTTGGTACAAACGATGATCTCATCCATGTTACACCATGGGATGTTGTCATCCACCAAGTTGTCCAAATTCAACATTGACTTTTAGATATTTTGTAGATATTTTGTAATTAGTTGTTGGTTTCCTTTTACCTTCTCTCTTCTCCTTCTTCTATATATACTTGGATACTTGTTGTATGCCAGGTGGTGGATACTTTTTAGATGAAAAATAGAAGTAGGAAGAAAAGACTGAGCTTTTTGTAACAGAAGAGAATGTTAATACAAATATTAAGACTTTGTGTTGAATATGTGTGTTATGAGCATTTAATCTTTCTTATGTCAGATTTATTTGTTTATTCTGTTGAATTTATCTCTACTTTTTTGTCATTTATTCATCAGTATTGCTTTGTTCGTCTATGCAAGTAAGTTCGACTCTATTTACTACCAACCCAAAACATAGACCCTCTGACATTTCTTCTTTGGAATTCATTTCTTTTCTTCCTTCAGATCTCTTCTATCTCCCCACCTCATTTCTTTCCCTTCTACTCACAGTGGGTAATACCTCCACTGGGATGAGATCCCAACCCCCAAAGGTAGAATATTGTGAGACTTGCACAGATTCCTGCTGGTAGAATAGCAATAAACCAGTTTCGCTTTGCTGACTCAAAGAGGGGCTATGCCCTGCACACTGTTGGCTCGTCTATCCATAGATCTGTACACCTAAAAGATTTTTGGACCAATAGTTTTTGGCGACTCTACTGGGGATCGAATAGATCTTATAGATCTATGATAGTGGTATGTTAGAAATCAGTAAAAATCAGAAAAATCACTACCTGTTTGCAAATTTTAACTTTTGTTCTAAATCCAAATTTTTTGCAAAAGTGATCCAAACTAAAAATTTTCTTCAGAGATCCATAGATCTGGGCTAGTTAGAGATCTTTAGTTCGCTGAGTTTTTACAAAAACCCGTATTTTTCCGTAGATCTGAGTTTTAACTGTTTTACAAAAAATTTCAAACCCTTACCAAAAGTCAAATCTAGGATCCAAAAATCAGCCTACTAAGTTGGCCATAATTTTATCCCCATTAACATTTGTCATTAAACTGCAATCGGTTTTCAAAAGAAGGATAAAATTAAATATTTAGAAAAGTACATGTTGCTGGTTTTTGTAAGAAAATTCTGAAAATCAGCAAGTACAACCAAAAAGAGTTCTTAGGATTTGCTCCAAAATATTACAGATCTGGAAGGTACACTGGCGGGTGAACCATTCACTCGTAGCAGAAGAGCTCGTGGAGTAATCGACCCTACTTTTGATCTACTTCAAAGACACAACTTCAGTGTTACACTGGCACACTTCCTGTCACTAAGTTCAGCTAACCGGTCATCCAGAAGTGTCTCACCACCACGAAGGAAGCATCTCTCACAGGGAATATCCTCATCTCTTTGTAGCGCCTTGCTGCTCAGTAGAACTATGCTTCCAGCTCGTTTCCTTTTTCCGTCCATCCAAATGGCAGTGCCATGGGGAAATGCTATGGGCCCACTTGCTTTGCCACACCCCATTCATGCGCTCCCTCATGGAAACCGGAATAATTTTCCTAAATTTGATAGTAGCGGGAACCAAAGCACGGATTCACACATATCTGCATTCATCATGTCATGCATTATCCTAGATGTGACCCATGAAGATGTGTCAATTCACCTCTTTCTAGAGACCTTGCAAGGACCTGCAGCAGAATGGTTTCAGCATTTGCTGGCCGGATCTATTACCAGTTGGGAAACCTTGCGAACTACATTCGAAGAAAGATATAAGTCTTCAGAGGACGCTTTCACGTTACTATCCAAGATCACTCACCTGAAGAAGGAGGTCAATGAAACCATGCACGATTTCATCACCCATTTCAATTCACTAATCAACCGGGTTCCACCTACCATGCTGCCAACACCAGAAAATCAGAAATGTTTCTTCGTGAACGCCATGAGCTCAAAAGTAAGTTTCTTACTCTTACAAGAGCAGGTCACTACTTTGGTTCTCGCCCAAGCTGCTAACATACGGATTGAAGATAACTTGCTAATATCTGGTGAATTAAAGTGAGAGCCATCCAAGCCGAAAGTTTCAGCTCCTTCTCCCACCACTTCATCCGATCCGACATTCCAAAAGATGGAAAATGACATGCTTGCATTAAAAAAGCAGCTAGCTCAGTCTTCTCCCGGCTCTTCATACTAGGATATCCCACGGAGGAATTTTACTTCTAACAACATTTCAAAAAATCCACGCCTACCTGTAGCTGCTCCATGGTTGGCACTCGAGGCCCCTCCGGTTAATGCTTTAGCTGAAATCGAAGAAGAGCAAAATTATGAAGAGCCTTCATCACCAGGTGAAGATGATCAAGATGTTGGTGAACCGACTGGCGACTCTACTATCGGGTATAAGGAATTTGATGAGGAAGAATCTGACGAAGAAGAGGGTACCCAAGGATATGCAAGTGGGCAGTCATATGTTGTTTTTACCTGCTCGCAAGGAAAAGAAGTAGAAGTGGCTTCCAATATACAGAAAGAGAAGGCCATGTCACACATGCCTCCCACCATCGCTAAACGAGGTAGTCCCCTTCCTGCCCAACCTGTTATTAAATATTTTTCGAAAAGATCTTTTTCCCTCTCCCCTCCGAATCAGTCCTCTCATGTTCCTATCAAGACTAGTAATCCTACCCTACCATCGTGAAATGAGGGACTCATTCCTTCATCAACGCAACCCTTGGCCACGTTTGACATAATTGATCACGCTAAAAAGACCAAGATCCAAATGTCTGAAGCTGAGTATCTTCAGTCAAATCCCGAGCAGCTTGTAAGGTTGACCGAATACATCCAAAGCCAAGCTGTCATAACTACTCAGGTTTCCCTGAAAGGAATCCTTTCTACTCCTTCTGCATCTCGCATAAATGTTACCTCCACATCTGTGTCAGGAAAGATAGAACCTTTCTATCTCTCCCTCCTAATCAATGGCCACAAACTAAGCAACTGCATAATTGATTCCGGGGCTTTCGATAACATCATGCCAGCAAAAGTCACCCATGCCCTGGGCCTCACCCTTACCAAGCCTTTTGGCAGATGTTATTCCTTGGAAACCAAACAGGTTCCGTTGATCGGTCAAATCAAAGATGTGCAGTTTGCATTTGCAGCGTTCCCAGAGAAAAGAGTAAAGATGACCATCCTTGTTGCCGATATTCCAGAAGCATACGGAATTCTATTAGGAAGGAGTTTTTTTAGTGAGGTTGGTGGAGAGATTCATATGGACTGGTCTAAGGCAAGGATTCCCGTCAAAGGTATAATGCAAACGTTGGAGCCGAAATCATAAAAGAAGTTCTTGGTTACTAACTCTGATGACCCCAAAGCCCAAATTCTCTTCGAATCATCAGGGATGGGAAACTATTTCTTGTCTACTAAGTCTGACAAAATGGATGTCCTCGTCCAAGTAGAGGATCTTAACAAGATCTGGACATTACAGTTTGATGGAAGTTGCACAACTAACAGATGAGGTGCTGGAGCCGTGCTAATATCTCTCGAGGAAGAGATTATCCCTCTCTGTTTCAAGTTGCAGTATTTTCAATACGAATAATACTGCTGAGTATGAATCTTTGCTACTAGGCATGCAAGCCGCAAGGGAAAGAGGAATCAAGAATCTGAAAGTACAGGGTGATGCAGAGCTGGTCGTAAATCAAGTTAAAAGGATATACCAAGTGAAGAATGAAAGGCTCAGACATTACCGCAATGTGGTATGGGACAACATCGAGGAGTTTGACACTTTTTCAATAAAAGCCATTCCGAGAGCTCAGAATGACATGGCTGACTCATTAGCCATCTCAGCATCCCTCATGCTCCCTCACCTAGGTTTGAAAATAGACACATATACCATTGAGGTGGTTTTCTGCCCAAGCATGCCAGACAATTCTCAGCACTGGTAGGTATTCAATGATGACAATCAACTCATTGCCTTTCTTGAAAAAGTGGAAAATTTTAGTGAGCTTCATTTTGAAAGGATCCACTTCCGCATGACGTGAGTCTGTTACTGATCAGAATGGGGAATCCGAAGGAAACGAAGGCATATGTCAGCTCAAAGGAAATAAAATTCCTGAAAGGCCTAGTTTCCCTAGAGCAGTTGTTCGACAGGCACGATCGTTTTGTCAAAAAGAAAAGGCGAGATGACCCTAACTCCTCCCCAGAAACCGAACCGGTCAATCTAGGTTCGGTAGAACATCCGCTGTTTGTAAACATTGGAAAATGTTGCACACCCAAAAAGAAGTGGAAATTCGTCAAATTGTTGAAGAAATACATGGATGTATTGGCATGGTCCTATGCCGATCTAAAGTCTTTCAAGCCAAAGGATGTCCAACATGACATCCCGTTGAAAGAAGATGTCAAACCCTTTTGCCAGAAGCAGAGACACTACAATCCTAAGATCTCAGGTACTATCCAGGATGAAATTCAGGAAAATTCTGGACGCAAGGATCATTTTTCCTATCCATCACAGTACCTGGGTGGCAAACATTGTGCCAGTACGCAAGAAGAATGGTGAGATACGCATATGCGTAGATTTTCATAACTTGAATCAAGCCTCCTTGAAGGACAACTACCCCCTTCCCATAATGGATCAGGTTCTGCAAGCAGTGACTGGATCAGAAATGTTGTCCATGCTTGATGGTTTTTCAGGCTACAATCAGATCGAAGTCTCGCCCGAAGACCAATTCAAAACAACATTCACTACCCCTTGGGGTACATTCACTTATAGCAGGATGCCTTTTGGTCTGACCAACGCCGGCGCCACTTTTCAGCGGGCCATGGACTTTGCATTCAAAGGAATGATGGGAAAAGTCATCATAGTCTACTTGGATGACTTAACTATGTTATTTAAATAGTGGAATGATCATTGCGATCATTTGGAGCAGGTATTGATTAGATGCCGGAGAACATGGAATCTCCCTAAATCTGAAAAAGTCTGTTTTCGGAGTCACAGAGGGAAAGTTGTTGGGACACATTGTAAGCAAGAAAGGGATGAAGATAGATGCCAAAAGGGTTAAGGCTATTCAGAGCCTTACTTTACCCACAAGCAAAACCGGCGTTCACTCTTTCTTCTGAAAAGTGAATTTTCTCAGGTGCTTTGTTCCTAACTTTGCCCAAAATACTCGCCACATATCAAACATGATGAAAGGATCACCAACTTTCCGATGGAGTGAAGAAGGAAAGAAGTCGTTCGAAGATATAAAAGCCTCCATCACTCATGCACCAGTCCTGGTATGTCCCAATTTCTCCAAAGATTTTATCATGTATAGCTATGCATCCGAGCATAATGTATCAGCTATCTTAATGTAAAAGAATTCTGAAGATGTTGAATCCCCGATTGCATTCATGAGCTCTCCACTCAAGCCTCACGAATTAAATATGTCTCAGTTGGAAAAGCATGCCTTCGCCATGGTCAAAGTAGTCAAGAACTTCAGGTATTACATTTTAAATTCTCACACAACGTTATTGGTCCCTGACACAGCAGTCAAGTCAATCCTAACTCAACAGGAGTTAGGGATTTTGCGAGGAAATTAGATTGCAAAAGTCCAAGAGTATGATCTAGATATAAAACCAACCAAGTTGGTAAGGGGCAAGGGCCTATGTCAGCTTATGGCTGAAAACCAGGATTCAGAAGACCCTGAGGAAAAGGATGATTGCACCAAGGGAGCACAAATCCATCTGGAGAAAGTTGATTCTCTACCCATGGTTCTATTTGTTGCCACCAGTGACGAATGGTATTTTGATATTGCTTTCTTTCTCGCTTATGGTGAGTGTCCAGCTCATCTAACTTCAAAGGAGAAACATGCTATAAAGCTCAGAGTGGCCAGATATGTCATCTGGGATGACTATTTATACAAACGCATAATAGATGGCATCTTCTTGTGATGTGTTGACAAGCCACGGTAGATAAAGCTACTGGAGAGTTTTCATGATTTAGCTTGTGGTGGCCACTTCTCCTCTTCTGTGATGGCACACAAGATCATCTGGGCCAGGTACTATTGGTTGACGTTGTTCCAGGATACAGCCACCTGGGTAGCAAAGTGTGAGCTCTGCCAAAAATTTGTCGGCAAGCCAAAATTGGCTTCTTTTCCCCTCAGGCCGGTCATTATTGATGAACCATTCAGACAGTGGGGAATTGACTTTATCAGAGCACTCCATCCCCAATAGAGTGCCAGACATAGTTATGTCCTGATAGAAGTAGATTACTTCACCAAATGGGTAGAGGCCATACTTGTCAAGCATGCCACTTCCGAGGTTTTTTGTAGTTTCATCAAAGAGAATATCATTGTCAAGTTTGGCATTCCAAACAAGATCGTTGCTAATATTGCTTCCAACTTCTCCTCATGAGAAGTTGTTGGTTTTTTGCTATGAACAAGGGATAACCTTGCCCCATGCCTCATATTACTACCCCTAGGGAAATGGTCAGGAAAAATCCAGTAATAAAAACCAAGTGGCCATCATACGGAAGCTAGTTGATAAGAGTCAGTGGACATGGCACAAGTCATTGTATGACGCTTTGTGGGTAGACCACATTACTCCCAAGAGGTCTCTCGGTATGTCACCTTTTCAAGTATTATATGGGACTGACGCCGAGCTTCCCATTTCTGCAGAACTCCCTGCTCTGCACTTGGCATGAGCAATCAAAGATGAGACTTTCAAAAATTCTCTTAAAAAGAGGATCATGTATCTATCAGAGCTTGAAGAGAAAAGAATAAGAGTGGTTGACAGGATCACCAAACATCAGAATCAAGTTAAGAAATTGTTCGATAAAAAGGCTAAGAAAAGAGATTTCCAAGTGGGAGATCTCGTCCTCTTATGGGACAAATGAAGAGAGCTGAAGGGCATGCATGGGAAATTTGATTCTCTCTGGAGAGGGCCTTTCAACATCAAACAGCTCAACGGAGAGAATAGCTTCTATCTCTCGTATCTGGATGGAATTGATCTCCCACTTCCCTATAGCGGGTAGCACCTCAAAATATTCAGGAAGTAGAGCTTGCTCTCTTCTTTGTATAGTTTGATTTTGTTGTGTGTTTCCTTTCGTCGAGTGTTTTCTTTCGTTTTCACCCTTGTTTTTTGACCCTGTTACCCAATGGATAGGCACATGTTGATCTAAGGTTCTCTACCCTTGAGTTTCGCTCAAAGATAGTCCCCAGAAAGAGCCAGCTATTATCCTGTAAAATTGACGAGGGAAATTTTATAGGTAACCATACCAAATTTTTCCCTGGTCTCTCGTCAGGGACACCTCTGCGTTCGGAATGTTACAAAATCCCTTTCTGGGAAATCTAGTTCTCTGAACTTAGCCATTTTAGTCCCTTTTTGGCTGCATGCACCTTTTATCTGTGTAACAAAGAGTAAATTTGCACCCCCTTCATTTCCTTTGGCGCACAGTTTGACGTGTCGACACATCAATTGTTGCGCCTTCCCGTGATGCACCTTTCTTGCATGTACTAAGGTGCATGCGCCTTCATGTTAACAACTAAATTGTTGCACTGTGTTTTGGTGTGCCAAAGGGTGCAAGGAATGAAGTGTTGATAGTCATAAATTTGTGTAAAAGGTACAAGTATTTTCGTGTTGACACGTGTTTTGGTGCGCCTCTTGAAAAGTGGTTGCGCATTTATTGCACCTTTGCCTATATATAAGTGCAACTACCCTGTCACTTTCACAATTTAAAAACACGTGATAACTTTATTCCTCTGCACCTTTCAGCACGCCCTTCCTCCTCGTGTCACGTTCATGGACCCTGTTTTTTCTCTCACATTCTATATATTCCGGGAGGTGGTTATTACTCCTATTATGTTTTGTTTTGATTGTTTGTGTGGTAGGAAACAATGGATCTGTGAATCATAAAACCCCCCTACTCTTGCAACATTTCTCCCCAAGTTGTTTTCCTCCTCTTTCCAGATCTGCTAGCCAAGAGGACTCTACCTAGAAAACAAATCCAAAACCTCTTTTCTTTGCCCCCTTCACTGTTTGAATCAATGTGGATTTAAGCCTAAAGGATCATGAATCTGTCAGAGAGAAGGAAAAATTGAAAAATTGTTTCTGAGCTACCTTTTCCCCTTGGCGCAATTGCCACCCTTGCAACAGGAAACACAATCGCGCCGATGGCGCACCAACATTGATTGCAACACATAAGCTTTCCCTGCGCCATGCCAAAGTCCCCTTCTGCGCGCCTAAAGATGGTGCTACACGTAATAAACCTACGCTCTTTGGTGCACCAAACTTCCATGTTGCAGGTCAAATCCTTATGCCATAGGCACACCCTGCCCCCATACAACACCAACATTACTTGCACCAAGTATAAAACTACATAACGGCACATGCACATCTCCGCTTACAATAACATGATGTCATATGCAAAATCCTTGCGCCTTGCGCCCTTTGGTGCTGAATTTTTTCTTGTAACACTCTGATGCAGTGCGCCATTCTATTAACTCTGCAGCCTGTAGTGTTCCTGCACCCTGCACCCTAAGGCCTTAAAATTGCTAACTCCTCATTCTATTTTGTAGTGCTTTAATGGAAGATCTGACAACTAATATGGCTCTTTGGTGTTGGACTTCTCTTCTTCTTCTTGTAGATCAGCAACTGAACTCAGATCCATATATGTCTACATCAAGCAAGAAGCCAACCAAGTCAAAGGGTAAGGCTAAGCTTATAGAAGAAGAGATGAAGTATAAATACCAGAGGGTCAGGATGCTCGAGTCCCAGGAAGAATGTGACCTGGACATAAGAGACTCTGAACTCAGTCACATAGACATGGAGGATTTATGGGCCAGAACCAGGAGAGTCACAGGAAGTCCTTGGATGGACAAGCTGGTGGGTAGTGGACTACATTTTACTGGGGGGATCCCTGTCAGTGCAGTAAAAAATGAATTTATGATGGTAGTGGCATGTTGTTACAAAAAAGACACAAGTTGTGTTGAAAATGAAAAGGGCGAGGTCATAATCAACCTCACTTCCTGACACTTCGAAATCATGCTAGGCATCTCTCACCACCAACACTTTGTGGCTGTAAACCAAGAGGACTGCACCAAGGTATGGGAGGAAAACGAAGACAAGTGCATGCAGCTGATGAACAAAGTGTACTTGAAAAACAAAAAGGTAATAACCAGATGGCCACAGGTTATTCACCGCAGTGACTTCTCCAAGGAATTGAGCGACACCATCACATTCCTAAGCATATTTTTTGGGATTTCTGACGCCCATTACTTTAAAAAATGGATGCTCAGGTACCTTGAAACTATGAACAAGAATGTGCCAGATCAACACTTCGAGTGGGTGGAGGTCATAAGCAGCACCATATCTGAGTAGCTCCAACAACTCACCATAATGGGGAGATTCTACATGAACTCCTATGTAGTCTACACTGTAGCCTCGGAGAGGGATTATCTGGCACTGAGCTGATGCGGGGTTTGGCCCTTGGTAAAAAATATATGAATACTACCCGGAGCTAAAGCTGGAAAATAGCATCCTGCAGTTTACTAAAATCAATGATACCTTTTTCTATGGCATCATCTTCCTATTGAGGCACAACATGACTCACGGTCGAATGACCAAGAGCATTGTCACAGTAACAGAGAAGTGGGGGGCCTTATTTACACAATTTCCCACCTTCACCTATCTCAGGGCAGCTAACTTCCTGGGTGAGCCCACTAAATTGCCAAGGTACGCTGGCCCCAAGCTGGTCCTATTGGAGCTGTCCAGATAGCTCATAACATACAATGAGAAGTGCCTGAAGAGAAAGAAGGGTGGAACTCCTTTCCCCCTTACAGTGGGGAAATACACATGCATCTCTCACCACAAAGCCCAAGAAATGGTTTCCGAGCTAGAACTGCTCAATCTGAAGCACAACTTCCTGGCAAGGCCCACTTTTGATCCAAGGAATTACCTTCCCAAGGAAAAACTTGATCCAATCTATATTCCACAGATCGAGGACATCTATATCAACCTGTACCATGAGGTTGAACTTAGAAGGAAGGACCACTCCCGCTTGGCCTTGGCAGAGATTATTCAATACGGCGTGGCCATTGTTCCAAAGGGTTATCAAACTACTGATCAAGAAGTTGATCAAGTATATCTAGATACAGATGGGGACAACTAGCCGTTTGCTGTGATTGACAGAACAAAAGCGCCCCAGACCATTGAAGAAAGGGTCAAGGAGATATTGTGGAGGACAGAACACTGGAGCAAAATGAATGGCCTTATCTACCTTGGGGTAGATTTCACTACATCCCCATTGGGCAACGCACCTGTCAGGCCAAAGCATCTACCAAAGGTCAAAGGCAAGGATAAAGAGGGTGAATCAAGCTCTGCTCAAGAAGGAGCTCCTGAAAGTCCTCCTTCCGCTGCACAAGAACAGGTTGTAAGCCTGGTATCCCCAGAGAAAGAAGCGGCCGAAGGTTTTTTCGATGGGCACATCCACTTAGGGTGTCGCCACTACTACAACCACTAAGGTCCCTTCTATCCCTTCTCCCTCTCCTCCTTCTCCTCCTCGCGTGACCCAAGAAACCATTCCTTTGGTCGTGTCCTCTCCCCCATCTTCTATTGTTCCCCCTTCCTCGTCATTCATCTTCTCTTCTCTCGCGGAGATGTCCCCCACCATTTCTTCCCTCATCTCTCAGCTCCCTTCCATTCCCATGTCTATCTCCCTTGTAGTATCCCTTCCTCCCGTGAGCACTTTCTTGGCCTCCCTCTCGATGCCGCCACCAAGTGTCTCTACCCATTTCCCCTCATCCACTATAGCTGCTCCCTCTTCTACCTCTGGTCCCGTTCCCTTAAGTCCAGTGTGGATCTCCTAGCATCTAAGCCAGCAAAAGAGGAAAGTCCCTAAAGCACTGATGGACTACTCCGTCATTCTGGTAAAGGGGGCTAAGAACCGTTTCTCTCAGAGTGCATCAGGAGAAAGAGTAATGGAGATTGCCTACCCTGATCCTTCAAAGAGTAAAAAACATCTGTCTCTGATAGATTATACAGTGACCCAAGTCACAATGGGAACGTCTTCGGAAAGTCTTCAAGGAGAGGCCCTATCTTGGATGGATGCCCTTTGTAAGAAACTTCAAGAAGCAAAGGAGGAGAAGAAGTTACTAAAAGAACAAAACAAACATCTTCTCCACGCCCTGCGGAAAATGGGCAGTGCACCTCCTACAACTGCCACTGAAACTCCTGAGCTCTTAAGCCAGGATAAGATAAACGAGTATGCCAAAATTGGTGAACAAGGTATGGCAGTTTCCACCTAGAGAGATCAAATCCTCAAAGATAGCGAGGAGGTAATAGTCAAGTTCACTGAATTGTATCAGAATATCAGTCGAGCAAGCAAAGATCTCCAGGTGATTGTAGGACCTATCTCCGAGGATTTGGACCATGCAAGGCTGTAACACGAGACATTCCAAAAATTGCTCGACTTCTCAGTCGATGATCTAGTGAAATTCGGCATTTTCAGTCACCCCAGGGTACCCAGCAAGATCCTTGCTGCATTGGATTACTGGGTCGACCAGATGGAGTTTTTCCTGGAAAAGATTGATAAAGTCAAGGAGGAAGCCCTAGATGCAATGCATCAAATGGAGCAAATTGTTCTGAGGATGTCTCCAGGCTTGCTTACTCCTTATTTCACCTTGAGGAAGGCAGATGAAACTATCTGGATCTTCAAAGAGATCATCTCACAAGGGTTAGGGCCAAAAGCCACTTTCGACACCGAATGCATCAACAACCTTCTGACTTGCCTTGATTTTCAAGGGTTCCTGATGGAGGCAGGAAATGAATATTTCAAACTCCCTGAAAAACTCAGAGATGAGCGGGAGACCTGTGAGGTCATCGGTGATCATACGAAGGGTCCTGCCCAAGATCAACTTCAGCCCATGATCAGTAAATTCATGGAATATCAGACTCAGTTCCACATCACCTCTCCTGAATAATAGCAGAAGCAAGATACCCCCTTCTAGCTACGAGACGACGATGAATAGCTTTCGTCCTCTTGGCTTCCTTTTTTGTAAATATCTAATAGTATGTTGGTACAAATGATGACCTCATCCATGTTGCACCATGGGATGTTGTCATCCACCAAGTTGTCCAAAGTCAACATTGACTTTTAGATATTTTGTAGATATTTTGTAATTAGTTGTTGGTTACCTTTTGCCTTCTCTCTTCTCCTTCTTCTATATATACTTGGATACTTGTTGTATGCTTTTAGTTTGTCAAAAATGGTCTTTTTGAGCATTTTTTTAGGGTAAATAACGCGTTTGGAAAATCACCAAAACACATTTTTAACTTGAATTTTCTTTTGATATTTTGTGATGTTTTTGGTGAGCTTATTATTTGGTATATGTTACTAACTTACTCTTTTTCCATGTTTTGGTGATTGCAGAAGGAGGAGTACATCAGATGGATTCAGGAGAGGGAGTGTGATTGGCTCCCTGGTATCCTTGATCAGGTGACACATAATGAGATGGATCTTCTCTAGAGGGCCTGTCATCAGCAATCCGGCACTATGATAATTCTTCACCGGGAACTCCTCGTGCTATGATTATTTACTAATGCACAGCCTTTAGTTTGGTGGATGTAATCTGGAAACAAAACAACAACCGAACACAAGAATACCATTGACTATGATAAGACAAAATGACGACAAATCTGAAATATCAAAACAAATTATAATATTAACATGAAACTGTTACAATCTCACCCATGAGATTCTTCAACAAGACTATGGGAGAAACTTTACAATTACACCTCTTGATGGCTTCTTCAACACACCTTTAACTGATGGCTTCCTTCGCACACTTCCTACAATATTTCTCACTACTTCTTTCTATGCTAAATGAGGGGGGTGGCCTCTCTATTTATAGAACTTCCAGGCTTATCCATCCTATCTCTAAGATAGGATAAGAAATCCACTCTGACGAATCATATTCCATACCTTAACTCTTATCTGTACATGTAAGCTTATCTGTTAAGATAAGATAAACCTTATCATTTTACATGGGTTCCACATTTTTAGAATTTTTACAAAAAAAATACACAAAATATTTATGACCTCACTCCTTGTCCTTATTACCAATATAATATTTCTAATTCCTAATCATGTAGACCCTACTTCTCTAATTACCCAAACTTTGACATTTTAACATTACCGGACCACTTACGACAAATATTTACTTTTTACAACATTCCTATTGTACTTTGACTGTTACCGTACTCCACATTATTGGTGGCACCGTACTGACGGCGCCGTTATCTTCTATCGGACGCTACTACTAATTACACTTAACAACATCCTATTCCTAATACATATATTAATGAAATGGAAATTTTGGAGGAAAATTTTAGTGTCGACAGGCCGGTATTTGGAGGATTACACGGGTTCCCCATGTTGCTCATGCTAGACATATTCTATGTGACTTATTTTCCTATTGGGATGTAGACCGGAACACTTTCCGGTTCCTGGATGTCTGGGGTGAGTGGACCATCACCTTGGAGGATATATACCATATTCTTGGGCTCCCGATACTTGGGAGGAGACTAAATTTGGAGACAGTGGGTTCCAGGGCCGTGATGATGTAGTGGGCCACATATATGGGAGATGCCATTGTCTCATCTGTCTCAAAGAAGGGGATGAAAGTTGGGTACATTTCCACCGCTCTCATTCCTTTCATAGGTAGAGCCATCATGGGCATCTTATCCTCCTGATTGATCGAGGACAAGGGTGGTGATAACCTCTTGTATTTTTGGGCTCCTATCATTACAAAAATCGAGGGGTATGGCTGTAAATATGTTTGGGGAACAAATATCTTGGGGACTACCTACCATGATTTATATAGGGTGGTCAGATGGTAGGGGCAGTCATTGAACCACCCCACTCTTGTGATGAGTTGGGTTTATGAGTGTTTCATCCCCTATGGCAGGGGAGTACTAGTATCAGATCCAAGCATTGTTTGGGAAGCTAGATGGACAGGTATGTTAGTATTTAGGATGCCTCATCAGCTAGTGGCTTCCCTGATTATGGAAAACATGACTCGCATACCCTACCAGGACATGACAGGGATATGGGGACCAGAGGTGACTACGATGGTAGATTTCTCTTCAACATGTCAGTTGGTTGGTAGATTAAGGAGACTTGGGGTCCACCCATTTGATCGGGTCCCCCAGTAGTTTGGCTTTCCATACATTGATATGCTCCCTCCCCTCACAACGGGGAGCAGGATGAGCCCATTGGTCTAGACTCCGACTCTTAAGAGAATACGGGAATGAGACGGAGGAGGGGTCAGTTGGAGAGGACACAGAGGATGAGGGAGTTAGTGTTGGGACTGGAAAGGCATCCCATACAAAGGAGGAGGAGGAGAGTGACCCTGAGTGGCATGATACTGAGGAGATGATGAGATCAGCATACGAGGAGGCCAGTGCCGAGAGAAAGACCTTATTCTAAGAGTTAACACTTCCTCATGGTGGAGAGGAGGAGGATGAATCCATCATAGCACAGTGATTCACTTCTCGCATTAGGGAATCCCTGCAGCCACTAGCAGTAGTGGAAACAATAGTTACTGATCCTACCTGGATGCCTAGAAACCCGAGTAAGTATAATACTTTCTTTCTTTTTTACTTTGTCAGTTAAGAATGCATCTCTTTCTCTATTTTGTTTTCCTAGCTTATTACTTCTTGATTTCTTTTTTCAGTTACAGCATAGAAGTGGCGAGATCTCATCCGTTCGGTATGCATGGATACTCTATAGATCCCCTCAGGGAAGACCTGAGTTGAGTTGAATTTTGACTCGAGCTAGACATTAGCTGCAGGCAGACACACTGATGAGTTTTCCCCTATCTGGAAGATAGCGGAGATAGTGGCTTCCCTGCCTACCCAGGTGGTTAGGTATAAGACTGTCAAGCATTTGATGAGACAGAACCATTCCCATAGTGAGGCCAAGGGTAGCAGATGTCACCATGAGCACTCACATCATTTTGTTCACTCCCAACATTGTCATAGCCACCGTAGGAGCCCTAGAAGTGATTGGGCACCATCTGAGGGATCTCATAGGGACTGACAAGCCATTAGGTCATTTTTATTGCTTTGATTACATTTTTTCAGTCATTTATATGATTTTTTTGTATGTTTTGGGCTCATTGTGAGCGTTTTTACCACACCTAGTGCATGACGACATTATATAAAAACTTGATTCACCATGATATATGCATACTCTTATTTTTAGTTTGGTATCCCATCGAAACTGAGTTGATTTTCTTTTGGTTTATCTTTCATGTGTACTCTAGATATTTAGAACTTCCACTTTTCTAGATACTTTTCAAAATGTGAGCAGTGGATGTGAAATGATAACAGAATGATTTCTTTTTGTATTTCATAATGTTGATACATGATCATGCAAACACAATGTGATATTTGAATTTTAGCTTCTTTAAGCAATCTTTGATACTTCATATTGTCTTGAAAAAAAGTGGTAATAAAATTATATGTTAAGAATATGTACTTGCCCCACTCCTAACCCCACGCAACTAGTAGGATGTGAGGCTCAACAAAAAGAGTCAGGAAGGGCACGAGTTACAAAAAATTGATTAATGGTAATGATGAGGGAAAGACAATGGTTTGACAGGACCAAATTGGGACACTACAACTTCACCCTACTCAAGTTACTTCATATCTTAGAATGTGATTCACTTTCCAGTTTATCTAGACTTGGATCCGTAGATGGCCACTTAGTTGACAAAATCTAGGTTCGGGGTTTTAAACTCTTTTGGAATTTTGGACATCTAACTCACTTTGTTTTTGACTTATGATTTCACAATATTTGAACGAATTATTTGTAACTTTCAAGTTTGTCAACGAGACCCCCTACTCATTGCCCCATGCTAACAGCAGGAATCATAGGCTCATCACGATGAATAAGGAATAGGAGAGTAAGGGAATTTCTCTCCTTTCCTAACCCTACATCACCAGTAAAAGATGCAGGCTCAACACCAAAGGTTGGTAGGGAAAAAAAAATGTGTAAAATAAAAATTTTCTGTGGATTTTCATTTAACTTACTCATCTAGGAAAAATGTTTAGTATGTTCTTATTTCCAAAGAGATTTTTATGGGATAGATGTGACACCATGAAGATTCTAGAATAGACTATAGGAAAAGAAACCTAATCTAGAAAGAGAATATAGGCATAACCACGTATGCAGGCCTTGGTATGATCACGATCAAAACTTTTTCTTATCTTGCTTCAACTAATGAAATGATTCAGAAATAATTGATGGTACCATGAAGATTTGAAGAGATATAATTTGAATGTTTTTCCAATGTTTTTAGAATTTTTTTAGGAGTTGCTATAAGAATAAATCCCTTGATAAAAAAATTTACAAAACAAACTGGCGGATGAAAATGCAATGCATATGTAGCAATGTACATACAAAAATGTTGGTGGATCATGTGTAATACCTCTTTAGGTGAAGAGAGTTCACGGATTCACTAAATTCCTCACCCTCTAGTGTACACAGGAAAAATGCCCCATTTTTGTAGTCTTCTATTACTCAATATGGACCCAACCACCTAGGTCTGAATTTCCTTCCCTCACCAGTTTTTTGTCTATCCGGTTGTCGAGTATTAATACCGAATCTCCTTTGTAGATATCACATTTGTAAACCTTCTTATTGTATTTCCAATCCATCCAGTCAGTGTAAACATTGTGTCATTGTTCGGTGTTAATTCTAGCCTCGTCGAGACTTTCTAATTGGGAAATTTATGCTTCTCGATATCCCTCCTCTCTCAGGATCACGTGTAGTGAAATACGGAAACTACGTATTTCGACTTTGAGTGATAGAACTACCTCAGCACCAAACACTAAAGAAAAGGAGGTTGCCCCTATTGGTGTTCTAACTAACGTTCAGTAGGCCCACAAGGCCAAAAAAATATTTAAGTGCCAATCTCATTTGTTCTCCTTAACGATCTTAAGGAGGATGGACTTTAATGTTTTATTGATAGCCTCAACTTGTCAATTGGCTTGAAGATAGTAAATAGAATCTGTGTGATGACTTATATTGAAATTTGCACACAATTCGCATACCTCGTCATTTTTGAAAGATGTCCCATTATCCAAGATAATGACTTGTGGCACCCCGTACCTATAAATGATCTGGTTCAGGACGAACTTAGAAATAATGGATCCGGGTATGGTGGTAAAAGGCATGGATTCTACCCACTTAGTAAACTATTATGTGTCCGTGATTATTAAGTTATGGCCTTCCATTGATGAGGGAGAGAACTTCCCTATCAAATCCATGCCCCATGTGGAAAAGGGCCATGGGGTTGCGATTGGTTGCAAAGATTATGCTAGTATGTGGATTTTTTGGGAGAACTCTTGACATTTGTGGCATCTACGCACAAACTCTACCATGTCATGTTCTAGAGTGGGCCATAAATATCCCATCTAATGTACCTTTCGAGAATTGGTGTGGCCACCGAATTGACCTCCACATACTCCACTATGTGACTTATAAAGAATATTTTTAGATTCTTCAACATCAACACATCTTAACTACATTCTGTGAAAGGCTTTGCGGTAGAGCACTTGTTTCAAAATAACGCACTTAGTTGAAACAACATTTAATTGCCTTCTTTGTTGCGATGTTTCCCCTTCTAGGTATGTGTGGTCCATGATGAAATTGGAAATATTGGTATACCAAGGACATATAGAGATAAGGGGACTGGTCTCAACAAAGTACACACACTCATCAGGAAAGTCTAAATCTACCATATCACCACCATCCAATGGATTATAAGCCAACCAGTTTGCAATGATTTTTCCCTTAACGGATTTCTAATTTACAAATGTTAGTTCAAACTCACCCATTAATTTTATGAAATGCCCGACCTTTTTAGACAAGGTTCTTTGCGTGAGGAATGTCTGCAAGTGATATGTCTTAACAATAACCCATGTTTCTTGATTCAGCATATAATTCCTTAAACACTTTGTTTTAAAGACTATGTCAAGGCATTCCTTTTCTACATGTGTGTAACATGTCTCATAATCGAACAACGTCTGACTAATGAAATAAACTACACATTCTCGTTTATTGTCATCCTCTTGAGCCAACATGCAGGCTAGCGAAACATCTATAGCTCATGAAGAAAAGATCAAAGGATGATCTTACCTAGGTGACATTAGTGTGGGAGGGGACAACAAGAATCATTTAACTACCTCAAAGGCCTCGTTGCATTCTTCCGTCCAATCAATGTTATAATCCTTTTTCAAAAAATTGTTGATTGCATGAATAGAAAAGGTCAATTCAGGGATGAACCTTTGGATCGCATCGAGTTTCCAAAGAAAAGATCTAATACCAGACTCATCCGATGTTGGAACCATTTCTAGCACAGGCCGAATTTTTGTTGGGTCGACATCAATCCCTCATGAAGATATAATGTAACCCATAAGATTACCTCATGTTATGTCGAATACACATTTCTCTAGATTCAATGTGACGTTGTATTCGATTAAGCACGAACGGATGATATGAAGCACCTCTAGATGATCACAGCACTTCATGGCCTTGGCCAGTAGGTCATCCACATAGGGATTCCAAAATCTTATGAATAAGGTCATGAAATATGTATTTTATTTTCTTGTTGGTACGTGGTGTCAGCATTCTTAAGAAACGAATGGCAATGACAACATAATAGTAGGTTCCCCAATGAGTTATAAACATAGTTTCGGCTTGATCCTCTTTAGATATTTTGATCTGATTATATCCCGAAAACCCATCCATGAGAGACAACAATTCAAATCCAGTTGTTGTAGCAACAATAACGTCGATGGATGGTAATGGGAAATCATCTTAGGGGAAAGCTTTGTTATGTTGTGGAAGTCTATGTAAATACGTATCTTTCCATTATTTTTTAGAATGGGGATGATATTAAATACCCATTGTGAATAATCAACTGGCTTGATGAATCCCACCTGGAGAAGTTTCATTAGTTCTTCTTTCACCGTGAGGGCCACTTTTGGCTTCATGGGTCTTGATTTTTTCTTAATCGAATTTGCATCCGGTTTGGTGACAAGATTGTGCACCGTGATATGTGGTGCAATTCTCATCATTTCTTTGTAACTAAATATGAAATCCTTTTGATGTTCCTTGAGGATTTGGGTATGTATTTCTACCTCCTCTAGAGTTAAGGAGGATCCCTGTTTAAAAATATGTGGTTCTTCCTTTATTCCAATATTTATATCAATTATTCCCACGATTAAGGAGGCATTTCCCTCCTCAAACTTAGGAGGGGAAGGAGGTAAATCTAAATCCCCTTCTTCTTCTACCTCATAAATCTCAAGACCCCTTCTAGGGGAGGATTCAATCATGGGATTCCTAAAATAAGAAAAGGAACGTGGAATTAAGGAAAGGTCTATCTCGTGATAGGTAAGATGCAGTTCTGACAAAGCGTTTAAATAGATTAAAGTTGATTCATCAATATTAATGTGTTCTAAACAATCGGGTTGATTCTCAATTTCTATGTATGTCAACATTGGGGTCATTGGTGCTTTACGAATCAAGGGTTCGGCGTGAACTGAAACTGTGAAGTTGGTATCTTCCAGGTCACTACTTGGGGTGAAACGTGAAGCAAAATTTTCTATAAAATATTCTAGAAGGTTCTGTTCATGTGGAACTGCTTCAATTAAGATGAAATTGAACCCTTTAGTCAGACCTAATACTATTGTTTTGTAAAGTTGTAGATGCTCAGCTCTAGTTTCATATACTTTGGATATCTAATTTACGACTAGTTGTGAATCACTAAACACCCTAATATTAAGGATGCCCATTCTCCTAGCTACAATGATACCTAATAGGAGAGCCTCATATTCAGCCCCCATTGTTTGTGCATTTGAAATTCAACTTAAAAGAAAAAGGTAGAATCCTTCCTTCGAGAGAAGTAAGGATCGAGTCTTCCCTGGTGCCATAACGACACTTTTCTCATCAAAATGGAGATTCCAACAACTACTCAGAAAAATGGATGTTGAGTCATCCTTTGTACCTTCCCCCTTTACCTCGGTTACCTCAACCATGCAAACCTCATATGCTGAAAGGGAACCAAGTCCCAGGGTATGTCCCATACCCATAATATCAAAGGGGAGGAGAAAAGGAAAATACTTCTCTAATATCTTGACAATATTTTTTGTGGTTCCTAACGAAATTGTCTCTACAATATAAAGTTTCATTCTTGACCATCGACATGCCTTCAATCAAACCCATGACTTCTAACTCCATTATAGGAACTAGCTTTTCTTCTGGTACCCACGCTTGTAATTTTTGTTTAACTGATTTTTGGGAATCTCAAATTCAGAGTGGACCCCTAGCCTCTTCTTTAAGTTAGCCAAATATATATCAAAGGATTTTGGATCACCTTGTGCCACAAAGAATTTCCCTAAATGCAAGAATATAACCTCCTGGAATAGAGTGCAGGGGATTTCCTTCATACGGTGGATCCAAGGATGGCCAAGGATCATATTATAGTTGGTTTCCCGGTATATAATATAAAACTCAGTTAGTACCGTCTTAGGCCCGAGAGTAACAAGTAATACTATGGTTCCAATCGACATTGCCTTGACGCTATCATAGCCCTCTCAGTGTGTTTCATGTCGAGGAGAAATTAGTCTCCTGATACCCTAACTTCTTAAGAAAAGATAAGGGAAATATGTTAATTACTGCCCCATCATCAATCATTGCACGCTTTACATAGTTATTGTAAATCCAAACTTGCAGAAATAAATCTGGGTCACCCCTACGAGTTATCTCAGCATCTATGGGCATCTTGCTGATGTCAAACACGAACCCAATATCTCTCTCAAGCTGCCCTGGAGTACTAACATCAAATTCTATGTGATTTATTTGAGCCTCTGGCGGATGGGTAATGCTAATAAAATGGCCGAGACCTAGTGCTTCTAACAAAGAAGCTCGATGAGCAGGGGAATTCTTCAGTAGATCCAAGAAGGAAATGTGTGAAAAGGTCTTTGTCATGTCATTGATTATATCATAAGCCCCTAACTGGCTTGCTTAACATGTCATGAACATATTTTGACATAACCAGATAAATCAGGATTGGCTACAAAGAATAATCCTTGGTTCATTTTACAACGTTAATTTGGGGGTTCATAGTCTAACTCTACCAACCCCACAATTTTTGTTTGCTTGTGACCATCCAAAGGAGGTGCCACTGTGGTTTTGATGAAGTTGAGGCTCCATGATCATGAGTCCCTATTTAAATACATTTATTTGAACCATTGGGATCTAATACACCATCCTTTGGATGTATGGGGAGAGGATTGTTGAAGATCCCCAGCGGTGTGTTATACGGAGATACTGGTCCCATGTAGGCATTTTGAGTGGGTGCAGTTGGTTTTGATAAAAACATGTCAACAAATAACTATCTTTGGTCCTCTAGAAAACACTGCAAAAACTTGTTACAATCGTGACAAGTTCTTGCATCATGCCCGCGAACCCTATGGAAACTGCAGTATAAGTCGGGGTCGTACTCTCGAGGCCTTTAGTTTGTTCCTTGTTGTGGTCTGAAACTACAATTGTTGTTTGGTTTCTGATTGTTGTAATTAAAATTTTGGAACCCTTGCCATTGGTTTTGGAATTGGTTTGGATACCCCCTGGGTATTGACTAGGGCTTGGGGTCAGTGTTTGTCTCTGTTGTTGAGGTTGTTGTCGTTGTTGTTCAGGATGATTAAAATCCACAGCATTTACCGAGGGTGATAAATTTTTGTTTCTCTTATTATTTCCACTATTGTTGTTGTTATGTGTAGTACCTGCATTGGTAGGATTAACAACATTAGGATTTTTGGGCTGGTCAGTCACGTCGTCGGTCGTGGCTCCACAATTCTTATTAAGGATCTTTGGTCCTAGATTATTGTTTGTGTTGTTGGAGTAACTGGGATTATTTTGATTAGGAGTGACTAACTTCCCATTTGCTCCATAAGTTTTATGACCACTATCAATGGTCTCTTATTCAATCCGAAGAGCACCCTCTAGCACCTCTTTATAGCTCCTTAGTAAGAACTTTTGAACCTCTTCTTTTGTCTCTCTATTGAGAGAGTGAAGGAACAAATCACATACTTCCGTTTTATCCTTATTTGGAGTGCTTGTATAGGAGAAGAGAACTTTTCACCACCTTTCAATAAAGTGGGTTGTAGACTCATTGTGTTTTTTCTTGATACGAAGGAATTCCCTGATTCCTATTCTCAAAATCTTGTTCATATAAAAATCTTTGATAAACTCTGATTCGATTTGCTTGAACGAGTGTATTGAAGCCTCCGGTATCCTATAGTATTATTCAAGATAAATACCTTCTATTGTCTTAGGGAAAAGTTTCACAACGATTGCATCCCATTGGTGCAGCTCTCGAATGGCCATTACATAAGCCTTGATGTGGGAGTTAGGATCGTCCTCCCCCTTTGAATTTCAGAAGATCATGCAAGGGTCTCCAAAACATGTCTGGTTAAATGGAGAAGTGTAGGGGTTCCTTGAGATATTCAAAATAGGTCCCCATTGCGTATGTTTCCACCATTGAAGATCCTTGTTTAGGAGGTGGTGTCTGCACCATTTTCTATAATGGGACACCAAAGACATTTTTTGGGGTGTATGGCATCCCCTGCGGTTGTCCATACAGACCCAGGTAGGTATACATTTCCCCCTGTGAAGATTTAGAATACATGTGTACATAGGGGGGTTGACTACCTTGATATGGAATCGAAGGCATGAAGCCAAGGAACTTTGAATTTATGACTGGTATGGCGTTTAAGAGTGCACTTACAATAGGTTCCTGATACAGATATCCATACGTGGCTTGGGGGGGCATACCCAAAGTACCCATCCCTTTAAGAAAACATCCAAGGTTTTGAGTATTCATGTAGACTGGAGGATTTTGTGCACTAGGTATTTTCCCATAATTTTGTGGGTAGGAAGGAGTTCTCGCTTGCCCTGCGTATGAATTTTGGGTATTTTGGGAAAATTCTAACTCCTTGACTTTGTCTACCAAATCTGAAATGACATCACTCATTAACGAGGTGGTGCTTTGCTTAGGTACCTTTTGTTGAACCCTCGGAGGTTGTTGAGGAGTATGGTATCCTGTTATGAATTGTTCACGATGTTCCACCCCTCATTGGTAAGTATTGTTAGTTGGTGGAGGGGTAACGTTGTTGTATTGAAGTAGGACATCACCTTGTCCTTGTAACCTATCAAAATATTGGTTCATGTTCTAGAAGTGTTATTCACTCTTAGCATATCATGTTAAATACTCCTCATCTAGATGGGGTAGTTGATCAGATTGCATCCTAATGGGCTGTCGAAACAATACTCGAGGAGATGAACTTGCTTCACTAATGAAATTCATGTTATTTGAACTTTATTATTTGAGGGGATACATCTGAGTGACTTGGTTGAGTTCCTCAATACATACAGAGGAACCAACATCAGTTCCCTGATGCAGAGGGTTTTGAGTGGATGAGCGGTTGTGTGCCCATGTTGAAAGTGAAGGTGATTGTTGTGGTATACTTGTTTTGTAATGGTACATGTAAAAAAATCATGATGGGCCAACTGTAATCATTGTATCCTGACATATTCGGGAGTATAAGAATACCCACAGAATAAAGGATGGATGAAGAAAGTGGAAATTTTTAGAGACTAGCTCTTCACATCGGGTTCACCAATTTGTATGAAAAATAATCAAAACGTGACCTTCTTCGCACCATACCTACCAAAGTCATGCTGAGATAGCTGGTGTAGAATGATTTTGAATGTGAGTGTGGTGACAGGGATCAAGCTAATTAGGCAATCTTATATCTTCAACAGGTGAAGAACAAATCATGACCCTGAAAGGGCTATTGTTCCTCATAACTTCCCTTGTAATATTAAAAGGAAAACTTATTGAAATGAATGATTCTCTACTCTATTTGATATGAATGATTTTCTAATCTATTTGATATGAATTATTTTCTACTCTATTTGATATGAATGATTTTCTACTATATTTAATATCAATGATTTTCTACTCTATTTGATATGAATGTTTTTCTAATATATTTGATATGAAATTGACAATTTAACACACATGGTAAACAAACACACAATTCCAACCTGGATGGAGTAAGAGCTTTAGCAAATCTAGTTGTGTCTGTATCCTTCCCCTCAGTATGTTCCTTTCTTTCTATGAGTGTTCATGTGAGTCCAAGAGATTGGGAATGCAAGAAAAGAAGCAACAGGATGGCATTTGAGTAATAGCAGATTAATGGCAGTCTGGATGCAATGCAGGTAGAAGAGAGATAGCACAAGAGATCAAAGTTTGGCTATACAATTCCTAGCAAGATCATAGCAGCAATACAATGCAAGATACACAAAATTCTTAGGCCTTTTTCTTGAATATAAGAATGGAATATATAATAATGGAGGATAGGAGGTGCATTAATACACAAGGCAAGAAGGAGCAGTTCTAACCAATTAAATCTATTTAAAAATAGGAGGAAGGAGAACCAAGCAATCAAAGATAATTTTTAGACAATTTAGTTCACAGATGCATGCAAAAAGTGAAATTAAGTGAACCGTCGCATGTTAAATCACGCTGTGAAGAATCTCGAAAAAGTGGACAAGACCGCCGCCTCACACAAAGCGGTGGTTTCAGGTTCACTAACCTTGTTTTAGGTGGTGGTTTCAGAACCACCACCAAGGTAGGGTGGAAGTTCTAGCACTAAAGGCCAAAACATGCGCAGAAAGAGCGGGAAGTTGGAAGAAAGTGTGGAAAAACTAAGTAAGGATGTCTAGATCACAAATATATACTACAAATAGATTTTGGAGCTCGACCATGTTCTTAAAAGGACCTAAATCATCATTGGGGACTTTTGTAACCATTTTATTATAGTGTATTACATGTAATTTTGGGTGCATACATATTGCCCCCTCGATGAAGTGTCTTAGCCATGAAAAGGTGTAAAACGTAGAGTCTGAGTATGACATTCTCGAAATGGGGAGTTATAAGCTATACCTGATATGCCCATGTGTCAAAATCGTGACACCCAAACTCCTCCTACCTATAAGAGGAAAAGAAGAATCATGTGCAGATAGATAAAATATTGAAAAATAAAAACTAGATCAAAACAACAAGAGGACTTACCATATGTGCGGGGATATAGAATGATACATGTGTCATCCAGCCCTGTGAACATAAACACTCAAAATGACATTAAAACAACATATATATATATATATATATATATATATATATATATATATATATATATATATATATATATATATATATATCGAAACAACTCATATTTCAATTCATTTGTGCTATTTGATTTGTTTAATTTGGAGCTCTGGACCCACGGTGATCATTTTTTACAAGAGTACAGCCGATACGACCGTAATGACATCGTGACCATGCCTCCATGTGTAGGAGATCAACCTACGTGGTCTAAGGTTGGTTATTTTCACTTTTGTCTTTTTATACCCTAAATGTAAAAATGTTGAAAAGTTCACCTAGGGGATATTATTTTCAAATTTTTGTGTTGTAAATGACTCTCTAGGGGGGCGCCCATATGACATGCTTTTATTTAGTTGAAATTGGTCTTTTTTGTCTTTTTGAGATTTTTTTAGGGTAAAAGACACGATTAGAAATCACCAAAATGCATTTTAAACTTGATTTTTTTTATTTTTGATGTTTTGTGATGGTTTTTGGTGAGCTTATTATTTGGTATATGTGACTAACTTGCTTTTTTTTCCTTGTTTTGGTTAATGCAGAAGGAGGATTACATCAGATGGAGTTGGGAGAGGGAGTTTGATTGGCTCCCTGGTATCTTAGATCATCTAACATAGGATGAGATGAGATCTTCTCCAGAGGGCCGGTATTTGGAGGATTGCATGGGTTCCCCATGTTGCTCATGCTAGATATATTCTATGTGACTTATTTTCCTATTGGGATGCAGACCGGAACACTTTCCAATTTACAGGTTTCTGAGGTAAGAGTACCATCACCTTGGAGGATGTACCATATTCTTGGGCTCCCAATACTTGGGAGGAGACTAAATTTGGAGACAGCGAGGTCCACAGCTGTGATGATGTAGTGGGCCACATATATGGGAGATGTCATTGTCTCATTTGGCTCAAATAAGGGGATGCAAGTTTGATCCATTGCCACCACTCCCATTCCTGTCATACGCAGAGCCATCATGGGCATCTTGTCCTCCTAATTGATTGAGGACAAGGGTGGTGATACCCTCTTGTATTGTTGGGCTCCTATCATTGCGTAAATCAAGGGGCATGGATGTAAATATACTTGGGGTGCAGATATCTTGGGGACTACCTACCATGATTTATATAGGGTGGTCATATGGTAGTGGTAGTCATTGAACCACCCCACTCTTGTGATGAGATGGGTTTATGAGTGTTTCATCATCTATGATTGGGGAGTACCAGTATCACATCTAGGGGTTGTTCAGGCAGCTAGATGGACACATATGTCAGTACTTAGGACACCCCATCAGCTAGTGGCTTCCTTGATTACAACAGACATGACTGTCAAACCCTACCAAGACATGGCATGGATATGGGGACCAGAGATGAATATGATGGTAGCTTACTCTTTGACAGGTCAGGTGGTTGATAGAGCAGAAAGACTTGAGGTCCACCCATTGCATCGGGTTCCCCAGCAGTTTGGCCTTCCATACATTGATATGTTCCCTCCCCTCACTCCAGTTTATAGGACTATTCAGGAGGCTTTGAGGGGCCCTATAGGGGATCCATGTTGGACAATGGTCATTCCAGGTATGCCCATTACACTTAGATGGGTGGTCTTTGCTCACCAGGTAGTTGGTGCCCCTCAATCACCCCTACTTTAGATTGTAGTTGCTCCTTCTCACAGCAAGGAGCAGGATGATCTCATTGATCTAGAATTTGACTTTGAAGAGGATACAGGGGATGAGATAGAGGAGGATTCAGTTTGAGAGGACACAGAGGATGAGGGAGTTAGTTTTGGGAACCGCAAGGCAGCCCATGTGGAGAAGGAGGAGAGTGACCCTGAGTGGCATGATACTTAGGAGATACTGAGAGCAACATATGAGGAGGCCAGTGTTGAGAGAGAGACCTTAGTCTTAGAGTCAACACTTCCTCACAGTGGAGAGGAGGATGATGAGTCTGTCATAGAATAGTTATTTTCTTCTGACATTGGGGAAGCCCCACAGCTACCACCAGTAGTGGCAGTAGTGGTTACCGATCCTACCTAGATGCTTAGAGACCTAAGTAAGTTTGATACTTTCTTCTTTTTTACTTTTTTAGTTAAGAATGTATCTCTTTCTCTCATTTATTTACCTAAATTATCACTTCTTTCTCTTGTCTTGAAGTAATGGCACAAAAGTGGCGAGAGCTCATTTGTCGGGTATGCGTGGATAATTTATTGATCCCCTCAGGGAATACCCAAGATGAGCTAAGTGTCAACTCAAGCCAGCCATTAGCCACAGGTAGACACACTGATGTGTTTTCCCCTGCATGGAAGATAGCATAGATAGTGACTTGCCTCCGTACCTAAGTGGTTGGGTATGAGAATTCTCAGCGCTTGATGAGACAGATTGATTCCCGCAGTGAGGCCACATGCAGTGGACATCAACATGAGCACTCACATAATTTTTTTCACTCCCATTGTTGTTGTAGCCATATTAGGAGCCCCAGAAGTTGTCAGGTGCCATCCGAGGGATCTCATAGGGACTGACAGGAAATTAGGCCATTTTTATTGTTTCGATGACATTTTTTTGGTCATTTATACAATTTTTTTGTATATTTTGGGCTCATTGTGATCGTTTTGACCATGCCAAGTGCATGGAGACTTGTATACAAACTTGATTCACCATGATATATACAGACTCTTATTTTTGGTTTGGTATCCCATTGTATCTGAGTTGATTTTATTTTGGTTTATCTCTCATATGTACTCTAGATATTTAGAACTTCCACTTTTCTTTACTTTTCAGAATGTATACAATGGATGTGAAATGATAACAGAATGATTTCTTTTTGTATTTCATAATGCTGATACATAATAATGCGAACACAATTTGATATTTGAATTTTATCTTCTTTAAGCAACCTTTGATACTTCATATTTTCTTGGAAAAACTGTCGTAATAAAATGATATGATAAGAAGATGTACTTTCCCAACTCCTAACCCCACGTAACCAGTAGGATGTGAAGGGATCAACACCAAGAGTCGGGAAGGGCATGAGTTATGAAAATTTGTTGAATGGTAATGATGAGGGAAAGACAATGGTTTGATAGGACCAAATTGGGAAACTAAAACTTCACCCTACTCAAGTTACTTCATAGCTTAGAATGGTGATTTGCTTTCCAGTTTATCTAAACTTAGATCCGTAGATGGCCACTTGGTTGACAAAATTTGGGTTCGGGGTTTTAAAATATTTTAGAAATTTTTGACATCTTACTCACGTTGGTTCTTGACTTATGAACTCACAATATTTGAGTGAATTATTTTTAACTTTCAAGTTTAATCAATGAGACCCCCTACTCCTTGCCCCATGCTACCAGGAGGAAGCATGGGCTCATCACCACAGCTAAGGAATAGGACAAGTAAGGGAATTTCTCTCCTTTCCTAACCCTACATCACCAGTAAGAGATGCAGGCTCAACACCGAAGGTTGGCAGGGAAAAGAAATGTGTAAAATAAAAAATTTCTATGGACTTGCATTTGACTTACTCATCTAGGACAAAATGTTTACTATGTTCTTATTTCCAAAGACATTTTTATGGGATAGATGTGACACCATGAAGCTTCTAGAACAGACTATAGGAAAAGACACCTAACCTAGAAAGAAGACTATAAGAAGAACCGAGTATGCAGGCCTTGGTATGATCACGGTCAAAAATTTGTCTTATCTTGCTTGAATTGATGAGATGATTAAGCAAATAATTGATGATACTATGAATATTTGAAGAGATATGATCTGAATGTTTTACCAATGTTTTTCATAATTTTTTTAGGAGTTTTCCATAAGAATAAATCCTTTAATTATGAACTTTAAAAAAGAAAACAAGCGGATGAAAATGCAATGTAGATGAAGTAATGTACATATGAAAATGTTGGTGGATCATGCGTAATACCTCTTTAGATGAAGATATTTCATGGATTCACCAAAATCCTCACCTTCTAGTGTACACAGGTGAAATGCCCCAATTTTGTAGTCTTCTACTACTCGACCCAGACCTAAACACCTAGGTCTAAAATTTCCTTCCCTCGCCAGTCCTTTTGTCTATCTAGATATCGAGTCTTGATACAAAATCTCCTTTCATATATCTCATGTTTGTAAACCTTCTTATTGTATTGGTGAGCCATCTAGTCAGCGTAAATGTTGTGTCATTTTCGGCATTGTTTACTCTAGCCTTATTGAGACTTTCTAATTAGGAGAGTCATGTTTCTCGATAACCCTCCTCTCCCTAGGATCCCATGTAGTGAAATACAAAGACTAGGTATTTTTACTTTGAGCAGAAGAACCACCTCAGTACACCAAATACTAAAGAAAAGGGGGTTTCCCCTGTTGGTGTTCTAACTAACATTCGGTAGGCCCACAAGGCTGGAAAAATCTTTAGGTGCCAATCTCGTTTATTCTCTTTTAACAATTTTGAGAAGGATGGCCTTTAACATCTTATTTGTAGCCTTCACTTTTCCATTAGCTTGAGTATAGTAGAGAGAAGCTGTGTGATTGAATTATTTTTAACTTTGTACACAATTTGTGCACCTCGTCATTTTTGAAGAGATGTGTCATTATAAAAAAATTATGACTTTTGATACATCGTATCTATAAATGATCTGGTTCAGAATCAACTTAGTGATTACAAGAGCTAGGTACAGTTGTAAGCAGGCATGGATTCTACCTACTTCAGTAAGTATTATGTGGTCATGATTATAAATTTATGGCCATCTGTTGATAAGGGAGAGAACTTCCCTATCAAATCCAGGCCCCGCAGAAAAGGGCCATGGGGTTGCGATTGGTTGCAAAGCTTGTGCCGGTATGTGGATCTTCGTGGGATAAACTCTTGGCATTTATGGCATCTATGCACAAAATATCTATCATCATGTTCTAGAGTGGGCCAAAAATATCCCATCCGATGTATCTTCTGAGTAGTGGTGTGGCCTCCAAAGTGACCTCCACATACTCTGCTATGTGACTCATAAAGAATATTTTTTTATTCTTCGATGTCAACACATATTAACAACATTCCATCAAAGGCTCCGTGGTAGAGCACTTGCTCCAAAATAATGTACTTAGTGGCAATGACACATAATCACCTTCTTTGTTGTCAATGTTTCCCCTTCTGGGTATGTTGTGGTCCATGATGAAATTGACAATGTCAGTATACCAAGGACATACAGAGATAGGGGGGCCTGGTTTGAAAAAGTACATGCACTCATTGGGAAATTATAGATCTACGAGATCACCTCCATCTAATGGATTATCAGCCAACCAGTCCATAATGATTTGTCCCTTAACATATTACTTGATTTACAAATGTTAGTTCAAACTCACCCATTAAGGTTATGAAACATGCCTAGACCTTTTTAGACAAGGATCCTTGCATGAGTAATGTCCGTAAGTGATTTGTCTTAACAATAACCCTTGTTTCTTGATTCAGCATATAATGCCTTAAACACTTTGTTGCAAAGACTATGGCAAGGCATTCCTTTTCTATCTTGTGTGTAACGTGTCTCATAATCAAGCAACATCTGACTAATGAAATAAACTACACGTTCTAGTTTATCGTCATCCTCTTGAGCCAACATGTAGGCTAACGAAACATATGTAGCTCATGTGAATACAAGATCATAAGGGTGATATGATCTAGGTAGCATTAGTGTGGGAGGGGACAACAAGAATCATTTAACTACCTCAAAGGCCTCATTGCATTCTTCCATCCAATCAATGTTATAATCCTTTTTCAACAAATTGTTGATTGGATGAATAGCAAAGGTCAAGTCCAGGGATGAACCTTCGGATTGCACTGAGTTTTTCCCAAGAAAATATCTGATATCCCAGAATCATGTCCAATGGTGGAACCATTTCTAATGCACAACCTGATATTTTGGCTGGGTCAACATCAATCCCTCGTGAAGATATAATGTAACCCAGAATCTTGCCTCTTATTATGCCGAATACACATTTCTCTGGATTCAATGTGACATCGTATTCGATTAAGCGTGAAAGGATGATACGAAGCACCTTTGGGTGATCACAGTGCTTCATGGCCTTGGCCAACAGGTCATCCACATGTAGGATTCCACAATCTTATGAATAAGGTCATGGAATATGTATGTCATTTCTGTTGGTACGTGGTTCCAACATTCTTAAGACTAGAATGGCATGACAACATAACATTAGGTTCCCCAAGGAGTTATAAATGTAGTTTTGGCTTGATCCTCTTCAGAGATTTTGATTTGATTATATCCTGAAAAAACCCATCCATGAGAGACAACAATTCAAATCCAAATGTTGCATCAACAATAACATCAATGGATGGTAATGGGAAATCATCTTTGGGGCAAGCTTTGTTAATGTCTCCAAAAGTCTATGCAAATATGGATCTTTCCATTCTTTTTTAGAATCAAGGATGATATTAGATATCCATTGTGAATAATCGACTGGCTTGATGAATCCCACTGTGGAGAAGTTTCATTACTTCTTCTTTCACCATGAGGGCCACTTTTGGCTTCATGGGTCTCGAATTTTTCTTAATCAGCTTTGCATCCATTTTGGTGACGAGATTGTGCACCATGATATGTGGTGCAATTCCCATCATTTCTTTGTAACTAAACGTGAAATCCTTTTGATGTTCCTTGAGGATTTGGGTATGTATTTCCACCTCCTCTGGAGTTAAAGAGGATCCCAGTTTCAAAATCTTTGGTTCTTCCTCTATTCCAATATTTATATCAATTGTTCCCTCGATTAAGGAGGTATTTCCCTCCTCAAACTCAGGCGGGGCTAGAGGTAACTCTAAATCCCCTTCTTCTTCTACCTCATAAATCTCAAGACCCCTTCCTGGGGAGGATTCGATCATGGGATTCCTAAAAATAAGAGGAGGATGAAATTAAGGAAAGATCTATCTTGTGATAGGTAAGATGTAGTTCTTCCAAAGCATTTAAATAACTTAAAGTCAATTCATCACTATTAATGTGTTTTGAACAATCAGGTTGTTTCTCGGTTTCTATGTATGTCAACATTGGGGTCATTGGTGCTTTACAAATCAAGGGTTCAGCACAAACTGAAACCGTGAAGTTGGTATCTTCCAGGTCACTACTTGGGGTAAAGTGAAGTGGAAGTTTCGATAGAATCTGCAAGAAGGTTTTTGTTCACATATAACTTCTTCAATTAAGATGAAGTCAAACCATTTTGTCAGATATAGCACTGATGTTTTGTAAAGTTGTAGATGCTCAACTCTAATCTCATATACTTCAGATATATGATTTGTGACTAGTTATGAGTCACCCAACACCATAATATTAAGGATGCCCATTCTCTTATCTACAATGAGACCTAATAGGAGAGCCTCATACTCAGCCCCATTTTTTTGTGCATTCAAAATTCAACTCGAAAGTAAAAGGGTAGAATTCTTTCTTTAGGTGAAGTAAGGATAATGCCTACCCCGATGTCAAAGTGATACTTGGCTCCATCAAAATGGAGATTCAAGAAACACTCAGAAATATGGATGTTGAGTCATCCTTTTGTACCTTCCCCCTTTTACCTTGGTTACCTAGCGAACCTCATCTACTGGAAGGGAACCAAGTCCCAAGTTTATGTCCCATACATAGAATCAAAGGGGAGAAGAATAGGAAAATCCTTCTCTTAGATCAAAAATATTTATTGTGGATCCTAGCGACACTGTCTCTAAGATAAAAACTTTCATCCTTGACCTCCAAAATACCCTTGTGACTTCTAACTCCATTATAGGAACTAGTTTTTTCTTTTGGTACCGTGCTTGTAGGTTTGTTTAACTGATTTGTGGGAAGCTCAAATTTAGAGTGGACCCCTGGCCTCTTCTTTAAGTTATCCAAATGTATATCAAAGGGTTTTGTGATCACCTTGTGCCACAAAGACTTTCCCTAAATGCAGGAATCTAACCTCCTGGAATAGAGTGGAGGGGATTGCCTTCATGCGGTGGATCCAAGGATGGCCAAGGATCATATTATAGTTGGTTTCCCAGTCTATAATATAAAACTCAATTAGTACCATCTTGGGCCCAAGAGTAACTGGTAATACTATGGTTCCAATCAACGTTTCCTTGAGGCTATCATAGCCTCTCAGTGTGTTTCCTGTTGAGGAGCAATAGGTCTCCCCATACCCTAACTTCTAAAGAAAAGAGAAGGGAACTATGTTAACTACTACCCCATCATCTATCATTGCACCTTTTACATAGTTATTGTAAATCCAAACTTGTACAGAAACAAATTTGGGTTACCCCTACGAGATATCTCAGTATCCATGGGCATCTTGTTGATGTCAAACATGAACCCAATATCTCTCTCAGGCTTCCCTGGAGGACTAACATCGAAGTCTATGTGATTTATCTATGCCTCTTGCAGAGGGGTAACTTTTAATCAAATGGCTGAGACCTAGTGCTTCTAGCAGAGTAGCTCGATGAGCAGGGGAATTCTTCAGTAGATCTAAGAAGGAAATGTGTGAAAAGGTCTTGGTTAGATCATTGATTAGATCATAAGCCCCTACTGGCTTGCTTAGCATATCATGAAATTTTTTGACATAACTGAATAAATCAGGATTAGCGACATGCAAGAATAATCCTTGGTTCTTGTTGCAGCATTAATTTGGGGTTCGACGTCTAACTCTACCAACCCCATGATCTTCGTTTGTTGGCGACCATCCAAAGGAGGTGCCACCTATGGGTTTGATGAAGTTGAGGCTCACATGATCATGAGTCCCTATTACAATTCCTTTATTTGAACTATTGGGGATCTAATCTACCATCCTTTAGATGCATGGGGAGAGGATCATTGAAGATCCATAATGGTGTGTTCTATAGAGACATTGGTCCCATGTAGGCATTTTGAGTGGGTGCAGTTGGGTTTTGCTAAAAACATGTCAACAAATAACTATCTTTGGTCCTCTAGAAAACACTGCAAAAACTTATTACAATCACAGAAAGTTCTTGTGTCATGCCCATGAACCCTATGGAAACTGCAGTATAAGTCAGGATCATAATCCTGAGGCCTTTGGTTTGTTCCTTAATGTGGTCCAAAACTATGGTTGTTATTTGGTTATTGATTGTTGTTAATTAACATTTTGGAACCCTTGCCCTTGGTTGGAATTGGTTGGGGTATTGACTAGGGCTTGGGGTCAGAATTTGTCTCTGTTGCTGAGGTTATTTCTATTGTTGGGGATGATTAAAATCCACATCGTTTACTGAGGGTGAGAAATTTTTGTTTCTCTAATTATTGCCATTATTTTGTTGTTGTTATTTGTAGTACCTATACTGGTAGGATTAAACAACATTAGGATTTTTGGGGCTGGTCAGTCACACCATTGGTCGTGGACTCCATGATTCTTGTTAAGGATCTTTGGTCCTTGATTATTGTTTGTGTTGTTGGAGTAACTAGGATTATTTTGATTGGGAGTGACTAACTTCCCATTTTCTCCATAGGTCTTAAGACCACTTTCAATGGCCACTTGGTCAATCTGAAGAGCACCCTCTAGCACCTCTTCATAGCTCCTTAGTGGGAATTTTGAACCTCTTCCTTTATCTCTCTATTGAGAGAGTGAAGGAAAAAATCACAAAGTTCTGTTTGATCCATGTTTGGAGCACTTGTAGGAAGTAGAGAACTTGTCACCACCTTTGAATAAAGTGAGTTGCAGACTCATTGTGTTCTTGCTTGATATGAAGGAAATTCCCTGATTCCTATTCTCAAAAGATTGTTCATATCAAAGGCTTTGATAAACTCTGATACGAGTTGCTTGAACGAGTGTATTGAAGCCTCTGGTATCCTATAGTACTAGTTGAGAGCAATACCTTCTAGTGTCTTAGGGAAAAATTTACGTAACGACTCCATCCCATGGGAGCAGCTCTCGAATGGCCATTGTATAAGCCTTGATGTGGATGTTAGGATTGCCCTCCCCTTTGAACTTTGGAAGATCAAGCAAGGGTCTCGAGAGCATGACTATCTGAATGGAGAAATCTAGGGGTTCCTTGAGATATTCAGAATAGGTCCCCATTGCATATGTTTCCACCATTGAAGACCCTTGTTGGGGAGGTGGGGGTTGCATTGGTTGCTGAAATGGGACAACATAGACATTTTTTGGGGCATATGGCATCCCCTGTGATCGTCCATATGGACCCAAGTAGGTATACATGTCCCCCTGTGGAGATTTAGAATACATGTGTACATAGGGGGTTGATTACCTTGATATGGAATGAAGGCATGAAGCCAGGGAACATTACATTTCTGGCTAGTATGGAATTTGAGAATGCACTTCCGGCTAGTACCTATTGTAGATATCCATATGTGGCTTGGGGGGGCATACCCAAGGTGCTCATCCCCATAAGTAGATCTCCTAGGGTTTTGAATATTCATGTAGACTGGAGGATTCTATGCATTAGGTATTTTCCCATAATTTTGTGGGTAGGAAGGAGTTCACGCTTTCTCTATGTATGAATTCTGTGTATTTTGGGCAAGCTCTAACTCCTTGACCTTATCTACCAAAGCTGAAATGACATCACCCATTGATGGGGTGGTGCCTTCTTAGTACCTTTTGTTGAACCCTTGGAGGTTGTTGAGGAGTATGGTATCCTACTATGAATTGTTCACGATGTTGCCACCCCTCATTGGTTGTATTTTAGTTGGTGGTGGGGTAGCATTATTGTTTTGAAGTAGGACATCACCTTGTCCTTGCAACCTATCAAAAGATTGGTTCATGTTCTTGAAGTGTTATTCACTCCTAGCATATTGTGCTAAATACTCCTCATCTAGATGGGGGAGTTGATCGAATTGCATGCTTAATGGGTTGTCGAAACAATACTCGAGGAGATGAACTTGCTTCACCAGTGAAAGTCATGTTATTTGAACTTGATTGTTCGAGGGGATAGGTCTGAGTGACCTGGTCGAGTTCCTCAATATGTACAAAGGAACCAACATTGGTTCCCTGAAGTAGAGGGTTTTGAGTGGATGAGTGGTTGTCTACCCATGTTGAAAGTGAAGGTGATTGTTGTGGTATACTTGATTAGTAATGGTACATGTCAAAACCTAGGATGGGCCGACCGTACTCATCATATCCTGTACATATTTGGGGGGTATAAGAATACCCGTAGAATAAAGGATGGATGAAGAAAGTGGAAATGTTTAGAGACTAGCTCTTCATGTCGGGTTCACCAATTTGTACGACAAAAAATCAACATGTGACCTTCTTTGCACCTGACCTCCCAAGGTCATGCCGAGACAGCCGGTGTAGAATGATTTTGAAATGAGTGTGGTGACGGGGATCAAGCTAATTGGGAAACCTTATATCTTCAACATGCAATGTCAGAATCTGTGAATCTAAAGACAAAGAATGCTCTCCTAACCTGAAGGGGTGTGATGGTTGGTCTGATATGATAGCTACTCATAGACTCCAATCGATGTCAAGCTTGGCTAAGATTTTGTTCACTGGTTGTTGAATACATGGAAAATAACCTGCAGGTGCCTTGTATAGATTTCCAGACAAGGTCATGGAAAGTGAGAACGAGATGCACGATGAAGCTATAGGTATTTACGGGTGATTTTCTAGTCTGGTCTAGAAAGTCTTAGCCTGATCGGCTTGCTATGTTCAGTAAGGAAAATGTGTGATAATATCTGGTGGAAGTGGTGAGGATATCATAATACTAATGTATGTAAACTAGTGTCAATGTCTAACTGACTAGCAGGCCCATTGGGTTGTGGGACCTGTGGATCACAACCAAAGACTCATTGAGGCTAGAGGCCCTTGGATGGTCATGCATGTAATCAAACCCTATTTCCAGGAGAAGTCTAATAGTTATAGGCTTGATTAGCATTGATGTTTAGTGTATCTGAGTTGTCCTATTTTCTCAGTATGTTACAGGTGTGCGTAAGATTGTCAAATGTAAGCTTGTATCAATGTTAGTTATAGCTCTAGCCCATTGGTTGTGGGACCAAGGGGATCACAACTATATGTTATTTTCCTGTTGTGGACTGTTGATGGTCATACAAAATGAATTGATTTGTTTTCAGTGAAAACACTATTTATCAAAGGAAATCTAACCTATGTTTTTGGAGTTTTCTCAATATATTTGAATCAAAGCAATAAAACAAGCTAATCTATCAAAGGAAATGTTTTTGTTCTTTTCTAACTCTTTCAGAAAATGTGTTCTAATCTAATAAATAAACTAAATACAAAGTAGTCAACTGGATGTAGCTAGTTACTTGTGCATATGTGTGAATCTAATCTAAATCAAATCTACTCTAATTCTAATCAAAATCCTCCAAACCGTTCTACCTCAGAAGTGAAGAACAAATCATGACCCTGAACAGGGCTATTGTTCCCCACAACTTCCCTAGTAATGTTAAAAGAAAACTTCCTGAAATGAATGATTCTTCTCTACTTGATAATATATCTAGCTAATTGATATGAATGATTTTCTATTCTATTTGATATGAAATTGACAATTCAACACACAAGGCAAACAAATACACAACTCCAACCTGGAAGAGCAAGAGCTTTGGAAAATCCTAGTTGTGTATTAGTATCTATCCCCTCAGTATCTTTCCTTTCTTTCTCTGAGTATTCATGTGAGTCCAAGGATTGGGAATGCAAGAACAAGTAAGAGGATGGCACTTGAGCAATGATAGCTTGGATGGTAATCTGAATGCAATGCAAGTAGAAGAGAGATAACACAAGAGATCTGAGCTTGGCTATGCAATTCCTAGCAAGATTCGTATCAGCAATACAATGCAAGATACACAAAATTCTCAGGCCCTTTTCTTGAATACAAGCATGGAATATATATGAATGGAGGATAGGAGGTGCCTTCATGAACAAGGCAAGAAGAGGTAGTTCCAACCAATTAAATCTATTTAAAAATACAAGGAGCAAGGAGAACCAAGCAAACAAAGCTATTTTTAGAAAAATTGGCTCACGGATGCATTCTAAAAGATGAAACTTAAGTGAATTCATCACATATTAAAACATCACATGAAGAATTCTGGAAAAAGTGATCAGGACCGCCGCCCTACACATGGTATGGTGGTTTCAGGACCACTTCCCTACATGGGTGACAGTTAGTTTGAGAACCGCCACCTAGGCAGGGCGGTGGTTCTGGCACTGAAGCCCAAAACAAGCATAGAAAGAGCGGAAAAAGATGGAAAAATGAATGGAAAAGCTAAGTAAGGCCATGTCTAGGCTACAAATATATACTGCAAATGGGTTTTGGAGCTCGAACACCTTCTTGAAAGGATTTTGAATCATCATTGGGGACTTTTGTAACCATTTTCCCAAAAATGTAGCACGTGTAATTTTGGGTGCGTACATATTGTCCCCCTTAGGGAAGCAATCTTAGCCATGACAAATACGTAAAATGTAGAGTTTGAGAAAAATGGTTCCTCAAAATGGGGAGTTAGAAGCTATACTTGACATGCCTGTGTGTCGAAATCTCACTGCCCAAACTCCCTGCTACTTACAAGAGGAAAAGAAGATTTTTGTGCAGATAGATAAATCTATCAAAAAAATAAACACTAGATCAAAATGATAAGAGGACCTACCATTTGTGACATGGATATAGAAATATACCTATGCCAATGCTCTAAGAAGTGTGAATACACATACACTCAAAAAGAGTTTCATGTGTGTGTACAAATATGTGTGTGTGTGTGTATATGTGTGTGTGTGTGTGATGTTTATGAAACAAACTCATTTTTTCATTCATTGAGATACATATAGTTGATTTGGTGAATTTGGAGCTCTGGACTCACCGTAACTGCTTTCAATGTGAATACAACTGAAATACGACTGTTAACGAGATCAGTGAAAAATGCCTCCACGAGCGGGAGATCAACTGACATGTTCAAGGTTAGTTTATTTCCACATTTTGTCTTTTTATACCTTAAGTGTAAAAATGTTGAAAATTTCATCTAGGGGGGGGACAAATTTTCAAATTTTCTTGTGACATAAATGAGTCCTTAGGGGGGGCACACATAGGGAATTATTTACAATTTTGGAAAATGGTTCAAAATTTTTGTCATTTTTCTCATTTTTAGGGTTAAGGGCATGTTTGGGAAATCCTTCAAGGTACCACAGTACCGATATAGAATGGCGGCAGTCATGGGATCACCCTCCCTACCAAGGCAGAGGTTTAGGAAACCATGCACTAGGTGGGCGGTGTTCTGAAGGTGGCGGTTCTGAACAAAAATGTTTGTACCTTAACTTGCATTTTTTTGTGTTTCCAATATTTTGTGATGTTTTTGGATGAGTCTTATCATTCAATGTATATTGTTACTAACTTTCTCTATTTATCATGTTTTTGTGAATGCACAAAGAATGCTAGGAGTACATCAAATGGAGTTGGGAGAGAAAGTGTAATTGGCTCCTCTGGTATCTTGGATCAGTTGACATGGGATGAGATGGATCTTCTTCAGAGGGCTGGTAATTTGGAGGATTTTCTGGGTTCCCCACAGTTTCTCCTTGCTAGTCACATTCTATGTGACTTATTTTCCTATTGGTATGCAGACTCTAGAAAACTTTCTGATTCCCAAATTCATGGGGTAATTGGACTATCACCTTAGAGGATGTATACCATATTCTTGGGCTCTCTGATACTTGGGAGGATACTCTTTAGAGACAACAAGGTCCCATGGTGTATTGATGATGCAGTGGGCTCACATATATAGGAGATGCCATTATCTCATCTGGATCACAAGAAGGGAATCAAGGTTTGGTCCATTTCCATTGCTCCTAATTTTAAAAGAAACCCCTTCATAGGATAGAGCCATCATGGGCATCTTGTCATACTAACAATTGATTGAGGGAAAGGGTAGAGATACACTCTTGTACTATTGGGCTCTATCATTGAGTAGAATAAGGGGCATGGATCCAAATATGCATGGGGTGGAGATATTTGGGGACTACCTACCATGATTTATACAGGGTAGTACAGACTACATAAGGCAATCATTGAGCCACCCCACTCTTTGTCATGAGTTAGATTTATGACAAGTGTTTCATCCCCTATGGTATGGGAGTACTAGTATCAGATCTAAGGGGCTTGTTCAAGGCAGCTTTAATGGACAGGTTATATCAGTACTTATGATGCCACATCAGCTAAGTGGCTTCCCTGAACTTACTGGTAAACATGATTTCCATTTACCCTATTTTAGACATGTTAGGGATATGGGGACATAGAGATGACTACCATGGTCACTTTCTCTTCGACAAGGTCAGCTGGTTGATAGAGCATGGAGACTTTAGGTCCACCCATTTGATTAGGTCTCCCTAGCAGTTTTTCTTTCCATACATTGATATGCTCCCTCCCATCACTCTAGTTTATTTGGTATTGTAGGAGGCCTGGAGGGGTCCTATTAGGGGATCCTAGTTAGAAATTGGTCATTTCAAGGTGTGCCCATTCCCAGTTAGATGGGTGGTCCATGCTCTTTGAGTATCTTAGTGCCCCTCGAGCACCCCTACTTATAGAATTAGATTCCACTCCTGGCTCACATTACGGCGAGCAAGTAGTAAGCCTATTGATCTAGAATCATACTCTGAGGAGGATAACTGGGGATGAGATGGCAGGAGGATTCAATTGAGAGGACAACTTTGAGGATGAGGGAGTTAGATAGTTGGGACTTGTACGGCAACCCATGCAGAGGAGGAGGAGAGTGACCCTGTAGTGGCATGATTTTACTCAGGAGATGATGAGAGCAACATACAAGCAGAGGCCAGTGCTGAGAGAGAGATCTTAGTATCTAAGTCAACACTTCCTCATGGTGGGGAGGGGGACAATGATTTATCATAGGATAGTGATTTATTTTGGCAATTTTGGGAAGCCCCATAGCCACTACCAGCACTGATAGTAGCAGTTACCAATCCGTACTTGGATGCCTAGAGTACCTGAGTAAGTTAATAATCTCTCTTTTTTATTTTTTAGGTTAGGAATGGACTTGCATATCTTTCTTTATTTTGTATTCCTAACTGGAATTTTTATTTGCTTCTTAAAGTGACGGACATAGGAGTGGCGAGAGCATCATTTTGGGTATGTGTGGATACTCTATTGATCCCCTTAGAGAAGACCTGGATTCTGAGTTGATTGTCTGATATCAGGGCTTGCCAGTAACTCAGGAAACACACTGATGTGTTTTCCCCTATGTGAAAGGTAGCAGAGATAGTGACTTCCCTCCATACCCATGTGGTATGGGTATGAGACTGTTGAGTTCTTGATGAGATGGAGCCATTCTTGTAGCATCGGCCATGGGTAACAGACTTTCACCATGAGCACTCACATCTTTTCAAGTTTTCACTCCTAGTGTCGTCGTAACTGCAGTAGGATCTCCAGACGCAATTTGGGTGCCATTTTGGACCTTCCACAAACATTTAATTTCCGAGGGATCCCACAGAGACTGACAGGCCATGTGGGCCATTTTTATTGCATTGATGACATTTTTTCAACTCATTTATATGATTTTTTTGTATGTTTTGGGCTCATTGCGAGTGATTTTGACCATGCCTAGTGCATGGTGACATTGTATACAAACTTGATTCACCATGATATATACATAATCTTATTTTTGGTTTGGTATTCCCATCGTATCTGAGTTGACCTTCCTTTTAGCTTATCTCTCATGTGTACTCTAGATATTTAGAATTTCTACTTTTCTATGCTTTTTCAGAATGTATTTAATGGATGTTAAATGATAACAGAATGATTTATTTTTATGTTTCATAATGTTGATATATGATGATGCAAACACAATGTGATGTTTGAATTTTAGTCTTCCTTAAGAAAACCTTTGATACCTCATATTATCTTGGAAAAATGTGGTGAAAAAATGATATGATAAGAAGAATGAACTTGCCCCACTCCTAACTCCATGCAACCAATAAGATGAGAGGGCTCATCACTAAGATCTAGAGAAGGGCTCAAGTTACAAAAATTTGTTGAATGGTAATGATGAGGGAAATATAATGGTTTGACATGACCAAATTGAGAACATTACAACTTCATCCTACTCAAGTTACCTCATATCTTTGAATGTGAATTTATTTGTAATTTATCTAGACTTGGATCCATAGATGGCTACTTGGTTGATAAAATATGGGTTTAGGGGTTTTAAGATCTTTTAGAAGTTTGGACATCTAACTCACACAATTTCACAATATTTGGTGAATTATTTGTAACTTTTAAGTTTTATCAACGAGACCCCCTACTCCTTGCCCCATTCTACTAGGAGGAAGCATGGGCTCATCACCAAGGACAAGGAAAAGGAAAGTAAGGGCATTTAATCTCCTTTCCTAACCCTAAATAACTAGTACGAGATGCAGGCTCAAAACTGAAGGTTGGTAGGGAAAATAAATGTGTAAAATAATAAAAAATTTATGGATTTGCATTTTACTTACTTATCTAGACAAAAAATTTAGTATGTTCTTATTTCCAAAGAGATTTTAGTACAGGATAGATGTGACACCATGAAGCTTATAGAACAAACTATAGGCAAAGACACCTAACCTAGAAAGAAACTATAAGAAGAACCAAGTATGAAGGCCTTGGTATGATCACTATCAAAAAGTTGTCTTATCTTACTTGAACTGAGGAAATGATTCAGAAATAATTGATGATACTATGAAGATTTGAAAATATATGATCTGAATGTTTTTTCCAATGTTTTCAGAAGTTTTTAGGAGTTTCCATAAGAATAAATTCCTTGATTACAAACTTTAACAAAATGAACAGGTGGATGAAAATGCAATGCAAATGCAATAATGTACATATGAAAATGTTGGTGGATCATGCATAGTACCTCTTTAGGTGAAGAGAGTTTCACAGATTTACTAAAATCCTCACCTTCTAGTGTACACAAGAAAAATGCCCCATTTTTGTAGTCTTTTACAACTCGTTACAGACCTAACCAGCTAGGTTTGAATTTTCTTCCCTTACCGGTATTTTTTTCTATCCAGATATTGATTCTTAATACTAAATATCCTTCATATATCTCACATTCATACACCTTCTTATTATATTACTGAGCTAACCAGTCAGCGTAAACATTGTACCATTGTCTCAGTGTTTAGTGTAGCCTCGTCGAGACTTTCTAACTGGGAGATTCGTGCTTCTCAATAGCCCTCCTCTCCCTAGGATCTCATGTAGTAAAAATACAGAGACTAGGTATTTTGACTTTGAGTGGCAGAACCACCTCAACACCAAATACTAAAGAAAATGGGGTTTCCCTTGTTGGTGTTCTAACCAACGTTTGGTAGGCCCACAATGTCGGAGAAAGCTGTAGGGTGTCCAATATTGTTTATTCTCTTTAATGGTTTTGAGAAGGATGGACTTTAACATCTTATTTGTAGCCTCAGCTTGTCTACTAGCTTGAGGATAGTAGAGAGAAGCCATATGATGATTTTATCTTGAACTTTTTACATAACTCACACACCTCATCATTTTTTAAAAATGTGTCATTATCAGAAAGATAATGACTTATGGTTACCCCATACCTACAAATGATCTGGTTTAGGATGAACTTAGCGATTATAGAGCTAGGTATGGTGGTAAGGGGCATGGCTGTCTACCCACTTGGTAAATTATTCTATGGCCATGATTATGAAGTTATGGCCATCCATTGATGAGGGAGGGAAATTCCCTATCAAATCCAGGCCCCATGTGGAAAAGGTCCATGGGGTTGCAATTGGTTACAAATTTTGTGCCGGTATGTGGATCTCGTGGGAGAAATATTGACATTTATGACATCTGTGCACTAAATCTACTATGTCATGTTCTAGAGTGGGCCAGAAATAGCCCATCCGATGTATCTTCTAGCTAGTGGCGTGGCCACCAAAGTGACCTCCACATACCCCACTATGTGATTCGTAAAGAATCTTTTCATGATTCCTCTAGTGTCAAACACATGTCAACAACAATTCCATCAAAGGATTTATGCAGTAGAGAAATTACTCCAAAATAAATGTACTTAGCAGTAATGAAACATGTAATCACCTTCTTTGTTTGTGTTGTTTCCCCCTTCTGGGTATGTGTGGTCCACGATTATGAAATTGATAATGTCAGTATACCAAGGACATATAGAGATAGGGGGCCTAGTCTTCAAAAATATACACACAACTCATCAGGAAATTCCAGATCTACCAAATCACAACTCCATCCAATGGAAATGTATCAGCCAACCAGTCTACAATGATTTTTTCCCTTAACGAATTTCTGATTTACAAATGTTAGTTCAAACTTTTCCCATTAATGTTATGAAATGCCTCAGCATTTTTAGAGAAGGATCCTTGCATGATGAATGTTCACAAGTGGGTCTGTCTTAACAATAACTCTTATTTCTTGATTGAGCATATAATGCCTTAAACGCTTTTTTGTAAAAAACTATGGTAGAGGCATTCCTTTTCTATCCTATGTGTAGCGTGTCTCATAATCAAGTAACGTTTCGACTAATGAAGTAAAACTACATATTCACATTTATCATCATCCTCTTGAGCCAAACATGCAGGCTAGCAAAAACATCTATAGCTCATGTGAATACAAGATCAAAGGGTGATCATGATCTATGTAGTAGTATTGCATGGGAGGGGGACAATAGGAATCGTTTAAACTACCTTGAGAGGCCTCATTGAATTCTTCCATGTCCAATCAATGCTATAATCCTTTTTTCAACAAAATTGTTGACTGGATGAATAACAAAGGTCAAGTCAAGGGATGAACCTTTGGATTGCATCGAGTTTCCCATGAAAAAATCTGATTACCAAACTCGTCTGATGATGGAACCATTTCTAATACATCCCATATTTTTGTATGGGTCAATATCAATCCATCCTGAAGATATAATGTAACCCATATATCTTGCCTCCTGTTACACCAAAAAATACATTTCTCCATGGATTTAATGTGATTTCATACTCGATTAAGTGCAAAAGGATGATGTGAACCACCTCTAGGTGATAACAGTGCTTCTTGTCCTTGGCCAATAGGTCATCTACGTAGGATTCCACAATCTTATGAATAAGATTCATAAAATATGAATGTCATTTCTCGTTGGTATGTAGTGCCAACATTATTAAGACCAAAAGGCATGACAACATTATAGTAGGTTTCCCTAAGGAGTTATAAACTTATTTTTAGCTTGATCCTCTTCAGAGATTTTGATTTTATTGTATCCTGAAAACCCATCCATGAGAGACACAAAAATTCAAATCCAAATGGATTGCATGAACAATAACATTAATGGATGGTAATGGGAAATCATCTTTAGGGAAAGCTATTTTTTAATGTCCTGAGAATTCTATGTAAATACAAATCTTTCCATTATTTTTTAGGACATGGAGACAATATTAGATACCCGTTTTGAGGATAATCGAATTGATTTGATGAATCCCACTTGGAGAAGTTTCATTACTTCTTATTTCATCATGAGGTCCACTTTTTGGCTTCATGGGTCCCTCAAATTTTGCTTAGTTGGATTTGCATATTAGTTTGGTGACGAGATTTTGCACTACGTGATATGTGGTGTAATCTTAGTCATTTCTTTGTAGCTAAACGTGCAATAGCCTTTTGACGTTATTTTGAGGATCTAGGTATTGTATCTCCACCCTCCTCTAGAGTTAAATGGACGATCCTAGTTTCAAAAATATTTGGTTCTTACTCTATTCCAATGTTTATATCAATTGTTTCCTCAATTAAGGAGGTGCATTGCCCTCCTCAAACTCAGGTGGGGCCCGGAGGTAACTCTAAATCCCCTTCTTCTCCTACCTCAGAATATCTCAATACCCCTTCCTAGGTGAGGATTCGATCATGGGATTCTCAAAATAAGAAGAGGAACGTGAAATTAAGGAAAGATCTATCTCATGATAAGTAAGTTACAGTTCTGTCAAAGATGTTTAAATAACTTAAAGTTGATTCATCACTATTAATGTGCTCTGAAACTATCGAGATGGACTATTGGTTTATACATATGTCAATATTAGGATTATTGGTGCTTTCCAAATCAAGGGTTCGGCGTGGAACTTAAACCATGAAGTTGGTATCTTCCAGGTCACTACTTGGGGTAAAGTGTGAATTAGAAGTTTGTATAGAATCTACAAGAAGGTTTTGTTCATGCGTGGAACTGCTTCAATTGAGATGAAATTCTAACCCTTTTGTAAGACCTAGCACTGATGTTTTGTAAAGTTGTAGATGCTCAGCTTTGGTCTCATATACTTCAAATATCTAATTTTTTGACTAGTATATGAGTCACCCAACACCCTAATATTGGAGGATGCCCACTCTCTTAGCTACAATGAGACCTAATAGGAGAAACCTCATACTCAGCCCCATTGTTTGTGCATTTGAAATTCAACTCGAAAGTAAAAGGTAGAATTTTTCCTTCAGGTGAAGTAAGGATCACACCTGCCCCAACGTCATAAGTGACACTTGGATGCATCAAAATGGAGAGGTCCAACAACTACTCAGAAAATATGGATGTTGATTCATCCTTTGTACCTTCCCCCCTTTACCTCGGTTACCTCAACCATGCAAAACCTCATCTACTGGAAGGGAACAGAGTCCTAAGGAAAATCCCATACCCATAGATATCAAAGGGGAGGAGAATAGGAAAATCCTTCTCTAATAGATCAAAAATATTTGTTTATGGTTCCTAAAGCGACATTATCTCTATAGAGAAAAGTTTCATCCTTGAACATTAGAATACCCTTCAATCAAACCCATGACTCCTAACTCCGTTGTAGGAAACTAGTTTTTTCTTCTAGTACCATGCTTTCAGGTGTCTTTAACTGATTCGTGAGAAGCTCGAATTTAGAGTTGACCTCATGGCCATCTTCTTTAAGTTAACCAAAAATGTATATCAAATTGATTTTGGATCACCTCATGCCATAAAAAATTTCCCTAAATGGATAGGAATAATGACTCTCTTGGAAAAGAGTGGAGGGGACTGCCTTCATGTGGAAGATCCAAGGATGGCCAAGGAATCATGTTATAGTTATTTTTCCCAATCTATAATATAAAAATTAATTAGTTACTAATTAGATCATAATCCCCTACTAGCTTGCTTAGCGTATCATGAACATTTTCTAACATAACTGGGTAAATCAGGATTGGCTACAAAGAATAATCCTTGGTTCTTGTGGTAGCCTAAATTTGGGGTTCGACATCTAATTCTACCAACCCCACAATTTTTGTTTGCTAGCGACCATCCAAAGGAGGTGCCACTTGTGGGTTTGAAGAAGTTGAGGCTTTGTGATCATGATTCCTTATTACGATAATTTTATTTTAACCATTGGGATCTAATCTACCATCCTTTAGATGTGTTGGGAGAGGATTGTTGAAGATCCCCAACGGTGTGTTCTGTGGAGATACTGGTCCCTTGTAGGTGTTTTGAGTGGGTGTAGTTGGTTTTTTCAAAAACAAGTCGACAAATAACTATCTTTAGTCCTCTGGCAAACACTAGCAAAACTTGTAACAATCACGGAAAGTTCTTACATCATGCCCACAATATAATTCGAGGTTGTAATCTCGAGGAATTTGGTTTGTTCCTTGTTATGGTCCGAAACTATGGTTGTTGTTTGGTTTTTTATTGTTGTAATTAAAATTTTGGAACCCTTGCCCTTGGTTTTGGAATTGGTTTAGATACCCCCCTGAGTATTGACTAGGGCTTGGGGTCGGTGTTTGTCTCTGTTGTTGAGGTTGTTGTTGAGGATGATTAAAATCCACATTATTTACCAAGGGTGAGAAATTGTTGTTTCTCTTATTATTACCACTATTTTTGTTGTTATTTGTAGTACTTGTACTGGTAGGATAAACAACATTAGGAATTTTGGGATGATCAGTCACACCATCAGTCCTGGCTCCATGGTTCTTATTAAGGATCTTTGGTCCTTGATTATTGTTTGTGTTGTTGGAGTAATTATGATTATTTTGATTAGGAGTGACTAATTTCCCATTTGCTCCATAAGTCTTACGAAAATTGTCAATTTCTTCTTGGTCAATCCGAAGAGCACCCTCTAGCACCTCTTCATAGCTCCTTAGTGGGAACTTTTGAACCTTTTCCTTTGTCTCTCTATTGAGAGAGTGAAGGAAAAAATCACAGAGTTTTGTTTGATCCATATTTGGAGTGCTTGCATAGGAGTATAGAACTTATTGCCACCTTTGAATAAAGTGGGTTGTAGACTCATTGTGTTCTTGCTTGATATGAAGGAATTCCCTGATTCGTGTTCTCAAAATCTTGTTCATATCAAAAAATTTTATAAATTCAAATACGAGTTGCTTGAACGAGAGTATTTAAGCCTCTGGTATCCTATAGTAATAGTCAAGAGAAATACCTTCTAGTGTCTTAGGGAAACATTTTCCAATGACTGTGTCCCATGAGAGAAAATCTCGAATGGCCTTTGCATAAGCCTTGATGTGGGAGTTAGGATTGTTAGGATAAAATATTATTATCCTAAATATTAATTATGCATAGTTCATTTATTTAATTAATTTTATTAATTAAATAATAATAGTTACTTTGTTATATGGTTAATCAACCATATTTGTTTTTTTACATACTGTTATATTGTTTTAAACAATATATTTGTTTTTTCTAATTCCTGCTTCCCGGATGTTATTGGAAGCCTATTCATTTTGGCTTTTGGTTGCACTTGTGCAACTTATTCTCCTATGTGTATTTGGCTGTGCAATATCTATAAATATTGCAGCCCATTCTCTGTAATTTTTTAGTTGATTGAGATTATTAAAATTACACAGGCTTCCGTCCCTGTTTCTCAATCTACATTTGGTACCAAAGCGAATTTCTGGCCCTGTGAAGGAGTGGAAAAAGAATGTAGTAGAAATAGAGAAGATTGGAGAAGAGTATGCAACAATAGAGAGCCTGTGCAGCCTCCTACAACCTCCTAGCCTCATCTGTGCCTTTCCACATCCCCCAGTTTGTTCCAGGTGTTTGGAACACAATTTTTTTTTGCACTGGCGCACTCAGCACCAGGCAAAAATTGCTCCAGGTATTGAAAATAATAATAATAAAAAATTGTTTTTCCCAATAAGGGTTTTGTCTCTAAATTAGAGAATCATTTAGTATCTACTGTATTTGGAGGTTGTTTTGCTCGTTTTGGAGGTCTATTGAGCTATTCAGCAAGCCCCAGCCAAGTCTTGTCTTGCACAGACCAAACTGAATATCATGTGCTTGAGGATCGAGTTGTGATCAATACACAGAGCAAAGAATAATTAAAAAAAAGGAGAAGGAGGTGCTCACGCTAGACCTGCACAAAATATACAGTGGAAGAAGAGAAATAAGCGGCCAAAGAAGAGTAGATAGCGGCCAAAACATCTTCCACACATTTTTTCTTGACCCGCGCGGCCTGCACAAGAGAAAAAACATTTTTTTGGAGCAAAAGAGACGTCCTTCTCACTCGCCTGCGCCATTTTTTGTCTTCAGCAACCTGCACAAGGAAATGCAGGGTTAGATAGCAAGCAACCATTAAAAAACACGGCTAGGCATTAAAAAAACACGGCCAGGCAATAAAAAACGCGGCCCAAGCAAATAACAGCAAAAAAAGATGCGCCCAAGCAAGGAAAAGAGCGCCCCAACTCAAATAATGCGACCTGCATAATACATTGAGCAAGAATCAAAGAAAGAAAGGAAAAAACGTGGCCAAGCCAAAAAAAACGTGGCCAAAGGAAGAAATGCGGCCTGTACAAGCAAATAACCAGCAAAATCTGTGCGTGGATAGCTAAAAAATGCGGCCAAAGGAGGAAATGCGGCCATACAAAGGCAAACAAAGCTTCAGATCCGTTTTTTAGGCAAATACAACCCTAAAAACGCCTCTTCACCAGCATGCGCCACGTGGAGGCTCACCAAGTCGCATTTTTTTAAAGGTAAGTCAATTTTACTTATCATTAAATACAATTTGCTTCCTTTCATAGCCCAAGCGCCCTAAGTGGGTAAGTTGGCTAGTGCATGCGCCTTGGGAGTGAGAGGTTTGAGGGTCAAATCCCACCAAAAACACTCAAAAACTCTCCTTTTGCATATGGCAGATTTTTTGGTAGAACTGCTAAATTTAGCAGACTTTTTTGAATTTAGTTACAACTAACTAAATTTAGAGGAGAAATCCCTAATTTAGGGTAAAAAAAATTTCTCCCAACTGGTTTGTTTTTTCATTCCAAACATATTTTGCAAAAGGAGACCCATCTAAAAATTGCATTTTCAGTTTTTTTTTGCAATTTTTAGCATTTTTGGTCGTACTGGGCTTAGGAGGTCACCAGGACCCCGAAACTGAAATTTTTTGCCTGTCATTCAAATTGTACTGTATATTCTACTAATTTGCAGGTTGCCATAGTCAACTGCAAAACTTTGTAACTACTCAGAAACTGGCAGAATTGTAATAAAAAGAACATTAAAATTGGTTTTGTAACACTCACCAGATCCTAGATCTCATTCGCAGCGTTCGGTATATACAGTGCCTCTAGGAAGCGCTTACGGGTAAAGTCGTCGCGACTATTACTGTACTTAACGCCTAATATAGCTGCAACAACGTCATCTGGGCATCGTCCCTATAAATCGACAGGGAGTAATAAGGTCACAGTGCACACACTATGAACCATCCCATCCGTCTGTGAACGATTGCAAGACATAAATCCAGACTGAGAAATTATCCGAGTATATAACGAAGTTATGCACGCGTATGAGGATATTTCTTTGAGCCGGTGTCAATAATCGCATAGACCCCATCAGTACTGTCTTGGTATCACATATCGAATTCTTTCACGTACGTTAACGCCTCTTTCACGTATTGCCAGGTATATAGAAAGGGCGAGCTTCTTCCACGTACCGACGGGTATATCGGAAGGGCGCGTATATAGAAAGGTTCGGTATATCAGACTGATGGTATATAGATTGGGAGACCTAATACCTGGAGTGATAAGAGCCAAACCCTGTCAGTGATCTCTGCAAAATGGGCACCAATGCCCCCAAATTTTTTCTTCCAGATTCACAATTGCTCAGAGGAAGCAACTATGCTGCATGGAAGACAAAAATAAAAACACAACTTGAGTTTGAAGAAATCTGGCATGTTGTGACTGGTACTCTAACCAGATCACCAACGGATGCAACACAACAATGACAATTTGATAGAGCAGATCAGAAAGCAAAACTCATCATCTCGTTTGGAGTGTCCGATGATGTGCAAGCCCACATTCGCGATGCCACATCAGCAAAAGAAGAATGGGATAAGCTGAGCACAATATATGAGGCCAAGAACAAGAATGTCATACTCAATTTGCAGAGTTAGTTACATACATTGAAATTCAAACAGAATGAGAAAATTGAAGCCTTCCTAAGAAGAGTTACAGAGTTGAGGGCTTCACTTCTAGCCCTAGGAGAAGAGGTCAAAGATGAATCTCTCGTTCCCATTGTTCTGAGAGCTCTCCCCTCTTCTTACCGCATTTTTGTCACAACTCTAAACTTTTCAGATACAAAAATTAGTTTTGACAAGCTAGTAAACCTACTGCAACAAGATGAAGCAATGCACAACAAAGATGATGAAGAGGAGCAGGCACTGTCTTCACATCAAAAATGGAAAGGAAAAGGTAAAGGAAAACCTAAATCCTATCAGAAGTCCCCACATCAAAATCAGTATCATGGGGACAATCAACAGAAGAAGTGATGTCCAATTTGCAAAAGAGGACATGACTTGCAAGAATGTTGGTTTAACACTTATAATAAAGGTTCATCAAGCAATTTTGGACCACAACAACAAAAATCTTACAAGGGACATTCAAACAACTATCACGGGCAGAAAAAGGGGAACTGGAAAAGAAGACCCCACCAGCAAGGTAATATTGCTGAGCAACAAGATCAGTCAGACAATGAAGACTTCTTGTTCACTGCTCGATCAAGTGAACCATCCACATCATCTAGTGATGTCTGGTATGTTGATTCGGGAGCCACTTAACACATGACCAGCCACAGAGACTGGTTTATTTCAATGAGGGACACGCCATTGAAAAATCATCTTTCGTTGGGAGATGATTCTTCATATACAGTTCAAGGGATTGGAAACATTTCTCTACCCCTTGGTTCACGCAAATGTAGACTATCAAATGTTCTATATGTCCCTGGGTTGACAAAGAATCTTCTTTCAGTCAGTCAACTCCTAGATCACAACCTGAAAATTGACTTTGATAGTCAATCCGGCAAGAAAATGTGTTTGATTCGAGATAAATCCAGAGGCTCGAAAATAATTGCAAAAGCCTTAAATGTGGGACGAATGTTTCAACTATATTTCATTCACAAAAATGATCAAGAACTTGTGGCTAAAAACTCCACCTCAGCTCAGTTGTGGCATCGGAGATTTGGTCATGTAAGTTTCAAATATCTCGAAACACTTCGCCGGTGTAATATGGTACATGGGCTACCATCTCTTCAGAAGGATACAGACAAGTGTCCTCACTACTTAGCAGGAAAACAACACAGAGTTTCATTCCAAAAGAGTACTTTTCGAGCTCATGGTAAACTTGACCTAGTTCATACCGATCTGTGTGGTCCGATGCAGCTAAGTCATTCAGGGTTCCAGTACTTCATGCTCTGTGTTGACGACTATTCACGGAAAATGTGGATTTTTTGTCTTCGCAAGAAAAGTGAAGCCTTTGAAACATTCAAAAAGTTCAAAGTTGCAGTTGAGAAAGAAACTGTTCGTCACATCAGAACTCTCCGCTCAGATCGAGGGGGGGAATTCACCAGTGATGAGTTCAGAGACTATCTACAAACTCATGGGAATCGTCGACAAATTCCTCCTCCACACACACCGCAGCAAAATGGTGTTGTTGAGAGAAGAAATTGTACTATCATGGAAATGGTGCGATGCATGATCGATGATTCCGAACTTGCAAAGACATTTTTGGCAGAAGCAGCAAAAACAGTAGTGTATTTGTTAAACAGAGCATCCACAACTACTCTTGATGGAATTACACCACAAGAAGCATGGTCAAAAAGGAAACCATCCATTGCACACCTCAGAGTATTCGAGTGCAAAGCTAGCATGCATATACCCAAACAGAACAAAAAGAAATTAGACATGAAGTCACAAAATCTCATCTTCATTGGATATAGTGAAGAGACTCTTAGGTACAGACTGATGGATCCTAAGACTAGAAAAGTCTACACAAGCAGAGATGTTGAGTTTTTCGAAAAGAAGGAAGCAGAGACTCCTCCTCTGGACTCGCAAGATGTAGATTTTTCACCAGTTGTAAAAATTGAAGCTAATGTTCCCTCATATGATGAAAGTGATGATGGGGATGATGGTGTTGATCAGATAGAACCACAACCCATGGGAACATGTCAACGTATGCCTAAATGGTGTACAAGTACATTACGAGATGCAAGATTGGATGCTCCACCGAATACATCCACCCCTGGACCACGGACTCGCAGTAAAGCAAGAGAAGAAGTTAACTTTGCCTTGATGAGTAGAGTTATTGAATCAGACGAGCCCTCTACAGTCCAGGAATCCCTACAGTCAAAAGCTTGGAAAGATGCCATGGATTTTGAATATCAATCAGTGATGAAGAATAACACTTGGCAGCTTGTTGATCTTCCACCAGGGAAGAAACCCATTGGATGCAGATGGATATTCAAAACTAAGTACAAAGCAGATGGGATAGTGGACAAGTGCAAAGCAAGACTTGTAGCAAAGGGGTACGCACAGAAAGAAGGCATCGACTATGAGGAGACATTTGCTCCCACAGCTAAGATCAAAACCATCAGGATGATCTTTGCTCTAGCTGCTCAGTTTGGATGGAAAGTTCACCAAATGGACGTAAAAAGTGCCTTCCTGAATGGAGATTTGCAAGAAGAAGTCTACATGACTCAACCTGAGGGATATGTTGTACCTGGTCAAGAAGAAAAGGTATGCAGACTCAGGAAATCTCTGTATGGACTCAAACAGGCACCTCAGGCATGGTACATCAAGATTGATGAGCATCTCGTACAACATGGATTCGTCAGAAATCCATACGATCCCAATCTCTACCTCAAAAAGCAAGGGGGGGGAGATGGTGATTGTTGTAGTTTATGTCGATGATCTAGTCATCACTGGCAGTTCAGTGAAGATGATTGATGAAATGAAGAAAGATCTTAAGCGATCATTCGACATGACAGATCTCAGGCTTATGCACTACTGTCTTAGACTAGAAGTATAGCAGAAAGAGAATCATATCTTTGTTTCTCAGATGAAATATACCAAGACAACGCTCGAGAAGTTTAGGATGATGGATTGCACACCAATTGCTACACCTATGGAGAACAGATTATAGTTATCTCATTCAGATCCATCTCCTGAGGTAAGTGCCACTCTCTATCTGTAGCTGATTGGGAGTCTCATTTACCTGACCTACACTAGACCAGATATCAGCTTTGCAGTGAGCTATCTATCCAGGTTCATGCAGGAACCCAAAATTTGTCATTGGAAAGCAGCAAAGCACATTTTGAGATATCTCAAAGGATCAGTGGATCTTGGTCTAGAATACAAGAAGAATGAAAACTTCTTCTTGACTGGATATTCGGATTCAGATCATGCAGGTAACATTGATGATAGAAAATCCACTTCTAGATTTGTATTCTTTATGGGATCTAGACCAATATCATGGGGAAGTAAGAAACAACACTTTGTTTCTCTCTCTTCCACAGAAGCCGAGTATCGTTCTGTAGGAGAAGCTGTCTGTGAAGCAATTTGGCTACGTCGCATACTGGAAGGACTTGGAATACCACAGGACAAACCGACCACCATGTATGTTGACAATGAAGGTGTTCTCAAACTTGTTCGCAATCCAGTTTTTCACAAGAGAACAAAGCACATTGAGGTTCAGGTTCATTTCATACGCGAACATGTGTTGAAGCACAACATCCAACTTCAATTTTGTCCAACGGCTGAACAACGAGCAGATATTTTCACAAAGTCACTTGCACGTGACAAGTTTGAGTTGTTCAGAGCATTTCTCTCCTCATCTCTTCAGACAATGCACAATTAAGGGGGGGAATGTTAGGATAAAATATTATTATCCTAAATATTAATTATGCATAGTTCATTTATTTAATTAATTTTATTAATTAAATAATAATAGTTATTTTGTTATATGGTTAATCAACCATATTTGTTTTTTTACATACTATTATATTGTTTTAAACAATATATTTGTTTTTTTCTAATTCCTGCTTCCCGGATGTTATTGGAAGCTTATTCATTTTGGCTTTTGGTTGCACTTGTGCAACTTATTCTCCTGTGTGTATTTGGCTATGCAATATCTATAAATATTGCAGCCCATTCTCTGTAATTTTTTAGTTGATTGAGATTAATAAAATTACACAGGCTTCCGTCCCTGTTTCTCAATCTACAAAGATCACCCTCCTTTTTGAACTTTGGAAGATCAGGCAAGGGTCTTGGGAGCATTCCTATCCGAATGGATAAGTCTAGGGGTTCCTTGAGATATTCATAATAGGTCCCCATTTTTTATGTTTCCACCATTGAAGATCCTTTTTGGGGAGGTAGGGGCTGCACTGGTTGATGAAATGGGATAGAAGAGACATTTTTTGGGGTGTATGGCGTCCCCTGTGGTTGTCCATATGGAACCGGGTAGGTATACATGTCCCCCTATAAATATTTATAATACATGTGTACGTAGGGTGGTTGACTACCTTTATATGGAATCGAAGGCATAAAGCTAAGGAACGTTGCATTTTTGGCTAGTATGGAGTTTGAAAATGCACTTTCGGATGGTGCCTATTGTAGATATCCATACATGGCTTGGGGGGCATAGCCAAAGTGTCTGTCCCTGTAAGAAGATCTCCATGGTTTTGAGTATTCATGTAGACTGGAGGATTCTGTGCAGTAGGTATTTTCCAATACTTTTTTGGGTAGGAAGGAGTTCCCGCTTTCCCTACGTATGAATTCTGGTTATTTTGGGAAAGCTCTAACTCCTTGATTTTTTCTACCAAAGCTAAAACGACATCACCCATTGACGGGCGGTATTTTTCTTAGGTATCTTTTTGTTGAACCCTCGGAGGTTGTTGAGGAGTATGGTATCCTGCTATGAATTGTTCATGATGTTTCCACCCCTAATTGGCAGTATTTTTAGTTGGTGGCAGGGTAGCGTTATTATTTTCAAGTAGGACATCACCTTGTCCTTGCAACCTATTGATAGATTGGTTCATGTTCTAGAAGTTTTGTTCACTCCTTGCATATCAATCTAAATACTTATCATCTAGATGGGGGAGTTGATCTGATTGCATGCTAATGGGCTATCAAAACAATACCCGAGGATATGAACTTGCTTCACCAGTGAAAGTCACATTGTTTGAACTTGATTGTTCAAGGGGATAGTTCTGATTGACTTGGTCAATTTCCTCAATACGTACAAAGGAACCAACATTGGTTCCCTAAAGCAGAGGGTTTTGAGCGGATGAGTGGTTGTCCACCCATGTTTAAAGTGAAGGTGATTGTTGTGGCATACTTGATTGGTAATAGTACATGTCAAAACCCGGGACGGGTCGACCATACTCGTCGTATCCTGACATAGTTGAGGGGTATAATAATACCCACAGAATAAAGGATGGATGAAGAAAGTGGAAATGATTAGAGACTAGCACTTCATGTTGGGTTCACCAATTTGTATGATAGAAAATCAACATGTGACCTTCTTCGTACCCGACCTTCTGAGGTCATGCCAAAACAGTCAGTGTAGAATGATTGTGAATGTGAGTGTGGTGACAGGGATCAAGCTAATCGGGAAATCTTATATCTTCAACATGTAATGTCAGGATCTGTGAGTCTAAAACAAAGAATGCTCTCCTAACTTGAAGTGGTGTGATGGTTCAGTCTGAGATAATAGCTGCTCCAATCATTGTCAAGATCAGCTAATATTTTGTTCGTTGTTTTTTGAATACATAGAAAATGACTTGTGGGTGCCTCATATAGATTTCCAGACAAGGTCATGGAAGTAAGAATGAGAGGCACGATGAAGCCACAAGTATTTACGGGAAATTTTTTGGTCTAGTCTAGAAATTCTTATCCTGGTCGGCTGTTATGTTTAGTAAGGAAAGTTGTGCGATAATATCTGGTGGAAGTGGTGAAGATCTGAATACTAATGTACACAAACTAGTGTCAACATCTAACTGACTAGTAGGCACATCGGGTTATGGGACGTAAGGATCACAACCAAAGACTCATGGAGGTTATGGCCCTTAGATGGTCATGCGCGTAATCAAACCCTATTGCCAAGAGCAATCCAATAGTCATAGGCTCTATTAGCAGCTATGTTTAGTGTATTGAGTTTTTCTATCTTCTCAACAAAATTTGTGGGTGTGCGTAAGACTGTCAAACGTAAGTTAGTATCAATGTTAGTTATCAATTCTGGCTCATTGGGTTGTGGGACCAATGGATCACAATTGTATGTCTTTTCTTGTTGTGTACTATTGATGGTCATACAAAATGAAATAAAATGACTTTTAATAAGTAAGCTAACTCCTGAAAGAGATCTAATCTATGTTTTTTGAGTTTTCACAATATTTTTTATCAAATCATTAAAAGCAAACTAATCTATCAAAGGAAATATTTTTTTCTTTTCTAATCTTTAAGAATTTTTTTATAATCTAATAAATAAACTAAAGAAAAATATTCAACCAGATGTAGTTGGTTACTTGTGTAAATGTATCAATCTATTCTAAATCAAACAACCTAATCTGATCAAAATTTTCCAAACCCTACCTCAGAGGTGAAGAATAAATCATGACCCTAAAAGGGATATTGTTCCTCACAACTTCCCTGGTAATATTAAAAGGAAAAGTTACTAAAATGAATGATTCTCTACTCTATTTGATATGAATAATTTTCTAATCTATTTGATATGAATGATTTTCTACTCTGTGTGATATGAACGATTTTCTACTCTGTGTGATATGAACGATTTTCTACTCTATGTGATATGAATGATTTTCTACTCTATTTGATATGAATGATTTTCTACTCTATTTGATATGAAATTGAAAATTTAACACAATTTCAACCTGGACCAGCAAGAGCTTTGGAAAATCTAGTTGTGTATGTATCTGGCCCCTTATTATGTTCCTTTCTTTCTCCGAGTGTTCATGTGTGTCCAAGAGATTGGGAATGTAAGAACAAAAGTAGGAGGATGGTGCTTGAGTAATGGTAGCTTGATGGCAGTCCGGATGCAATGCAGGTAGAAGAGATATAGCACAAGAGATCAGAGCTTGGCTATGCAATTCCTATTAGGATCATAACAGCAATACAATGCAAGATAAATAAAATTCTCTGGCCTTTTGCTTGAATACAAGCATGGAATATATAAGAATGGAGGATGGGAGGTGCCTTCATGCATAAGGATAGAAGGAGCAGTTCCAACTAATTAAATCTATTCAAAAATAGGAGGAAGGAGAACCAAGAAATCAAAGCTAATTTTAGACAATTCGGTTCACGGATGCATGTAAAACGTGAAATAAAGTGAAATGTCACATATTAAAACATGCGTGAAGAATCTAGAATAAGAAGGCATGATCGCCACCCTACGCAGAGTGGCAGTTTCAGAACCACTGCCCAGGCATTGACATCTAGAACCATCATTGACATCTTGTCCTCCTTGTTTATCAAGGACAAGGGTGGTGATACCCTCTTGTATTGTTGGGCTCCTATCATTACATAGATCAAGGGGCATGACCGCGAATATGCTTGGGGCATAGATATCTTGGGGATTACCTACCATGATTTATACATGGTAGTTAGATGGCAGGGGCAGTCATTGAGCCACTCAACTTTTGTGATGATTTCACTTTATGAGCGTTTCATCCCCTATGGTAGGGGAGTACAAGTATCAGATCCAATGGTTATTCGGGTAGTTAGATGGATAGGTATGTCAGTACTTATCACATCCCTTCAACCAATGGCTTCCTTGATTACGACAGACATGATTGCCACACCCTACCAAGACATGATAGGTATATGGGGACTGGAGGTGACTACGATGGTATATTTCTCTTCGACAAGTCAACTGGTTGATGAAGCAGGGAGAGTTGAAGTCCACCCATTTGATCGGGTCCCCTAGCAGTTTGTACTTCCATACATTGATATGCTCCCTCCCGTTACTTCAGTTTATAGGACTATTCAAGAGGCTCAGAGGGGCCCTAGAGGGGATCCTGGTTTGACAGTGATCATTCCAAGTGTGCCCGTTATGGTTATATGGGTGGTCCATGCTCATTGGGAAGCTGGTGTCCTTTGAGCACCCCTTCTTCATATTATAGTCATTCTTGCCCATAGTGGGGAGCAGGATGAGCACATTGATCTAGACTCCAACTTTAAGGAGGATACAAGGGATGAGATAGAGGAGGATTCAGTTGGAGAGGACATGGAGGATGAGGGAGTTAGTGTTGGGACTAGCTAGGTAGCCCATGTGGAGGAGGAGGAGAGTGACCTGAGTGGCATGATACTTAGGAGATGCTGAGAGCAGCATACGAGGAGGCCAGTGCCAAGACAGAGAATTTAGTCTTAGATTCAACACTTCCTCACGGTGGAGAGGAGGATGATGAGTTTGTCATAGGTAAATTATTCACTTCTGGCATTGGGGAAGCCATGCAGCCACCAGCAGTAGTGACAGCAGTAGTTACCGATCCTACCTGGATGCCTGGAGACCCGAGTAATTTTAATACTTTCTTTTTTTACTTTATCAATTAAGAATGCATCTCTTTCTCTCTTTTATTTTCCTAACTTATCGCTTCTTGATTTCTTCTTGCAGCGACGACATAGGAGTGGCGAGAGCTCATCCATTGGTTTATGTGTGGATACTCTATTGATCCCCTTGGGGAAGACCTGAGCTAAGCTAAATGTCGACTCAAGCCAGCCATTAGCTGCAGGTAGATACACTAATGTATTTTCCTCTGTATGGAAGATAGTGGAGATAGTGACTTCCCTCCATACCCAGGTGGTCGAGTATAAGACTGTCGAGCACTTGATGAGACAGAGCCATTCCCACAGTGAGGCCACAGGTGGCGGACATCACCATAATCACTCACATCATTTTGTTCACTCCCAGCGTCGTCATGGGCATAGTAGGAGTTCCACATGTGGTCGAGCGCCATCTGAGGGATCTCATAAGGACTGAAAAGCCATTGGGCCATTTTTATTGCTTTGATGACATTTTTTCAGTCATTTATATGAATTTTTTGTATGTTTTGGGCTCATTGTGAGTGTTTTGACCATGCCTAGTGCATGGCAACATTGTATGAATGATTATCTACTCTATTTGATATGAATGATTTTCTACTCTATTTGATATGAATGATTTTCTACTCTATTTGATATAAAATATTTTCTAATCTATTTTATATGAAATATTTTCTACTCTATTTGATATGAAATTGACAATTCAACACATAAGGAAAAAAAATACACAATTCCAACCTAGACCAGCAAGAGCTTTGGAAAATCTAGTTGTGTATGTATCTATCCCCTCAGTATTTTCCTTTCTTTCTCTGAGTGTTCATGTGATTCTAAGAGATTAGGAATGTAAGAGCTATAGTAGGAGGATGGCGCTTGATAAATGGAAGCTTGATGGCAGTCCTGATTTAATGCAGGTAGAAGAGAGATAACACAAGAGATCAGAGCTTGGCTATGTAATTCCTAGTAGGATCATAGCAACAATACAATGCAAGATACACAAAATTCTCAGACCTTTTTCTTGAATATAAGTATGGAATATATAAGAATGGAGGATGGGAGGTTCCTTCATGCATAAGGCAAGAAGGAGCAGTTCTAACCAATTAAATCTATTTAAAAATAGGAGGAAGGATAATCAACTAATCAAAGCTAATTTTAGACAATATGGTTCACGGATGCATGCAAAAAGTGAAATTAAGTGAACCATTGCATATTAAAACATGCATGAAGAATCTCAAAAAAGCGGGTAGGACCGCTACCCTATTTTGGGTAGTGGTTTCAGAGTTTTCACCCAAGCAGGGCACCAGTTCTGGAATTGGAGGCCAAAACATGCGCAGAAAGAGCAGGAAGTTGTAAGAAGGTTTGGAAAAGCTAAGGATGTCTAGGCCATAAATATATACTATGAATGGGTTTTGGAGCTTGAAACACCTTCTTGAAAGGACCTGAATCATCATTGGGGACTTTTGTAACTATTTTTTGTTAATGTAGCACATGCAATTTTGGGTGTCTGTAGTAGCATCCTTCACACATCTAGTCGATGCTTTTCTTACTCACTTCTCTATTAATATCGGTTCTAAGATCTCATATGCCCAAATTGGACAACTTAAACAAGGATATAATGAACACATAGAAAATTGTGTTTTAAGATACAAAAACACTTAGCCAAGATGTCAAACGTTCTTACAGACTCTGAGCTTCAAGATTTATTCATTCAAATTCTACTACCACCTCTCTAGGAGAGTATCCTCTTTGATACCTCTCCTTAATATCATCTTTTTCATACTCTTAAGCTTTGTGAAACCAAGCTCTTAGCTATAGGGAAGATTAAATACCAAGAACAAGCATCATCCTCTACACGTTTTCTAAGTAAGACAACATTTGAACCATCTACAACTATACCTACTAACGCAAAATTCATTTTCAATGTAGTAACTACTACTAAAGAAGTCCAGTCACAACCACCTCAGCAAACATTCACTAAATATCCCATTTCCCCATAGCTTATCCTATAACAGCTCCTTGAAAGTAATCTTATCATGCTTCCTCCACCACTTGAATTGGATCCATCACAAAAAAGGAAGAAATTACAAATAAATTTTTTGATGTGATTATCATTGTTGTGTGGGACACTCTACCAATAGTTTTTTTAAGCTCCACACCATCATCCAAGACCTCATTGACAAAAACAAGCTTGAATTTCTTGAGGCCATAGACTCTCCACCATTTAATGAAAATCACAAGCTCAAATTATTTAGTAACCTACCTCCGCAACACGACAAGAAAATGGTTGATTCATTGGCTAACCATACTTATCGCACAATGCCTCTATCTAAAATGTGGGCCCTTGACTTCTTAGTTGATAAAACCAATGCTTCTCCCTTGGTTATTATTTTCTCTTATTATGACTATCATGTTACTTTCTCTTTTAATCACATACGCATTCGCGCATCTATTGGAACAGTCCCCATCAATAATACTAAGGTTGATCTATCATGGTATATTTTTGCATGTTCTCTGCTACTTCTTGATGTTATCAGTTATCTGCGTTCACAAATATCCTATCTAATTAGCAACCCATATGGTGTCACTAAGCTACATGTTATAGTCGGTCCCCTTACTATGTTAGTACCCTTCCTCGTGGGAAAAACAATCAATAGGTGTGACAAGCTTCTAGGACTCAAATGGATTTATAGGTCTAAATCCATCATCTCTATGAGTCATTTGTGACTCAAATTCATTCATAATAATCAATTTGTCTCTATCAATGGCATTTCTCCATCTACTCCATAGTCATTACTTTCTCGAGCACCAGTTTATACATCCCCTACTCCATCTACCACATCACAATGTATGTTAGCTAAAGTGTAATCTACTCCTAGTTCACCTACTCGCACACCATCTACGCGGTCACACCGCTATGCTAGTCCTACTCATCAATATAGATTTATTCTCTGCACAGTTACTGCATCTCGACATAGGGCACCGCGTCATTTTATTTCACACATATCTCCATCATATACACAATTTTTTGCACCTACACAGTGGTCTTATACTCATCCATCACACGCATATAGACTTCATTCACCCGCACAGTGACTATCTATTATTCCATCACTACTAGAGTATGATCATGTGCTTTCACCACCACTTCAACTGCTACAAATAAGTGTGCCACGATCCAAGAATAACTAAGGAAAAAATGCAAGGACACGAGATCCAAATTATAGACACCCATAATTACGCCCAAGAAATTTAAATACTTAAATTGCGCTAATTATCTCCCTTCTTGCAAATTGGTGACATACTGTAAAAAATGCTTACCTTCTCTCCTATCGTCATTAATTAATTACACTACACTAATTAATTAAGTCACCTATCTGACAAATACCCTAATTAACGACCTTCTGTTAATTAATCCCCCCTTCTATCTAGACTAATTAATCATTATTAATTAATTAGCTTCCCCTTGTCATTTAACCAATAAATCAATATTTAATTGATTTAATCCCCTTCTATAGTTTAAATCATGCTAATATTCCTCTAAAAGCTTCTATAAGCTTGCACATCTATTAATTAAATCATCTTGATTAATTAATGATCCCCCTTTATCCACATGGGTCACTAAAAGACAAGCTAAACCCTCCTAAAGTTAACTCAACCCTATCTAAACCCCCCTTATCCACAACTAACTCAACATCCCTATTATCCCACATGCAAAGGGATGTAGTGATTTTCCTTTATCCATTGGGCTATATAAAGAGCCCTCCTCCTACCTTTACACTTACACCTAAATTTCTTGAGAAGACAAGAGTAAAGCACATAGCAAATAGACTATAAGATTTTCCTTTGTTACTCTTGATAAATTCACCATTTGAAGAGCTAAGCCTCCTTTCTTGCATGTTATAGAGCAGTGCTTGGGTCATATGGGAATAGTCAAAGGGTCTTGTAGCCAAGCTTTGATGAGCTCCCATTCCTAGGTTCTTGAAGATCAAAACAATCAATTTGATTGTCCATGGAGTCTACATAGGTCCATTTACTTTTTGTTGGTAATCTAGAGAAGTAGAGGTTTGAATACTTTAGCATGTTAATTCAAAGTTAATACATTATGCTTAGTATTGATCTTGTTTAGCTCTCATCTTTGATGGTGCTTAGATTTTGTCTTAGCTTTGTTATAGAACTATTTAGGTGGTAGTTCTTATTCATCTAGCTTAGCTTAAGCAAAAATACACACATACATATGGCACGCCCTGGTGGGATGGATCCCTAGTCCCTTAGTCATTTGTTTTTAGCTTGAATTCTATTGTTTTGGCTAACCTTTGATATGCACATATAGTAATTAATGTTCAATTTCTTGGGATTTTTTGCTAATATTATATGTGTAGGTTCTCATTTATAGTTATCATTTTAATTGGTTGTTTCCAATTTCAAGCTAACTTGTTAAAATTTGAAGTATTGTGAGATTTGTTGTGTTTTTTTTCCATACTTTGGTTGCAGGAGTGGCACAGACACACTAACAGGGGCATAGCAAACACTTATTCTAGTGCAAGCACCTCTTGGGTGGTGCAGGCGCACTGTCAAAGCTTGAATCTCTGTTTACCTTTAACACTGGCGCACATGCACTAACCCCAGGCACACACGCACTAACTGTAGTGAAGGTACCTCTCTAGTGGCGCAGGCACTCTGTCAGATCCTAATATTGTTGTTTACCTCCTTGCCGCACACACCCTAATCCTAGCGCACATGCCTTTCTGGTGGCGCAGGTGCATGGTAAGTTAGAAAATATAGAGTGGCGCATCCGCCCTAACCCGCGCGCACACGCCCAAACCGGGGTGCATGTATCTTTCCATGTTCTTAAAATTAGGGTGTTAGGGTGCTAACTTATTTGTAGGTTTTTATCTAATTAATGCTTATTTTTGCAGGGTATGTTTACATGATTTTTCTAGATTAGATAAACCTTTGCATGTTTTATTATAAGAATAAGGTCACGTATGCTCTTCCCTCGCATCCCTTGGGGTGATCTTGGGAATTAGAAATGATTCTTAGGTCTTTTTGATGCTTTTAAATTGTTAGGAATATCTGAATTGGAATGGGTTAACTTGGTGTGTTTGAATTAAAGTGTTTTTACATTTGATATCTTCTTGGATTTTGGAAACATCACATATGATCTTCTCTTGCATCCTTGGAGGATGCATCTTGAGAATCAGAAATGATGTTTAGTCTTTTTATGGAAAACTACTAAACTCGTTGTGTAGGACCAAAATACACGCTTGTTAAAGAAAGATGGAATCGACACGAAGTCAAAAACTACTAATACAGTTATCGTACAGGTTGCCAAACGGTGTTCAAGAAAACCACATCTAAATTAAACAAGATAAAAAGAACAACATATTCAAAACACTGTATTGCAGGTTTTGGAAAAGGGTACGTCCCTATCCACTCAACTGGAACATAACCCCTTTGGCATAACGCCTTAAGCTACAATAATTGGTGTGGTACCAGGAACCCCAAAGTAGTCCACGCAAGAGGGAACCTTGTGGACAAAACGGGAAGTGCTCTATACTACCTACTTGACTAGTATTACCTTGTGAGATAGTGTTACCAGTTGTCCGTATGGTGACCCCAGGGAGAGCACACGTGGATGCACTAGTTTCCCTTTGTGCTCGAAGGGGGTAAAGTAAAGCTGAGATACTCCCAAGATAGTCAGGACTATTTGGGTAAATCGCACTCGCTTAAGACAAATTTGTAACACCTAGGATGAGAGAACCACCTAGGAAGATATTCTTTGGCCAGGAGCCCACTTTGACCATTTCAAAATAGTGTTGAGTTGTGAGCCATCATTCATCAAGAAACGTGTGACGTGTTACTTTCGTCTTATTTTTTCACTTGCCTTAAGGCAAGGTGAAACTCTGTTGAAGTAAAGACAACATTTTTCATCCCCATTTTTTTATCTACTTTCTTCACATTCTTTTGACACTTTGTTGATGAAAAGAAGGGTGACTACCTTTGTGTTACCAATCGATTGTTTCTGCCACTTTTTTTTTCCATTTACGCCCATCCATGTTTGCGGCTGGGTAAGTTAAACATCTAAAGTGTGCGGAGGTGTATTCATATCATTGGTAGCCTTTGTGATCTTGATACCCATGTCAGGATCGTCATCATAGTTAGGCATGGTTCATCATCTTGAACTTCCTTAGAAAGGTTACCTTGTTTATATCGTATCATTACAATTTTGGTATTTACGTCTTGTTTCTTGTAAACTTGACCTAAATATCCATATTGTAAGGTTACATTATACACATTTTAACAATTCATAGTTATACTTTAAGCTTTTAGTTCGACTCTATTATTACCTTGATTTTTAAGAGTGCTATGTGTTACCACTTGTGCATGTTATATCAATATCATCTTGATATCAATACCTTACTTTCTCACAAAGTTTGGTTAAACATATCTTGGTGAACATTGTTGTGTCACTCACAAATTGTAACTGGCACTTTTTGGGATATAGGTATTAATTGAATTTGAGCTTGCTTCTAGTATACCTTGTTAGGAGGTCACATTAACTTCTTGTATTTACTTACGTCTTGTTCATCCCCTTGAACTTGGCATAAGTGAGGACATCTTGTTAATTATCTTACGACACCAACTAATTTTTGAAGCACAATCTAGGAAGTACTTCATTCATTTGATAGGACTTAGGTACCAAACATTGTGTCACTATTGATTTATCACTCTATCATATTGGTATTCTAACATCTATACTCATTCATATTCTTGACATTCATCTTGCATTTCACTTAGGTGTGGTCACAAAGTTTTGAACACATTTACAACTTACCTTAGTGAAACTATTGTAAATCATGGCTCCCAAAACATGATTAGGGCTCAAGAAGAAAACATATAAGGCACAACAAGTGCAATCTTGGGAAGCCTCAAATAAACAAGGGTCAAACCCTTTTATTGGACATGATCTAGGGCCTCTATTTTCTGTGGAAAAGGAGATAGAAGACATGGTTTATCATAGTGGTGATGAATTGGAATCCCCACATGTGGAATTTGACTTTGACCCCACCTTATTAGATGAGTTCCTTTTTAGAAACAAGGATAGGGTGTTAGCATGGGTTGTAGAATTGGGGGCCAAAATTGCCCATTGAAAATGAAACAATCCCACCTATGAATAACGCCAATGAGGAGGAACGGCCTCTTATCAACATGGAGGATATTTTAACACATAGACATGCTTCTACCTCCAACACAGGAAATGATAATGTAGTGGGACATAGAATACCCTTTATCAAAGTGCCACGTAAAATCAGGTCAGGACACGAGAATGTTGAAGAACCTCCACAATATGAGGAAGAGGAGGAACCTTTAGAAGAAGAGGTCACCATTCAACAAAAAATTAGTAACCTTAGCTGCCAATTAGCCTTGCTAACCTCTCATGTACAAAAGGAAGCAAGCAAGAATGTCCAAAAATCAAGGCCTAAGGTCAAAATCAGTGAACTCCATAGAGAAAATCAAGGAGAAGACAATACAGAGTACCATCATGTATATATCCCTGCTTCTCCTACTAAAGAACAATTGCTCACACAAGAGGTACAATCTATGAAGGAAACACTCAAAAGTCTTCAAGAGAGAAATATGGGGAGCATTAGAAAGTATCAATATGAAAAAATACGTCCCCATCCTTTTGACAAAGCTATGACACTTCAACCTTTCCCTAAAAAATTCGACATGCCAAAATTTGACAAATATAGACGAAAGGGAGACCCATGAGATCATGTCAAGGATTTCTATATGGCATGTCAAGAGGTGTCCTATAGTGATAATTATCTCATATGACTCTTTCCTAAGAGTCTAGGAGGTCAAGCCTTAGAGTGGTTTACTCGTTTACCTCAGGGCTCTATTTTTACCTGGCCAGAATTGGCAGAGGGTTTGTGCGTCACTTCTCATACAATATAGAAAGTGATATCACCATGGAAGATTTATGTAGCACCAAACAACTCCCTAATGATACTTTCACCAGCTTCCTACAATGGTGGAGAGGGATAGCTAGCCGCTTCCCTTGTGCTTTCCCTGAAAAACAACTGGTAAGTATCTTTATAACTAACCTAAATCTAAACATTGATTTCCACCTTCAAATGCATTGTGTTTTCACTTTTGAGGAGGTTGTTGAAAAAGGGGTTCAAATAGAGAAAGTCCTTATTTCCAAAGGAAATCTTAAGTCATAATCTAAGGATAATCATAGTGTTAAACCTACGGAGAAGGCGAATATATTTAACAAAAACAAAAACATTGTAGGCAATGGGATCAAAGATTCTGAACATGTGCAAATGGTTCAAACCGGCCAACCTTTTAAACTGACCAAAGGACCTATTCAAGCACCACCAAAATGAAGAATGTTCACTCCTCTCAATGAGCCTTTTTCGGTTATATTAAAACAATTGGATTCAGCTCACATGGTGATGTACCCTACGACACAACCCTTTGATGACAATGCTCCAAAACTATCATGGTACAGGGAGCATGAATAATGTAAATTACATCATGTCAAGGGACATAAAATAGAAAAATGTCTGTGACTTTGTCACTATATTCAAGACCTCATCAACAATGGGGAGATAGAGGTGGACAACCTAGAGAAAACTCAGACACCCAATGAAAAGATGGGGATATATAAAGAACCATTCCCCAAACATGGTAAATCAAAAGACTCAAAGCCAGATTTGGGAGATTCATCCCAGAGTTATAAAGTAACAAATTATTTATATACCAAAAGAGACAAAAATCATTATGATTCTCATATTGGATGTATCCGCTCTCCTAGTGACCATGTCAATACCATATGAATCAAGGGAAAGGATTGCATCATGGTAACAAGGTGTGCCCGTCTCATGATTCCTAAACCATCTCCATCAACCCCAAAAAATGGTAGGTATGACCTCTTAGAGCAGCTTGAGAAAACATTTGCCAAGATTTCGATCTTGGATCTTCTTAAGATATCAAATGTGCATAAAGACATTCTGTACCAAACTCTTCAGGCATCAGGAGTGCCATTAGAGGTTGAACCTCCACATCTTCAAGCTGCAGTAGCAAACATTGTACCAACTGAACACATTACCTTCAATCATAGGGAAATCCTAGCTAAAAATCTAACACATAATCTTCCATTTTACATTGAGGTATTTGTTACCCGTAATAATATCAAATGAGTGCTTGTGGACAACGGATCAGGGTTGAACAAATGCATGCTGAAGTTGGTTAATCAGATGGGACATACTGAAGCAGACCTTGAGTCAAAAATCATTACTATCACTACTTACGACAACACGGAAAGGGAGTCAATGGGCACAATCATGTTGCCCATGGAAGTTGGTCCCACTTGTCATAAAACAAAATTCCATGTCATGGACTTGGAAATTCCATATAAATATGCTTCTAGGATGACCATAGATTCATGCCATGCATGCCGTGCCATCAATGTTCCATCAATGCATTAAAATGAAGCATGAGGGACACACTATTACTATACAAGGAGATTCAGAGCCCCTCGCTCACTACAGAGCTCTCACTAGTTTTTCACGTAAGGTTACATATGCATGTCCCTCCGCCGATATAGCTATTCCTCTCCAATCTGAAGCCATGGAGTCCCGCGTAGATTCAAATTCTCTTAGTTCTTGCACCCATGGTGACTCTACATCCACTTATCATTTTGATTCATGGGATATAAAGATCCTAGAATATGGTTGTGGAGAATATAATGTACAACAATCCCTCCTAGTTTTAGACCTCTCATTGTTACCTAAGACTAGATGTCGACCCAACTATCATTTTAGATGACCTAGAAATGAGAAAACTATTGGGTTATTTTTACCTAGAGGTTTGTTGGCTAAAGAAAAATTGTTGGATCCACCTATGACTTGGGTCCTAAAGGATACTCATCCCACCTGTTATCAAACCCCTGAATACAAGAAATCTAGTAGAATGATGTACTCCATGGGCTACAAAGTCCTAGGATGCGGAAGAAATGAGCAAGGATAGTAAGAACCAGTGCCTCTCCCATATTTTAAAACAAAAAGATATGGCATTGGAATTCATCCTTATGGGGCACATCCCAATGATCAAGATGCTACTTACTCTGAATGTGAGGATAGCTCTGACTATCTAGACATGGATACAAATTCCCATTGTAACCAATATAATGATCTTGCCTCCATGAACCTATTCATGAATACCGTTGTCCTAACCATAACCCATACGAAACCTACACTTGACCTTGTTAACCATTCCCTTGTTGAATGGGACCAACAACATCATATGTCACTATATCTATTTGAGAATGTTGAAGTTATCACAGATTTCATGGGCATTCAGGATACAATTCCCATTAGAGACCACAAAAAGGGCTTCTATATTGACTTGGATACCTGCGCCTACTTCGGTGAGGAGGTTGAGCTTCATGGTCAACAAAACTTAAGAGAAAGCGAGGGAAAAAGTTCCAAAGCAAAGCCTTGGAAAAATCAAATTCCAAGTCGCATAGTGAAAACCTCTTTGAGGCACTGGTGAAAAAATTAGGTGCAAAAATCAAAGGACAATAAAAGTGACCATGCCAAGGATGAAAATCTTATGGAGACATCCTTGGACAAATATCTCAACCTTCCTCCTAATCCTACACATATGGAGGACTTGTTAAAGTTACTAGTAGAGGAAACTATCGATGTAAACATTGGTACAAAAGAGGACCTAGAAATAGTCAAATTGGGAGCATCACTCTCGACATGGGAACATAAAATGTTCACCATGCTGCTACAGGAGTTTATAGATGTATTCACATGGTCCTATAAGGATATGCCAGGATTACATCCAAGTTTGGTCATGCACAACCTAGTTGTACATGCAAACGCTAAGCCTATTAAACAAAATCTCATAAAGATGCACCCAAGGGTGGCCCTACTGGTTAAAGAGGAATTAGAAAGATTTCTTGCGACAGGATTCATTCGGCCCATTGATTATTCTGAATGGATATCCAACATCACCCCTTTCTAGAAAAATCCCATCAGTATCAGAATCTGCATAGATTTAAGAGACATTAATAAAGCTTTCCCTAGGGATGATTTTCCACTACCAAATATTGATATGATGTGGATTCAACAACATGATATGAGATGTTATCTCTTATGGATGTCTTTTCAAGTTACAAGCAAATCAAGATAGCTGATGAATATCAGCACAAGATAGCTTTTACAACTCCTTGGGGGTACCTTCTGTTATCAAGTAATGCCATTTGGTCTTAAAAACATAGGAGCTACTTATCAGAGGGTAATGATAGTAATTTTACATGATATGATCCATGATATCATGGAAGACTATGTAGATGACATCCTTGGAAAATCTAAGACAAGGGAGGATCACCCTACTATTTTGCGGTGTTTCTTTGAGCACCTACGAGAGTACAAGATATTTCTGAACTCAAAGAAATGTGTGTTCGGCGTGCTATTAAGAAAATTGTTGGGTTTCATTGTATCAAGGAGGGGAATTGAGGTAGAACCTGACTAAAGTGTCTGCTATTACTAATATGCCTCATCCTAAGAACATTAAGCAACTGCACATCTTGCAGGGAAAAATACAGGCTATTCACTGCTTCATCTCCCAGCTTACCGATAAGTATCATCCGTTCACCCACTTTCTTAAAAAGGACTTCGCCTTCATCTGGGGACATAAAGCAACATAGCAGGACTTTTATTTTCTTAAACAATACTTAGCCAATCCACCTATCCTCATGCCTCCAACTTCTGGTGAGATCACTCTTGCTTTATATCTCTACTACTCAATTTTCTATTGGTGCGTTGCTCACCCAATACGACCTTGGTCACAAAGAAAAAGTGGTGTACTACCTCAGTCGCACTCTCATCGACTTATGAGCTCAACTATCCCCAAATTGAAAAAAGATTTTTTGGCTGTAGTTATTACTTTTCAAAAACTTTGCCATTATCTATTGAATACCAAGACCAAGCTTATATCTCAAAGTTGACCCACTCAAGTGCTTGCTGTCTAAACCCGCCCTCACAGGTAGAATGGCTAATTGGATCATTCTACTACGTGAATTTGACATAGAATTTGTGCATCAGAAGTCAGTTAAAGGATAGGTACTCACTGAATCAATTAGTAGAAGAACATTTGCAAGGCACTGAACCTTTGAATCAGGATCTACCAGATGCCTCATTATTATACATTGAAGAATCTGTTGTGTGGCATATACACTTTGACGGGTCTTTTAATTTTCATGATTCAGGTGTAGGTGTGGTCCTCTTTACTCCTTCTGGTTATCCCATACCTCAGGATATTTTCATCTGGGTTTTCCTTGCATGAAACAATATCATAGAATATGATGCACTTATCACAAGGATGAAGCTCGCCATCAAATGGGGCATTCACCATGTTAAGATTGTGGGTGATTCTTAGTTAATTATCAAGCAAGTTAATGATGAATACAAGGTTAAGGATGAGAAACACATACCTTACAAGAAACTGGTAGAAAATCTGAAAGAGTATATTGTGTGCATCACATTTGAATAAATTCCAAGAGCACAAAATAGATCTATAGATGATATGGCAAAAGTGGGTTCTATTCTCCGTATTCCACCTGCCATTATGTCGGGAAGTAATGGCATGCCATTCTTTGTGGAAAATCTATGCCAACCTATGTATGACATGTCATAATCATGTCTATCTTGTGATGTTGTTGGTCCCAATCCCCCGTAGTATGAAGCCCATATTTACCTATCTCAAGGACAACATGTTCCCTCCTCGACATCTCCCATTCTGAGAAACAAAGCCTAATTCACCAAATATCCCATTATACCCTTTTAGGAGGTACGCTTTATCGTAGTGGCTATGATGGGAATCTGTTATGTTATCTCAATATGATAGGAGTTGATCCAAGCAATCAAATAAGTACATGAAGGGGTGTGTCGTAGCACATACTAATGGAATGGTTTTGGCCAAGAAATTGTTAAGAGTATGCTACTATTGGCATACCATGGAAACAAACTGTTGCAACTATGTAAGAAAGTGTGTACTTTGTTAGAAGTATGGAAATTTCATCCATGCTCCATCACAGTTGTTGCAACCCATCACCACCCCATGGTCATTTTCTAAATGGGGACTTGATTTGATAGGGAATTTTACCCCTACTTCATCTTGATGGCCATACCCACATCATCATGGCTACTGAATACTTTACCAAGTGGGTGGAAGCTGTCCCGTTAACCTATGTAACAGGAGCTCAGATTTCCAAATTCATCATGAATCATATCATTTGTTGGTATGGCATTCCTGCAGCCATTGTTACTGATAATGGAAAGTCATTCAAGAATAAAATGGTAAAGGATCTCTGTCATCGGTTCCAAATCAAGTTAAAAATGGTCTACGCCATATTATCCCCAAGGTAATGGACAGGCTCGAGGCCACAAATAAGACTTTGGTGTGAATAATGGAGAAGATGGTAAGTAAGACATGTCGTAATTGGCATTTGCAAATCCACCCATAGCTCTTTGGGCTTATAGGACCTCTATTCACACTCCTACAGGTGCAATGCCATATTCTCTGGTATTTGGGATGGAATCTATCATCCCATTAGAAATTGAGCTTCCTTCCTTAAGAATAAGAATCTCTCTTAGGGATTATCTGGATAAAGATGAAGATTACCGGGTGGCTAGACTGGACAGAGTTAGAGCTCCTAGATGAGAAACACATCCACACCCTTAATCACCTCAAAGTGTATCAGAAAAGAGTCTCCAGAAATTACAACAAAAGAATCATACCTTGTTAGTTTGAGGTTGGTGATTTGGTCATGAAGGAGAATCAATTCAACACAAGGGCAGAATGAGAAAAGAAAGGAAAGTTTGAACCACATTGGTTAGGACCTTATGTTATAGTGGCCAAGTATGACACAGGAGCATACAAACTCACTCACCCCAATGGTGATGAGCTCTGCGAGCCCATGAATGACATGCACCTTAAGCGGTTCTATGCTTAAGCATGGCGCAATCAATCTAGAAAAAGAAAAAATCACAAACATGGTAAAATAAAAAAAAATAAAAAAAAATCAAAAAAGGAGAAAAAGAAAAATAGAAAATAGTCATCCATAAGTGAAAACCACGCAATTGTGGCACTTTGGATAGGTCCTTAGGTGAAAACCGGTTTCCGGCGCCTTGGGAGGATTCGTTGTTCATAAGCATCTTGCATCTAGAGGGTACTTTTACTAGCCTAGGGATAGTTCTACCTTTGAGATTCCCTGTGAGCCCAATCTTGTCAAGCCTTGATCTGGATTTGTCTCCTTTTATTCATCTGTGAAGGGCATGGTCTTTGTCTATTCCCCATCTTACACTTGGGGCACTTCTGCAACTTCACCTTCTTGTTTATAAGCGCGTGGCATTTTCCCTTGTATATTCCCCATCTAACACTAGGGGCATCCATGCTTTTCTTGGTTACCTATGCATAGCTCTGGAAAATATGGAAAAAATGAAAAAACAATAGAAAATTGTTTCACAAAAGATAAAAAAAATAGAAAATTGTTTTCACAAAACAATAGAAATTGTTTCAAAAAACAATAGAAAATTGTTTCACAAAACCCTAAACATAGAAAATTGTTTCGCATAAATAAAAACAATAGAAAAATTGTTTTACAAAACAAATCTTACAAAAACATTTACTTTAGTTTACTTGCATTGTCTTGTTTCTTGCTTTGCTTGTTTGCTTGTATAGTTGCTTCATGTTTGTGTGTTTGTTTTGTTTGTTTCTTGGGCATGCTTTGTTAGGATTCATCTTTTCTTGATTAGATTAGATTTATTCTTACTTGTGCATATTTGAAGTGTGTTTTTACATGCTAGTGAGTCATGATACATTGTTGTATTGGTTCATTATGTTCTTTGTTAGCATTTGATTGTGTTTGTTTGTTGCATGTGCATCATTTTTTTGTTATCACATCATCATATTCCATCAATATCATCACATCTAACATCATCTATACATCATATATCAAGAAAAAGATAAGTATACATCATACATGAATGCTAATCTAGTCATCACATATCGTATCATCAAATGGGGGCAAGAGGGATCACAAATATCAAAATCTATCCCCCCCACACCCATATCATCATATCATCCCATCCACTAAGTCTGGCACATCACATGAGAAAAATACATTTGATATATACTACAAGATCTATCATATGGAAATCAAAACACATGTGATACATCAATCAAATCAAGATACATATACATGTGAAATCAAAATCAATCCAACATCACAAAAACATCTATCTATCCATGAAATCCATCAAGAAATAAAAAATAATGTCCAACATCTCATAAACACATATGTCATGTCACAAAAAATGTCCATATATATACATGTGTGTGGTATATGATGTATCAAAAAATGGATATACATCGCTGTTATACATCAAAAATGCCTTCATCAGAGGCGTACAAAAGAGATGATATACATCAATCACCAAATACAAAATCCTTCATCAGAGGCATGTATCAAAACTACTATGTAAATAAAGAATGGTGTACATTGAGCACAATCTTCTCATACCCTTCATCAAGAGGCATATGTGACAAAACAATCATCAAGGCTGACTCGAGCCCTCAGATGGGGTGGCTGGTCTGTCTCATGGTGGTAGCATAGCGCGAACATTTCTCAGTCTCCCTACATGTCCCCATGGTTGCTCCATTCAGGCTTGAGGCCTCTCTGACCTGGTCCCTCTGCTTGACTTCTAGCTATAGGAAGGTGCCCACAACTCAGCCAGACACTACCTCAAAATATAATGATCTGTAGTAGGATGCTCTGCCCTCTGCTGTAGCTAAATATCTGTGCATCCGAGGTAGTCACCACTGTGCCATCTGTGTGTCAGAAAGATGCTATCTCTACTGAAGCTCGGGAAAGCTTGGCATGGACCCACTACACACTCTGCTCTCAGCTTATCTCGCTCTAGTATCACGGGCTACAGCTGGGCCTGTGTCTGCTAATATAGGCTCGTCACCTGAGCCATTTGTGAGGCCATCTATCGTATCTGTTGAAAGTGAACAACACTGTCACCTCCCTGGCTAGCCTGAGCCTGAGCCTGATCCCACTTAGCTGTCACTACTAAAATTTGGACTCAGGCCTAGTCTCTCTCTGCTATGACCTGGTCTCTCTTTGCTAGAGCCTGCTGTAGGGTGGTTGTCTATGCCACTGGCTATGCCACCAGGGCCTGTCCCATGCGCCACTCTGGATGACTATCCCTACTCTTGTAATCTAAGCTAGGGAAACTGTGTAGGTGCCTGTCCTGGTCCCTATGGCCTCTAGGTCCTTGTACCTGTGTGGCACCCTTCTCATCATGTGGTAACCTATTAAATGGATATGCTGGGTCACAAGATGTTGCATCATCTCTCTCGTCCCCGCCATGACAAATCTCTCTTGGTGGTTGAAGCACCTACTGCCCAGGCCTCCTCTGGGATAGTTAAGTGCAGTGGTATAACAATAGCATACCAAGTCTAGTAATCGGCAGTAGTGCTAGGATATCTAACCTATCGAGTTGGATCCCATACTTGTGGAACCACCTGTAAGAAACTTTCCCTAGCTCAGGTCACCTATATGCGCAGCCCCATGGTTGGCCTCTCCGAATCTCGACGGGCATACCACATGTCTGGCTGTGGAACCCCCTACACCATGCCTAGTTCTTGTTGGCATCTATCTACCATGTATAACTCAATGATGTAACTATGACTACCAAGAAGGAAATGCTCCATTGTACAAATGCTGAGCTCTACCACATCCTCCAGCCATTGTATCTGCCTGTAGGGTCTCCATATGATATCCCTATCTAATAGCTCATAAAACTCTCGGTGATATCTATATAAACTACCTAGGTGACCTCATATGTCATCAATTACTAAAACCCACGCCATATAAGATGGATCCTTTAGAGCTCAAACATGTAGAGTGCCTACGGGGTTCCTGATAGCTATGTGGTCCCATGACGAAATCTGCAACAGCGAGGTAGACCCCAACATCTTCTGATGATGGTAGGTGATCAGATGTAGGTCTAAGTAAAGATGCACTAGTATGCACTAGCCCCAGCAATAATGCTCACCACTGAAGATCCCATGTACTAGTGTCATCATCCCTCTAGGAAATGATGTCCCAGTGTTATTAGTGAGCAAAAACCCACTGATAAGTGACATAATGTATAAAGGCCCTCGGTGCAGTGTCAGTTTGGCAATGCACTCATGAAATGCAACAGTCATACCGTCATGCGGTATATCATCTCTATCAAACAAATCACTAACATCTACCCTAATCTGCCCTAAGTCAGCACTATACTCGATCAATGAGCCCAAGATAGGCACGTGGATAATTTGCCACACGTCCTCTAAGGTCATGGTCATCTCTCCAGTAGGGATTCTAAAACATTAGCTCTCACTATGCCACCACTCAACCAATACAGTAAGCAGCTCATGATCTAACGTAATAGATGACATCTAGGATACAGGGCCTAGGCCCACTGCCTCTAGGAGTATGGCCACCACATGCCGGTCTTGTCGGCGCATGCTCCTCTCTAGCTCTGCAATACGTGAATGACACTCATGTGTCTGAAGTACTGGCAGGCATCTCTGCAAAATAAGACCACATGTTAGTTACTAACATTTCTTCTAAATTCTAGCTATCATTTCAAGGTTAACTCAAAAATCCTAAATTTTCTTCTAAGTGTCATCATTTTTAGCACTTTTCTATTTTTTCCTTCGTTTGCCAAGTGTACCTATGCACCCTAAGGCATGTACACTATCCTTTCGGTGCATGCACATGCGCGTAACCACCTATGGGCATGTGTGCCATCATTCGGGTGCCTGCGCGTGCATGCATGCATGGACCCTAGGCATGTGCGCTCCTATGCCACATGTGTGGCATATGTGTGTACTTGTCGGTTTGTGTTGTGTGTGCTTGCACATGCGTACGCACATGCACCAGGATGCATGCACCCCCATTTAGACGCCTGGGCCACCTTTAGTGCGCCTGCACCCATACGCGCGCACTTGACGCGACCCCTAACCTAGTTTCCTACTTCTAAGGGAATTAATTACAAAATTGACAAGAAGGGTTAGGGTACTCACAAATACGCCATAGTCTGCGTGGTGCTTGAACCCTTAGACCGTGTCTACCCATCTCAATCAGTCTCGTGACCTCACCATCGTTCTCATCGTTATCAAAGCCTCACGGTAAAAACTCAGCAGTGGTCGGTAACAAATGAATTGTTTGTGGTGATTTACCCCCACAGGTGGGGTATATCAAGCTATTTTTCACTACCTGTTATGCCTGGAGGATCGTTTTGATCGCCATTTTTTCCTTTTTTCATCACTGAATAATTATTTTAATTAAATAATTATTTTTCTCTTATCTTTCACTGTGCTGGGGTATTTTTTGCCATCCAGTACCCCTTTCTTCTCACTAGGACAATTTTTATGGCTCCTAGGTGATTTTTCTTCTTATCCACGCTCTCGTAAATAGTTATTTTGTTAATTTTTCCACTATGTATGGACATTATTTGCCGCTTGTTTCTTCTTTCTTCCACATGGGGAATTTCCTTTTGCATCTAGGCACTTCATTCTATTTATTCTATTTTCTTCTACTGTCCACCACATTTCAGAAAGCACAAAACAATATATATATATATATATATATAATATATATATACGACTTCAAAAATCCAAAAACACAGAAAAATTCTCCACAAAATTCAAAAAAAGTAAAAAAAAACCTACAAAAGTAGGTAACTTGCTTATTACGGCTGAAAACTTATGTCTTTTGCATGGTATTCTTTCCATATCATACTGGTTTGTTTCACATCTTCCCTGGTCAACACGACTCACGGATCACTAGATTCACAACCATTCACAAAGCTATTTTCTTACTTTGTATGTACTCTTGGGCACGTCTTGTTGCCTGGTGTTGTTTTGTTGTGCACAAATCTTTCTACTTGGACCCAGTGTCCATCATCATTTCCCCTTGCATGTATCCTTTCTCAAGGCATAATTTTTAACCCTTGTCATCAATCACGAACATGTGGACCTCTTCAGCTTGATAAAAAAAAATTTGTACAACTGTCTTGACCATTGTTGGGTTAGATATGCACGTTCGTACTTGTTTTCCCTATTACATGAGCTTGTTTCCTGCTCATATTGCATTGCATTTTGTATGTTGCATGGAGTTGGTGTTTTCAGCAATGGATAATTGTTCGTAGTATGGTTTTGATGTCATTATACTTTTGTCGTATGCTTATATTTTTCATAAGGACCAATGATTGAGATCTTTTGGCAATATGATGACACTGAAGTTGTTCCAATACAAAGACTAGAGGCTAAGTTCTTCTCCCCGCTTCTCCATTTTTCTTCTACATCACTTTCCTCTCACCCCTAATCTTTTGTTTCATCGGGGCATTCTTCCCCCGCCCATTCTTATATATATTTCTCACCTTTTTCAATCGTCGATTGTCTTCCTTCATCACCCCATCAACACTCGAGGGGGCATCTCTCACTTCTACTATTTTTTCTTCTACCCCTTCAAAATTTCATCTGTCTACTATCTTTGAAGTGGTATCATATTTGTCACCCTAAAGAGGGGCAAATGTAGACACCCATAATTACATCTAAGCAATTTAAATACTTAAAGTGCGCTAATTATCTCCCTTCCTACAAATTGGCGACATACCGTCAAAAGTGCTCACCTTCTCTCCTATCGTTGTTAATTAATTACACTATGCTGATTAATTAATTCACCTATCTAACAAATACCCTAATTAACGACCTTCTATTAATTAATCCCCCCTTCTATCTAGACTAATTAATTATTATTAATTAATTAGCTTACCCTTGCATTTAACCAAAAAATCAATATTTAATTGATTTAATCCCCTTCTATAGTCTAAATCATGCTAATATTCCTCTAAAATCTTCTTTAGGCTTGCACATCTATTAATTAAATCATCTTGATTAATTAATGATCCCCCTTTATCCACAGGGGTCACTAAAAGACAAGCTGAACCCTCCTAAATTTAACTCAACCCTATCTAAACCCCCCTTATCCACAACTAACTCAACATCCCTATTATCCCACATGCAAAGGGATGTAGTGTTTCCTTTATCCATTAGGCTATATAAAGAGCCCTTCTCCTACCTTTACACTTACACCTAAATTCCTTGAGAAGAAAAAAGCAAAGAACATAGCAAATAGACTATAAGCTTTCCTTTGTTACTCTTGAGGAATTCACCACTTGAAGAGCTAATCCTTCTTTATTTCATGTTCTAGCCAAGTTCTTGGGTCATATGGGAATAGTCAAAGGGTCTTGTAGCCAAGTTTTGATGAGCTCCCATTCCTAGGTTCTTGATGATCAAAACAATCAATTTGATTGCCATGGAGTCTACATAGGTCCATTTTCTTTTTGCTGGTAATCTAGAGAAGTAGATGTTTGAATACTTAGCATGTTAATTCAAAGTTAATACATTATGCTTAGTGTTGATCTTGTTTAGCTCTCATCTTGATGGTGCCTAGATTTTGACTTAGCTTTGTTATAGAACTATTTAGGTGTTAGTTCTTATTCATCTAACTTAGCTTAAGAAAAAATACATGTACACACAAATAAATAGGAGTGCCACAATCCAAGAAAATCCAATGTAACAAGGCAACGACACAAAATCTGAAGAAGCATGATCAACTGCTACAAATAGGTGTGTCACGATCCAAGAACAATAACCAAGGAAACAAGACAAGGACATGAGATCTAAATAAATATGAGTTCCATGATCCAAGAAAAGCCAAGGTAACAAGGCAAGGACACAAAACCCAAAGAACTAGTATCAACACCACACCCTCCCATACTTCTGAATGAGTAGAGTTATACCACATATCTGTATGAGTTGCTAAAATCAACTACTCAAACACTGATAAACTAACACTAGGCTTCACCAGAATATCTCCCTCACAAGAGAGAAGATGGATGTCTACATCATCTATAGCTATGATACCATGAAAGGAATGATAAGAATATTGTTTCAAGCCGTGATCTCAGATGATAATAGCACACCACATTAGATTTTCAAAACAAAAGAGTTAAAATACCATATATGGAAATCCATCATAATCCATAATGCTCAATACATAACAATATAATGACTTGAATTAATCAATAAAAAGGATGTACATATAAGAGGAGGGAATTGCAACTACTACCTAAATTAGTGGTGAAGAACTCCCACTAGCTGATACTGGTAGTTAAGTTAACTCCAAAAGACTAGTAAGCTAACTCCACATAACTGAGAAGCTAACTCAACACAACTAGTAAGCTAACTCCACACAACTAATACACCTAAACAAGCTAACCCAACAAGTGTAGGGATAACACAAGTGTAATAATGATCCTAATAAATAAATAAAAGGATAAACAATAACCTACACTAACAAGTTGGAGGCCTCATGATCAAAGAAAATAAAATGGTTCATTGTTGTCTGAATTTACTTTTGACAAATATTTATCCATGCTATGATAAAAAATATAAGAAATAAAAAGAAAAGTAAGTTATGATTTTGAAATTGTTCTATATAAATGTTATAATATAGAGAATATATGAACATAACATTGGTACAAACATAGAAATGGGAGTGTAGGGATGGGATCCTTACAAGCCCATCATATCATATTTAATTTTTTTGGGTGAGGTTCTATGAAGGGAGTGGATTGAACTCGCTAATTTCATTTAACATGGAATTTATCTTTATAAGCTTCAAATTAAATAACAACCACAATATCTAATTAACATTCCACGTAGAAATTTAATTCTATTGCATGGGTCTAACATTCTATTTGCCGAGTTGTCTACTAAAGCTATACATGCACTATAATGATACAACATGTCCCAAAATTTTAGAATTAAAAATAAATAAAATCCTATTCAAACATGTTCTAAACTTAGGAGCTGACATAATATTACTTAGGCTCTACATTAGTTCCAAATTAGGTTATAAAATTTATGGTGCTTTTCCTTTATTGAATTTTCTTGTTTATCTAAATTATATTACCAATGATTCATTTCCTCATTTATAACCTGAATATTAAATAGTCTAAATTAAAATTTAAATAATATAATAATTTTTTTTATATTATATCATTTTACAATTTTAAGGAAAAATGTAGCATTATGATATTTTTAGATGATAGGCTATATTACGTTATAGTAGACATTATCGAAGTTAGTCCTGCATAAGTGTATGATGCCTCCAAATTACATGACTATGTTGATCGGTAAATAAAAAGTTAGTTCCAACAAGTAAAACATTTGGTTTTCACCTATTGTAGTTGATTATAAGTTACTCGACTCTATTTATTATTCCGTTCAGGTTATTAATGTTTACCATGCACGAAATTTCACCTACTTCCCCAATCTTGTGTGCACCCATTGTGATTGCAAATAAAAATATTTTCTTTTTGTTCTATTATATATATTTTTTCTTAAATTTAAATTCATGATTGTTTCCAAATTTAATTATATTTTTTGTTTTTTATGGAGGTTAAAGTAAGACATTGAAAATTTTCCATAGATTGATGCATTTATAGGGATATTTGAGATGAAGAAGAATGAAATGATTTTACCAAGAATAAGTTCATGTAATTGGTTGGTGAGGATATTTGAATCCTTTTTATGTTATGAAATTTGTCATTATTCAAATAAATTCATCCTATATTGCTTGTAAAATGTTTATACGTAATAAGAGTTTTTAATGATGATTTTAAAGACTATTGCCTTTATATTTATTGGTAGTGTGGAATTGAGAATGTGATTAAAGAAATGATTGAATATCATCAATTCTATATGATAGAAACATTTAATTCTATAAATTTAAATATTTTAATAGTTTTTAGATACATCACACTTATAATAAGGAAAAATCTCAAAATACAATTAAAGAGACATAATAATTAATACCCTTTATTTATTTTTAAACATTCAATTTGATGGGTGTTTATTTTCATGATAAATTCTTCAATATTTGTTTATTTTTGATGATCCAAGGTTTTGTGGACCATGTTAAATTTTCATATGGTAGGAGGAAATGAGATTAATATTCTATTTCATTTATCGTACACCTATCTCAATTCCTAGATATGTTTTCTAAGATGTCATCTCAAGTTCATGTTGTTCCCCTCATAATGGTTCTACTCAAATATTAATTATTGTTAGTCTCTATTTGTTTTTATTTTAGTACTTTGAAAGGATATATATGAGTCTACACAAACATATATGATTTTCTAAAACAATATTTTTTCATTAGATAAATAGGAAGGTTTTGAAAGGATCCCTCAAATGTTGTACAAACCAGAAAGAATAAACAATATAATGAACA